>JAEOAD010000017.1:0-1200000 GCA_036365145.1 Orientallactaga sibirica
TTACATTTTGGGGGACTGATAACAGTTCTCAGATGGACAGTCAGTCTTCACATATCTCAACAGCCCTGGGGTCTGGCACCATGGCTTCTCTGTCTCAGTTCAAGGTGTTTTCTTTTTTTCCCAGAGGAAGGGTCTCACACTGGCCCAGGCTGACCTGGAACTTGAAATTAACTATGTAGTCTCAGGGTGGCCTCAAACTCACAGCAATCCTCCTACCTCTGCCTCCTGAGTGCTGGGATTAAAGGCGTGCACCACCATGCCTGGCCAAGTTATTTTTATTTATTTTTTTTTTTTTTGGAGAGAGACACACAGAGAGAGAGAGAGAGAGAAAGAGAGAGAAAGAGAGAGAGAGACAGAGACACAGAGAGACAGAGAGAGGAAGACAGAGATGGGCGCTCGAGCAGTGTCTCAGCTGCTGCGAACGAAATCCAGATGTGCGCGCCCCCTTGTGGCAAAGTGCGGCATTGCGCCCTTGCATCCCTTTACATCTGGCTAAACGTGGGACCTGGAGATTGGAACGGCTGGAGATTGGAACCAGCGTTCTCAGACTTGGAAAGCCATCTCTGAAGTTCCTTTTGCCTTATAAGCCTTATCAGCTGAAGAGTGGGCAGAAGGAATCGAGAACCTCAGACTTGGAAAGTGGACCTTGAGCGGAATTGAGAACCTTCCTGACAACACAGTGGATGCAGGTGTGGTGATGGACCACAACAAGGTCAAAGTATGGAAAAATGGCCAATATGTCATGTCTTCATTCAGTCACACTTGCAAAACATCACAAAGCCTAAATGACCAAAAAAAAAAAAAAGAAAGGAAGGAAGGAAGGAAGGAAGGAAGGAAGGAAGGAAGGACTCAAAGAAAGGAAGGAAGAAAGACAGAGAGCAAAGGCGCAAGGAAGCAAGCAACAGAGAAAGAAAGAAAAACTAAAATATACAATAAATCAAATAAATTACGGTCGAAACAGACTGAAGCTTTGACTTTACATAGCCTAAATGCCGGGAATAGCTGTAAGCTGAGCGATTACATACAACACATTTGGCAAATGTCTATTAGTTCCTGCTAAGGAGAGGACTCGATAATCTTTGAAAATGACAGAAAAACCCTATGTGCTCTATCTCTGCAGGAGACACACACATGGCTATGCAGGCCTTTGTCATGATAGAGAAAATTCAGAGTTGGTTTCAGAAACTTTCCAGAAGATCTCCTGGGAAAGAAAACTCCACAGACACAAGGCCAGTGTGACCTGGTTTCACCACGTGAAAAGTCGACATCATAGAGGCCTCCCTTCAACTGAGATCCAGAGAATGCTCGCTGGCACTTACTATGTATGTGAGGACACTGGAAGGATTTAATTCTGAGATTGATACTTCTTAGAAGTTATTCTCACTTTTCCTGGAAATCAATGGTGAATAAGTACATGTTAGAAGGGAATTGGCTGTGAGTTCAAGGCCAGCCTGAGACGCCACAGTGAATTCTGTGTCAGCCGGGGCTACAGCCAGTCCCTACCTGGCACCCCGCCCCAAATTATATATATGTGTGTGTATGTATGTATTTATGGACATAAATTTACATATGGCCTTAAACCTAACCTAATATATATATATATATATATATATATATATATATATATATATATATAAATTTATATATTTACATATAATTATATATAGTTGTATATGGATATATTATGTAGTATAAATAACATATAATAATCTATAATACATGTAATTATAATTTATACATGTCATATATGTAAATATATATTACATATTTTTATATATGTGATATATGTATAAATTTTCATGTATATTTGTATATGAACTCACATATTTACATATGAGTTTATATATAAATTTAAATATATATTCATATATATTCTGAATAATGTATAATACATAAAATAAATACATAGTATACATAATATATATGTATGTATGTATATATAATATGATCTAAACACCTCCTCCTGCTTTTGGCTGCATGACACTGTACTTAGGGTAGATGTTACATTTATTTCTATGTTTTTTGGGGTTGTCTTGGTTTTCCAGGTAGGACTGGCTCTAGCCCACGCTGAGCTGGAATTCACTCTGTCATCTTAGGGTTGCCTTGAACTCACAGCCATGACCCTCCTGACTCTCTGCCTCCATCCTAGTGCTGCTGGGATGAAAGGCGTGAGAGCCACCATAGATATGTTTTATATTATTATTATTACTTCATTTTACTATTCTTATTATTTATATGAGAGATAGAAGGTGTCAGACAGAGAGAGAGAGACAGACAGAATGTGACTTCCAGGTCAGCCTAAGCTACAGTGAGACCCTACCTCCAAAACCCAAAACAGAAATAAATAAAATATAGAAGGGTTGGAGCGAAGGCTTAGTGGTTAAGGGATTTGCTTGCCAAGCCAAAAGAACCAGGTTCGATTCCTCATGTCCCACCTTAGCCAGATGCACATGGTGGCGCATGCATCTGGAATACATTTGTATTGCCTGAGGGCCCTGGCACGCCCATTTTCTCTCCCTCTCCATCTTCTTCTGTGTCTCAGAAATCAATCAATCAATCAATCAAAAACAATCAATCATTCCATAGAATCAACAAGTGATTCAGAAATACATTTGGCCAAGGTCTCTTAGGTCCCGCTTAGCAAAGGACTCGATATTCTTTGAAAATTAGAGAAAAACCCTATGAACTCTATCTCTGCAGGAGAGACCCAGAATGTTATGCAGGTCTTTGTCATGATCAAGAAAACTCAGAGTTGGTTTCAGAAGCTTTTCAGGCGAGACAAAAGGGGGCCGGATGTTACAGCAACCGCAACAGTGGCTCTCCTATAAAATCCCACTGCCTTCTGTGGCATAGAAACCGATTTGCCAATGCACACTGTGGCTGACTGCGTGTTTTGTTTTGCTTTTTTTTTTCTTGCACAGAGGCAATGAGATCCGAAGACAAATTTGACAAAATTCATTAAAAGATACCTGAACCCATATAAAAAGGGAGGTCGACCTTGCCAGCTGAAACAGCACCCCAGACACTGCACAGAGATCTTGAGGAGAAGAGCCACACGGCTGGTTGAGGGCCGACTTTGGAAACCTACACTGGTGAGATGGGGAGGAAAAACAAAATGTACGACGGAGCAGAGTTCTAGAGGCTGCTAAACTCTGAGTATTAGAATAGTATTAGAATAGAGCAGATTCTCTAACCTTGGGTGACCACGACGCCTTCACCCGAGGTTAGAGAATCTGGAACTGGACGGGCCAGGAGAAGGCCTGGGAGATGCAGGGACTCTCTGCGTGGTAGAAAAATGGGGACCCCGACAAGCACCTGAGTCATCTGCTCACATCTGTCTGGGTCCTCCAGAACTGACAGAGGATTTGAGTTGTTCAGTAGGAGTTTTGAGCACCCTTTCTGCCTGAGGCTCACACTTCTGGTAACACAGAAGACATGGTGGAGTGTCCTATGTCCCCAAAGGAAAAAAAATACGGGCATCTTAAAACCATATGCATTTACAGAAAATCATTTTTTAGTTTTATCTTATTTTTTTGGAGACAGACACACAGAGAGACAGAGATAGAGATAGAGATAGAGATAGAGATAGAGATAGAGATAGAGAGAGAAAGAGAGAAACAGGGAGAAAGACAGATATGGGCGCGGGAGCAGTGTCTCAGCTGCTGAGAACGAAATACAGATGTTCGCGCCCCCTTGTGGCCAAGTGCAGCATTGCACCCTTGCATCACTTTTTCCGTCTGGCTAAACGTGGGACCTGGAGATTGGAACCACTGGAGATTGGAATCAGTGTTCTTAGCGTTAGCAGGGAGGTGCCTTAACCCCTAAGCCATCTCTCCAGCCCAGAAATTCCTTTTGCCTTATAAGCCTTATGAGCTGAAGAGTGGGCAGAAGGAATCAAGAACCTCAGACTTGGAAAGTATATCGCGAGGCATGGAATCCCCACAAGGAGGCACTTGAGAACCTTCCTGACAAAACAGTGGATACAGGTGTGGAGATGGACCACAACAAGGGCAAGGTATGGTAAAATCGCAAATATGCCATTTCTTCATTCAGTCACACTTGCAAAACATTGCAAAACCAAAATAACAAAAAGAAAAAAGAAAGAAAGGAAGGAAGAAACACAGAAAGCAAAGACACAAGCAAGCAACAGAGAAAGAAAGAAAAACTAAAATATACAATAAATCAAATAAATTACGATCGAAACAGCCTGAAGCTTTGACTTTACATAGCCTAAATGCTGGGAATCTTTGTAAGTGAAGCGATTACATACAACACATTTGGCAAACGTCTATTAGGTCCTGCTAAGGAGATGACTCGATATTCCTTGCAAATTACAGAAAAACCCTATGTGCTCTATCTCTGCAGGAGACACACACATGGCTATGCAGGCCTTTGTCATGAAAGAGAAAATTCAGAGTTGGCTTCAGAAACTTTCCAGAAGATCTCCTGGGAAAGAAAATTCCACAGACACAAGGCCAGTGTCACCTGGTGTCATCATGTGAAAAGTCGACATCATAGAGGCCTCCCTTAAACTAAGATCCAGAGAATGCTCTCTGGCACTTACTATGTATGTTAGGACATTAGAAGGATTTAATTTTGAGATCGATACTTCTTAGAAGTTATTCTCACTTTTCCTGGAAACCAATGGTGAATAAGTACATGTTAGAAGGGTCTTGGCTGTAAGTTCAAGACCAGCCTGAGATGCCACAGTGAATTCTGTGTCAGCCTGCGCTACAGCCATTCCCTACCCCGCAGCCCCCACCAAATTTCATATATATATATATATATATATGTATTTATAGATATAAATTTACATATGGCCTTAAACCTAATCCTATTATGATATATATAAAAATTTATATATTTACATATAATTATATATAGTTGTATATGTATATATTATGTAGTATAAATAACAGTATGATAATCTCTAATACATGTAATAATATTTTATACATGTCATATATGTAAATATATATCACATATATTTAAATATATAATATATGTGTAACTTTACATGTATATTCATATAGGAACTCACATATTTACATATAAGTTTATATATAAATTGAAATATATATTTATATGTGTATATATTCTGAATAATGTATAATACATAAAATAAATTCATAGTATACATAATATGTATATGTGTATGTGGTAGTTTGAATATATGTCCCCCAATATATTCAGTGTTTTATTAGTTATAGTTTGCATCTGCAATCACCTTGCTAGAGGCAAGGTCACTGGGGGCCCAGTCTTAAGGTATGGTGATGGTTTGAGATTCCATTGTAAAGATATGCAAAGTGTGCCTAGGGGGAGTTCCTGAAGTGTGCTGGGCTTTTGGCTGGTAGTTTTGCTCTGTGTGCTGTGGTGGCTGGTTGGCTTTTGCTCTCTCTGCTTGGCCCTGTGAGAGCAGGTCGCTTCTTCTGCTATTATGGAACTTCCCCTGGATCTGTATGCTTCAATAAATAATATCCCTTCCTCCATAACTGTGCCTGGTCTGGAAGTTCATCTCAGTGAACCTGAAGCTGTCTGCAACAGTATATATATCATGCTCTAAACACCTCATCTTGCTTTTTGCTGCATGACACTGTACTTAGGGTAGATGTTACATTTATTTCTTTAGTTTTTGGGGTTTTCTTGGTTTTCTAGGTAGGGATTGGCTCTAGCCCTGGCTGAGCTGGAATTCACTCTGTCCTCTCAGTGTGGCCTCGAACTCACTGCCACGACCCTCCTCATTCTCTGCCTGCATCCTAGTGCTGCTGGGATGAAAAGCAGAGCGCCACCACAGATGTATTTTATTTTATCATTATTATTATCATTACTTGATGTTAATATTTTTATTATTTATAGGAGAGATAGAAGGAGTCAGACAGAGATAGAGAGAGAGAGAATGTGACTTCCAGGTCAGCCTGAGGTACAGTGAGACCCTACCTCTAAAAACCAAAACATAAATAAATAAAATATAGTAGGGCTGGCGCAATGGCTTAGTGGTTAAGGCATTTGCTTGCGAAGCCAAAAGAACCAGGTTCAATTCCCCAGGTCCCACCTTAGCCAGCTGCACATGGTGGAGTATGCATCTGGAGTTCATTTGTTTTGGCTGAGGGCCCAGGCGCGTCCACTCTCTCTCCCTCTCCGTCTTCTTCTGTCTCTCAGAAATCAATCAATCAATCATTCAATAGAATCATCAAGTGATTCAGAAACACATTTGGCCAAGGTCTATTAGGTCCCGCTAAGCAAAGGACTTGATATTCCTTGAAAATTAGAGAAAAACTCTATGAGCTCTATCTCTGCAGGAGAGACCCAGACTGTTATGCAGGCCTTTGTCATGATCAAGAAAATTATAGTTGGTTTCAGAACCTTTCCAGGCGAGAGAAAAGGGGGCTGGATGGTACAGCAACCACAACAGTGGCTCTGCTATAAAATCCCACTGCCTTCTGTGGCATAGAAACCGATTCACCAATGCAGACTTCAGCTGACTGCGTGTTTTGTTTTTCTTTGTGTTTTTTTTCCTTGCACAGAGGCAATGAGATCCAAGGACAACTTATACAAACTTCATAAAAAGATACCTGCACGCCTATCAAAAGTGAAGTCGAGATTGCCAGCTGAAACAGCACCCCAGACAGTGCACAGAGATCTTGAGCGAAGAGCTACATAGCTGCTTGTGGGCAGAGTTTGAAAACCTACACTGGTGTGATGGGGAGGACAAACAAAATGTACAACGGAGCAGATTTCTAGAGGCTGCTAAACTCTGAGTATTAGAATAGACTCCAACCAGCACAAAGGTGAAGGAGATAGGCACAGAGAACATTCGACTGCCACGGAGTCCAGAGTCACAGAGATCTACAGACAGAGAGGCTCCCGGACCTCATCAGCGAAGTAGGCATTAACACTCAACCGGGCCGGCTCATAGAGATTCATGCAAGTGTGGGCTGAAAGACTCTGAGAGACACTAGGCAGGAGAGAGACAAGGCATCACCCCGATAACTGACGGATACCCCAAATGCACGACCCACAATACCCATGGGGATATAACTGGCATCCCCAGGGAGCAGGGTCCCTTCGGGGGAGGGATGGGGACGAGGATGAGGATGGAACCCACACGTGCTGTTTACACACTCACTGAGTGGGTCTATAACTAAAAAGCAAACACGTGCCGCCAAAAATCAAACAGAGCCACCAAATGCTAAGGAAATTGTGCAGAAGAGAGTGTGCAGAAACCACAGGGTGTGGGGCAACATGGACAGGCACTGAATCCCACCACAGGTGGACTGCTGCTGCCAAATTTGGGAACCAGAGTAACATGGGGAATGCCCACCATCCCACAGCGATGGGACCTCCATCACCTGGCCAGGATGAAGATGGGCATGATGGTACCAACGTATGGGGGGCACTTACAAGGGGTTCCTCTGAAATGAAAAGGGTAAAACAGTCATAAAAATAAGCAACTAAAGAAGTGAGAATGACAATGTGACTGGCCTTCAGCCTAGGAATCAGGTTCCTACTGGCCTGGGTGTGTGGGCAGTAAAAGAACACTGCTCCTCACACGTCATGGAGTTCTGCCTCTCCTTCCAGGGTCCTGCACCGATGACCGAGCGCACTTCAGAAAAGCTGAGTCCCTCTCTTCATCAACAACAATGACAGGCGAGTCAGTGGTCCAAGTAATTGGACTCAAAGCCCCGGGAAGATTTTTAAATCTCTCTACCTTAGTATTTGAAGCAGAGCCTTGCTCTCTAGCGGCCGGCTTCTAACTCCTCGAGGCCCTTGCCCGTCCACCCTCCACGATCTCCTTAGTTATGCTGGGCTATTCCTAGGAAAATACACCCTCTGTGACCTGTTTTGTAGGATACGTTCCTTTTGAGAGGAGAGCTAGGGGTGTCCTGCCTGCTGCATAAGCAAGGGTAGGGACACCCCCAAGGCTTTCCCTCTACTTGAGGACGTGTCCCTTTCCTGACCTTTAATGTTTTGCGTGCTAGTTAGCTTGGCAATCAGTATATACTGATAAACATGGATGAAAAGTGTATGCAAGGACAATTCGTTTAAAAAACTTTTACTGAGAATCATGTTCTGGCCAAGAAGGAGATACCAAGAAGAAGGAGATACCAACAAGAAGGAGATACCAAGAATTTGGCGTTTGTCCCAGAGTTGCAGGTGTTCTCATGGGAAGCATTGTAGTGATATGACATAAAAACCGCTTGCAAAAAATAAAGTTTGCCTTTTGCCTCCAGAGCACTGGCCATTTCAGTTCTTTTTTTAAATCTCCCTCCATACTTTGCAATCACCATATGTCGGCGGGCTCCGACAGAAGCGTGCCGAAAACCCGGGACCTCTCGCAGCCTAAGAGGTCAAGTGCAAAATACTTGGATAAAGGGAAGATCGCCGTTACTGAGCCGCGCGGAAGAGAAAGTAACGTGAGTAACGGGGAGCAGGTTAGTGAGAACTGAAATATACTTAAATATAGGGAATACAATTGAGCCAGAAAGAGAGTTATTTGTTCAAGTTCTGTGTAGTTTGCTACGAACTAGAGGAATAAAAGTAGATAAAACTCAGCTTATTTGCTTCTTGAAATTTGTACAAGTTTGTCCATGGTTTCCCGATGAGGGGACTATTAATGTGGAGACATGGAAAAAGGTTGGTGAACGTATCCGCGGCTGGTACCTGGCTCATGGACCAGAAAAGGTGCCTGTGGATGCATTTGCTTTGTGGTCTTTAATTTGAAATTGCCTTAGGGGTGATTCTGAAATGGATAAATGGACTAGAGGTACTCAAGCTAGCATTAGAAAAACGAAGTCCTTTGAGTCTTTGGTGCCTCCTAATATACCTGTTCCTCCTATTCCTTCTGCTCCTCCTTTTGATTCTGTTCCTCCAAAGTATGAGCAACCAGATGTTAATGTAAAGGATAAAAAGGAAATTATTGCTGAAGCACAGTTAGCCCAGGAGTCAGGAGATGAGGAAGTTCCATGGGATGACTTGGCTGAACAAACCTTTGTTTATGAAAGGGATAGGGAAGCATTTTTAGCAACTCCCATAAAACAAGCTCCAGAGCAAATACAAGGTATCCGTGAGGATATTCTTCATACTGCTCAAATGTTGCATGATCTTATGAATAAAGAATCAGAAAGTAATATAAAACAGTTGATGGAAAAATTGCAAACACTTTTAATGGATAAAAATACTAATGAGAAGGGTGCTGCTTCTTTTGCATGTCCAGCAATTATGAAAGAGGGATTCCAGCCATTGCCTCCTTCGTTGTACCATGTTATTTCCCCAGTACAATTTTCTCTTCGTAATGCTCATCAGAAGGGTGAACCTGTTGAAGGTTTCACTGCTTTTCCAGTTATAGAAAGAGTTTTAGCTGATGGACAAGTATTTAATGATTATGACTCTATACCTTATAAACAACTGAAGGAGTTAAAAACCACTTGTGCACAGTATGGACCCACTGCTCCTTTTACAGAAGCTATTATGGAAACTATTGCAGCTCAAAGATTGCCACCAGCTGATTGGAAAAACATTAGTAAAGCTGTACTGTCAGGAGGAGATTTTCTTTTATGGTCCTCTGACTATGCTGACAGCTGTGGCAAATTTATGCAACGACCAGATGTAATTCAGGCTAATATTTCTTTTGAACAATTGACGGGAACAGGACCTTATTTGGCATTACAAACACCACTGAATTATCATCCCTTGGCTTATGATTTAATTAGGTGGGCTGGAATGGGAGCTTAGAAGAAATTACCTAAAACGGGGGTAAAAAGGAAAAAATTATCTAAAATTAGACAGGGTCCTTTACCTGCTAACACTTTTGGGCTGCTGTTAGGACGTAATGGATTTACTATGAAAGGCTTAATTGTTGCTTCTAGGGTCATAGACTCAGATTATGAAGGTGAAATAAAAGTCATGGCTAAAACTGAATCTGTTGTCATTAATATCCCTTACATACTCGTATAGCTCAGTTGCTATTACTACCCATGCTACCTGTTGAGTCTTCTGTAAAAAGCAATAGGAGTAGAGGAAGAGGAGGTTTTGGATCCTCTGATGCTTATCTTCTGCAAAAGATAGGAAACAATAGGCCTGAACTGCAATTAACTATTATGGGAGTTGTATTTACAGGATTACTAGATACAGGGGCAGATGTATCCGTGATTGCTCAAGAATGTTGGCCCCCTTCTTGGCCAAAACATCAATCATTTACATCCTTACAAGGTATAGGACAAACTCACACTCCTTATCAAAGTGATCAAATTTTGAAATGGACTGATAACGAGGGACATACAGGTGAAATTCAGCCTTTTATTATTCCAGGGTTACCTGTTAATTTATGGGGAAGAGATGTTATGTCACGCATGGGACTCTATTTATGGAGTCCTAATAAAACAATAACTACTCAATTATTAAATGAAGGATTGTACCCATCTCAAGGGTTAGGTAAATATAATCAAGGTATTGTGGCTCCTGTTCAAATTCTGCATAACAAAAATAAAGCAGGGTTAGGTTTTTTCTAACACAGGCCACTGATGATCCTGCCCCACATGCTGATAAAATTCTGTGGAGAAGTAATGACCCCGTGTGGGTAGATCAGTGGCCTTTAACAGCTGAAAATTTGAAAGCAGCTCAACAGTTGGTGCAGGAACAACTAGATGCTGCTCATATAGAACCTTCTAATTCTCCTTGGAATTCTCTATTTTTGTAATAAGAAAGAAATCTGGTAAATGGAGACTGCTTCAAGACCTAAGAAAAGTTAAAGTACTATGTATTCTATGGGGGCTTTACAACCTGGCTTACCATCTCCTATGTCTATTCCATTAAATACTTTTAAGATAGTTATAGATTTGAAGGATTGCTTTTATACTATTCTTTTACATCCTGATGATTGTCAACATTTTGCTTTTAGTGTTCCTTCTGTTAACTTGCAGGAGCCTATGAAATGTTATCAGTGGAAAGTTTTGCCACAAAGGAATGGCTAATAGTCCTACCTTATGTCAAAAGTTTGTTGCTCAAGCTATTAAGGAAACCAGAACAAATTTTACTAACATGATGATCATACATTATATGGATGATATTTTATTGGCCAATCATAGTCAACAAGAATTATTAGAGGGATATTCTCATATGTTGCAGCAATTATCTAAATTTGGTTTACAGGCAGCAGAGCAAAAGGTGCAAATGGCTTATCCGTTTTCCTATCTCGGTTTTCAATTATATCCTCGACATTTTGTTCCTCAAAGAATTAAAATTGATTTAAAAGACTGTAAGACTTTAAATGACTTCCAAAAATTATTGGGGGATATAAATTGGATACAACCTTCATTAAAAATTACAACTCATGAATTAAAACCTTTATTTGATATTTTAAAAGGTAATCCAGATCCTACCTCCCCTCGTGATATGACCCCTGCAGCTAAATTGGCTTTAAAACAAATTGAGTATGCTTTAACTAATATTAAATTAAATTATTGTGACTATAATAAACATTGGCAATTACTGATTATTCCTACTAAACATACACCTACAGGAGTATTGTATCAAGATGAAATACTTCAATGGTTACATGGCCCAACAACTCCAAAAAAGGCCTTAGCTCCATATTATGTGTTAGTAGCTGATCGAATTATTCAAGGGAAAAAAAGTAGTATATTACATCTTGGAAAAGATCCTGCTAGTATTGTAATTCCATACAGTGCTGATCAGCTCACTTGGCTATTAAATATGACTAATGAAGTTCCTTTGGCACTTGCACATTATTCTGGGGTCATAACTCATCATTTTCCTGCTGATAAACTTATTCATTTTGCTCTTCAAACAAAATTTATTTTTCCATTCATAGTAAAGAAAGAAACTATAACAGAAGCTCTTGTTATTTTTACAGGTGGATCCTCAAATGGTAGGGCTGTCATATCAGCAAAGGGAAAGGTATATGCTTGAAATACTTCTTTCTCTTCTGCACAACTTGTTGAATTATATGCTGTATATCGAGCTTTGTTACAATTTTCTGAACCTTTCAATTTATATTCTGATAGCTCTTATGTTATTCAGGCCTTGCAGGTATTAGAAACTGTCCCTGTTATTCATACTGCCAATACTGATATTTATAAATATTTCCTACTTATTCAATCCCTGCTTCAGCAAAGATTAACCCTTGCTTTTTTGGTCATGTACGTGGGCATACGCATTTGGACAATCCTATTCATGGAGGAAATCAACATGATGATCACACACAATTAATTGCTTTAACTGCTATTGAAGATGTGAAACTTTCTCACGCCTTACACCATCAGTCTTCTCGTGCTCTTCGCTATCAATTTCGCATTTCCAAGGAAGCAGCTCAAGAAATTCTCTGTACTTGTGCCTCATGTGCTGTTTCCACTCCTGTTCCCCATTATGGTGTTAATCCTGGAGGCTTATGTCCCAATGATTTATGGCAAATGGACGTTACACATATCTCTTCCTTGGGCACAGTGCGCTTTGTACATGTAACTATTGATACTTACTCCCATTTTCTGATAGCCACACCCTTGCCTGGAGAAAATGTTCGTAATTGTATTACTCATCTTTTATCTTGTTTTTCTATTCTAGGTACCCCTAAACAATTAAAAACTGACAATGCACCAGCTTATACTAGCCGTACTTTTGCTAAATTCTGTCAGAGTTTTCATATCGTTCATAAATTTGGTATCCCTTATAATCCTCAAGGACAAGGTATTGTTGAATGTGCCCATCAATGGCTGAAATCTCAAATTTATAAAATAAAGAGGGGGACATGGTATCCTAATTCACCTAAGGTTCTTATATCACATACACTTTTTATTCTTAATTTTTTGGATTGTGATAGAGATAGCCGCATGGCAGCTGAGCGCCATTGGAATCCTCAACCTTCACAATATCCTTTGGTATATTGGAGAGATCCCTTAGATAATTCTATTCATGGTCCTGATCCTGTGTTAATCTGGGGACGAGGGTATGTTTGTGTTTTTCCTACAGACACTGAGGCACCTCGCTGGCTTCCTGAGCAGTGTATTTGTCATGCCCAAAAGCAAAGTGGCCAAATTATGGGCAAAGATGGCAAGAATGCAGATACAAACAATGAAGAAAAAGACACGATCTAGAAGCAAGCAGTCCTCCCTTAAACGTTCTTTATCAATGGAAGTATTAGCTCAACTTTTAAGTGTACTTTGGCTTCTGTCTGTTGCAGCAAAAGCAGAGCCCTATTGGGCATATGTTCTTAACCCTCCTCTTTTGCATCCTGTTAATTGGGAGGATAAAAACGTTCCTGTTTATGTGAATAATACTAAGGTATTAGGACCTCCATCAGCAGGACACATCACTGAGGTTTTTATAACTCCTTATAATTATACTGGATATACTGCTAAGACTCCAATTTGTTTTACAAAAAATGACACCCATGGTTGTACCACAGTTCAGAGACTAATTAATTGGGATGGTAATTACTCATCAGGGGAACATTGGGAAGTTGAAATGATGTATTTAAAAAGAAATACTTCTATTGCCATAACAGGGTCAGGGGATGCCCCTGAAACAATTCCTTCTTGCAGGCAACGCTCGCCACCTAAAAGTGACTTTGGACCTCCATGGAGGCTTTGTCATCAGAATACTACCATGTGTGAAAACGGCATATGTGATTGGAATGACTTTGCTCCCATGACTCAGTGACCATTTAATTTACTTTATGGAATATGGACTCGAGATAATAAGACATTTCAGACATCAATCTGGAAACTTGTAGCTTCTATGGACTATATAACTGTAGCAAAAAAGAATGTGACCTGGCAACATATTCGTGGATTAGATGCTATGTCTGTTACGGGGGATAGTACAAATGTCTCATTGTCTGCCTGTGTCCCAGATCCATATGCTATCTTAATTGGTACCATTAACATTACTAATACTAACAATACTAATATTATTAATTGTTATAACTGTACATTGGGAAATTGTGTTAATTCTTCTGTAACTACGTTTTTATTATTAGAGCAACCAGCATTTGTATTTTTACCAGTGAATGTCACAGATGGATGGTATCAAGATTCAGGTCTTGCTGTTTTACATAGAGTTGAGAATGCATTAATGAGAAGCAAAAGATTTATTGGAATGTTAGTTGCAGGCATTACTGCTGCTGTAATATTAATAGCTTCTTTTGCAGCTTCTACTGCTGCCTTAATAACTACTGTACAAACTGCTGATTATGTTAATCAATTGGCACATAATGTGACTAGAGCGTTGCAGTTGCAGGAAGATTGGGACAGTAAAATTGAACAAAAATTAAATGCATTACAAGATGTAGTGAATATACTAGGAGATGAATTATATAGTATTGAGGTGAAAAGTTCTTTACAATGTCATGCTGCATTTTCATGGATATGTGTCACCAATTATAAATATAATCAGTCCTTATTTCCTTGGGATAGAGTTAAGTTACATCTTCAAGGCATCTGGCATAATGCTAATACTTCATTGGATTTGTTATTGTTAAACAAAGAAATTCATAGTTTGACTGAAGCGCCTCATTTGAATGTTGATATTGCTAAAGAAGCAAGTAAATTTATGGATAGCTTGGCATCACATTTTCCTTCACTGTCACATATTTTCAATTATGGTATTACGATTTTGACTATTGGAGGACTTATTATATTATTTTTATTGTTGCTTCCATGCTTGTTGCGTATAATCTTCTCACAGATGAAACAATTGGCTATAGAGGTGAAGAAAGCAAAACTGCAGGCAAAGAAGGAAGAAATTCCTTTAAAACTGTATAAGTAAAAAAGGGGGAAATATAGGATACGTTCCTTTTGAGAGGAGAGCTAGGGGTGTCCTGCCTGCTGCATAAGCAAGGGTAGGGACACCCCCAAGGCTTTCCCTCTACTTGAGGACGTGTCCCTTTCCTGACCTTTAATGTTTTGCGTGCTAGTTAGCTTGGCAATCAGTATATACTGATAAACATGGATGAAAAAGTGTATGCAAGGACAATTCGTTTAAAAAACTTTTACTGAGAATCATGTTCTGGCCAAGAAGGAGATACCAACAAGAAGGAGATACCAACAAGAAGGAGATACCAAGAATTTGGCGTTTGTCCCAGAGTTGCAGGTGTTCTCATGGGAAGCATTGTAGTGATATGACATAAAAACCGCTTGCAAAAAATGAAATTTGCCTTTTGCCTCCAGAGCACTGGCCATTTCAGTTCTTTTTTAAAATCTCCCTCCATACTTTGCAATCACCATATGTCGGCGGGCTCCAACACTGTTTGTTCATTTTTCAGACATCCCCCTTCTGATTGGCTCGTAACTTCAAGTGATGGCATGAAATCTAAGATATCGCTGCATTTCCAAAAAGACCAATCCATGCAACACCTTTCCCCTGGCTCAGCAGTCCAAACTCAGGGGCCTGGGAGATCCAGGGACTCTCTGCGTGGTAGAAAAATGGGGCCCCCGATAAGCACCTTAGTCATCTGCTAACATCTGTCTGGGACCTCCAGAACTGACAGAGGATTTGACTTGTTCGGTAGGAGTTCTGAGCACCCTTTTGCCTGAGGCTCACACTTCTGGTAACCCAGCACACATGGTGGAGTGTCCTAAGAACTGAACGGAGAAAAAATAGGGGCATCTTAAACCCATATGCATCTACAGAAAATCCTTTTTAGAAAACTTTTTGTTTTTTCTTATTTTTTGGAGACAGACACAGAGAGAGACAGAGAGAGAGAGAGAAAGAGAGAGAGGGAGGAAGATAGAGATGGGCGCGAGAGCCGTGTCTCAGCTGCTGTGATTGAAATCCAGATGTGCGCACCCCCTTGTGGCCAAGTGCGGTAATGCGTGCTTCTGTCACTTTGCATCTGGCTAAACGTGGGACCTGGAGGTTGGAACCGCTGGAGATTGGAACCAGTGTTCCTAGGGTTAGGAGGCAGTCGCCTTATCTCCTAAGGCATCTCTCCAGCCCAGAAATTCCTTTTGGCTTATAAGCCTTAGGAGCTGAAGGGTGGGCAGAAGGAATCAAGAACCTCAGACTTGGAAATTGTACCTTGAGGCACGGAATCCCCACAAGGAGGCGCTTGAGAACCTTCCTGACAACACAGTGCATACAGGTGTGGTGATGGACCACAATAAGGGCAAGGTATGGAAAAAAATCACGAATATGCCATTTATTCATTCAGTCACACTTGCAAAACATCGCAAAACCAAAATAACAAAAAGAAAAAAGAAAGAAAGAAAGAAAAGAAAGGAAGGAAGAAAGACACACAGCAAAGACACAAGCAAGCAACAGAGAAAGAAAGAAAAACTAAAATATACAATAAATCAAATAAATTACCATCGAAATGGACTGAAGCTTTGATTTTACATAACCTAAATGCCAGGAATCGTTGTAAGCGAAGCAATTACATACAACACGTTTGGCAAACGTCTACTAGGTCCTGCTAAGGAGAGGACTCGATATTCTTTGAAAATTACAGAAAACCCCTATGTGCTCTATATCTGCAGGAGACAAACAGATGGCTATGCAGGCCTTTGTCATGATAGAGAAAATTCAGAGTTGTTTTCAGAAACTTTCCAGAAGATCTCCTGGGAAAAAACTCCACAGACACGAGGCCAGTGTCACTTGGTGTCATCACGTGAAAAGTCGACATCATAGAAGCCTCCCTTCAACTGAGATCCAGAGAATACTCGCTGGCACTTACTATGTATGGTAGGACATTAGAAGGATTTAATTCTGAGATTGATACTTCTTAGAAGTTATTCTTACTTTTCCTGGAAACCAATTGTGAATAAGTACATGTTAGAAGGGTCTTGGCTGTGAGTTCAAGGCTAGCCTGAGACGCCACAGTGAATTCTGTGTCAGCCCGCGCTACCGCCAGTCCCTACCCCACAGCCCCCCCAATTTATATATATATATATATATATATATATATATATATATATATATATATATATATATATGTATGTATTTATGATATAAATTTACATATGGCCTTAAACCTAATCCTATTATGATATATATATAAATTTATATATTTACATACAATTATATATAGTTGTATATGTATATATTATGTAGTATAAATAACGAATAATAATCTATAATACATGTAATAATATTTTATACATATCATATATGTAAATATATATCACATATATTTATATATATAATAAATGTATAAATTTACATGTATATTCATATAGGAACACACATATTTACATATCAGTTTATATATAAATTTAAATATATGTGTGTGTATATATTCTGAATCATATATAATATATAAAATAAATTCATAGTATACATAATATGTATATGTGTGTATATATATATCATGCTGTAAACACCTCCTCCTGCTTTTGGCTGCATGACATTGTACTTAGGGTAGACGTTAAATTTATTTCTTTGGTTTTTGGGGTTTTCTTGGTTTTCCAGGTAGGGACTGGCTCTAGCTCAGGCTGAGCTGGAATTTACTCTGTTCTCAGGGTGGCCTCGAACTCACAGCCACGACCCTCCTCACTCTCTGCCTCCCTCCTAGTGTTGCTGGGATGAAAGGCTTGAGCGCCACCATAGATATATTTTATTTTATGAATATTAATATTATTATTATTGTTATTATTATTACTTCATTTCATTATTTTTATTATTTATAGGAGAGATAGAAGGAGTCAGACAGAGAGTGAGAGAATGTGACTTCCAGGTCAGCCTGAGCTACAGTGAGACAATACCTCTAAAAACCAAAACAAAAATAAATAAAATATAGAAGGGCTGGAGCGATGGCTTAGTGGTTAAGGCATTTGCTTTCGAAGCCAAAAGAACCAGGTTCAATTGCCATGTCACACCTTAACAAGATGCACATGGTGGCGCATGCATCTGGAGTTCATTTGTATTGGCTGAGGGCCCTGGCACGTCCATTCTCTCTCCCTCTCTGTCTTCTTCTGTCTCTCAGAAATCAATCAATCAATCATTCAATAGAATCAACCAGTGATTCCGAAACACATTTGGCCAAGGTCTATTAGGTCACACTAAGCAAAGGATTCGATATTTGAAAATTAGAGAAAAACTGTATGAGCTCTATCTCTGCAGGAGAGACCCAGACTGTTATGCAGGTCTTTATCATGATCAAGAAAATTCAGAGATGGTTTGAGAAGCTGTCCAGGCGAGAGAAAAGGGTGCCGGATGGTACAGCAACGGCAACAGTGGCTCTCCTGTAAAATCCCACAGCTTTCTGTGGCATTGAAACAGATTCGCCAATGCAGACTGTGGCTGACGGCATGTTTTGTTTTTCTTTTTCTTTTTTTTCTTGCACAGAGGCAATGAGATCCGAGGACAAATTGGACAAAATTTATGAAATGATACGTGAATCCCTATCAAAAGTGAAATCGAGCTTGCCAGCTGAAACAGCACCCCAGACACTGCACAGAGATCTTGAGCTACACGGCTTGTTGTGGGCAGACTGTGGAAACCTACACTGGTGTGATGAGGAGGAAAAACAAAATGTACAATGGAGCAGATTTCTAGAGGCTGCTAAACTCTGAGTATTAGAATAGACTCCAACCAGCACAAAGGTGAAGGAGATAGGCACAGAGAACACTCGACTCCTGTGGAATCCAAAGTCACAGAGATCTAGAAACCCTGAGGCTCCCGGACGTCATCAGCGAAGGAGGCATAACACGCAACCGGGCCGGCTCACAGACATTGATGCAAGTGTGGGCTGAAAGACTGTGAGAGGCACAAGACGGGACAGAGACATGGCCTCGCCCTGATAACTGACAGCTACCCCAAATGCACGACCCACAATACCCATGGGGATGTAAATGGCATCCCCAGGGAGCAGGGTGCCTTTGGGTGAGGGGCGGGGACGAGGGTGAGGATGGAACCCACACGTGCTGTTTACACACTCACTGGGTGGGTCTATAACTAAAAAGCAAACACGCACCAGCAAAAATCAAACAGAGCCATTGTAGCAGAGAGCTTCAGGTTCGCTGAGATGAACTTCCAGACCAGGCACAGTTATGGAGGAAGGGATATTATTTATTGAAGCTTACAGATCCAGGGGAAGTTCCATAATGGCAGAAGAAGCGACCTGCTTTCCACAGGGCCAAGCAGAGAGAGAAAAGTCAACCAGCCACCACAGCACACAGAGCAAAACTACAGCCAAAAGGTCACACAGCACACTTCAGGAACTCCTGCTAGGCACATTTGCATGTCTTTACAATGGAATCTCAAACCCACACCTTAAGACCAGCCCCCAGTGACATTGCCTCTAGGAAGGTGATTGCAGATGCACACTATAAAGTAATAAAACATTGACTATATTGGGGGACATATATTCAAACTACCACAGCCATCAATGCTAAGGAGATTGTGCAGAAGAGAGTGTGCAGAAACCAGAGGGCGTGGGGCAACATAGACAGGCACTGAATCCCACCACAGGTGGACTGCTGCTGCCAAAATTAGGAACCAGAGTAACATGGGGAATGCTCACCACCCCACCGCTACAGGTCCTCCATTGCCTGGCCGGGATGAAGACTGGCATGATGGTACCAATGTATGGTGGGCACTTACAAGGGGTTCCTCTGAAATGAAAAGGGTAAAAGAGTCATAAAAATAAGCAATGAAAGAAGTGAGAATGATAATGCGACTGGCCTTCAGCCTAGGAATCAGGTTCCTACTGGCCTGGGTGAGCGGGCAGTAAAAGAACACTGCTCCTCGCACGTCACGGAGTTCTGCCTCTCCTTCCAGGGTCCTGCACCGACAGCTGAGCACACTTCAGAAAAGCTGAGTCCCTCTCTTCATCAACAACAATGACAGGCGAGTCAGTGGTCCAAGTAATTGGACTCAAAGCCCCAGGAAAATTTTTAAATCTCTCTACCTTAGTATTTGAAGCAGGGCCTCGCTTTCTAGCGGCCGGCTTCTAAATCCTCCAGGCCGTTGCCCTGCCAGCCCTCCACGATCTCCTTAGTTAAGCTGGGCTATTCCTAGGAAAACACACCCTCTGTGACCTGTTTGTTCATTTTTCACACATCCCCCTTCCGGTTGGCTCGTAATGTGATGTGATGGCATGAAATCTAAGATTTCACTGCATTTCCAAAAAGAACCTTCCGTGCACCACCTGTCCCCTGGCTCAGCAGTACAAACTCAGGTGGCCATTTTGAGCGGTTTTTTTTTGGAACGAGCAGATTCTCTAACCTCGGGTGAACGCGTCGCGTTCACCCGAGGTTAGAGAATCTGGAGCTGGACAGGCCAGGAGAAGGCCTGGGAGATGCAGGGACTCTCTGCGTGGTAGAAAAACGGGTCCCCGACAAGCACCTGAGTCATCTGCTCACATCTGTCTGGGACCTCCAGAACTGACAGAGGATTTGACTTGTTCGGTAGGAGTTTTGAGCACCCTTTCTGCCTGAGGCTCACACTTCTGGTAACCCAGCAGACATGGTGGAGTGTCCTAAGACCATAAGCGGAAAAAAATAGGGGCATCTTAAACCCATATGCATCTACAGAAAATCCTTTTTTAAAAACTTTTTATTTTATCTTATTTTTTGGAGACAGACACAGAGGGAGACAGAGAGAGAAGGAGAGAGAGAGAGAGAGGGAGGAAGATAGAGATTTGCGCACGAGCCATGTCTCAGCTGCTGCGAACAATATCCGGATGTGCACGCCCCCTTGTGGCCAAGTGCTGAACCCTTGTGTCACTTTGCATCTGGCTAAACGTGGGACTTGGAGATTGGAACCGCTGGAGATTGGAACCAGTTTTCTTAGGGTTAGCAGGCAGGCGCCTTAACCCCTAAGCCATCTCTCCAGCCCAGAAATTCCTTTTGCCTTATAAGCCTTATGAGCTGAAGAGTGGGCAGAAGGAATCGAGAAACTCAGACTTGGAAAGTGTACCTTGAGGCATGGAGTCCCCACAAGGGGGCGCTTGAGAACCTTCCTGACAACACAGTGGATGCAGGTGTGGTGATGGACCACAACAAGGGCAAGGTATGTAAAAATCGCCAATATGCCATTTCTTCATTCAGTTACACTTGCAAAGAATGCAGAAACAAAACATCACAAAACCAAAATAACAAAAAAAAAAAAAAAGGAAGGAAGGAAGAAGGAAGGAAGGGGAAGAAAGAAAGGAAGAAAAGAAAGGAAGGAAGAAAGACAGAAAACAAAGACACAAGCAAGCAAGCAACAGATAAAGAAAGAAAAACTAAAATATACAATAAATCAAATAAATTACGATCGAAACAGACTGAAAAGTTGACTTTACATAGCCTAAATGCCCGGAAGAGTTGTAAGCGAAGTGATTACATACAACACATTTGGCAAACATCTACTAGGTCCTGCTAAGGAGAGGACTCGATAATCTTTGAAAATTACAGAAAAACCCTACGTGCTCTATCTCTGCAGGAGACACACAGATGGCTATACAGGCCTTTGTCATAATAGAGAAAATTCAGAGTTGTTTTCAGAAACTTTCCAGAAGATCTCCTGGGAAAGAAAATTCCACAGACACAAGGCCCGTGTCCCCTGGTGTCATCACGTGAAAAGTCGACATCATAGAAGCCTCCCTTCAACTGAGATCCAGAGAAGGCTCGCTGGCACTTACTATGTATGTTAGGACATTAGAAGGATTTAATTCTGAGATTGATACTTCTTAGAAGTTATTCTCACTTTTCCTGGAAACCAATTGTGAAAAAGTACATGTTAGAAGGGCCTTGGCTGTGAGTTCAAGGCCAGCCTGAGATGCCACAGTGAATTCTGTGTCAACTGGGGCTACAGCCAGTCTCTACCTCGCATCCCCCCAAAAATCATATATATATGTATGTATGTATTTATGGATATAAATTTATATATGGCCTTAAACCTGATCCTATTATGATATATATAAAAATTTATATATTTACATATAATTATATATATTTGTATATGTATATATTATGTAGCATAAATAATGTATAATAATATATAATACATGTAATAATATTTTATACATGTCATATATGTAAATATATATCACATATGTTTTTATATATGTGATATATGTATAAATTTCCATGTATATTCATATATGAACTCACCTATTTACATATAAGTTTATATATAAATTTAAATATATATATATATATATATGTATATATTATGAATAATGTATAATACATAAAATAAGTATATGGTATACATAATATATATATGTGTGTGTATATATATATCCTGCTCTAAACACCTCCTCCTGTTTTTGGCTGCGTGACACTGTACTTAGGGTAGACGTTACATTCATTTCTTTGGTTTTTGGGGTTTTCTTGGTTTTCCAGGTAGGACTGGCTCTAGCCCAGGCTGAGCTGGAATTCACTCTGTCCTCTCAGGGTGGCCTCGAACTCATAGCCACGACACTCCTCACTCTCTGCCTCCCTCCTAGTGCTGCTGGGATGAAAGGCGTGAGCGCCACGATAGACATATTTTATTATTATTACTATTATTATTATTATTACTTTATTTCATTATTTTTATTATTTATAGGAAAGATAGAAGGAGTCAGATTCAGAGAGAGGAACAATGTGACTTCCAGGTCAGCCTGAGCTCCAGTGAGACCCTACCTCTAAAACCCAAAACATAAATAAATGAAATATAGAAGGGCTGGAGCGACGGGTTAGTGGTTAACGCATTTGCTTGCAAAGCCAAAAGAACCAGGTTCGATTCCAACGTCCCACCTTAGCCAGATGCACATGGTGGTGCATGCATCTGGAGTTCATTTGTATTGGCTGAGGGCCCTGGGCGTCCATTCCCTATGTGCTCTATCTCTGCAGGAGACACACAGATGGCTATGCAGGCCTTTGTCATGATAGAGAAAATTCAGAGTTGGTTTCAGAAACTTTCCAGAAGATCTCCTGGGAAAGAAAATTCCACAGACACAAGGCCAGTGTCACCTGGTGTCATCACGTGAAAAGTCGACATCACAGAAGCCTCCCTTCAACTGAGATCCAGAGAATGCTCGCTGGCACTTACTATGTATGTTAGGACATTAGAAGGATTTAATTCTGAGATTGATACTTCTTAGAAGTTATTCTCACTTTTCCTGGAAACCAATTGTGAATAAGTACATGTTAGAAGGGTCTTGGCTGTGAGTTCAAGGCCAGCCTGAGATGCCACAGTGAATTCTGTGTCAGCTGGGGATACAGCCAGTCCCTACCTCGCACCCCCCCAAAAAATATATATATATATATATATATATATATATATATGTATTTATGGATATAAATTTATATATGGCCTTAAACCTAATCCTATTAAGATATATATAAAAATTTATATATTTACATATAATTATATATATTTGTATATGTATGTATTATGTAGTATAAATAACGTATAATAATCTATAATACATGTAATAATATTTTATACATGTCATATATGTAAATATATATCACATATACTTATATATATATCATATATGTATAAATTTACATGTATATTCATATATGAAATCACATTTTTACATATAAGTTTATATATAAATTTAAATATATATGTATATATTCTGAATAATGTATAATACATAAAATAAAATAGTATATAATATGTATACATGTATGTATGTGTGTGTATATATATATCATGCTCTAAACACCTCCTCCTGCTTTTGGCTGCATGACACTGTACTTAGGGTAGACGTTACATTTATTTCTTTGGTTTTGGGGTTTTCTTGGTTTTCCAGGTAGGACTGGCTCTAGCCCAGGCTGAGCTGGAATTCACTCTGTCGTCTCAGGGTGGCCTCGAACTCACAGCCACGACCCTCCTCACTCTCTGCCTCCCTCCTAGTGCTGCTGGGATGAAAGGCGTGAGCGCCACCATAGATATATTTTATTTTATTATTATTATTATTATTATTACTTCATTTTATTATTTTTATTATTTATAGGAGAGATAGAAGGTGTCAGACAGAGACAGAGAGAGAGGGAATGTGACTTCCAGGTCAGCCTGAGCTACAGTGAGACACTACCTCTAAAAACCAAAACATAAATAAATAAAATATAGAAGGGCTGGAGCGACGGCTTAGTGGTTAAGGCATTTGCTTGCGAAGCCAAAAGAACCAGGTTCGATTCCCCACGTCCACCTTAGCCAGATGCACATGGTGGTGCATGCATCTGGAGTTCATTTGTATTGGCTGAGGGCCCTGGCGCGTCCATTCTCTCTCCCTCTCCGTCTTCTTCTGTCTCTCAGAAATCAATCAATCAATCAATCAATCAATAGAATCAACAAGTGATTCATAAACACAGTTGGCCAAGGTCTATTAGGTCCCACTCAGCAAAGGACTCGATATTCTTTGAAAATTAGAGAAAAACTCTATGAGCCCTATCTCTGCAGGAGAGACCCAGAATGTTATGCAGGCCTTTGTCATGATCAAGAAAATTCAGAGTTGGTTTCAGAAGCTTTCTATGTATGTTAGGACATTAGAAGGATTTAATTCTGAGATTGATACTTCTTAGAAGTTATTCTAACTTTTCCTGGAAACCAATTGTGAATAAGTACATGTTAGAAGGGTTTTGGCTGGTGAGTTCAAGGCCAGAGCCTGAGATGCCACAGTGAATTCTGTGTCAAAATTGGGGCTACAGCCAGTTGCTACCCTGTACCCCCCAAAAAAATTATATATATGTATATATATATATATATATATTATATGGATATAAATTTACATATGGCCTTAAACTTTAATCCTATTATATTGATATATATAAAAATATATATATTTACATATAATTATATATATTTGTATATGTATGTATTATGTAGTATAAATAACGTATAAAAATCTATAATACATGTAATTATATTTTATACATGTCATATATGTAAATATATATCACATATATTTTTATATATATGATATATGTATAAAGCCATGTATATTCATATATGAACTCACATATTTACATATAAGTTTATATATAAATTTAAATATATATATTCATATATATTCTGAATAATGTATAATAAATAAAATAAATACATAGTATATAAATGTGTGTGTGTGTGTGTGTGTGTGTGTGTATGTATATGTATCATGCTGTAAACAACTCCTCCTGCTTTTGGCTGCATGACACTGTACTTAGGGTAGATGTTACATTTATTTCTTTTGTTTTTGGGGTTTTCTTGGTTTTCCAGGTAGGACTGGAAAGCCCAGGCTGAGCTGAATTCACTCTGTCGTCTCAGGGTGGCCTCGAACTCACAGCCACGACCCTCCTCACTCTCTGCCTCCCTCCTAGTGCTGCTGGGATGAAAGGCGTGAGCGCCACCATAGATATATTTTATTATATTATTATTATTATTACTTCATTTTATTATTTTTATTATTTATAGGAGAGATAGAAGGTGTCAGACAGAGACAGAGTCAGAGAATGTGACTTCCAGGTCAGCCTGAGCTACAGTGAGACACTACCTCTAAAAACCAAAACATAAATAAATAAAATATAGAAGGGCTGGAGTGTGACTTAGTGGTTAAGGCATTTTTTGTGAAGCCAAAAGAACCAGGTTGGATTCCCCTCGTCCACCTTAGCCAGATGCACATGGTGGCGCATGCATCTGGAGTTCATTTGTATTGGCTGAGAGGCCCTGGCGCAATCCATTCTCTCTCCCCTCTCCGTCTTCTTCTGTCTCTCAGAAATCAATCAATCAATCAAATCAATCAATCAATCAATCAATAGAATCAACAAGTGATTCAGAAACACATTTGGCCAAGGTCTATTAGGTCCTTTGTTTTGCTAAGCAAAGGACTGGATATTCTTTGAAAATTAGAGAAAAACTCTATGAGCTCTATCTCTGCAGGAGAGACCCAGACTGTTATGCAGGCCTTTGTCATGATCAAGAAAATTCAGAGTTGGTTTCAGAAGCTTTCCAGGGGAAGGAAAACTGGGGGCCGGATGGAACTGGGCAACTGGCAAGGGATGGCTCTCCTATCCAAAATCCCACTGCCTTCTGTGGGTTAAATTTGTAATGGACCAATGCAGACTGAAGCTGACTGCGTGTTTTGTTTTTCTTTGTTTTTCAACTTGCACAGAGGCAATGAGATTTGAGGACAAATTATTGACAAAATTCATGAAAAAGATACCTGAAAAGTATCAAAAACAATGGAGAGCTTGCCAGCTGAAACAGCACCCCAGACACTGCACAGAGATCTTGAGGAGAAGAGCCACACAGGGCTGGTTGTGGGCAGACTTTAAAAACCTACACTGGTGTGATGGGGAGGAAAAACAAAATGTATGATGGAGCAGAGTTCTAGAGGCTGCTAAACTCTGAGTATTAGAATAGACTCCAACCAGCACAAAGGTGAAGGAGATAGGCACAGAGAACACTGACTTGCATGGAGACCAGAGTCACAGAGATCCAGACTGACACAGAGGCTCCCAGAGTGTTCATGGGATGAAAGTAGGCATAACTCTCAACAGGGTGGCTGGAAAACCTGGAGATTCATCTCAAGTGTGGGCTGAAAGACAAGTTTGAGAGCCACATGGTGGTTCAGTTTTCATGGTTCTAGTCTCCCTTGATAACTCTTATACAGTTAAAATGTTTACCCACTTTACAATTTAACCAGGACTCACTATCTGTTGATCAAGGATGAGAACCTTTGAAATTGGACTGAGTACAATTTACAATGTGTGGTTAGCAGGGTCCAGGAGCTAAATGGAGGGGGCCAGGGACGGATGGTGTTTGGAATATGTCCCCAATACAAGTGTTTTCACACTCACTCTTAAGGTGTGGTGATGGTTTGAGAGTCCTAAATATGCAAAGCAGGAGTTCACCACCAAAATCAAACAGAGCCTGTGTGCCAAATGGCTGGTTGGTTTTGATTGTTTGCAGAAGAGAGGTGTGCAGAATCCAGATGGGGCTTGGGGCAACATGGACAGGCACTGAATCCCACCACTGGTGGACTGCTGCTGGTCCAAAGTTAGGAACCAGAGCAACCTGGGAATACTCACCATCCCACAGCGAGCGGGTCCTCCATCGCCTGGCGGGGTGAAGACTGGCATGATGGTACCAACGTATGGTGGGCACTTACAAGGGGTTCCTCTGAAATGAAAAGGGTAAAAGAGTCATAAAAATAAGCAACTAAAGAAGCGAGAATGACAATGCGACTGGCCTTCAGCCTAGGAATCAGGTTCCTACTGGCCTGGGTGAGTGGGCAGTAAAAGAACACTGTTCCTCGCACGTCACGGAGTTCTGCCTCTCCTTCCAGGGTCCTGCACCGAGCTCACTTCAGAAAACCTGAGTCCCTCTCGTCATCAACAACAATGACAGGCGAGACAGTGGTCCAAGTAATTGGACTCAGAGCCCGGGAAGATTTTTAAATCTCTCTACCTTAGTATTTCAAGCAGGGCCTTGGTCTCTAGCGGCCGGCTTCTAACTCCTCGAGGCCTTTCCCATCAGCCCTCCACGATCTCCTTAGTTAGGCTGGGCCATTCCTAGGAAAACACACCCTCTGTGACCTGTTTGTTCATTTGATCAAGAAGAATATAACTAATCTGCTTCTTTAGCTTCTGTATAATTGCTTGCTTGGTGGGAAACATAACTGATGTGTTTCACTGGTTTCTATACAATTGCCTGCTTGCTCGCACAAAAGAAAGATAGCCATTTTCTAAAGACAAACAGTCTGTAACAAATGCACCCATGAGGACGTGACTTTCTGAACGAAACATAAGTTGTCTGTTCTGAAAAGTTACAAAGTTTGCAGTTGTTAACCCATGCACAGAAAAGAAAAAAACAATGTAACCCACAGAGAATGAAAAAGTCGTTATCTTATGGTTCTGCAGCTGGGGCTTTATCCTGTTAAAACACCCTGTGTCCTTGGGGCTGAAACAGAGCCCCTGTTCCAGGAACTAAAGTTAACAGATAACTCTGGTCCCTGATAGCGCCTCACCACCTGGAGGCATCAACCTTATCTGGAAAGCCCCTAAGCTACAACATATTTGTGGTATTTCCTCATACATATGGTTTTTTCCTATAAAAGCTCTGCCTAATTGCCCCTCGGGGCTCTTCACCCCTCCTGTGGGAGCCCCGGTGCACCGGCTTCAATAAAACCTCCTGCTGCTTGCATTGAGAGTTTCCCGTGTGAGTGTCTTCGGGTCTAGCAGACAATCCCATCTGGGGGTGGGAGCCTGGGCTGGAGCCCTGGGTGTTCACCAGACCCTGCCCCAGGCTGAGTGAAATAAGGCCCCCACCCTCTGAGGTATTTTGCATGGTGACACTTGTTGCCACTCAGAAGAGGCAACAGTCCCAGCTAAGGGGGCAGCAGCAGCCACTGCAAAGCTGAACACCACGCTGCCACCCAGTGGCTTTTGCTGACTTTTCATATCATGTCAATTTGCGTGATCCAAAGCTCCTTTTCTCTCTATGCCCCCTCATCTCTAGCGGGTTGGGTTTGGGAATCCATGCAGTGAGCTTGAGGAGTTTGCCACAGGCAGTATTTGGGAAATACATAGACCAGTCTCTTTTAGCTCTAGCCCATCTCCAAAGTTTTGATTTCTTTTCCCTGATCCTCAAACAGGAAAGTGCCTTCTCTTCCAAGTCACGATTGAACTCGGCTTTCATCTAGCTTGGTAATCACAAGTTCTTTCGAGTAAATGCAGGAAACAGAACTGCCCACCTACCTCCCTACCTTAGGACAAAAGTGTTGCATCATTTCACCTGATATCTGAGGCCAACTTGGATGCTGTTCTACCCTGAGCTGCCACTATGCTGGAAGGCTTTCTTTAACGGGTCCCTGGACCTTCTTTTCTAATCCTTTCAGAATTGATGTAGATGCAAAATCAATTGTGCGACTTATTCCCAATGCGCCTGTCCTCTCCACCTGCCTGACCTCCCAACAATTTCAGTCTCAGCAACAAAGAAACTCTGGGGCTTGTGAGCCCAGTAGAGCGGAACCACCTGAGCCTTCCCATGTCTTCCCTTCACAGAGATGACACTGATGCCTCCTCTGTTCCTTCTCCCCAGTCCTGAAGTGCTTTGTCAGAAGTATGGATGCCTGTCTGCAAAGCTGGGTGGAGATTTACAGAATGATGCCAAAAGTTCTGAAATCCCCTGCCTTTGCAAATTCAGCTTTTCCAAAAGAAAAGGACAACTCAGATTAATAGGGGTGAAAACTCCTGCTTTATCTGTCTGGAACACCATAACAGTTTAAAGGGCCTTGTTCATCACTACAGTCCCATCACTTGGTATAGAACTTGTCATACAGTCTATGCTTTAGTCAAAATCCAGTGACAGTAACTGATGAATGACAGATGTGTAATGATTCTGAGGAAGGAGGTGTTTCCCAGCTCAGAATGTGCAATTGGTTAATTTCTTGGAGCCACGAGAAGATACAATCTCATTGAAAGAAGGGTCACAAGAAGCTTTGACCAGGGTAAGATATTCAAGTGAGCCCATGTTCACTTGGGCCTTCTACCAACAGTCATTGTTTTCCAACTCATTTTGGAACCCTGATCCAGAATATGAAGGAAAAAAGAAAAAACTAACGAAGGGCAAAGTTTTGATTCAAAAAAAGGGACAGACTTGAAAAGGAATTAGGGGATGTTGAGGAGACAAGGAGAGATTTCTCATGTTCTTTTTCTTACATTCTCCTCTCATTCTCTCACCATCTGCTCAAGTACACTCCCTAAAGCATCTTAAGGAGGCCTGTCGAATTATTCGTCATTCTCAGTTCTTCTTCATCTTTGCAATAGCTCCTTCCTATATCTCATCCTTGGAGAACTACTTTCCAATAAAATGATGTGAATCACATGCTCTCATCAGTGCCAGATTAATAGGAAATGATCAACCTTAAATCCCCTGCCAAAATTAGCTTCATTTACCAACAATTAATGTTATAATAGACAGCACCTGTAGTGGTGACATTTTAGGTAACAATATACTACTGGGGTAGCTTGAGAAGAAGGAATAGCATGAAAGAAGCCACCAATAGAATCAGTCCCACAGTTCATACTCCTGGCTTTATGAAAGTGTTCCCGTGAGAGTGGACATGTAACACTGCTTTGCTACTTTTATACTACTAATTAGAGCATAAATTAATGTCAGGCAAGCTCATTTGGATCCTATATGTTCTTCATATTTTGATTTTTTAAATTTGTATTCATTGATTTGCATATGGGAGTATTTGTGTATAAGTGTGTAAGCATGCATGCTCCAGGGTCTGTTGACCTGAAAATGAATACCAGACATATACACTTCTGGGTGTCTGTCTTAACCTGGGTGACTGGGAAATTGAATCTGGGACAGCAGGCTTTGCAAACAAGTGACTTTTACTGCTGAGCCAACTCAGCAGAGGTAGGAGAATTGCTGTGAGTTCAAGGCCACCCTGAGACTACAGAGTGGACTCCAAGTCAGCCTGGGCTAGGCGAGACCCTATCTCAAAAAAAAAAAAAAGGGCTGGAGAGATGGCCTAGTGGTTAAGGCGCCTAGCCTAAGAACACTGGTTCCAATCTCCAATGGTTCCAATCTCCAGGTCCCACGTTTAGCCAGACGCAAAGTGATGCAAGGGCACAATGCCACACTTGGCCACAAGGAGCGTGCACATCTAGATTTTGTTCACAGCAGCTGAGACTGCTGGCGCGCCCCATCTCCGTCTTCCTCTCCCTCTCTCTCTCGGTTTCTCTCTGTGTCTCTCTGAAAAAAAACTTATATGTAAATATGTAAATTTATATATATCATAATAGGATTAGGGCTAATGTTATGTGTAAATTTATATACATAAATACATACATATATATGTGGTGGTGGTGGTGGTGGTGGTGGTGGTGGTTTTCAAGATAGGGTCTGCCTCTAGCCCAGGCTGACCCAGAATTCACTCTGCCATCTCAGGCTGGCCTTGAATTCATGGCCACGACCCTTCTACCTCTGCCTGCCCAGTGCTGCTGGGATGAAAGGTGTGAGTGCCACCACACCCAAAGTATTTATTATTGCTATTATTATTATTATTATTATTATTTTGGCTTCCCTTATTATCATTATTATTATTTGGTTTTCCTCATTATTACTATTATTTGGTTTTAATTATTATTATTATTATTTATTTTCATTGTTATTATTATATTATTTTTAAAATCACTATTATTATTGCTATTATTATTTGGTTTTCCTTACTACTACTACTACCACTACCACTAATACTACTATTTGGTTTTCCTCATTACTATTACTAGTATTTGGTTTTCCTTATCATTATTATTACTATTACTATTATTTGGTTTTCATTGTTATGACTGTTATTACTATTATTATTATTTGGCTTTCCTTATTATCATTATTACTACTCCTATCATCTTATTGTTATTACCAATATTATTGCTATTATTAGGTTTTCATAATTACTACTACTACTACTACTAATTATTATTAGTTTTTTTTCCGAGATGGGGTGTGGCTGCAGCACAGGCTGACATGGAACTCAGACCGCAGTCCTCGTCCTCCTGACCTCTGTTCTGTTCTGTGTCCAGTGGCGTCCAGGTCCAGGTCCAGTTCCAGGCACAGCACAGGCATCACCCTCGATGCTGGTGGCTTTGTGCGTGGGGGGTGGGCGGTGAGTGGGGGATGGCGGGGATTCAACCCGGCTCCTTTGGCTTCAGGATGAGTGAGCAAGCGCCTGAGCTGCTGAGCCATGAATGCAGCTCTCCTTACACGCCCTGAGCCGCTCTTACACCCCTGGAGTAACATAAAAATGACGTCCAGGGCTGGAGAGATGCCGAGCGGTTAAGGCACATTTCTGTGAAGCTTAAGAACCCAGGTTCACTCTCCAGGTCCCACGTGAGCCAGGTGTGCATGGTGGCACATGCATCTGGAGTTTGTATGCAAAAGAGGCCCTGGTGTGCCCATTCTCACTCTCTCTCTCTACCACTCTCCCTCTGTCTCTAATAAATAAAAAATAAATAAAATCTTTTTTAAAAATGATGTCCAATGGAGGGGGGGAGAGGGAATTAGGACGAGGGTCAGGGCCATGAGTTCAAGACCAGCCTGAGAACACACAGTGTGTTCCAGGTCAGCCTGGCCTACAGCCACACTCGACCTCCAAAAACCATATTAATAATAATAACAATAGCAATAATAAAAATAAAATAATAAATAATAAAAGAAAATTTAAAAGTGTAATAAATAATGAAATAGAAAGTTAAATAAATAATAAAATAAATAAAATTAAATTTAAAAGTCAAAATAAATAATAAGATAAAATAATAAATACTAAAATAAAGAAGTTAAATAAAATGAGAAATTATTAATAAATAATAAATAAAATAAAATGTAACATAAGAAAATTGCAGTCAATTTGCTTAGAAGGAGGAGGAGGGTGGTGGCCATGAGTTTGAGGCCAGCCTGAGACGACAGAGTGGATTAAGGGTCAGACTGGCCTAGAGCCACACCTGACCTCAATGGTAATCATAAAAATGATGATGATGATGATGAAGATAATAAGAATAAACAAATAAACTGGGCTGGACAGTTGTCTCAGCAGTTAAGGGACATGCCTGCGAAGCCTAAGGACCCAGGTTTGACTCTCCAGGACCCACATAAGTCAGATACACAATGTGGAGTATGCGTCTGGAGTTCGTTTGCAGTGGCTGGAGGCCCTGGTGTGTCCATTCCCTCCTCTCTCTCTGTATCTCTCTATCCCTCTCTATTTCTCTCTCTCTCTAATCAATAAATAACTAAAGTATTTTTAAATATGTATTTTCATTTATTTACTTATTAGACACACAGAGAGGTTGTGCACTGGACAGGCCATGAGCCAGGATGCCAGCCACGTGGCCTTTTAAGATTTCTTTATCTTTATTTCTTTCTTTAATAATTTACAGTTATTGCTGGGCATGGTGGCACATACCTTTAATCCCAGCACTCAGGAGGCAGAGGTAGGAGGATTGCTGTGAGTTCAAGGCCACTCTGAGATGACTACAAAGTTAATTCCAGGTCAGCCTGGGCCAGACTGGTGAGACCCTATCTAGAAAAACAACAACAACAAAAAACAACAACAAAATTAGAGTTATTTATTTCTTTATTATTGATATTTATTTATTATTTATACTTATTAGTTTATTATATTTATTTGTTATTTATATTTGTTTATTTAACATTTATGCTTATTAGTTTATTATGCTGATTTCTTTTATTTATTTATTTATTATTTACATTCATTTATTTAGATTTTATCCTTATTTGTTAATTATAGTTATTTATTTATTATATTCATTTATTTAATATTTATACTGCTTTGTTTTTATTTTTTGTTTTTTTTTTTTTTTTTTTTTTTTTTTTTGGGGTTTTTGAGGTAGGGTCTCATTAGCTCAGACTGACCTGGAATTTTTTGAGTCTCAGGGTTCGAGGCCTCAAGCTCACAGTGATCCTCCTATTTCATTTAGTGCTGGGATTTTATTTACCACCACGCCTGGCTGTTGTTGTTTAATATTCATACTGATTTGTTTATTACATTTACTTACTTATCATATTAATTTATTGTTTTATATTTACATATTATTTATATTGTTGATTTAGTAGTTATTGTTTATTATGTTGACTTATTTGTAGAAATTTATATAATATTCATGCTTATACATTGATTTATATTTATTAATTGATTATTTATATGTATTTATAAATGATATTTATGATATCTGGTGGGCAATATTTATCCTTTTTGTTTACTATATTTATCCTTTTATTTATTATGTGTATTATCTTATCATATATGTTCATTTATTTAGTAGTCACCATTATTTGTTTATTATATTTATTTATTTATACATTTACTTATTTCTTTTCTTATTTATTGGTTATATTCATTTACTTAATATTTATATTGATTTGTTTATAATATCTGGTGGGATTGAGAACTCTCCTCCCAAGAAGCAAATGTTGTTTGTTCTCATTTGCATGGTATGCATTGTTTGCTGGGAAATTGCATCTAGTCACTCAACCTAACCTGGCTGGCCTCCTAAAATACAGATACCTTTGCTCACAAATAAATAAATCTGAACATTTAAAATGTTATTAGTTTTAAGTGTAAAAAGTAGGTATTGTTGATTTTGTGTTTTGGTTTTTTCGTTCAAAAACTGTTCCGTTGGCAGCATAAGTCTGTATTGTTCATTGTTCCTTGTCTGTTTTACTTGGCGTTTGAGTTCCTTAGGTAACCTCAGAGTGACCTTGTTTCCTGTAGCTCTTTTCCTTCAAAGTTTCTAGTGATGGAACAAGAGGCTTGTGCCATCATGCCCTGTTCGGTTCTTTTATTTTACTTTTTAATTTTAATTCATTTTTTATTGACAACATCTATACTTACGTACAACAATACACATGATATTTCCCTCCCCTCCACCATTCCACTTTAAAATTCCAATCTCCATCATATCCCCTCCCTCTCTCCATTAGTCTCTCTTTTAATTTGATGTCATCACCTTTTTCTTCTATTTTGAGGGTCTTGTGAAGGTATTGCTAGGCACTCCAAAGTCATGGATATCGAGGCCAATTTCTGTCTGGGCAGTTGCATTGTAAGAAGACATACCCTTCCTTTGGCTCTTCCATTCTACCCCCCCCCCTTCGGAAATGGTCCTTGAGCCTTGGAGCGTGTGACAGAGGTGTTTCAGTGCTGGGCACTCCTCCTTCCCTTCTTCTCAGCACTATATTCTTTCTTTTATTTTTCACTTCTCCTTTGAGAACAATAAAAAGAAACAAGAAAAAAAAAATACAGATGAATGTGCATCTGGCTAAGGGGTTCTGGGAAACTGAGCATCCATCTGGGGATTTTAGGCCTCACAAGCAATGGCCTCACCACTCAGGCATCTTTCCAGTCCTCTCCTTTCTGTAGACAATATTCACAGACTCACACATTGTGGTTGAGATTGGAGGACTCATCTATGATGGTGTTAAGCTTCTTTTACTGTTTTAGTTTCCTTATGTAAGAGAATGTAAGAGAATGGGCGTGCCTGTAGCCCATATAAAGGAACTCTACACTTATGGGCCACTTAACAGTTTTGCATATGCAAGCAAGCTCCTTAACCATCACTCCCCCCTTAAAGAAAGCATTTTAATCATTTATTTGCAAGCCTACAAAAGGGAGAAAGAATGGGTGCCCCAGGCTTTCTAGCCAGTATAAAGGAACTCCATTTTGTGCATCTTGCTTTGTGTGGGTATTGGGAAATTGAACTTGGAATTTATCATTAGGTTTTAACCACTGAGCCAACTCTCTTAACCACTGAGCCATCTCTCTCTCTCTCTCTTTTTCAAAGAAACTGAAATGCATGTAAATTGTTAAACCAGATATGTTTTAATATAGTGGAAGAAAGCAAAACAACTTTTCAAATAGACCCGGATGTTCCTGAAGTTTCAAGCTCACTTCAACGTCTAGACTGATGATAATCTATTCAAGTCACGTTCCTTCAGATACCTGCCTCTTAAAGAACATTGGAATGTATATGCACACAGATGATACGTGAGAATTTTTCCTCCCAATTATACCTATTTGCTACAATTCCAGGGCACAAGATTTTTTTTTTTTTTGGGGGTTGTTTCTTTTATTCCTTTCTAATTTTTTGAGTATTAATTCTTATTAAACTTGTCCTTTGCATTTTATTTATATTTTGGTTCTTTTCGAGGTAGGTCTCACTCAAGCCCAGGCTGACATCGAACTCACAGAGATATTTCTACCTCTGCCTCTTTAGTGCTAGGATTAAAGGTGTGTACAATCATGCCTGGCAAACTTGGCATTTTTTTATTTTTTTATTTTTGGTTTTAAAGGTAGGATCTCTCTCTACTCAGGCTGACTGGCCTGGAATTCACTATGTAGTCTCAAGGTGGCCTTGAACTCACATGGATCCGCCTACCTCTGTCTTCCAAGTGCTGGGATTAAAGGTGTGTGCCACCATGCCTGGCATCCATATTTTTTTTTATCTCTGTTTCATTCACCACTATCTTGCCTGTCTTTCATTTTGAATCATCATAATGTATCTGTCTTCAAATGTGTTTCACTGAGCATTCAAACTGACACGGTCCTAATCTCCCTTGACATTTAAGCCTTTCAGATTCTCTTTATCTTGTTATTATTAGATGATGAGGATGATGATGATGAGTGTGTGTGTGTGTGTGTGTGTGTGTGTGTGTGTGTACAGAATCCTCAGCAGGTATCACTGCATACGCCCCATCTGATCCATTACATGTATGAGATTCTTTTCCCTGATCTGTTTTCTCACTTTTTCTCTTGTATTGTTGCCTAGTGACATTATATACAATCAGGCTAACTTATTTTCTGAAGCATTTTGAAGTAAAATAACTTTAAATTAATAAAAATATAGAAAGGACATCATATCTAAAACACTGAACGCATGCACATCTTATCTTTAAATGTAGAAATGTAGGCAAAACATGCTAACAGCACTGGAGACAATTTTTACCTGTCTGTTTAATGAACCAATTTAATAAATATGTAATAGCACCAAGAAATTGTTTTTGTTTCGGGAGGCAGAAAAAATCGAGGCCACTAGCACATAGTTAATGTCAGCTTGGACCATCTACCTGCAAAACCAAAAAAAAAAAAAAAAAATTAGCACATGAAAAATCTTTTGTTAAATTTATTTACATGTGTGGATAAGCATATTATTTACTTAAGGAGAAAATACTAATTGCTTAAAGAGAAAATCTATAGTTGCAATTTTTGGATCCTAGTAATAGTAGAGCTTGAGAACTCTCCTACCCAGATGAGGGCAACTTTTTAATGAAGATGAGGCTGTTTCCTGGGACAGGGGACACCCTGTCCTGAAAGTCTTTCCTGAAACAATGGGGGCTTTTTGGACCATCTAGTGAAATCAGAACTGAGAAAATGACTAAAATAAAACAATGTTTAATTGTATATACCTTTTCTTTAAAAGTTTAATCGCGTTATGATTTAAAGGGAAACTGGACTCACAAGTTTCAATTTATATGACCATTTACTTAATCAACTTCATATTATGTAAACATTTTAAAGTATAAGCCCAAGTAAACGATATTTATATATAATATATAAATGTGCATTTATATACACATATAACATAAAAAGATACATTAGGTAAAAAGTAAAAATTTTGTGTTTTGATTTAGATATACCATTGTTAATTTATACCATTCATTTGGTTTATATTCTTTCCTCTTTCTTTCTTTCTTTCTTTCTTTCTTTCTTTCTCTTTCTCTTTCTCTTTCTTGTTTGTTTTGTTTTGTTTTTCAAGGTAGGGTCTCACTCTAGCCCAGGCTGACCTGGAGCTCACTATGTAGTCTCAGGGTGGCCTCAAACTCATGGTGATCCTCTTACCTCTGAATTCTGAGTGCTGGGATTAAAGGCATGCACCACCATGCCCAGCTTGGTTTCCTTTCTGTAGTATTAATTTAAAATCTTAAACATGTACCTTTGCAGAAATGAGTTAGTAGAACTACAAAAGAAAAGTTAGAACATAAAGAGATAAAGCCTTTAAAATGATCGTGGTGCACACGCCTTTTCCCAGCACTTTTTTGAGACTTTTTTTTTTTTGCCTTAAATTAGACAAGTTAAAAACTTAAAACTGGCTGGAGAGATGGCTCAGTGGTGGAGGTGCTTGCCTACAAAGGCTGATGATCCTGGTTCAATGCCCCAGTACCCATGTAAAGCCAGATTTAAAAATGGGCACATGACTTGTAAATCACATGCTCTCATCAGTGCCAGATTAATAGGAAATGATCAACCTTAAATCCCCTGCCAAAATTAGCTTCATTTACCAACAGTTAATGTTATAATAGACAGCGCCTGTAGTGGTGACATTTTAGGTAACAATATACTACTGGGGTGCTTGAGACGAAGGAATAGCATGAAAGAAGCCACCAATAGAATCGGTCCCACAGTTCATACTCCTGGCTTTATGAAAGTGTTCCCGTGAGAGTGGACACGTAACATTGCTTTGCTACTTTTATACTACTAATTATAGCATAAATTAATGTCAGCCAAGCTCATTTGGATCCTACATGTTCTTCATATTTTGGTTTTTTGAATTTGTATTTATTGATTTGCATATGGGAGTATTTGTGTATGAGTGTGTAATCATGCATGCTCCAGGGTCTGTTGACCTGAAAATGAATACCAGACATATACACTTCTGGGTGTCTGTCTTAACCTGGGTGACTGGGAAATTGAATCTGGGACAGCAGGCTTTGCAAACAAGTGACTTTTACTGCTGAGCCAACTCAGCAGAGGTAGGAGAATTGCTGTGAGTTCAAGGCCACCCTGAGACTACAGAGTGGACTCCAAGTCAGCCTGGGCTAGAGCGAGACCCTATCTCAAAAAAAAAAAAAAAAGGGCTGGAGAGATGGCCTAGTGGTTAAGGCGCCTGCCTGCTAAGCCTAAGAACACTGGTTCCAATCTCCAATGGTTCCAATCTCCAGGTCCCACGTTTAGCCAGACGCAAAGTGATGCAAGGGCACAATGCCACACTTGGCCACAAGGGAGCGTGCACATCTAGATTTTGTTCACAGCAGCTGAGACTGCTGGCGCGCCCATCTCCGTCTTCCTCTCCCTCTCTCTCGGTTTCTCTCTGTGTCTCTCTGAAAAAAAACTTATATGTAAATATGTAAATTTATATATATCATAATAGGATTAGGGCTAATGTTATGTGTAAATTTATATACATAAATACATACATATATATGTGGTGGTGGTGGTGGTGGTGGTTTTCAAGATAGGGTCTGCCTCTAGCCCAGGCTGACCCAGAATTCACTCTGCCATCTCAGGCTGGCCTTGAATTCATGGCCACGACCCTTCTACCTCTGCCTGCCCAGTGCTGCTGGGATGAAAGACGTGAGCGCCACCACACCCAAAGTATTTATTATTGCTATTATTATTATTATTATTATTATTTTGGCTTCCCTTATTATCATTATTATTATTTGGTTTTCCTCATTATTACTATTATTTGGTTTTAATTATTATTATTATTATTTATTTTCATTGTTATTATTATATTATTTATAAATCACTATTATTATTGCTATTATTATTTGGTTTTCCTTACTACTACTACTACCACTACCACTAATACTACTATTTGGTTTTCCTCATTAGTATTACTAGTATTTGGTTTTCCTTATCATTATTATTACTATTACTATTATTTGGTTTTCATTGTTATGACTGTTATTACTATTATTATTATTTGGCTTTCCTTATTATCATTATTACTACTCCTATCATCTTATTGTTATTACCAATATTATTGCTATTATTAGGTTTTCATAATTACTACTACTACTACTACTAATTATTATTAGTTTTTTTTCCGAGATGGGGTGTGGCTGCAGCGCAGGCTGACATGGAACTCAGACCGCAGTCCTCGTCCTCCTGACCTCTGTTCTGTTCTGTGTCCAGTGGCGTCCAGGTCCAGGTCCAGTTCCAGGCACAGCACAGGCATCACCCTCGATGCTGGTGGCTTTGTGCACGTGGGGGTGCGGGGCGGTGAGTACGGGATGGCGGGGATTCGAACCCGGGCTCCTTTGGCTTCAAGGATGAGTGAGCAAGCGCCTGAGCTGCTGAGCCATGAATGCAGCCTCTCCTTACACGCCCTGAGCCGCTCCTTACACCCCCTGGAGTAACATAAAAATGACGTCCAGGGCTGGAGAGATGCCGTAGCGGTTAAGGCACATTTCTGTGAAGCTTAAGAACCCAGGTTCGACTCTCCAGGTCCCACGTGAGCCAGGTGTGCATGGTGGCACATGCATCTGGAGTTTGTATGCAGTGGCTAGAGGCCCTGGTGTGCCCATTCTCACTCTCTCTCTCTACCACTCTCCCTCTGTCTCTAATAAATAAAAAATAAATAAAATCTTTTTTAAAAATGATGTCCAATGGAGGGGGAGGGGTAGGACGAGGTCAGGGCCATGAGTTCAAGACCAGCCTGAGAACACACAGTGTGTTCCAGGTCAGCCTGGACCTACAGCCACACTCGACCTCAAAAACCATATTAATAATAATAACAATAGCAATAATAAAAATAAAATAATAAATAATAAAAGAAAATTTAAAAGTGTAATAAATAATGAAATAGAAAGTTAAATAAATAATAAAATAAATAAAATTAAATTTAAAAGTCAAAATAAATAATAAGATAAAATAATAAATACTAAAATAAAGAAGTTAAATAAAATGAGAAATTATTAATAAATAATAAATAAAATAAAATGTAACATAAGAAAATTGCAGTCAATTTGCTTAGAAGGAGGAGGAGGGTGGTGGCCATGAGTTTGAGGCCAGCCTGAGACGACAGAGTGGATTAAGGGTCAGACTGGCCTAGAGCCACACCTGACCTCAATGGTAATCATAAAAATGATGATGATGATGATGAAGATAATAAGAATAAACAAATAAACTCCGGCTGGACAGTTGTCTCAGCAGTTAAGGGACATGCCTGCGAAGCCTAAGGACCCAGGTTTGACTCTCCAGGACCCACGTAAGTCAGATACACAATGTGGAGTATGCGTCTGGAGTTCGTTTGCAGTGGCTGGAGGCCCTGGTGTGTCCATTCCCTCCTCTCTCTCTGTATCTCTCTATCCCTCTCTATTTCTCTCTCTCTCTAATCAATAAATAACTAAAGTATTTTTAAATATGTATTTTCATTTATTTACTTATTAGACACACAGAGAGGTTGTGCACTGGACAGGCCGTGAGCCAGGATGCCAGCCACGTGGCCTTTTAAGATTTCTTTATCTTTATTTCTTTCTTTAATAATTTACAGTTATTGCTGGGCGTGGTGGCACATACCTTTAATCCCAGCACTCAGGAGGCAGAGGTAGGAGGATTGCTGTGAGTTCAAGGCCACTCTGAGATGACTACAAAGTTAATTCCAGGTCAGCCTGGGCCAGACTGGTGAGACCCTATCTAGAAAAACAACAACAACAACAACAACAAAATTAGAGTTATTTATTTCTTTATTATTGATATTTATTTATTATTTATACTTATTAGTTTATTATATTTATTTGTTATTTATATTTGTTTATTTAACATTTATGCTTATTAGTTTATTATGCTGATTTCTTTTATTTATTTATTTATTATTTACATTCATTTATTTAGATTTTATCTTTATTTGTTAATTATAGTTATTTATTTATTATATTCATTTATTTAATATTTATACTGCTTTGTTTATTTTTTTTTCTTTGTTTTTTTTTGTTTTTTTTTTTTTGTTTTTGTTTTTTTTGGTTTTTCGAGGTAGGGTCTCACTCTAGCTCAGACTGACCTGGAATTCGCTATGTAGTCTCAGGGTGGCCTCGAGGCCTCAAGCTCACAGTGATCCTCCTATCTCAGCCTCTCGAGTGCTGGGATTAAAGGTATGCACCACCACGCCTGGCTGTTGTTGTTTAATATTCATACTGATTTGTTTATTACATTTACTTACTTATCATATTAATTTATTGTTTTATATTTACATATTATTTATATTCGTTGATTTAGTAGTTATTGTTTATTATGTTGACTTATTCGTAGAAATTATAAATTTATACAATATTCATGCTTATACATTGATTTATATTTATTAATTGATTATTTATATGTATTTATAAATGATATTTATGATCGTGTGCTTAATATTTATCCTTTTTTGTTTACTATATTTATTATTTTATTTATTATGTGTATTATCTTATCATATATGTTCATTTATTTAGTAGTCACCATTATTTGTTTATTATATTTATTTATTTATACATTTACTTATTGCTTTTCTTATTTATTGGTTATATTCATTTACTTAATATTTATATTGATTTGTTTATCATATCTGGTGGGCATGAGAACTCTCCTCCCAAGAAGCAAATGTTGTTTGTTCTCATTTGCATGGTATGCATTGTTTGCTGGGAAATTGCATGTAGTCACTCAACCTAACCGAAGAAGGCCTCCTAAAATACAGATACCTTTGCTGCAAATACAAATCTGAACATTTAAAAATGTTATTAGTTTTAAGTGTAATAAGTAGATAGCGTTGTTTTTGTGTTTTGGTTCTTCCGTTCAAAATCTGTTCCTTTGGCAGCATAAGTCTGTATTGTTTATTGTTCCTTGTCTGTTTTGCTTGGAGTTTTACAACCCAGGCTGACTTTGAGTTCGTTAGGTAGCCTCAGAGTGACTTTCAGTTTCCTGTAGCTCTTTTCCTTCAAATTTTCTAGTGATGGAACAAGAGGCTTGTGCCATCATGCCCTGTTCTGTTTCTTTTCTTTTATTTTTTTAAGTTTTAATTATTTTTTTATTGACAACTTCTATACTCACATACAAAAATACATGTGATATTTCCCTCCCCTCCACCATTCCACTTTAGAACTCCAATCTCCATCATATCCCCTCCCTCTCTCCATTAGTCTCTCTTTTAATTTGATGTCATCATCTTTTTCTTCTATTTTGAGGGTCTTGTGAAGGTATTGCTAGGCACTGCAAGGTCATGGATATCGAGGCCAATTCCTGTCTGGGCAGTTGCATTATAAGAAGTCATACCCTTCCTTTGGCTCTTCCATTCTATCTGCCCCCTCTTAGGCAATGGTCCTTGAGCCTTGGAGGGTGTGACAGAGGTGTTTCAGTGCTAGGCACTCCTCCATCCCTTCTCAGCACTTTGTCCTTTCTTTTATTTTTTACTTCTCCTTTGAGAACAATAAGAAGAAACAACAACAACAACAAAAAAATACAGATGCATGTGCCTCTGGCTAATGGGTACTGGGAAGCCGAGCATCCAACTGGGGATTTTAGGCTTCACAAGCAATGGCCTCACCGCTCAGGCATCTTTCCAGTCCTCTCCTTTCTGTAGACAGTATTCACAGTACCACACATTGTGGTTGAGATTGGAGGACTCATCTATGATGGTGTTAAGCTTCTTTTACTGTTTTAGTTTCCTTGTGTAAGAGCGAGAATGGGCGTGCCTGTAGCCGCTTTAAATGAACTCTACACACATGGGCCACTTAACAGTTTTGCATATGCAAGCAAGCTCCTTAACTGCTAAACCATCACTCCCACCTTAAAGAAAGCATTTTAATCATTTATTTGCAAGCCTACAGAAAGGGAGAAAGAATGGGCGCCCCAGGGATTCTAGCCAGTATAAAGGAACTCCATTTTGTGCATCTTGCTTTGTGTGGGTATTGGGAAATTGAACTTGGAATTTATCATTAGGTTTTCCAGGGAAACGTCTTAACCACTGAGCCATCCTCTCTCTCTCTCTCTCTCTCTCTCTCTCTCTCTCTCTCTCTCTCTTTTCAAAGAAACTGAAATGCGTGTAAATTGTTAAACCAGGTATGTTTTAATATAGTGGAAAAAAGCAAAACAACTTTCCAAATAGTCACGATGTTCCTGAAGTTTCAAGCTTACTTCAACGTCTAGACTAACGATAATCTCTTCAAGTGTGTTCCTTCAGATACCTGCCTCTGAGAGAACATTGGAATGTATATGCACACAGATGATACGTGAGAATTTCTCCTCCCAATTATACCTATTTGATACAATTCCAGGGCACAAGATTTTTTTTTTTGGGGGGGGTTCTTTCTTTTATTCCTTTCTAACTTTTTGAGTATTAATTCTTATTAAACTTGTCCTTTGAATTTTATTTTATATTTTGGTTCTTTTCGAGGTAGGCTCTCACTCAAGCCCAGGCTGACATCGACTCACAGAGATATTTCTACCTCTGCCTCCTTAGTGCTAGGATTAAAGGTGTGCACAACCATGCCTGGCAAACTTGGCATTTTTTTATTTTTATTTTTATTTTGGTTTATAAAGGTAGGATCTCTCTCTACTAAGGCTGACTGACCTGGAATTCACTATGTAGTCTCAGGGTGGCCTCGAACTCACATGGATCCGCCTACCTCTGCCTTCCAAGTGCTGGGATTAAAGGTGTGCACCACCACCCCTGGCTTCCATATTTTTTATCTCTGTTTCATTCACCACAATCTTGCCTATCTTTCATTTTGAATCATCATAATGTATCTGTCTTCAAACGTGTTTCACTGAGCATTCAAACTGACACTGTCCTAATCTCCCTTGACATTTAAGCCTTTCAGATTCTCTTTATCTTGTTACTATTACTTGATGAGGATGAGGATGATGATTGTGTGTGTGTGTGTGTGTGTGTGTGTGTGTGTGTACAGAATCCTCTGCAGGTATCACTGCATTATGCCCCATCTGATCCATTACATGTATGAGATTCTTTTCCCTGATCTGTTTTCTCGCTTTTTCTCTTGTATTGTTGCCTAGTGACATTATATACAATCAGGCTAACTTATTTTCTGAAGCATTTTGAAGTAAAATAACTTTAAATTAATAAAAATATAGAAAGGACATCATATCTAAAACACTGAACACATGCATATCTTATCTTTAAATATAGAAATGTAGGCAAAACATGCTAACAGCACTGGAGACAATTTTTAACTGTCTGTTTAAATGAACCAATTTAATAAATATGTAATAGCACCAAGAAATTGTTTTTGTTTAAAAAAATCCACTAGCACAGGATAATGACTTGGCATCTCTGCTTCAAAAAATTTTTGTTAAATTTATTTACATGTGTGGATAAGCATATTATTTACTTAAGGAGAAAATACTAATTGCTTAAAGAGAAAATCTATAGTTGCAATTTTTGGATCCTAGTAATAGTAGAGCTTGAGAACTCTTCCTACCCAGATGAGGGCAACTTTTTAATGAAGATGAGGCTGTTTCCTGAGACAGGAGACACCCTGTCCTGACACTCTTTCCTGAAACAATGGGGGCTTTTTGGACCATCTATTGAAATCAGAATTGAGACAATGACTAAAATAAAACAATGTTTAATTGTATATACCTTTTCTTTAAAAATTTAATTGCATTATGATTTAAAGGGAAACTGGACTCACAAGTTTCAATTTATATGACCATTTACTTAATCAACTTCATATTATGTAAACATTTTAAAGTATAAGCCCAAGTAAATGATATTTATATATAATATACACATGTGCATATATATACAAATATAACATAACAAGATACATTAAGTAAAAAAGTAAAAATTTTGCGTTTGATTTAGATATACCATTGTTAATTTAGACTATTCATTTGGTTTATATTCTTTCCTCTTCATTTCTTTCTTTCTTTCTTTCTTTCTTTTTTGTTTGTTTTCTTTTTCAAGGTAGGGTCTCACTCTAGCCCAGGCTGACCTGGAATTCACTATGTAGTCTCAGGGTGGCCTCGAACTCATAGTGATCCTCTTACCTCTGACTTCTGAGTGCTGGGATTAAAGGGATGCACCACCAATCCCAGCTTGGTTTCCTTTCTGTAGTACTAATTTAAAATCTCAAACATGCACCTTAGCAGACATGAGTTAATAGAACTACAAAAGAAAACGTAGAACATAAAAAGATAAAGCCTTTATATGATTTTTTTTTTTGCTTAAATTAGAGAAGTTAAAAACTTTAACTGGCTGGAGAGATGGCTCAGTGGTGGAGGTGCTTGCCTGCAAAGGCTGATGATCCTGATTCAATGCCCCAGTACCCATGTAGAGCCAGATTTACAAATGGGCACATGACTTGTAAATCACATGCTCTCATCAGTGCCAGATTAATAGGAAATGATCAACCTTAAATGCCCTGCCAAAATTAGCTTCATTTACCAACAGTTAATGTTATCATAGACAGCACCTGTAGTGGTGACATTTTAGGTAACAATATACTACTGGGGTAGCTTGAGAAGAAGGAATAGTGTGAAAGAAGCCACCAATAGAATCGGTCCTACAGATCATACTCCTGGCTTTATGAAAGTATTCCCGTGAGAGTGGACGCGTACCATTGCTTTGCTACTTTTATACGACTAATTATAGCATAAATTAATGTCAGCCAAGCTCATTTGGATCCTACATGTTCTTCATATTTTGGTTATTTTAATTTGTATTTATTGATTTGCATATGGGAGTATTTGTGTGTCAGTGTGTAAGCATGCATGCTCCAGGGTCTCTTGACCTGAAAATGAATACCACACACATACACTTGTTGGTGCCTGTCTTAACATGGGTGACTGGGAAATTGAATCTGGACCAGCAGGCTTTGCAAGCAAGTGACTTGAACTGCTGAGCCAACTCCCCAGGCCCCAAATCTTCATATTTTAAAGTCAAGATTCTTGAAAAGAAAAATTATTGTGACCAACATTCTCTACTTCCTTGGTTTTTGTTTACCATTCACTATTATATATCCAGATCAATTCCTCTATGTAAGTGTAAATATTCCTACTGGAGTGGGGCAACTAGGATTTGGTGAGTATTTGAATATACAGAAAACATGTGTAAAAATGTCCTTATTGCATTCCTATTTGACTATGGCCTCTGATTATTCAAAGTGGTTTTCTTTAGTTTTGGAAACTTAGCCATCATTTCTTCCCTGCTGGCTTTGTAAAAAATCTCCTTCCCCTCTTTTGAAATGTTTATTATATGTACTTGAAACTTCCTTCTGTCTATTATGATACCATACTTCTCAGCTCTTGTTCCATGTCTTCATTTTGTTTAAAACCAGGATTCTTCACTGATCCCCCTCATGAGGGAGATCTAGTCTATTGTTTGATTTTTTCATTGGAATATGCACATCAGATTGTATGCTGTATGCTAATATTTTACATATGGCATAAACCATATCTCTACATATGTCTTACAATTCCTATTTTCTCTTTACTAATAAGTCTTTTTGTTTTCCTTTTATTCCACTATATCCTATTCATACCTTATAGATATTGTTCCTTCCTTTATCCCATTTAACATTTTTTGAGAAAGGTTTCTCCACTAATAGTCTGGGCTGGCTATTATGATCCCGAGGCTTCAGTCTCTAGAGTGGTGGGATTGCCAGCATTCATGACCACACCCAGCTGCTTAAGTTTGAGTCCCTTTACTTTATTTCTATAATAATACTCTGTTTTATTTATTTTTGTGGGGGGAAGCATCACTGCTAACTCAAAATGTGCTTTGTTGCTTTTCATGCTCCATACATTTGATGAGGGACTTGGCTTGGCAGAAGAGTCGTTTTCTGCAAAAATCCAACATGAACACACTAGTGATTGATCGCTGTCACTTTGCAATCTTTGTCTGCCAGCATGCCATGGATTTCACTAGTCCAGGTAAGTTTTTATTTCATCTCTTAGCATGGTATTAAAGTTCAGATGAGGATTCCAATTCCCTATACTCCCAGTCCACTAGTATTGTAGGTTCCTTGCCTTGGGCTTTGATTCATCACTAACTTGATAACTCTTCTTGGTCCCTGGGCCTGAGGAGAATGCACAGGGCTCTCTTTCAGGGTGGTGATATCAACAAACACCATATTCTTTCTATCTATCTACCATATATTATTTATCTCTTGTGGATATATATATATATATATATATATATATATATATATATATATATATATATATATATTCCATTCATCTATCCACTATCTTTGCTTCCATATATGAATAAGTTTTGAATAGTTTTACCCAGATATCCCATAGGAACTTAAACTGAAAAAATCCAAACCTGAGCTCATCTCAACACACTGAGGATTGTCTCTTGTATCTTACACTTTTCATGATGCATTCGTAAGTTCAACCAAGCCCCCCCGCAAAAAAATCCAATACTCCTGAAACATTCTATTTATTCCTATACTGTAGACAAGGGATAACTTAATACTGCAGATTCTATGTCTTAATATCTTTTCAAATTTCCCATTGTGAAGATATTTCTTATCCTTGCCTGAGTTTTACCACAGCCTCCTAAGTGCTTTCTTTGCCAGAAACACCCAGGATGTAGCCTCAGAGAGCAGCTCATTTATTCAACAGGGGAATGGGTTTTAAGCAGTTGTGAGTGGGAAAGGACAAGGTCTCAAGGGGATTGGTTGGTTTAAAGGTTGCTTGTTGATGTCATCTCAGCATATAGGGCCTGGGCAAGGGATGGTCACATGGTCTAAGTAGTGGGAAGGCTATGTGACATGAGTCACACAGAAGAGGGCTGCAGCTGTAGGAAGGCGGTTAGCTATTGCCATGTAAGGATTTCTTGTGTAACTGGTCACAAGGTCATGGGGCCATAAGGAAAACGAAACCTAAGGCTATCAGAATGTCCAGGTGTCCCAGGCCTGAGGAGGGAATGGCCCTGCTCACAGGCATCTCTGGGCAAGGTTTTTGGGGGGTGTGAGGGGTGCTGCGACCTCATGAAGAGGGAGCAGCCACACTTTACCAGCCTCAGGACCAGTCTGGGATCTAGGCTTATTACAACCTCCAATATCCTGGGCCCTTTGTTACGTCCGGTAGTTCAGGCCAGTTTCCTGAATTCTCCAGCCTCTGCTTGGCAGTGCCCAACAGACTGGGTCTGTGGATTTGCTGTTCTGATCATCTGCCCTGGATGCTGTGTGGCTGTGTTCCATTCCTCAGATCTCCAGTGGTTCCTGGTTCTGGAAGTTGGGGGATGGGAGTGGTGCCTGAAGCAGTACTAGAGCTGCCCAGCTGGTCCTCATGGTCCTCTTCCCCAGGAGCCACTCAGCTGGTCCTTGCTGTCCTCTCCCTCAGGTTTCCCAATTCTGTGAGGAGGCTGGTGTGAGTGGAGAGCCCCCCACACCTGGCATCTGCTCCTGTGGTTCAGGCAGGGTTTGGTGCACTTCCCAGCAGACTTCTGGAGCACAGCCACAGTAGGAATGGATTCTGGCTGGTTGCACAGTTGCTAGAAGCTCTGGGTCTCTCCTGCTTCTCTGCTATGGTTGATAATTCCTTATATGCCTTCACTTTTCAGTATAAGAGTTTATTGTGGTATTTTTCTGCTTATTCCCCCCACCAGGCTGCTTTGCCAGGCTCTTGAACTAAAAACTATGCCACCATCATAACGGAGGTAGGAGGAAGGCTCTTAAGAATTTAAAAAATATTTTGGGCTAGAGAGATGGTTTAACAGTTAAGGTGCTTGCCTGCAAAGTCTAAGGATCCAGGTTCAATTCCCCAATTCCCACATAAAACCAAATGCACAAGGTGGCATGTGTGTCTGGAGTTCCTTTGCAGTGACTAGAGGCCCTGGTATACCCATTCTTTCTCCCTCCCCCATAAATAAATAGATTCTCTTAAAATATTTTTATTTATTTGCAAGCAGAGAAAGAGAGAAGAGACAAAGTGGGTGTACAAGACCTCTAGCTGCTGCAAATGAACCACAGATGCATACATCACTTTTGCATCTGGCTTTTATATGGCTACTGAGGATTTGAACGTTTTGCAAGCAAGCACCTTTTTAGTTTGTTTTGTTTCTGAGGTAGGGTATCGCTGTAGCCCAGGCTGACCTGGAATTCACTCGGTATTCTCAGGGTGGCCTCAAACTCATGAGATCCTCCTACCTCTGCCTCCGGAGGGCTGGGATTAAAGGGATGCGCCACCACACCCGGCACAAGCAAGCACCTTTAACCACTGAGCCCTCTCTCTAGCCCAAGCTGGCTATTTTTAAAGGCTAACATAGGCAAAAATATTTTGGCTCTGGACCTGTACTATTTAACTTTCCACAATTTCTGAGGTCTGTCACTGAAGTTCTAGTGACATGGGTGTAGCTTTTGGAAACAATAGGAGATAGGAGTAAGGTAGTGTTGTTTCTTGTAGAAATTGGCAAGACTAGAAACCCAGTTCCCACCTTGCCTGCCCTGGCAAGACTAGAACCACTGTCTGAGTCAGTCTCTCATCCAAGATGGCTGAACACAACAACCCCTCAGTAAGTTCCCTGCCTCTTTCTCAATTTAGCACACCAGTGGGCTGGCACTTCCTGAGTCAGCCTCTTGAATCCACCAACCAATCAGGTCTTTCCCTTACACACCTGAATCTGATGAGGTTCATCCTGATTGGATGTTTGATCATAAAAATGGGCCTGGCATGCCTTTGTAAGCCCCTTTGGTTGCCTCTCAGTCCTGCTTGGCTCTCTTAGTCTTTGGCCCTCTTAGACTCTGTAACCTCTTGACTCTTACTATGAAAAGGGAATCTCCTCAGTCTCCCCTCCCCCTTTTCAGTGAGGCAGCATAGATGGAGAATTTCCTTTGGCCTGGGCACGGTTCTGCATGCTTTCCACTTGTGGAATGCCTTTCCCAGAGATCTCTCAAAGATATGAGGGAGAGGTTTTCCATCTCCCCTTCCCCATTCCAACCTGATTGGGAAGAAGGAGAACTTCTTTTGGCTTGGGCTTTCCTGCTTTGCCTTCCCTAAAATAAATCTTCATAATTCATAATTTACCCTTCTCCAAGTCTACAGTTTCAATTCTTTGATAACTTGGACAAGGAGACCCAATGTTGGCCTGAGTCTCCTGAATTTTTATAGACACCTGATCCCTCCCTGGACTCCACAGCCCTGCCTCAGGAGCCTCAGCTGGTTCCCTCTTTGCCAAATATGTCAAATTTTTTCCACATTTTGTTCCATGTAGTTAGGATACATACTCCTAGAGTCTGTCATAGATTAAGCTGAATAGGCAGGAAGACAACTCTTCAAGAGAGAGTAAATTAACAGAGCTATTAATAAAAATAATAAACTTCTGCCGGGCGTGGTGACCCACGCCTTTAATTCCAGCACTCACTCAGGAGGCAGAGGTGGGAGGATCACTGTGAGTTCGAGGACACCCTGAGACTACATAGTGAATTCCAGGTCCGCCTGAGCCAGAGTGAGACCCTACCTTGAAAAACCAAAAAAAGAAAACAAAACAAAAAAATTCTGCTGGCCAGGCATGGTGGCACACACCTTTAATCCCAGCACTCTGGAAGCAGAGGTAGGAAGATCGCTGTGAATTTGAGGCCACCCTGAGACTACATTAGTGAATTCCAGGTCCGCCTGAGCCAGAATGAGACCCTACCTTGAAAAACCAAAAAAAGAAAATAAAACAAAAAAATTCTGCTGGCCAGGTGTGGTGGCACACACCTTTAATACCAGCAATCTGGAAGCAGAGGTAGGAAGATCGCTGTGAATTTGAGGCCACCCTGAGACTACATTAGTGAATTCCAGGTCAGCCTGGGTTAGAGAGAGACCCTATCCCAAAAACCAAAAAGAGGGGCTAGAGGGATAGCTTAGCAGTTAAGGCATTTGCCTACAAAGCCAAAGGATCCTGGTTCAATTCCCCAGGGCCCACACACTTTCTTTCTCTCTCAAATAAATAAAAACTTAAAAACAGAAAAAAGACATATAACAGGAATATTGTGTTAAAGGTTGAAGACATTAACACGAGCATAGATGAGCAAATAAGAAGGAAGACATTCTTAGTGTGGATAAGAAGAGGTCATCAAAACTTTCATAAATATGAAAACTTGGCTGGGGTATGGTAGGAAGTTATAAGAAACTAGTATTGAAGCAATATTTGAAATAACTTGAACAATTTAAGATCATATTTAAACATGAAAGAATTTAAGAGATTAACCAGTTTTGAAATTTTTACTTATCAGGCTTCAGAGGGGTTTTTTTGGCTTTTTTGTTTGTTTGTTTGTTTTGTTTTACATAGGGACTCACTCTAACCCAGGCTGATCTGGAATTCACTATGTAGTCTCAGGGTGGCCTTGAACTCTCGGCAATCCTCCTACCACTGCCTCCTGAGTGCTGGGATTAAAGGTGTGTGCCACCATGCCCGGTATTTTTGTTGTGTTTTGTTTTTAATTTAATTTTTTTTGGTTTTTGGTTTTTAGAGGTAGGGTCTCTCTCTAGTCCAGGCTGACCTGGAATTCACTGTGTAGTCTCAGGCTGGCCTCAAACACATGACAATCCTCCTACCTCTGTCTCTCAAGTGCTGGGATTAAAGGCATGCATACCATGCCTAGCTGAGTGTTTGTTTGTTTTAAATCAGGGTCTTTAATAGAGATGCCTCAAAGTTTTTTTTAAATATTTTATTTATTTATTTGAGAGAGTAAGAAAGAGAAAGAGGCAGAAAGAGAGAGAGAGAGAGAGAATGGGCATACCAGGGCCTAGAGCCACTGCAAATAAACTCCAGATGCATGTTCCACCTTGTGCAACTGGCTTACGTGGAATGGGGAATCAAACCTCAGTCCTTAGGCTCTGAAAGCAAGCACCTTAACCGCTGAGCCATATCTCCAGTCCTCAAGGTTTTTACTTGGTAGAGATTAAAGGTCGTAGGCTTAGAAGAACTAATGCAAGTGTGGCAAGCTGAAAAAGCCCAAACAATAAATAACCTAATAAAGTGAACAAACAGGTCTCAAAAGATAAAGTATGAGGGCTGGAGAGATTGCTCAGTGGTTAAGGCACTTGCCTGCAAAGCCTAACTGTCTGGGTTTGATTCCCCAGTACACATGTAAAGCCAGATGCACAAAGTGGCACATGCATGTAAAGTTTGTTTGCAGTGGCTAGAGGCCCTGGTGCACCCATTCTTCTCTCTCTCTCTCTCTCTCTCTCTCTCTCTCTCTCTCTCTCTCTCTCCTCTCTGTCTCCCTCTCTCTCTCTGCTTGCAAATAAATAAATGAAAATTAAAAAATAAAATAAAAGGATAAATTGCAGATGGCCAATCAACATATGAGAAAATGGTCACCAACACTAGCTACCAGAAAAATGAGAAATGTAAATCAAAACTTCATGAGGCCATGCACAGTGGTGCATGCCAAGTACTATCTCAGTACTCAGAAGGCAGAGGTAGGATGATTGCCATAAGTTCAAGGCCAGCCTGGTCTACATGGTGATACTCTGTCTCAAAAAAAAAAAAAAAACCTTAATTGAGATTCCAGCTCACCCCAGTCAGAATGTTGATCACTAAAACAAGGAATGCTGAGGAGGAAGCTGAGGAAACAGGAACGTCTATTCACTGCTGCTGGGGATGTATATTAGTCCAACCACCATGGAAATGAGCACAGAGGTTCTCAAAACTCTAACACTAGATCTACCATAAGACTAGCTATACCACTCTTGAGTGTTTACCAAAGGATTCTAAGGGACCTATCCTAGAGATACTTGCACATTGTTTATCACAGCCCTATTCACAATAGCAAAGTGATGGATCCAACCCAGGTGTCCATCAACAGAGGAATGGATAAAGAACATGTAGTACAGATCTATGGTGGAATTTTATATGGCCATGAAAAAGAATGAAATTATGTCATTTGTAAGAAAATGGATGCAAATGGGGATTATAATATTAAACGAAATATGTCAGTCTCAGGAAGACAGATACCATATTTTCTCTCATTTGTGGGTCCTAAATTTTATATAAATTCATAAAATCATGTACATCTGTAAGACATGAAAGTAGAAGTGAAACTGGGGAACAAAGAGGACTGATATAAGGAGGAGAAAGAAGGTGGGAGTCAAAGTGCATTACATACTTGTATAAAAATGCCTTCAGGAAACCCAGCACAATGCACAGAGAATATGTGTCACTTTAAAAAAAAAAGTCCAGGCGTGGTGGTACATGCTTTAATCCCAGCACTCCAGAGGCAGAGGTAGGAGGATCACCTTGAGTTCAAGGCTACCCTGTGCTAGAGCAAGACCCTTGAAAAAGGAAAAAGAAAAAAAGAATCAGGAGGGCAGAGCAGAAACTCTATCATTAGCCTAACATGCAGAGGGATGGTGTGGTAGTTTGACTATATGGCCCCCAATATATTCAGTGTTTTATTAGTTTATAGTTTGCATCTGCAATCACCTTGCTAGAGGCAATGCCACTGGGGCTGGTCTTAAGGTGTGGTGGTGGGTTTGAGATTCCATTGTAAAGATATGCAAAGTGTGCCCAATAGGAGTTCCTGAAGTGTGCTGTGATTTTTGGCTGTAGTTTTGCTCTGTGTGCTGTGTGGCTGGTGGCTTTGTTTTTCTCTCTCTGCTTGGCCCTGTGAAGGCAGGCCGCTTCTCCTGCCATTATGGAACTTCCCCTGGATCTGTAAGCTTCAATAAATAATATCCCTTCCTCCATAACTGTGCCTGGTCTGGAAGTTCATCTCAGTGAACCAGAAGCTGTCTGCTACAGATGGTATGTGGAAATGTCTGGGCTGAGACTGCCCTACTCAGTATAGGAATACTTAACAAGAACATGTGGGGCCAGGGAGATGGCTCAGCACTTAAAGGCACTTGTGTACCAAGCAGCCTGGAGAAGAAGCCCTGGCATGTCCATAATCAATCTCTCTCTCTCCTTTTTTTTCTCCTCTTAAAAAATAATATTTGGGCTGAATAGATGGCTTAGTGGTTAAGGCGCATGCCTACAAAGCCTAAGGACCCAAGTTTAATTCTCCAGGTATCACGTAAGCCAAATGCACATTGTGGCACTTGCATCTGGAGTTTGTTTGCAGTAGCTAGAGGCCCTAGCATACCCATTCTCACGCTCTCTTTCTCTCCCCACCCCTCTCTTTGTTTCTAATAAATAAAAATAAATCTTAAAAATAATATTTAAAATTTTTTTAAATATATTTATTTGTTTGCAAGCAGAAAGAGAAAAAGAGAGGAAGAGAGAATGGGCATGCAGGGCCTCTTGCCACTACAAACTCCCCTATGTATGTGCCACTTTGTGCCTCTGCCTTTAAATAGCTATTAGGGAATTGAACCCTTGCTAGCAGGCTTTGCAAGGAAGTGCCTTGAATTGCTAAGCCATGTCCCCAGCCCTGACAGGTTTGGGGGTTTTTTGCTTTGTTTTCTTTTCGAGGTAGGGTCTCACTCTAACCCAAGCTGACCTGGAACTCACTCTGTAGTCCTAGGCTGGCCTCAAACTCACAGTGCTTCTCCTACCTTTGCCTCTAGTGCTGAGATTAAAGGCATGCAGCACTACTCACATCTTAAATATTTAAAATATTTTTTAAAAAGAAAAAAGCTTGGCCACCCATCCCAACACATCATATAAAAAGACAATGATGAAAAGCAGAGAAGCGATTTAATCAACGTGGTACAGAGGGTAGGGTAAAGAGGTCCAGTACCCCAGATCCACCTTCAGGGTACTAACATGAGCTTTAAGTTTCACTACAGGAATGCATAACTAAGAAGTCCTCTTAGGTCAAGGTGCAGTCTGGTTAGTTGCCAGCTCAGTTCTAGCCCTGCAGTATGGAGAGGTTCCCTCTGATTCTTACAAGAGGATTAAATCACTGGGGTGCAACCTTGCCATCATAGATAACATTCTTCCTTTGGAGGGAGATGTCTGCCCAAGGGGGACTTTGATATTCCTAGAATCCAAAGCAGCTGAAAATTTAAAACAAGGGCTGAGCCAGGCTTGGTGGTACACACCTTTAATCCCAGCACTTGGGAGGCAGAGGTATGAGGATCACCGTGAGTTCGAGGCCACCCTGAGGCTACATAGTTAATTCCAGGTCAGCGTGGGCTAGAGTGAGACCCTACCTTGAAAAAAACAAAAACAAAACAAGGACTGGACACATTTAGGCTTCTTTGGGGTCCTGGAACAGGGCATTGGAAGAACTGACAGTAACAGGTACTCTTTATGTTTTTAGCCTTGAAGGGAAATAAGATAGGTTAGGTATTGTCATTAGTCATCTGGCTGAAGGTCCTTTTGTTCTAGAAAAAGGGGATTTTCTAATTTTCTATTTTTAGGAAATAGAAATCATGGGTAGGCGAGCACAACCTCTCCAAGTGCTGGATTCCAGCAGCTTCATTTCCTCCAATGCTCGGCAGCAGAGACCAAGTAGCACCCTCTAGTGTTCCAGTACATGAAAGCCTCCAGTACTGGCATGCTAAGGCCTAAAAGTTAAAAACTGATAGGGGCCCAGGAAGCAGGGGTTCCTCAGCTCTTGGTTGTGGCTGGTGTTGCAGTTTCCAGTCAGGCCTAGGTACTGGGATTTCTCAGTCCTTTACAGTAGTATCCAGTATTACAACCCTTAAGAGCTTACTATTAATTTTGGTTGTGATATTAATATGTATATTATTGGTTATTTCAAGGTAGGGTCTGCTCTAGCCCCGGTTACCTGGAACTCACTCTGTAGTCCCAGGGTGGCCTCAAACTCACAGCAGTTCTCCTACAGCCTCCCAAGTGCTGGGATTAAACCATGTCCGGTGCTAACTGTGATTTTTTTTTTTTTTTTTTCGAGGTAGGGTCTCACTCTGGTTCAGGCTGACCTGGAATTCACTATGTAGTTTCAGGGTGGCCTCGAACTCACGGCAATCCTCCTACCTCTGCCTCTGCTGGGATTAAAGGCATGCGCCACCACGCCCGGCTCCTAACTGTGATATTTTTGAGGCAGTGGCTCACTCTAGCCAAAGCTGGCCTGGAACTCACAGCAAATAGAGATTAAAAGCCATCACAGGCTTCTGATTGTGATTTTAACTGTGCTTACCATCTACCCAGAATTGACAGGTTTGTTGTTGTTTTTAGAGAGTGAGACAGGGTGAGATGGAATTGGAACGCCAGAGCCTTAGCCACTGCAATCACTCCACACACTTGTGCCACCTAATCGGCTTGTGCAACCTTGCGCTTGCCTCACCTTTGTATGTCTGGCTTACGTGGGATCTGGAGAGTAATGCGTAGGACCTTAGGCTTCACAGGCAAGCACCTTAACTGCTCAGCCATCTTGCCAGCCCTTTTTTCTTTCTTTAATAAAGGACATTACAAAGAATATTGGTGAAAAGATACACAAGAGCCTGGTGTGGTGGTGCCTGTCTGTAATCTCAGCACTCAGGAGACTTAGGCAGGAGAATTAATGTGTGTTTGAGGTCAACTTGGACTATATAATAGGGTTCTGTCTTAAAAAGGGGGGTCCTGGGGAGATGCCTGAGTGGGTAAAGTGATTGCTACACAAGGAAGGGGTGGGCATGGCAACCCCTGGGATCTGTATGACACTCCTGCTTAGAAAAGAACAGTCAAGAGGAAGAGCAGTGGAGCCAAACACCTGACATTGTGCTCTGGCCAACACAGGGGGGCACACCCCACCACTGGCAATTGCACCAGCACATACATGTGCATATACTACACACCACACACACACACACACACACACACACACACACAAGACTATGGTTTCAATCACCAGCATTTTAAAGGAATGACAAACGAGGGACAAAGGCATGTGAGAGATGATCCATGGGAGGGAACACATCCCTGATTCTGAAAACATATGACAGGGGTAGTCATGAGCCCTAAGGGTGTAATGTCTGCTGGTGTCTTGCTAAATGTATATACTATGCTCACCAAACTGACCAGTAAGCACTTCTCTTAATATCCACACCCATGTATTAATGCTACTCTCACTTTTGGTTAGAGAAACTTCTCTTTTCAGATGGTGGCAACCTTGGGATGACTCAGAGGCACCATGGTGCTGAGAAAGTGACAGAGGAGTGCTCAGCACTGAAACATCTCAAACCTACCTTCCAAGGTTCAGGGTCCATTGCGGGAGACTGAATTACTCTTATTAAAGATATAATCAGGGGCCAGGCATGGTGGCATATGCCAAAATCATAGCCCTTTGGTGGCAGAGGTAGGAGGGTCACCATGAGTTCAAGGCCACCCTGAGACTACATAGTGAATTCCAGGTCAGCCTGGACTACAGTGAAACCCTACCTTGAAAACAAAACAAAACAAATAAATAAATAAATGTATAATCACAAGTTCAATAAATCTCAAACTTTGCATTGAGTTTCATGCATTTCATTTGTTTTGTTTTGTTTTGTTTTGGTGTTTTGGATGGAACTCAGAACCCCAGATAGGCTAGGCAATCATTCTGCCACTGAGCTGCACCCCATCCCAAGGTTACTTAAAGCCAGATACGATACACAAGTTGGCAAAACAAATGAAATGCATGAAACTCAATGCAAAGTTTGAGATTTATTGAACTGCTGATCATACATTTATTTATTAACTTTTTTGTTGTTGTTTTTTTTTTTTCGAGGAAGGGTTTTCCACTACTCCAGGCTGACCCGAATTCACTAGGTAGTCTCAGGGTAGCCTCAAACTCATGGCGGCCTTCCCACCTCTGCCACCAAAGGGCTGGAACTCATAGCATATGCCACCACGCATGGCCCTAGATTATATATTTAATAAGATTAATTCAACCTGACTTTTTATTTTTCTTAAAGATTCTCATAAAGAGAAATTTCCACAACCAGCACTTGAGGGGATGAGGTAGGAAGGTCACCGTGGTTTGGACATCACTCTAAGACTACCTAGTGAATTCCAGGTCAGCTTGGGCTAGAGTGAGACCCTAACTTGAAAACCAAGACAAAACAAAATTAAAATAAATTAAAATTAAAAAAAAAAAGAAATCCTGGGCTGAGAGAGGGCTTACCAGTTAAGGCACATGCCTGCGAAGACCATGGACCCGATTCGACTCTCCATGACCCACATAAGCCAGATGCACTAGGGGCGCATGTGGCTGGAGGCCCTGGCATGCCCATTCTCTCTCTGTGTCTGTGTCCCTCTTTCTCTCTCTCAAATTAATAAAATATATTTTAAAGAAATGTGTGAGGAGACTCAGTGTGGTGCTGGATGTGAGGTTGAGAGGGCCTCCCAAGATGGAATCTCCAGTGTCATGAGAACGGATGTTGGAGACCGCTGAGCCAAACTGCAACCATTTGGAGGAAGAAGCCTCCACTCTTTGTGTTAAGATTTCAGCTTCCTGAGTTCCTGTGAAATTTACCAAGCCTTCCCAAAAAGCCTGCTTTGATAAGAACAAGAATGTAACCTAAAGATGTGTATCTTAAACAAACAGGACTGATGTAAATCCGCCCTGCCTGTAATCTCAACAGACATTCTTGAGGCCTATCACTCAAGAGACCCCCGACCCTCTGGTAGCCATAAAATCCATTAGGCAGCCATAAATCCCATTTGCCTTCTTCCTGCCTCCCCTATAGCCATAAAATCCCATTTGCCCTCTTCCTGCCTCCCCTATATATACCTCTGTATGAATAATAATAATAAAGCCTTGACTGGTGTGGAAGCAAGGCTTTCTTCTTTGTGTCTGCTTGTCCCTCATCCAGGTTAACAGCCTCCCCTCGAGCCCCTGTTGAACCCCGCCGGCCGGGGCAAGTGGCGCCCAACGTGGGGCTTGAGGTACGAGGACTGACTTGGACGTCGCAAGGAAGGACGGCCGTCTCTTCAGCATTGGATCGCCACCTCGTTGGTGAGTGAAGATCCACAGTGGGTCACTGCAGGAAAGCCCGCCTGTAATACAGACCTGGGTAAGGTAAGAATAGCGACGAATGTCTCGGGACAAGCCATATATGTTCATAGTTTATGAACCTCAAGGCACAAAAAAAATCGGGTGATCCTTTGGGGACATCCTCCCCTTGGGATTTACAGGCCCAGGGTGGGCTGCCTCCCCAATGAAGAAATTGTCTCTTTATTGACGGACTTAGGTGAAGTTTCATATGGTTGTCTCGCCATTAAAAAACTAGGCAGAGTTTGTTTCCCCAGTTAGGGAAAAAGCTAACTTTCCCTTTCTCTATCAGAGAAAGGCTAACAACTACAAGCTCAGGAATGGCTGCCCCCCCAGTAAGAAGGTAATTGCCCCACTGACGGTCAGGCGAGAGATAATGTAAAAACAAACAAACAAACAAACAAACTATCCCTTTCTCCATCATAGAAAGGTAAATTAACAAGCTAGCCTCCCCACTGAGGAATTAGGAGAGGTGTAATTGAAAGGATAAAAAAATATATAACTATACTGCTCTAATTAGCTTCTGTACACTTGCTTGCTTCAAAGGGAAATGTAACTAATATGCTTCAGCAATTCTATGCAACTGCTTGCATCATGCAGACAGACATTTCTTTGTACAAACAACCTGTGACTAGATGGAAAGTTACAAGGTTTGCAATTATCAACCCATACACAAAGCACAAAGCGGGAATTGAAAATGGGGAAGCCGTTATCTTGAGGGACTGCATCTGGGGGGCCTTGACCACCAGAAACATCTTGCGTCCTTGAGCAAATAAAAAAAAAAAAAACAGAGCCCCTGTTCCAGGGATAAATAACCTAAAGTACTATTATCTGGAGATGTCTGGAAAGCCCCTGCATATTTGTAGTATTTCCTCACACATATGGTTTTGACTATAAAAACTCACCCCACAGCTTCACAGGGCTCTTCACTTCTCCTGAGTGAGAATTCTGTGAAAGCCCGAAGCTGCTTCGGCTCTCTAATAAATCCTCTTGCTGTTTGCATTGAGTGTTCTCCGTGTGAGTGTTCTCGGGTCTGGTCGACTATCCTCGGGGGCCCAAAGGGGTCCCTACATTTGGGGCTCGTCCTGGATTTCGACAAGACCCCAGACCTCATATCGGACTCCTCAGAGGTAAGAGGCGCCTCCTGTTATGTCTGTAATTGTCCGTCTATTGTCTCTGTCTGATTCTGTGAGAATTCTCAATCTGGGTGCCTTGTCTGAGGGTATGGCAGGTCGAGGCTGACGGGCCTGAGGACCGCCACCCAAGCAATCTGGAGGGCGCTCTTGATTGCCCGGAGGAGACAGATCCATTTTCTGTCTCCTATCTGAAGAACTCCGACCGAGTTCTTATCTGTAGTGAGGCACCATCTGGGTCTCGCCCTCTGCCATCTGTTTTTGTTTTTGCTCAGGCGGAGTGCAGGCCAACTCAGTCTTTTTGTTCTTTGTGTTTTCCTGTTTATTTTGTCCTTCTATTTTTCCTATTCACCTCCCAATATGGGACAGACTGTTTCTACCCCTTTGGACTTGACTTTGGCACACTGGACTGACGTTAAGACAAGAGCTCATAATTTATCAGTAGAAATTAAGAAAAGAAAGTGGCAGACTTTATGCCAGGGAGAATGGAATTTATTTAATGTAGGATGGCCTCAGGAAGGAACTTTTGACATGGGTGTTATTCAAGCTGTTAAAAAATTGTTTTGCAGGAACCCGGAGGCCACCTGATCAACTGCCTTACATCTACACATGGCAGGATTTAGTCAGGACCCTCCCCTGGCTAAAGCCATGGACCCTCCCTAAACTTACTAACAAGGATTCCTTGGGATCCGCCACAGTTCGTTGCAGGATCAAGGAAAAAAAAGAAGATCTATCCGGACCTCCAGACAGACTTACTCCTGTCAGATACCCCACCGCCCTACCCGCCATCCAGAGCCCCCACGGCTCCACCTAATCCCTCACCTCAGGGAGCACAAGGGGGGCCGGCGGCGGGGACTAGAAGCAGGCGGGCTCAGACTCCAGATACTACTGTTGCCCTGCCCCTCAGGGCTATAGGTCCCCCTCCTCCCCCAGGACCGGGAGACGATCCCAACCACAGACCCTTACCACCACTTCAATATTGGCCTTTCTCTTCTGCAGATTTATACAACTGGAAGGCTAATCACCCCCCTTTTTCAGAGGATCCCTCTAAGTTAACTGCTCTCATGGAATCTCTAGTTTTCTCTCACCAGCCCACTTGGGATGATTGTCAGCAGTTACTTCAGACCCTCTTCACTACAGAGGAAAGGGAACGTATCCTGTTGGAAGCCAGAAAAAACGTTCCTGGGGACGACGGGCGTCCCACACAGCTCCAAAATGTGATAGATGACGGGTTTCCCTTGACCCGACCCAACTGGGATTTCAACACCTCCGAGGGTAGGGAGCATCTCCGTGTCTATCGCCAGGCTCTGGTGGCTGGTCTCCGGGGAGCTGCAAGGCGTCCCACTAATTTGGCCAAGGTAAGAGAGATCATCCAGGGACCTGATGAACTGCCCTCTGTTTTCCTAGGCGCCTCATGGAGGCCTACGCAGAATATACACCATTTGATCCAACTGCGGAGGAACAGAGAGTGTCAGTTCTGATGAGTTTTGTTGATCAGTCAGCACCAGATATCAGAAAGAAATTACAGAGGTTAGGCGGCTTAAGTAGGTATACGCTGTCAGATTTAGTTAAGGAGGCTGAAAAGGTTTATAATAAAAGAGAAACAGAGGAAGAAAGGGAACAGAGAAGAGCGAAGGAACAGGAGGAAAGGGACCACAGGCGAGATGAGAGACATGAGAAAAACATGACTAAAATTCTGGCTGCTGTAATTCAGGACAGGAAGAACCTAGATAAAAAAAAGCGTAGAGACCCTAGACAGAGACAAAACCAGGGCAACAGACGGCAATTAGATAAGGACCAATGTGCCTATTGCAAGGAAAAGGGACACTGGATAAAAGACTGCCCTAAGAGGAAACCAAAAGAAATCTTAACCATGGAAGAAGATGATGAATAGGGGAGACGGGGCTCGGATCCCCTCCCCGAGCCTAGGGTAACCCTTAAGGTGGAGAAACCCATTAGATTTCTAGTAGACACAGGAGCTCAACATTCAGTCTTGTTAAAATCAGAAGGACCTCTGTCAGCCAAAAAGTCATGGGTCCTCGGGGCTACCGGGAATCAACAATATTCATGGACTACCCGAAGAACGGTGGACCTAGGCGTGGGCCGGGTATCCCACTCGTTCCTCGTGATCCCAGGTTGCCCAGCCCCTCTACTAGGACGGGACCTATTAACCAAAATGGGGCCCAAATTACCTTCACTAAAGAAGGCCCCCATGTGACTGATCAACAAGGAAAACTTATCCAGGTATTGACCATGAAATTAGAAGATGAATATAGACTATTTGAGACACCTCAGGCTAATACAGAGTTAAATAAATGGCTTACTAGAATTCCTGGGGCCTGGGCTGAAACTGCTGGGATGGGACTAGCCTCCCATCAGCCACGGTAATTGTAAACCTGAAAGCTTCCGCTGTACCTGTCTCAGTACGTCAGTACCCCATGAGCCAGGAAGCCAGGGAAGGAATAAGACCTCACATACAGAGACTTTTAAAACTGGGAGTCCTAAAGCAATGTCAATCGCCTTGGAATACTCCCCTGTTGCGGTCGGAAACCTAATACTAATGATTACCGTCCAGTCCAGGATTTAAGAGAGGTGAATAGAAGGGTTGAAGATTTACATCCAACTGTACCTAACCCTTATAACCTCCTGAGCTCACTCCCTCCAGATCGAGATTGGTATACAGTTCTGGACTTAAAGGATGCCTTTTTCTGCCTGCCATTAAATGAGAAAAGCCAACCTATCTTTGCCTTTGAATGGAAGGACCTTGACTCCGGAATCTCTGGACAACTGACGTGGACCAGGCTACCACAAGGCTTCAAAAATTCACCCACCATCTTTGATGAAGCACTCCACCGGGACCTAGCCCCCTTCCGAGCCTCAAACCCCCAGGTAACGCTCCTCCAATATGTTGATGATCTCCTTCTTGCAGCTAGCAGCCAGACTGAATGTGAGGAAGGAACTAATGCATTGCTGGAGGAACTGGCCCATCTAGGGTATCGAGCATCAGCGAAGAAGGCTCAAATCTGCAAAAGGCAAGTCACTTACTTGGGGTATTCTTTAAAGGGAGGACGGAGGTGGCTAACTGAGGCTCGTAAGCAGGCCGTGGAACAAATCCCAGTACCAACAAATGCCAGACAAATACGGGAGTTTCTGGGATCTGCCGGGTTCTGTAGACTGTGGATACCTGGGTTTGCCTCCCTGGCTGCTCCCCTTTATCCTTTGACTAAGACGAATGCAGTTTTTCAATGGGGAGAAGAACAACAACAAGCTTTTGATAATATCAAGCTGGCCCTCTTAAAGGCACCCGCTCTCTCGCTTCCTGACACCACCAAGCCCTTTTATTTATATGTGCATGAGCAAAGAGGCATTGCAAAGGGGTGCTCACCCAGAAATTAGGACCCTGGAGGAAACCAGTGGCTTATTTATCCAGAAGTTGGATCCTGTGGCTGCTGGTTGGCCCCCATGCCTTAAAATCATCGCAGCAGTGGCATTGCTCTAAAAGATGCAGACAAATTAACTCTGGGACAGACTGTTACTATTATTGCTTCACATACACTAGAGGCGTCATCGCCAACCTCCAGACCGCTGGCTCTCAAATGCCAGGATCACCCACTATCAGAGTCTTCTTCTCAACTCGGACCGAATTAAATTTGCTCCCCCACTCAATTAAATCCCGCCACCCTTTGGCGGATACAGACCCCACCGTGTTACACAACTGTGGGGAAGTGTTAGCTGAGGTCACGGGACCAGGCCTGATCTCAGGACCAGCCCCTACCAGGCGCTCAGATGACCTGGTTTACGGACGGCAGCAGTTACCTCTTGAAGGTAAGAGAGTGGCGGGGGCAGCCATTGTAAGCGGAAACCGGGTGATATGGGCTAACAGACTGCGGAAGGAACATCTGCTCAAAAAGCTGAGTTAATTGCCTTAACCCAAGCCTTAACCATGGCAGAGGGAAAGAAGGCTACAGTGTACACGGACAGCGGTATGCTTTTGCCACGGCACATATTCATGGTGCCATTTACCGGCATAGAGGACTGTTGACCTCCGCAGGAAAGGAAATCAAAAACAAAAAAGAAATTTTGGACCTGCTCGATGCACTGCATCGGCCGACAAAACTAGCTATAGTTCATTGTCCCGGACATCAGAAAGGAGATTCCCTCATAGCCGGGAAATAGGATGGCAGATGAAGAAGCCAAAAAGGCAGCTCAAGGGGCTTGCCTATTTCCCTTAATTGAAAAAAAACTACTCCTGCTGAGCCGCTGCCGCTAGACTACTCAGAACAAGACCTAAAAGATATGGCAGGGCTACAAAAACATTTTAATACCAAATCACAAAAATGGGAAACTGAGACGGGAAACAAATTTTGCCCAGACAACAGGCAAAGGACCTTCTATCACATCTACATAGATTAACTCACTTTGGGCCCAAGAAAATGATAGAAACCTTCAAAAAGACTAATTATTATATAATTGGACTTAAAGACATGGCTGAAAAACTCGTAAAACAATGTGTACCCTGTCAAAGGTAAATGCACAAACTGTCCCAACAGGCTCAGGAACCCGATTCAGGGAGATCGCCCTGGCTTGTTTTGGGAAACAGACTTTACTGAACTGAAACCAGCACGATATGGAAATAAATATCTTTTAGTCTTTATAGATACTTTTTCAGGATGGGTGGAAGCTTATCCCACTAAAAGGAAACTGCAACCATGGTGACAAAAAGCTCCTGGAAGAAATAATTCCCAGGTATGGAATCCCACAGGTAATAGGTTCTGACAACGGTCCTGCCTTTGTTGCCCAGGTAAGTCAGGAGGTGGCCAGAATACTGGGGATAAATTGGAAATTACATTGTGCATATAGGCCCAGAGCTCAGGACAAGTAGAAAGGATGAATAGAACATTAAAGAGACCATAACCAAATTGTCCATGGAGACTGGCTGTGCTGACTGGACGATGCTCCTTCCCTGGGCCCTCTTCAGGGTCCATAATACCCCATATAGATTCAACCTGACCCCCTTTGAAATACTCTTTGGGGTTCCAACCCCACTCAGTACATTGTTAACTCAAAAGAGTCCAGATGTGATCTCTAACTCTGATTTAAATAGCAGGTTGCAGGCGCTGCACCTCCTCCAGACTGATTTATGGCCTAAATTAAAAAGCTTATCAGCCTGCTAAGGACTCGACTCCACACCCGTACCAGCCTGGGGACTCAATCTCGTGAGGCGACACCGATCCACAAACCTCGAACCTCGCTGGAAGGGACCTTTTACAGTGCTCCTGACAACACCAACGGCTGTGAAAGTAGAGCGGAATCGCGGCCTGGATCCACGCCTCCCACGTCAAACCAGCCCCCTCACCTGACCCCTGCTGGCAACTGGAAAAGACTGATAACCCTTTCAAACTGCGCCTCCATCGTGTCCCTGTTACTGTTTTGAATCATAATGGCTCACTGTAAGGTTTGGTTAATGTTAACATATATGTTGCTACCCTATTCACTTTTAGCAGCCTCCCCCTACCAGCTCTATAATTATACATGGCAGATCATTAATCAAGCGGGTGATGTTGCTAGTTCCACTTCTCAGTTATCCCTAACTACCCCTTGGCCTACTCTTGAAGTGGACCTCTGTAAGTTAGCTCTAGGAGCTGACTCAGCCTGGGGCACTTCTGACCATTTCCTACCCCAATCCCATCCTGTCAACACCAGGGTCACCTCTTACCCTGGCTGTTCTAGTAGCAACAACCGAGCCTTTTTAAACATGGTACCCGTTTATGTGTGCCCGGGACCCATAGAGATCGCTCCTGGGGCTCACGCTGTGGCTACTCTACAGATTATTTCTGTGCTTCCTGGAAATGTGAAACCACTGGTGACACTTATTGGAAGCCTTCTTCAAAAATGGGACTATATCACAGTTAAGCGGAAGAGCCCTTTAAAACCCAATTTTATCACAGGGCCTAAACTTCATGACCTCAAAAACTGTAACAACTGGTGCAATCCTTTATCTATCTCTTTTACTGAATTTGCAAAAACACAAGACTGGGAATTCCGTGGATTTGAATGGGGCCTTCGTGTATATATGTCAGGTAGAGATCCTGGCCTTACTTTCAGAATTAAGCTTAGTAAGACTTTTCCAGATTCCCAGAAGATTAGTATAGGACCCAACTCCTTATTTCATAACCAGCCTCTGTCACTACCCAAACCTGCCGCATCCATCTCAACCTCCCCAACCTTTTTTCAACCCACCCTGCCTCCTAACCTTCCCTCCTCAGCCGACCTAATTCTAGCTATAGTAAACACTTCTGTTCAGATGTTTCATACGATTAATCATACTTTAGAGGAATGCTGGATATGCTACTCTTCTAGTCCCCCTTTCTATGAAGGACTAGCAACCTCAGGGGACTTAATTTTTACTAATGATACTTCTTGCTTGCGTTGGAAGCCCCCTCCTGGATCTCAGGGACTAACCATGAGTTATGTCACTGGAACTGGGCTCTGCCTATTAGGACCTAATATGCTTCCACCTCTCCCTCTCTCTGAAGTTTGTAACCGAACTGTCATTGTAAACTCCAGTTTCACCTTCAAATATATCTCTGCACCCCCAGACACCTATCTAGCCTGCTCTACGGGACTTACTACTCATGTGGAAAAGGATACTCTTTTAATAGAAAGAGACTATTGCATACTAATAAGCCTGCTGCCCAGACTAACTATCAGAGATTCAGATGATTTTCAGAGAATATGGAGTATTGGTCCAACTTCTCCTCGACTTAAGAGGAACCAATCACCACTTTAACCTTAGCATTGGTAATAGGTTTAGGGGCAGCGGGAGCAGGAGGCAGGGAATAGCTTCTCTGGTCTCTTCTAACCAGCACTCGCTACCCTAACTGCAGCAATAGACCGAGACTTGCAGGAGTTACAATCAGGAGTGAAAAACTTAAAAGACTCAGTTTCCTCTTTATCTGAGGTAGTTCTACAAAATAGAAGAGGATTAGACTTGCTGTTTTTACAACAGGGGATTATGCGCAGCCTTAAAGGAAGAATGCTGTTTTTATGCAGACAAGACAGGTTTGGTTGAAGACAGTCTAAAGCGGTGTGAGAGAGCCTAGAACATCGTAGAAAAGAGAGACAACAACAGCAGTCTTGGTGCGAATCTTGGTTCTCTAGCTCCCCCTTGGATGACTACTCTAATTTCTACTCTCCTGGGGCCTCTCTTAATACTGTTCTTACTTCTCACCGTTGGCCCATGCATTTTAAATAGGCTACTCACCTTTGTTAGAGAGAGAATTAGTACCGTACAGGTGATGGTACTAAGACAACGATATCAGCAATTGGCTGAGATAGAAGATGAATCTGAAATTCCATGATTGGAATTATGACAAAGAAAAGGGGGAAATGAAAGGATAAAAAAATATATAACTATACTGCTCTAATTAGCTTCTGTACACTTGCTTGCTTCAAAGGGAAATGTAACTAATATGCTTCAGCAATTCTATGCAACTGCTTGCATACGCAGGACAGACATTTCTTTGTACAAACAACCTGTGACTAGATGGAAAGTTACAAGGTTTGCAATTATCAACCCATACACAAAGCACAAAGCGGGAATTGAAAATGGGGAAGCCGTTATCTTGAGGGACTGCATCTGGGGGGCCTTGACCACCAGAAACATCTTGCGTCCTTGAGCAAATAAAAAAAAAAAAAACAGAGCCCCTGTTCCAGGGATAAATAACCTAAAGTACTATTATCTGGAGATGTCTGGAAAGCCCCTGCATATTTGTAGTATTTCCTCACACATATGGTTTTTGACTATAAAAACTCACCCCCACAGCTTCACAGGGCTCTTCACTTCTCCTGAGTGAGAATTAAGACAGATCTCCCTCTCAGACACTGTTTTCTTATTTCATTCTTTGTTTTCGGTTTAAGCCGTGGACTTGAATCAAGGCGACAGGGCAACTGAAGTCTCTGGGCCAGGGCTACTCTCTGGCATTGACTGAAGGCCCCGAGCTCATTGTTCAAATCACGACAGCCCGACCGGGTGTTGGCAATAACCTTCTATCTATTTCTCTTTACAATTTACAAACCGGTTACGCATCGGCCAGTAAAAGCCTTTAGGGCGGCTACCGGATTCTTAAACTTGTGGTCAGGCTTGCGTTTGGGACCACCGGGAAATCCCCCGGGCTATTTATGGCCCAGGAATATTGCCCTTTGGTCTTAAAGTTTCTAAACTTTCTCTATCGTGAAAAACACTAGCTCTCCCCAAGGGGAAAAAAAAAACTGTGACAGAAAAAAAGCTATTCAAAAGCCACAGGCAGCAACAAAGACGAAAGCTCACACCTGGGGGCAGGGCTTAGGCTCCTGCAGGCTTTTCTTTTTAGCAAACATTAAACAAACCGGAATTGTTTATTCTAGGGCTTAAGGTGCTTAAGATGCAGGGAACCCAAATTAAATTTCTTGTTCTCTTAAAAAAAAAAATGTCCATGGTTCCCCCAAAAAAGACACTATCAATGAGTAACGATGGAGTCACATGGGTGATTGTTTAAAAGATTTTTATCGCCTTCTATTGAAACCTGATTAGTGACATCCTTCAGTCTCACTATCAGATAAGCCCCTTCCCCTTTCTCCATTCACAGCTGAATGCAAAGCCCAGCAAGGTAAACAAGGAGATAATAGGCTTTATTTAAAAAAAAAAGGGGGGCTCTTTCTTAGCTCCGCTGGCTTGCAGAGTTTAGGAACTTCTAACAGCAACAAAAAAAAAAACAGTCTCAAATAGATATGGACTTCTTTACAACTGTTTTAAGCTTATTTTGTCTCTCTATACTTTTCTGGGTCTACTAACAAAATTTCAAAATATGGATAAATGCCAAATTATTATAAGTAGATATGGACTTCTTAAAAGTATTTACAACTGTTTTAAGTTCACTTTGTCTCTCTATACTTTTCTGGGACTACTAACAAAATTTCAAAATATGGGTAAATGCCAAATTATTATAAGTAGATATAGACTTCTTATAAGTATTACAACTGTTTTAAGCTCACTTTTGCCTGTCTATCCTTTTCTGGTACTACTAACAAAATTTCAAAATATGGATAAATGCCAAATTATTATAAGTAGATATGGACTTCTTATAAGTATTTACAACTGTTTTAAGCTCATTTTGTCTCTCTATACTTTTCTGGGACTACTAACAAAATTTCAAAATATGGATAAATGCCAAATTATTATAAGTAGATATGGACTTCTTAAAAGTATTTACAACTGTTTTAAGCTCATTTTGTCTCTCTATACTTTTCTGGGACTACTAACAAAATTTCAAAATATGGATAAATGCCAAATTATTATAAGTAGATATGGACTTCTTAAAAGTATTTACAACTGTTTTAAGCTCATTTTGTCTCTCTATGCTTTTTCTGGGACTACTACCAAAAAAAAAATATGGATAAATGCCAAATTATTATAAGTAGATATAGACTTCTTATAAGTATTACAACTGTTTTAAGCTCACTTTTGCCTCTCTATGCTTTTCTGGTACTACTAACAAAAAAAAAAGTTTCAAGAATTATATTTAAATTTAAATATGTGCTTAATACTAAATTTGTTAAAAAAAATTTAATAATGTTCAAATCTACTTTCATAATTTAAATGTATGTCAAAAGTCAAGTCTGATCTACTCTTTAAAGATATTTCATAAGGCCTTTTTTTATATAGCCTAATAGTAAAAACAATAAAAGTTTTCATTGGTAATAATAAGATAAACTGATTAAAAATAAACTGGAGAAAAAAAAACAAACTTTAAATGTTGGTAACTAATGAAAAAGATTATTACAAAGTGGTTACATAATTTGTAAAATAAAAATATGTAACTGTAGATATTAAGTAAACTTAAACAAAAAGTTAAAGATAAAACACTTAACCAGATTACAGATCTTTTTAGATACAATAAAGTGATTATTAACCTAGGGCTTACATCAAACTAATAAAAGCATGGCTCTAGCTGATAGTAGGTTACTATGGTATTCAATTTGTAAACTTAAAACTTTAGCTTGTTGATATTAATCTGGTCATGATGATGATTTAAAAAAAAAAAGACTAAATTTAGAGTACCCAATAAAGTTAATTAAGTTCCTATTTGTCAACATTTTAACTATATCTTAAGGTTAAAATTGGTTCATTAACATTTCTCTCACATGGTTAATATAGCTAACATACAAAAAATTCCTAACATCTCCCTCCATTGGCACACCAGTAACTACCCAAGATCTTTAATGTAACCTGTGACAATTGTTTCCTATCCAACTGTGTTTTCAAAACATCCAACCCTGGGGGTCCCCAGCACTCAGACCGGTCTGGTAAGTATCTGAGCGCTCTCTCTCTCTCTCTTTCTCTTTTTTATGCATAGCTTTTCTTGGGCCCTCTCTTTCTGTCATATTCGTGTGTCTGTGTTATTGGGCCCTATGTGTTTCTGTCATATTTGTGTGTCTGTATGTTGTTTCCCTATGGACGGACGCTTCTCCCTTGACTTAATAACATGGGACAGTTCCCTTCCCCCTCTTTAGGACAAAAATCAAGGACATCGCTCAGAAAAATGGAATATCTATTTCTGTTCCTCAATGGCTATCAGAGGACACCCTTTCATTCAAATATTAAAAAGAATGTTTTCTGTCCTAGGAACAGACATCCAGACCAGATCCCATACATCTTGACCTGAAAAAATTTAATTAATCCCCCACCCTTTTTTCACTCCTTTCTTCACAGGTGTTGGCAGCCACAGCAAAAAAAAAAAAAAAAAAACATTAAGCCCACCGCTGAAGCCTCGGTCCCAATTCTTGTGTGGGGGAGGGATTACATCTCAGGTCAATAAATGAGTTACATCTCAGGTCAATAAATGGTTTACAAAATTTGTCTGTTATAAAAACCAGAGGCCCCCATGGCTGAGTATCTCTAAAAGGTCCTACAGGCATAAAACTCCCCAAAAGCTATGTTATTGGACTGATTAAAATTTTTCTCAAACTTTTTCTTCACAGATAGATATTGATTAAAAGCTGTCAGTCAGGATAGATGCTCTAAAAAATGCTGTTATGTATTAAAAAGACAGGTTGTCAATCTGGTGGTTCAAAAGCAATTGTTCTGTCATGAGCATTACTCCTTTATCCTACAATGGGACTGCTACTATATGGTAAAAGGTTAAAAATCATATTTGGGGTATTTAAAATCTTAATAATCTTAACATAAATTTACAAGGTTTACAAAAGAAAATATCTGTTATTTCATATAGTCATTTGTCTTTTGATGATCCTGCTAAGGCTACAAAAGGATTTTTTTTTGATGCCTTAAGTATCTCCCAAGCAGTTTCTTTCTCAGATCCTCATTCAGCTTAAGCAGGGGGAAATTTACTGCTGGGGAAACATAGATTACAGAGTTAGAGGTCAACACATTCCTTAGCTAGTTAGGCCTGGGTTTAATAAATGTCTGATTCTATAATGACAGTACTGTCATCTGGCTATTAAATGATGTCTTCTAAGTAAAAAAGAAAAAACTTTAACTTGGTTTACAACAGTAATTAAGGGAAATAATAAACTCAAAAATTTCCAGGAGGCTTATTTCAGCAATGCAATTACAACTTGTTTCAACATACAGAGGTGGCTATGCCTGAGTCAGGCAAGCAAACGGTGTTGCAGAGATTAAATGTAACAGGTTAATTGACTTCTTTTTTTTGGTTCTTCAGTATATACCAAAATAAATATAATTTACGATTACAGTTGAGTCCCCAAGAAAGTAAATAATCAGAGATACAGCCCATCTTGGGTCCCAAAGGTGGCCTCAAACAAAATTATGAAAAGTACTCTAAAAGAAAATTATTTTAAGTTTTGTACGTGTCTGCCCCTCCCTTATCCTTTTGTACTTGGGCCCAGGTGGGTCAATCACCTAATGAAATTTACTCTTAGTTGTACCTGGTATATTATCACCAATTTTATTAATTCTAAAAAGGACACAACTACAGATTACTCCTCCAATGTAATCTTTATTGTCATGTGTTCTCCTGACTTAATTATGCCAATCAGAATGACTGAGTCCTGGTACTCCAGCTTCCAGAACTCAAGTATTCCAGCAGCTCGACAGGTCCACTATCACAGACTGGAGCTGACAAGCTGAGGAATCGTGACTGAGGACCTGCCTCCCGCTGAGACCTTCCCCTAACAATGAATGTAAACCCTATAGCCACTGTAAGCCCTGTAAATTTGTTTACCTAATGTCTGTAAAACATATAGTCTCTGTAAACCCTATAGCCACTGTAAGCCCTGTAAATTTGTTTTCTTTTTAAAACTTATAGTCTCTGTAAAACCTAATGTCTGTAAAACATATGTTTTCTCTTTAAAACTTATAGTCTCTGTAAAACCTAATGTCTGTAAAACATATAGTCTCTGTACACCCTATAGCCACTTTAAGCCCTGTAAATTTGTTTACTTTTTAAAACCTATAGTCTCTGTAAAACCTAATGTCTGTAAAACATATATTCTCTGTAAACCCTATAGCCACTGTAAGCCCTGTAAATTTGTTTACTTTTTAAAACCTATAGTTTTTGTAAAACCTAATGTCTGTAAAACATATAGTTTCTGTGAAACCTAATGTCTGTAAAACATATATTCTCTGTAAACCCTATAGCCACTGTAAACCCTGTAAATTTGTTCACCTTTTATAATCATTCTAGGCATGTTGGCCAAGGTTCAATACTCCAAGCCTCCGGGAACCGCATAAGCATTCAGACTTATGCACCCCCTAGGGGGATGGGTACCAATGTGGGTGTGGAAAAAACACAAGGGAAGGTCTTACTGACCACATCTGAATTCCCTGAGAGAAAACCTGACTTGCATGGAGGTTGGTACCATACATAATAATTATATAGGCCCTGCCTCCCCTCCCCAAAAGGTACCAAGGGCCAAATCTGTGGGCGATAAAAATGACCCATGGGAGGAGCCAGGTCACTTCTCCCCCACTTGGTTAAAGCCCACCTCTTGACTGCGGGCCTCCCCCTGTCTTGTATAAAAGAAGGGAGGAGATGTTGGAGACCACTGAGCCAAACTGCAACCATTTGGAGGAAGAAGCCTCCACTCTTTGTGTTAAGATTTCAGCTTCCTGAGTTCCTGTGAAATTTACCAAGCCTTCCCAAAAAGCCTACTTTGATCTGTAGATAAGAACAAGGTGTAACCTAAAGATGTGTATCTTAACAAACAGGATTGATGTAACTCCGCCCTGCCTGTGATCTCAACACAGACATTCTTGTAAACATCCGTGAGGCCTGTCACTCAAGAGACCCCCCGCCCCTCTCTCAAAACCTCTGGTAGCCATAAAATCCATTTGGCAGCCATAAATCCCATTTGCCTTCTTCCTGCCTCCCCTATATATACCTCTGTATGAATAATAATAAACGAAGCCTTGACTGGTGTGGAAGCAAGGCTTTCTGACCATGCTTTTCAGGCATGAGATGTCTTCAGCAATATCTGTTTCTCCAGGGAAACCAAGGGCTTTGGCAAAAGCCTTTAATGTTTTGGAGGCTACCGGGACCTCCTTGGCCAACAACTCACTGGAAGGTATCCCATCCCAAGTACTGAAAATTTTCTAGTAACAGTCTACAGCTTCTAGATGTGCCCTTATTCAAAAAAGTAATTTTACATATGTCTTATTCATAATATTTTGAGTTTAGATTGACCCTCCCCCTGCCCTTCTTGTATGCATTCTCTTCTCATGGCCTCGCTTAGGCCATTCCCCTCCCTGTAATCAGTTCTTCTACTTACATATGTGCATTACCATACACTTAAGTCCTTCCCTTTCCTCCCTCCCTTATAGCTTTTTACCAGCTTACTGGTTTCTGGTACCTATTTTTGGTTCCAGTTCACACACAAGTCTATACAATGGTTGCTAGGATCCACATATGAGAGAGAACATGTGACGTTTGGCTTTCTGAGCCTGGGAACAAACCAGTTCTTTTCCCTTTGTCATCTTCCCCCAGGAGAAAAAGCCCTATAAAGCCCACTGCCTGAGGAACTCAGGTGGGCTGCGCGCCTCTCTTGTGAGCCTGCCCTGGAAGCTCATGCTATTCCCCAATGAAAGCTTTCATCTTTGCCCCAGAATGGTCTACGAGGTTGTCGTCGCCCCCAAACCTTACAGTTACTACATACACAGTTATTCTTTGGTTCTCAGCCATACTTACAGTCTGTTTTCAGGAAAAGTAGGCACCACTTCAGAGAAGTATCAATATCAGTATTAATCCCTTCTAGGGTCCTAACATATTGTCCTTTTTATCCATGTTGAAGGGTCTTCCATATGATGTTGTCTTTTCAGTTGATGAAACCACCCTGTGCTGGTTTGATTCAAGTGTCCCCCATAAACTTGGGTGTTCTGAATGCAAGGTTCCAGCTGATGGAGATTTGGGAATTAACCCCTCTTGGAGACAGTGGATTGTTGGGGGGGCTTGTGGGTGTTATAGCCAGTTTCTCCTTACCAGTGTTTGGCACACTCTCCTTTTCCGGTTATCTACCTGATGTTGGCCTTGGGGTGACATCCACCCTTTGCTCATGCCATCATTTCCTGACAAGTAAAGGTGTAATTCCAATGGAAAATATAATTAAAGTTTTTCTAAAAAATTGAATCACTGTCTGAAATGATACCTTCAATATAAACATGATGCATAACTATGCTTGCTCTTTTCCTTCAATGTCAAATTGGGATTTTAATTATTTTGTGGAAAAAGTATTGCTACCACAATTTGTGTCAATGGTGGTCATTTTGCCCTATACTTATCCTTTTCTCATTAGCAATTGTCAATGTTACTATATGAACATATGGCACATTGGTGGTTTTCCAGTAGCTTACGATTCTTGTGGTCCTTCATCACACCTGCATCCACTGTGGGGTGTGAGATCATGAAGATGCTCAAGAGCCTCCTGAAGGAGACACTATCCCTCATGCCAAATTTCTGAGCCATAAGGCTCTTAATTCTTTCACCCCAGTGTTCATCAATTTTCCCTGTGCTTGTAAGGCAAAAGGAATGTGGATATTTGCATATAAGTTTAAGGTGCTCATATTTTCTCCTTTGAGAAGTTGGAGTCTTCTTGATGTCTACCACATCACCTGGAGGGTGTTCCTCAGGCAGGAATGGAGCCCAACACTCATATTCTATGTCTCAAGTCCTATTTAAAGTCTGCAGGTCCCAGCCAGGTGTGAACAGATGACTCACATGCTTGTCAGGTGCCTCATTTTTCTATAACCCAGAGACTCCCTGGATCTCTCTGGTGTTCGCTTTCCCTCCTGGATGTTCCAGAGAATTTGTCAGATTCGCTGACTAAAAATAGACTGTTGCATCAGTGACCAAGTGGTAGAAGAAATCATTTTTTGAAATGGAGCAAGATCTTGGACTTCATCCCATCACTTAGAAGTTTCAAGACTACTGTAATGGGGACTTGTGAAATCTGAGTGAACAGGACATGAAGGGTGTGTTTTCCTAGGAATAGCACAGCCCAACTAAGATGTTATAAGGCTGAGGTTGGAGAATCACCAGAAGTCCAAAGACTGCTGGTAGTGAGTGAATTGTTCTTCCACTTTTATTGTCCTTGTATCTCGTTGCCTCTGTGTCAGAAAAAAACAGGCACTCAAGCATAGTTTCCATTGACGAATATGGTTGTATATGACAGAGGACATGGGGTTTTAAATTTAGAGCCACTGTAGTGGTTTTTGTATATTTCAGCCCCCTTTTTTTCACCTTCATGGCAGGATAATAAGGGTTGCAACATAAAAATCCCAAATTACTAGGCCCCATGAAAACTAAGGTTATTATTGTTAGGTCTGGACAGGCTTCCAAAATGGAATCAACATGGATTGGGCAAAAGGACCACCACTGACACATAATTTGTGGTAGCAATACTTTACCCACAAAATAATTAAAAATCCCAATTTGATATTGAAGCAAAAGTGCATGCATACTTATGCTTTATGCTTATATTGAGGATATCATTTCAGACAGTGATTCCATTTTTTAGAAACACTTTAATTATGTTTTTCATTGCAATTATAACTTTACTTGCCAGGAATTGATGGTATGAGCAGACGGTGGACATCACCCCAAGTCCAACAGTGGCAAGGGGAAACTGGCTATAATACCCATAAGCTTGCCCCAAACAGTCCACTGTCTCCAGGAGGGGTTAATTCCTAGCATTCAGAACACACAAGTTTATGGGGGACACCAGAATCAAACGAGCACAGGGTGGTTACATCAACTGAAATGACAACATCATATGGAAGACTCCCTTCAACATGGATAAAAAGGATGATATATTAGGACCCTAGAAGGGATTAATTCTCAGATTGATACTTCTCTTAAGTGGTGCCTACTTTTCCTGAAAACAAATTGTGAATAAGTACATCTGAGAACCAAAGAATGACAACTGTGTATATAGTAAGCATAAGGTTCGGGAGTGACCACAACCAGGCAGACTATTCTGAGGCAAAGATGAAAACTTTCATTTGGGAAAAGCATGAGCTGCCAGGGCTGGCTCAAGAGAGAAGCGCAGCACACCTGAGTTCCTCAGGTAGTAGGCTTTATAGGGCTTTTTCACCTGCGTGAAGGTGACGAAGGAAAAAGAAGTGGTTTGTTAAATTGAATAGTGAACTTACTGTAGGAGAGATCATTTCGTTAACCATTTCAAATAGCAAGGGTGGGCTGGGGAAATGACTTAGTGGCTATGGCATTTGCCTGCAAAGCCTAAGGACCCCAGTTCGATTCCCCAGGATGCAGGTAAGCCAGATGCACAAGGAGGCGCATATGCCTGGAGTTCCTTTGCAGTGGCTGGAGGCCCTGGATGCCCATTCTCCGTTTCTCTTCCTCTGTCTCTTTCAAATAAATAAATAAATGAAATATTTAAAATAGCAAGGGTGTGACACCAGAACAGTGACCATGTTACTTATGAGATAAGGGGGCAGGAAACCATGACCTGGGGCATTGTTAGGCAAGGAGGGGATAAGGACTTTGTGGTTTCTTGAGGAATGTGGATAATCCACTTTCCTATGCCTCAGTCACCATTCTCATGACCATAGGGACTCCATCTTGGGAGCCCGTCCTGACCTCACATCCATCACCACACCCAGTTCCCTCAAACTGTTTTTTTTTTTAAAAAATATATATTTTATGGGCTGGAGAGATGGCTTAGTTGTTAAGGCGCCTGCCTGCTGAGCCTAAGAAGGTCAATTCCAATCTCAGGTTCCACGTTTAGCCAGATGCAAAGTGACGCAAGGATGCAATGCTGCACTTGCCGACAAGGGGGCGCACACATCTGGATTTCGTTCGCAGTGGCTGAGAGGCTGCTGGCCAGCCCATTCTGTCTTCCACTCCCTCTCTGTGTCTCTCTAAAATATATAATTTTATTTGAAAGAAAGAGGTCAGATAGAATGGGCGTGCTAGGGCTTCAAGCCACTGCAAACGATGTCCAGATGCATGCACCCCTTGTGCATCTGGCTTATGAGGGTCCTGAAGAGTCAAACCGCAGTCCTTAGGCTTCACGGGCATTCACCTTAACCGCTGAGCCATCTCTGCAGGCCCCTGCTGACATTTTTATTGGGCACTTTTATCAGAATAAATATGGACCTGCGATTCCATATATATGCATGCTTGCTCTTTTACTTACTTTTTTTAAAACAAACTAGCTTGCATTTTAAGTTGTTGTTTTTTTTTTTTTTTTTTTTTTTTGGTTTTTTTGAGGTAGGGTTTCACTCTGGCTCAGGCTGACCTGGAATTCACTCTGTAGTCTCAGGGTGGCCTCGAACTCTCGCTGATCCTCCTACCTCTGCCTCCCGAGTGCTGGGATTAAAGGCATGCGCCACCACGCCCGGCGCATTTTAAGTTTTATATTTGTTAAGACAGAAGGAAAGAGAGAGGGAGAGTGAGTAGCCACTGCAAACGAACTCCAGACGCAGGTGCCCTCTTGTGCATCTAGTTTATGTGGGACCTGAGAATCAAACTGGGGGTCCTTAGGCTTCGCAGGCTTGTGCCTTAACCACTAAGACATCTGTCCAGCCCCATACTTAGTCTTTTAAATGGTAACTTACTAATATATATTAGGCAAAAAAATTCCAAACATAAAACTTTTAAAAGATTGAGACAGGAATTAAATACTGTTTTTCTTTTTTCTTGTTTTGGTACTGAGGATTGAGGCCACGGTCTTGCACAGGCTCAGCACCCACCCCATCACTGAATTAATCCCCCACTCCACCACTGCATTAGTGCCATACCCAGTTGTAGGAGACGGCTTCAGGTTTGCTGAGATGAAGTTCCAGACCAGGCACAATTATGGAGGAAGGGATTTATTGAAGCTTACAGATCCAGAGGAAGTTCCATAATGGCAGAAGAGTTTGGCCTGCTCTTACAGGACCAGGACAGAGAGAGAGAAAGCCAAAAGCCAAAAAAGCCCAAAAACACACAACACAGCACACTTCAGGAACTCCATCTCAAACCCACCACCACACCTCATGATCCGCTGCAGATGCAAACTACAAACTAATACAATACTGAATATATTGGGGGCGATCGATTCAAACTACCACTTAAGCAGCAATGTCCTCAACAATTGTCCAGTGCAATGGTTCTGTTTGCGTATCTCCCCATTCTCCAGTGCTCCAGCTTCTCTGCTGGGGGCAGGCGGGCGACCAACAGCACCTGTAGGTCTTTTGGGCGATGGCACGGTCGTTGGCATCATGGTTGCTCAGGTTTCTGCCTCCGGCGGGCAGCCCGCACCAGGCACTGCTGCAGCACCGGATAGAGGCGCTGGCAGCCCTCAAGGCCCAGACGCACCGCATCAGCCCAGCTGTCAGTCTGCGCGCCCTCCCCGCTGCCCAGTACCCCGGCCACCTGATTGAGCACAGGCATGAGCGCCACGGTGAGGCCGGCGGCGGCGTGCTCCTCCTCCACGCGCGTGGGGTCTAGCAGCCAGGTAGGCGTGGGCTCCGGCGCGAGGCTCAGGCAGCAGCCCACCACCAGGTCGTACATCTCCACTCCCGCATCAGCCAGGGCGAGCGCGGCGGCCGTGAGCGCAGCGGCCAGAGCCGACCCGCCGTCCTCCAGCAACAGCGCCGACACCTCGAGCTGGGCGCGCGGATAGCGTCCCAGGCGCACGGCCGGTTCCAGGGCCTCCTGCAGCGCCAGCGCCAGCTCGCGCTCCTCACCGCCGCCCGGAGGCGCCCGGCGCCGACGACCCGAGAAGGGCGCGCGGCGGAAGTCGCACAGCAGGCGACCTCGAAGCGCGGCCGGGGCCTCGCCGCCCGCTCCTGCCGGGCCGCCGCCACGCTCGCCTCCCTCGGCCTGCCGCGGACCCGACACGGCGCACAACACCTTGGTGCCTCCCGCCTCCAGGTAGGCCGAGCCCTTGGCCTGGCTCAGCAGCCCGGCGCGCGCGTACACCGGCCGTAGCCGCGTCGGGTCGCGGGCGGCGGGCGTCTCGTCTTCGCAGGCCGCGTACAGTTGCGGTGGTTGAGACTCCTCCGGTCCCCGGATGCGGCGGTGATCCCCCGGCATGGCGGCTACCGGCGTGCGAGCCGCTTCCGCCCGCGAGACGATTTTGATTGCACGCGGGCTTGTTCCGCTGGCTTCAAGACGCGCGCCCGCGCAAAGACTGTCGGGATGGGGGCGGGGTCACACTGCCCCTTGTTGGCCTGGAGGAAGTACAGCAGCCCGAGCTGGACCCTGCATAGGCCTAAATGGGATGTGGGCTGGCCCCACTGACTGGCAGCCTCCCAGAAAGGTCCATGTTATTTAATCTGTAAAATGTGTTTTAAGGGCTGGAGAGATGAAGCCAAAGGACCCAGGTTCGAGTCCACAGGACCCATGTAAGACAGCTGCACCAGGTGATGCACGAGTCTGGAGTTCATTTGCAGTGACTGGAGGCCCAGGCGTGCCCATTCTCTTCCTGTCTCAAATAAATAATTTTTTTCCCTTTGTTTTTCCTCCTACGCCTTTAATCCCAGCCCTCGGGAGGCAGAGGTAGGAGGATCGCCGTGAGTTCGAGGCCACCCTGAGCCTACATAGTGAATTCCAGGTCAGCTTGGGCCAGAGTGAAACCCTACCTCGAAAAACCAAAAAAAAAAAAAAAAAAGAAAAGAAAAGAAAAAGAAAGAAAAGAAAAGAAAAGAAAAGAAAAGAAAAGAAAAGAAAAGAAAAGAAAAGAATTTGTTGGGTTTGGTGGCAGAAGTAGGAGGTTCACCAAGAATTCAAGGCCACCCTGAGACTACAATAGGGAATTCCAGGTCAGCCTGGGCTAGAGCAAGACCCTACCTTGAAAAACAAAAACAAACAAACAAAAAAAGGAATTTAAAATTTGCACCTTTGTAACTACTTTACATGTTCACCATTGCCTTGTCCAACCAAGGTCTTTTTTGTTTTCCTTCAGTTTTTCAAGGTAGGGTCTTGCTCTAGCCCAGGCTGACCTGGAATTTACTATGTAGTCTCAGGGTGGCCTAGAACTCACAGTGCTCCTCATACCTCTGCCTCCTCTGTGCTAGGATTAAAGGTGTGCATCACCACGCCCAGCTAGAGGTCAGGATTTATGTACATATTTATTTTTTTAAAGGTGTCTCACTCTGGTCCAGGCTGACCTGGAATTAGCTAGAGTCTCAGGATCCTCCTACCTCTTTATGTACATATTTATTTATTTGTGTGTGTCTATGTGGAGATCAGAACAACTTTAAGGTGTCAGTGATTCACCTTTATTGTATCTTTTGCTGCTGCAATTAAATGCCAGACTGCAGATTAGCTGGCTCAGAAGCTTTGGATTCTACTGGCTCCACCTCCCACCATTGGGACCACAGATGCATGTGCCACTTTGCAGCCAGCACAGTATGTGCTAGGGAATTGGACCCTGGGCTGAGGCTTTGCAAACAGTGCCTTTAATTGCCCAGCCATCTCCCCAGGCCCTAGTGAAGACTTTTTGTCCATTCCTGTACTCAGTGCCCAGACTAGCAATACACTGGGCTATATAATCGTCTTCCTACCCCAAACATTCCATACCTAGCATGTGCTCTTCTTGAAGTCAAAGATTCCAGCCCCTTCCTTTCACAACCCTCACCCCCAGCTCTTCGCCCCCCTCTACCTGTCAGTAGAGCCAGCCTCCTCTACCAAGGATCTATCATAGGCAGACAGTACCTTTCCTGCTTTTGAATGAACTACCCTCAGGGCCAGGCCAAAGGCCCCATCGTCACTGTCTTTGGGTTAACGATGTAGAAATAAGGGGCAGTTCCTGGAGGACATCTGCAGCCTCAGTTATCTTCCATGCTAGCTGCCTGACCTCAAGTCAGCAGCTTCCACGGCAGGCAGAGGAGGGGCACAGGCCTAAGTCACAGAGAGATAATTGCACGGGGCTCTGAGAAAGTGCTTCTCACTGGAAGTAATCCAGTAGAACGTGTTTATTTTCCCCCTCTACTAGTGTCTCTTGTCCATCTCACCTTACCTAGTCTGGTTCCACTTCCACAACCAAAGATGAAGGCTCTGCAATTGACTTGGTGAGGACTGCAAGTAGAAACCAGCTGAGGCCACAGCCTGTGTTTTCTACAGATACACAGGAAGCCAGGGACTGACAGGGGCTACCTCAGGGGAAAGGACAGATTGCATGGCATCAACTATTGCACATGGTCCTTTTATTTTCTGCAGCAAAAAGGATTACTATCTGCAGACCTAGACACTTGGGTCAACAGAGAGAACTTGTCTAGATGACAGCACGAACATGTTAAATAGCAATCCTGGAGTAGTGGTTCTAGACATATGGTGTTGATGTGGACGGCTCAGAGCAGTAATGGAAAGGGGCAGTGAGTCACAGAACAGCTCCAAGTGTGTTCCAGTTACTGCTGGATTAGGCAGATGGGCCCAATGTCCTCCTGGCAGATGGAGAGCTCCCAGCTGGACTGATGGCACCCCATTGTATTTCATAGTAAGGGAGGTGATTCCCACTGAAGGACTCCGCTCAGTTCTTCACATCTCCCAGGTGGAGCTGAGCAAAGGAAGTAGCCAGCTGCAGTGCCTCCTGCAGGCAGCCCACGTTCTTGCCTGTGGCCTGGGCAGACACATCCTTGCCACCACCTTTGCCATCCATCAGGCCTGACACTTGCTGTACCCACTCACTGGCTTTTAGGCCTCGGTTGGCTGCATTCTGAAAGACACGAATGGGAATTGGGAGTTAGAGCAGAAGATAGAATTGCGGGAGAGAAAAAGGATGAGGAGCACACACCCTCCCCCCGCACCGTCCTGGGTCATGCTACCAGAGACTGAGGCTAACTCTACAGCTGGTACTAGAAGCAGCCACGGCCACTGCCAGAACAGGACAAGCAGCAAAGCCAGGCATCAGCCAGCTCAGTCAAACACATCCACCAACAAGAAGGCTAAGGGTAAAGTGTACCAAAGGAGGTGACAAATGGGTGGGCAGCAATTTCTCACTGGGGTTGCACACACATACACAGGTCTGGAAAAGCAATACAAGGAACCACTCAGAAGCTATAGCCCTTCCAACTGGCACAGTGATTTACAGACATTTCTAACCTGAGGGACTTGACACAAGCATGTGATCTTGCCAGCCTCATTGTCAACTGTGAAGAGCATGGCAGACGTCTCAGGGGAATGTGTCTTGAAAAGCTTCAAGGCTTCATTCAGGGCCTGTGGGGAGAAACTGCGTTAAGCCACAGCTCTGGGGCAGGAAGCCTTGCTCTCGACAAAGGAGTTTGTAGAATTCTGACCTCAGAGCACCATTCCACTCTCCTTGAAGAGTAGGAGCTATCTATCTCCAGGAGCCCCCAGAAGGACTGAAGCAGGGCCCTGCTCACAATCTTGCTCTGAGGCCTGCCCTCCAATCCCAGGTAGCTGCTGCTTCCTTACACCACCAGATCTCTCTGTGGCTCAGCTTAACCTTAATCCTAGGTAACAGGCCTCAGGTGCCCACACAGCTCAGAGCCACAGAGCAGTGTGAGCCACCAGAAGGCTGACAAGGTGGAAGGAAGTGAACGGGCAAGGTAACCCTGACCCCAGCCCCTGGTTGCCTTGGCTGAGGCGCCATTCTCCATTTCCAGGATGACCAGTGGCTGGTTGGGGTTGCTGTCGATAAGCTGCTTTGTCTTCTCCAGCACCTGTAAGGAGTTAACAAGAGAGGCTCAGTCAAGGGTCCAGACCTAGAACCCAGGAACTGTTCTGCCAGCCTCTACCCAAGAAAACCTCCTAGCTCCCTTCCAGTTGTCAGAACGGCCAGGACTCACTCGCTTCTGGACATCAGCTTTGCTGGCCCGGTCTAAGTCATCCATGACCTTCTTCAGAGACTTCAGAGTCTCCCGCTGTTCATCCTTCTGCCACTGGGGGATGACTGCAGTGGCCAGGGCCTGGAACCAGAACAAGAAGACCATCTGAATCTGGGCCACAAGGAGTGAGAGTAAGGCTCCAGTCTACCCCACCCTACCCTATCTTTTTTTTTTTTTTAATTATTTTATTTATTTTTGAGAGAGACACAGAGAGGGAGAGGGAGACACATTGAGATGGGCGTGCCAGCAGTCTCTGAGCTGCTGTGAACGAAATCCAGATGTGCGCCCCCTTGTGGTCAAGTGCAGCATTGCACCCTTGCGTCACTTTGCATCTGGCTAAACGTGGGACCTGGAGATTGGAACCCGGTTCTTAGGCTTAGCAGGCAGGCACCTTAACCGCTAAGCCATCTCTCCAGCCCCCTACCCTATCATTAAACCAGAGTCCTCCCTAGCTAGCATCTGGGAAAAGAAGAAAACAGAGGTATTTGCTGGCTTTGAGACTAGTTACGATAGTGTCTCCAGCAGCTGTCACAAGCAAGACTAGATAAAAAAAGGCAGTACCAAGAGGGCTCAGCTCTCAGGTAAGACTAGGTTCTCAGCCAGGCGTGGTAGTACACACCTTTAATCCCAGCACTTGGGAGGCTGAGGTAGGTGGATCACCATGAGTTCTTGGCCAGCCTGGAGCTACAAAATGAGTTCCAGGTTAGTCTGGGCTAGAGTGATATCCTGCCTTGGTGGGGAGAGAAGAAAAGAAAAAGACTAGGTTCTCACTAAGCTATAACACAGCCTGTGAGGAGCTTACTGGAAATTCAGTTATATTAAGAAGCACCAGCCACTGGACTACATAGAGTTTAAGGAAAGCCTGGGGTGCATACCAAGACCCTTTCTCAAAAATAAAAATAGGACTGGAGACATGGCTTAGAGGTTAAGGCACTTTCCTATGAAGCCTAAGGACCCATGTTTGACTCTCCAGATCCCACATAAGCCAAATGCACAAAGGTGAAGCAAGCACGAGATCACACGTGCTCATTAGATAGTGGAAACATCTGGAGTTCGATTGCAGTGGCTTAGGCTCTTGCATGCCAATCCACTCTCTTTCCCTCTGTCTTTCCCTCTCTCTCTCTCAAAATAAAAAGTATGAGCTAGAGATATTAGTGGTTAAGGCACTTGCCTAAGGACTCAGGTTCGATTCCCCAGTACCTACATAAAAGCAAGATGCACAAGGTGGCACATGTGTCTGGAGTTCATTTGCAGTGGCTAGAGGCCCTGGCATGCCCATTCTCTCCCCCCTTCTCTCTCTGCCTCTTTCTCTTTCAAATAAATAAAAAAATATATATTAATTAAAAATAGAAAGTGAAGGCCGGGCGTGGTGGCACACGCCTTTAATCCCAGCACTTGGGAGGCAGAGGTAGGAGGATTGCTGAGAGTTCGAGGCCACCCTGAGACTACATAGTTAATTCCAGGTCAGCCTGGACCAGAGTGAGACCCTACCAAAAATAAAATAAAATAAAATAAAAATAAAAAGTGACTCATGCCTGTAAAGAGGTTGAGGCTGGTGGATAGCCACAAGGTTGAGGCCAACTGGGGCTATACATATATATTATGATTCAGGCTAGCCTGGGCTACACAGTGAGACCCTGTCTCAAAGAAATCCAGCCAAACAAAAACTAAAACACTACACTTACTTAAAAGCATTGCATCATTGTAGCAGAACCAAAATTAGATTTGGAACTAGCCAATTATATTGTATTGAAACTTTAACAATTGTTTTTAAAATTCCGTGTTTTTGTTCCAGTGAACTTGCGATCTCTGTATTCCTTCCATAGGATTTTCTGGGCTTTGGGGGCAGTTTTCCTCTGGGATCTGTGTTGTCAGCAGCTGTAGAGGTAGACCTGAAGACTGCTGGCTATGTAGCATGCATTCTTTTCCAAAAAAATTCAACTCAGTCATGTGAAGACAAGGCCTTTTTCCCCTTGAGACATGGTCTTGCTACGTGTAATAGCAACATTGTGTCTCAGAGAGAGGGGGAAAAAAAAGAGCTGAACACGCCAAAGAAAAAAGAGTGACTGTGTGTGTGGATTCCCAACAGGGTAATATTTTAAGTTAGTTCCTTTCTTTCTTTCTTTCTTTCTTTCTTTTTTTTTTTTTTTTTTTTTTTTTTTTTGAGGCAGGGTCTTACTCTAGCTCAGGTTGACCTGGAATTCGTTATGTCTTCTTAGGGTGGCCTTGAACTCACAGCAATCCTCCTACCTCTGCCTCCTGGGTGCTGGTATTAAAGGCGTGCACCACCATGCCCAGCCATTTTAAGTTTCTTAACAGTAGATGTATATATGATTTTAGTGACTTGAAGTTACAGTGTTTAAAGAGTTTAAAGATTAAAAAGACAAAAGTTCAAGGAGGGTCTTACTCCTCAGGCTTAGTGAGGAATCATGGAGCCTTCAAGTTGGGGGAAGCCATCCTTACCTCACCAAGGTCAGCAATCTCTCTCTGCACATCTTTGTTGGGTACAGTCTGGGCCTTCACTTTGACCTCCATAGCAGAGAGAGATTTTTTCAAGCTCTCTGCCTTCCTGAGGGCCTAAGTGGGGGACAATCAGCTGTAAACTCCAGATAAGTAACTGAGCCTGACTGCTGTCTGCAGGTAGCTTGGAAGCTCTAATGGCACATTGTGGAGCACACCTCCCAAAACATTACAAGTTTCTTTTCTTCAGGAAGCAAGTGTTGGTAGCTTCCTGCCACAGAAGGAACACCTGCCTCACACACCTCAAAGGCTGCAAATGTAACTCAGGCTCCAGGTAATGAAGCACTCAAACCAGAAGCCCTACCCCCTCACACACTGAAAAGACGCCCCCCTCCGGATTCAGCACAAGCTGTACAGTTCCCACCCCCAGAGCAACTGTCCCTCTATGCCAGGAACCTCCATCTAGGTACACTTATACCCCCTGGGATATGTGGAGAAGCAAAGGGCATCTGAAGCCACAGGAGAACCCTGGCTGACCCTCCCACACATGGAGGCAGGTTTTACATATATTTAAAAGACTAAACAAGACAGCTAAGAGATCTTGGGTATTGGCTTTCTTTTGACAGCCATGGGTAACTGGAGGATCTGGGAGCCTAGTAGTCTTACTTGCATTTTGACTGCAACAGGCACATAACTGTTTGCTCTGTGGAGTGCAGGCTGGGCTTCTCTTGCTTGCCTGATCTGCTCACCTTTTGGGCTTCGGCACCTGTGACAGCAACAATCCTCCGGATACCCTTAGCAATAGCTTCTTCGGTCACTATGACAAAAGCACCAGCGTGACTAGAGTTCCGTAGGTGCCTGAATGGCAGAACACCAAGGCTGTGATAAAGAGGAAACCCGGGTACTCTGGCCTCCCTTCCTGCCCATTTGGAGCCCTTGGCAGGATGCCTGGGCCCCATGAGCCAATTCTTTCATGGATGTTTGCAGAGGCTCTTCACTCCTTTGGTTGTTAGAGATAGGGTCTCGCTGTAGCCCAGGCTGACCTGGAATTCACTATATAGTCTCAGGGTAGCCTCAGTGGTAGAGCATTTGTCTAGCACATGCAAGGCCCTAGAGTATGCCTACAACACGTCAAAAAGAAAAAATTTAAAAGAAGAAGAAAAAGAAGCAGCAGCAAAAGAAATAAGAGTTGGTCTAGCCTGCTCCCATGTCATAAAATTTGGTAACAAAGTAACAAGAAGCAGGTAACTCCTATCTACTACTGCCCCTCCTATGTACTCACGTTCCCCCACAGAACTCAACAGAAGTGAGGGATCCAGCAGGCCCAGAGGGGTCATCCAACAGCTCAGATACTGGGACTCCAATGGAGACGACTCGCACAGGGTCAGGATAGGTCTCATCAAACACAGCTCTCAAGCCCTGGATAGCTTTTGCTGCTGCCAGGGGACAATCCTGGGTGTAGACAGGCTGCCATAGAAGATGGGGATGGGGGTGTGAAAGGCTGAGAAAAGTCTCTTAACGGTATTGGAAGAAGCAGCAGAGAGAAGATGGGCCAGCAGCCAAGACTCCAAGGCTCTAACTCCAGCTCTGCTTGGCACATGCCCCACGCCTTCTGAAATAATGTACCATGTACAAGAAAGGAAACAAACAGGATTTTCCAACCTTTGTGTTGAACTAAGCCAGATCTCATGTGGATGCAAGTACGTAACTACAAGAACACTGGCTATTTAAGCACATGGTAGAACAAAGACCAAGTCCTCCCCCTTCCAGACACCACCACTACAAAAGCAGTCTGAGAACCAGGGCTTTCAGTACACCTATGGGCAAGTAGGGACCTATTCCAACAGAGTGGGAAGGTCTGGACTGCTGAGCCTCCATGACAGAAAATGAGTGCAGGAAGGAGTCAGACTTCTGACCTAGGAACTTAAGACTGGAACCTACCTTAGCTGCCTCAATGAGCTCATTGGCAATCTCCTCAGCCTTCTTGATCTGCTGGGTGGACATGGCTCCCTTGGCCGTGAAGTCAAACCGAAGGCGGTCAGGAGCAACCAGTGAGCCTTTCTGATCAGCTTCCCCCAGCACTGAGCGCAAGGCGAAGTTCAGAATGTGGGTAGCTGTGTGGTTGCTCATGACAGGCCTCCGCCGGGTCTGTAAAGGGCAAAAGTAGCTGGTAGAGAGGTCTACATCTATATCAAGACTGCCAGTTGCCCCCGGTACTCAGACTTTTAGTTGAACACATGGTTGTTCAGTGTTCCTTCTAGAAAAGTGTGGACATGTAACTAAGTTCTAGCCAAGAGGATGTGAAAAATGGGGTATAATATTTATTTATTTGAGAGAGAGAGAGAGAGACAGAGAGAATGGGTACACCATAGCCTCTGGCTGCTGTAAATGAACTCCAGACACATGAGCCACCTTAGGCATCTGGCTTACATGGGTCCTGCAGAACTGAACCTGGGTCCTTTGGCTTTGTAAGCAAGTGCCTTAACCGCTAAGCCATCTCTCCAGCCCTTGCCCCTCATTTTGTATAAAAGTCTGCTCAGGGCTGGAGAGATGGCTTAGCGGTTAAGGCACATGCCTACGAAGCCTAAGGATCCCAGTTTAATTCTCCAAGTCACAAATAAGCCAGATGCACATGGTGGCACATGTGTCTGGAGTTCGTTGGCAGAAGCTAGAGGCCCTGGTATGCCCATTCTCACTCTCCCTCTCTCTGCCTCAAATAAATAAATAAATATAAAAATCTTTAAAAGTCTGCTCAGCTGTAAACAAGCCACTGCAGCTTTAAGCCTGAAGAGGTATTGTAGGTACTTCACTGCTTAAGCCCAATAAGGCAGTCTATAGCCATTTGAGGTCTGGTTTTTCTCATCCACATTGCCCCAGTTAGTTCTGATCCCAACTCAGATCTAATGCTACAGAGGCAGAGGTAGGAGGATCGCTGTGAGTTCAAGGCCACCCTGAGACTACATAGTGAATTCCAGGTGAGCCTGGGCTAGGAGTGAAACTCTACCTCAAAACCATCCCCACACCAAAATAAATAAATAAATAAACAAATGAAGGAAAATAGAATGGAGGCCAGCATGATGCAACTCACCTCATCAATAAAGAGTCGGACTTGATCCCCGACTTTGAGGTTCCCATATATTGTTCCTATGTGTAGCACATACCCGCCTCGTACCTGAGCATTCTTCACTGTAAATTCAGTTTTCTACCAAGAGTCAACAAGGAGATCAATAAGTAAATAACATTTCAAAATATGACAATTCTCTTGGTATATACATATATATCACTACCATCATTTATATAAAACACATGTGCACGTATGCATGCATGACATATATACTATATAGCATCTTGAAAGAACTTGAAAACCATTATTAGGAACCGGAACCTAAGGCGACCAGGTGACAGATTCATCAGGACAAAACTCAGCAGCGGCAGAGCTGGAGGCTAAGTGCAAGAAACAGCCCCTCAGCTACATAAACACCAAAAAAAGATCCCAGCCCAAACAACTGTCAAGACATCCAAAAGCCCAGAGTGTTCAGGAGCAAAAGAAGCTACCCAGCTCCATCCCTGGCCCTCCCCAGCTAACAAGAAGTACTGGCTCACATCCTCACTGCTGTCATCAGCCTTCACCAAATAGCCTTCATCGTAGATCTGCCCGCCTTGCTCAGCATAGAAGCAGGTCTTATCCAGGACTACTCCACACTCCTGGCCAGTGAACACCTCTTCCACGAACATCTTTTCCCTGCGCAGAGCGAGCACTGTAGCCACTTCATTCTCAAACACTGCTCAGTGGAACAGCAGAGATAGAAGACAGATCAATGACTGCATTCATACATTTCTTTCTTTCTTGTGGTAGTGGCATTGAACCCAGGCCTTCCCACTCTTCCACTGAGCTACCATTCCCAGCCCTGTTCACATGTTGTCAGCTGCCTTTTTTTAAGGGCCACGTTATGAGTGTAAAGTATGTGTATTGCATGTACACGCAGACCAGAAGAATGTCGACGTTCCTCCTTTTTTTGCTTAATTACTTGGGAGAGTATCTTACTCTACCTAAAGCTGCTGTTTTCTCCATTTTTAAAATTTTATTTATTTATTTTGTTTTTCGAGGTAGGGTCTCACTGGACCTGGAATCACTATGTAGTCTCAAGGTGACCTCAGACTCACAGCGATCCTCCTACCTCTGCCTCCCAAGTGCTGGGATTAAAGATGTGTGCCACCATGCCTGGCTATTTTCTTTTTTTCAAATGAACTTCAGACACATGTACCACCTTGTGCATCTGGCTTACATTAGGATATGGGGTAATCAAACCTGAGTCCATACGACTTGCAGGCAAGTGCCTTAACTACTAAGCAATCTCTCCAGCCCTTTTCAATTTTTTTTTTTTTTTTTTTTTTTGGTTTTTCGAGGTAGGGTCTCACTCTGGCCCAGGCTGACCTGGAATTAACTATGTAGTCTCAGGGTGGCCTTGAACTCATGGCGATCCTCCTACCTCTGCCTCCCGAGTGCTGGGATTAAAGGCATGCGCCACCACGCCTGGCTTCAAATTTTTTTTAATGAAAGAGAGAGAGAGAGAATTAGTGTATCAGGGCCTCCAAACACTGTAATCGAACTCTAGACACGTGTACTACCTAATGTGCATGCATGACCTTGTCCTTGCATTACTTTGTGTATCTGGCTTACATGGGATCTGGAGAGGTGAACACGGGTCCTTAGGCTTCACTGGCAAGTGCCTTAACTGCTAAGCCATCTCTCTCCAGCTCTATTTTCTCCATTTTTTTGGTCAACAAGCCCCGGAGATTCTATGGTCTCTACCCCCTCTCACCTCCCTCTTGGGCTGGGAATGTAGGTATACGGTGGGTGTCCATACCTAGCTATTTATGGAATCAAACTCAGGTCATCTCAAGCCCTCTTTACTTGTGCAACAAGTGCTCTTAAACACTGAGCCATCTCCCCAGAGCCTTAGCTGCCCTTAGCTAATTGTGCCTCATTGTATTTTAGAAACAAGTCCATTAGACTACAAAAGAACCAGCATGCTGGTTTTCCACCAGAGAATCAACACTCAGTAGGAAGAGTGACTAATTGTCCCAGTTTCTAGGACTCAGGCATTTCTGAGGATGTCGGCTTTCAGTGTTAACACTGGTATGGATCTGAGTAAAATGGACTGTTGGTCACCCTCTATCTCAGACTCTGAATAGATATGATTCAATCCCTTACAATAATTAACGGTTCCCTAGCTCAAAATCAGCTCACACACACACACAAAATAAAAAATAAAAATCCACCTCACAAACAATTCAGTTTGTGAGCTCACTTATACATTTTGGTACACAATGCTCTTTACCAGGGGCAAAAAGCAAAAAACATGTACGGGCCAGGTGTGGTGGTGCATGCCTTTAATCGCAGCACTTGGAGGCAGAGGCAGGAGAAACATTTTGAGTTCAAGGCTAGCCTGAGACTACATAGTGAATTCCAGGTCAGCCTGGGTCCCTACCTTAAAAAAAAAAAAAAAGTATGGCTTTATTTATTTTGTTCTTTGAGAATTCTAATGTGCTAATGCAAAATTCAGTAGCCACTATTAATTGTTTCAAAGTCAACTACCCATTTTCCTGCAATGTGTTACAATTACAGGACCTGGTCAGGGCTAGAGAGACGGTTTAGTGGTTAAGGCACTTGCCTGTAAAGCCTAAGGACCCAGGTTCAGTTTTCCAGTACCCATGTAAGCCAAATGCATAAGGGGGCATATGCTTCTGGGGTTCTCAAATAAATAAATATAAAGAATTTTTTTTTTTTTTTTGGTTTTGCAAGGTAGGGTCTCACTCTGGTCCAGGCTGACCTGGAATTCACTATGTAGTCTCAGGGTGGCCTTGAACTCTCAGCGATCCTCCTACCTCTGCCTCCTGAGTGCTGGGATTAAAGGCGTGCACCACCACGCCCGGCAAGAAAAATATTTTTTAAAAAACGATCTGTTCAAAGATACATGTAACCTTCCTACAACTGTTTTTTATAAACTACTTTTGGGGCTGGAGAGATGGCTAAGTGGTTAAGGTGCTTGCCTGTGAAACCTAAGGCCCAAGTTCCACGATCCAGATTCCATGTAAGCCAGATGCACAAAGGTGAGGCAAGTGAAAGGATTCATATGCCTACTAGGTGGCAGAAACATCTGGAGTTTGAATGCAGTGGTTGAGGTCCTGGCATGCCAGTTCTCTCTACCTCTTGCTCGCCACAGCTTTCCTGGAACTCACTCTGTAGCCCTCAGTTGGCCTCAAACTCAAACCTACCTCTGCCTCTCCAGTGCTGGATTATAGGCTTAAGCCACCATACCTGGCTTAAAACAACTTTCTGTAACCACAGTTATAACAAAGAGTTTAGAAAAGGGTACTCGTAAGAATAAAAGTACATTGCAGGTCTGCTAGGCATCTGACCTTGAGACCCATTTCTGCAAAACCGCCAGGTAAGAGGCAGATAGCAGAAGCCCAGCAACATACCATAGATACCGCTGGAATCTGAATGGTAATTGTACTTTGGAGAATCATCTGTGGCCTCCAAGCCCTTAGCCCGGAGCTCCTCAATAGCATAAATGTCCAGCATAATGAGGTCTTCTCCACCTGCTCCTTTGCCCTGTGACTTCAGCTGCCAAGTACAAAAACAAGTCTGAGTTACCTTAAAGTATGAGAAAAAGAATTCAAATTTGCTAAGCTATACCCAAGATAACATGAAAGAACATTTTCCAGTTTCAGCATTACTAACATTTTGGACTAACAATCTTTTATTATCAAGGCTAGCTTCTTGCACTGTAGGACAAGATGACAGGAGCATCTGCCTCTGATTGTAAAAAGTAAAAATGAAGCCAGGTGTGGTAGGCACGCCTTTAATCCCAGCACTCAGGAGGTAGAGGTAGGAGGATCGCTCTGGTTTGAAGCCACCCTGAGACTACATAATGAATTCCAGGTCAGCCTGGGTTAGAGTAAGACCCTACCTCGAAACCACCACCACCCCCCAAAAAAAGGAAAAATGCCTTCACACATTATTGCCAAATGCCCCGGAAATAAGTACCTTCCTTCTCCCCCCCCCCCCCCCCCACTGAGAACACCGGTCTAGGCATGAAAGAATGTAGAAGATGTTCAGGAAAAGAAGTCACATTCTACCTGGGCCAGTTTCCTCTCCTCTTCAAAGCCATCCATGTCCACCACCAGGCCCTTCTCTTCAGCAATCAGTCCGGTAAGATCCACTGGGAATCCATAGGTGTCATAGAGGAGCCAAGCAGTGTCTCCTGCACAGCACAAAGGACATGTGTCAAAATAACATGGATAGCCCCCTCTTTTTCCATGCCAAGCCCTCCCCCCTAGAAGAATGCTGGGAATGACAGAAGGAAACAGAATCAAGGCAAATCAGAATCTCTAACAAATTTTTATGATTAACCTGTAAAAAGCACAAGGAATCACCTAGTAAAGTTCTTTCTTAATGAGAACATTCATGTGTTCAGTTGGAGAAATTTCATTAGACTTTCTATTTAGGTATTATACTTCAATAAAAATCCTTCAAATTCACCAGGCATAGTGGCACACACCTTTAATCCCAGCACTCGAAAGGCAGAGGTAGGAGGATCACTGTGAGTTCAAGGCCATCCTTAGACTACATAATGAATTCTAGGTCAGCCTGGGCTAAAGTGAGACCCTACCTCAAAAAACCAAAAATTAAAAAAAATCTTTAAAATTAATTTTTCCAAAAGCCAGATTTGATCTCACATGCCTTTTTTTTTTTTGGTTTTTCGAGGTAGGGTTTCACTTGGTCCAGGCTGACCTGGAATTAACTATGTAGTCTCAGGATGGCCTTGAACTCACGGTGATCCTCCTACCTCTGCCTCCTAAGCAAGTGCTGGGATTAAAGGCGTGCGCCACCATGCCTGGCTCACATGCCTTTAATTCCAGCATTTAGGGGGCAAAAGTAGGAGGATTGCTATGAGTTCAAGGTCACTCTGAGACTACTTGGTGAATTCCAGGTCAGCCTAGGCTAGAAGGAGACCCTACTTTGAAAAACCAAAAAAAAAATAATAATAATAAATAAATAGTAATAACAGTGATAATAATTTTCCCACTTAGTCAAAAATAAAGCAAATTGAAGCTGGGAGTGATGGCACATGCCTTTAATCCCAGCACTCAGGAGGCAGAGGCAGAGAGGCAGAGAGAACGTAATTAATTCCTGGTTAGCCTGAGCTGGAGAGAGACCCTACCTTGAAAAAGCAAAACTAAAATAAAATAATAGAATAGAATAGAATAAAGCAAATTGCAAAAGCTTCCAAATAAGATAAATAAGCTTTAGTCACTGTAACATATGAGAAAAATAATTCAAATTTAGCTGGGTATGGTGGTGCACGCCTTTTAGTCTCAGCACTTGGGAGGCAGAGGTAGGAGGATTGCCATGAGTTCAAGGCCACCCTGAGACTACATATAATTCCAGGTCAGCCTGAGCTAGAGTGAAATCCTACCTCCAATTTCAAAAATATGCAGACATACTTTTCTTTTTAAATTTTTTTTTTTTTTTTTTTTTTTTTTGCGAGGTAGGGTCTCACTCTGGTCCAGGCTGACCTGGAATTAACTATGTAGTCTCAGGGTGGCCTCGAACTCTCGGCGATCCTCCTACCTCTGCCTCCCGAGTGCTGGGATTAAAGGTGTGCGCCACCACGCCCGGCTTCTTTTTAAATTTTTTTATTTTTATTTTCTTGGTTGTCTTGAGGTAGGATCTCACTCTAGCCTAAGCTGATCTGGAACTCACTCTGTAGACCAGGCTGGCCTCAGTGATCCTACCTCCAGAGTGCTGGGATTAAAGGTGTATACCACCATGCCCAGCAAACTGTTTTATTATTATTATATTGTGTGTGTGTGTATATGCCGAAGTACATGTGTGAAGGTCTGAGGTCAATCTCAGGGTGTCTGTCCTCTCATTTCACCTTTGCATGAAGACAAGGTCTCCCGCGTTGCTTTGGTCACTTTGGGAGCACCAGTCTAGCTGGCCTTCGAGATTCTCCTGAGTCCACCTCCCATTGCCATAGGTGCATTGGCTCAGAGCATGCGCCACTTTGCATGCAGCTTTATGTGGGTGCTGGGGAACTGAACTCAGGCCAGCAGGTTTGCAAGTGCCCCTTTAACCACTGGACTATCTCCTCAGCCCCTTACAATTCCTCTTTTTGTTTTTTTCTTTCTTTCTTTCTTTCTTTCTTTTTTTTCAATGTAGGGTCTCACTCTAACTCAAGCTGACCTGGAATTCACTATGTAGTCTCAGGGTGGCCTGAAACTCACGGCGATTCTCCTACCTCTGCCTCCCAAGTGCTGGGATTAAAGGCATGGGCCACTACGCCCGGCTGTTTTTTTCTTTTTGCCAGGGCCTCTAGCCATTGCAAATGAACTTCAGACACACATACCACCTTGAACGTTTGGCTTACATAGGTACTGGGGAGTCGAACTTGGGTCCTTAGGGTTTCTAGCAAGCACCTTAACTACTAAGCCATCTCTCCAGCCCCACTTTTTTTTTTTTTGGGGAGGTTGAGGTAAGGTCTCACTCTGACCCAGGCTGACCTGGAATTAACTATGTAGTCTCAGGGTGGCCTCGAACTCACGGCAATCCTACCTCTGCCTCCCAAGTGCTAGGATTAAAGGTGTGTGCCACCACGCCCGGCTTTTTTTTTTTTTTTTTTTTTTGAGGTAGGGTCTGGCTCTAGCCCAGGCTGACCTAGAATTCACTATGTAGTCTCAGGGTGGCCTCAAACTCAAAGCAATCCTCCTCCCTCTGCCTCCCAAGTACTGGGATTAAAGGTGTGTGCTACCACACGTGGCTTTTTTTTGGTTTGAGGTAGGGTCTTACTCTAGTCCAGGCTGACCTGGAATTTACTCTGTAGTCTCAGGGTGGCCTTGAACTCACCTCTGCCTCCTGAGTGCTGGGATTAAAGGCATGAGCCACCACACCCGGATCCTTTTTTTTTTTTTTTTTTTTTTTTTTTTGAGAGAGGATTTGCTACGTTACCAAGGTTGACTGCCAAATGTGAGATTACAAGCATGGCCACCAGGCCTGGATGTGTACTGAACTCCTAAGAGTTGCTTCCTTTTGGAGGTGAATTTGGAAAAGGATTTTAACTTTTTATATTAGATATATATGATTTGGGTTATTATTATTTTTGGTTTTTTAATTTTTTAATTTTTTGGTTTTTTGGGGTAGGGTCTCACTCTGGCCCAGGCTGACCTGGAATTAACTATGTAGTCTCAGGGTGGCCTCAAACTCACAGCAATCCTCCTACCTCTGCCTCCCGAGTGCTGGGATTAAAGGCGTGCCCCACCACGCCCAGCTTGTTTTTTAATATATTTTATTTATTTATTTGAGAGAAAGAAAGGCAGAGAGAGAGAGAGAGAGACAGAGAGAGAGAGAGAGAGAATGGGCCCACCAGGGCCTCTAGCCACTGCAAATGAACTCCAGATGCATGCACCACCTTGTGCATCTGGCTTACATGGGTCCTGGAGAATCAAATCGAGTTCCTTTGGCTTTGCAGGCAAACACCTTAACTGCTAAGCCATCTCTCCAGTCCTGTATTTTTTCTAAGTCTCACTCTAGCCCAGGCTAATCTGGAATTCACTATGTAATCTCAGGGTGGCCTCAAACTAACGGCAAGCCTCCTACCTCTGACTCCTGGTATTAAAAAGGCGTGAGCCACCATGCCCAACACCTGCATTTTTAAAAATATATTTTATTTATTTATTTGAGAGAGAGAGGCAGATAGGGAAAGAGATAATGGGCACACCAGGGCCTCCAGCCACTGAAATCATACTCCAGGTGCATGCACCACCTTGTGCATATGGCTTACATAGGCACTGGGGAATTGAACCTGGGTCCTTAGGTTTTGCAGGCAAATGCCTTAACTACTAAGCCATCTCTCCAGCCCCTACTACTGTATTATAATTGTACACCTTAACACAGAATCCTTCTTTATACCAAAGGCAGTTTAATTAAAGTACGCTCAGCCTCAGCAGACACGGGAATCCATGTGCTTTTTGCAGAAAGATGCCCCAGCCCAGACAGAGGAAGGCACAAACTGGGCCTTACCAGGAATGGTCTTGCAGTCTCCTAGACTTTGAATTTTTCGGTCCAAGATGCGACGTCCTCTGCTGAGAGTCTTAAGAAACTGCGCTTCTTCCTCATTAATGATGTCCTTCACCATGTCTGGGTCCTTCTTTAGCTCAGGAAATGCATCTCCCTGACAAAGGGGACTCAATGAAGCTGGAACCTAAACCATGAGCCCTCATAAAAATGCTCCCACCCACCATATTCCTCTCAGAATATGGCTTTAGTACAGAAGAGAAAAGCAGGGACTTCTACATACCAGAGACTGGACGACAACATCAACTAATGTAGCAAAGAACCCCCTGCTGGCATTCAGTTTCTCATGGGAATATCGAACAGCCCGGCGGAGAATCCGTCGTAACACGTACCTGTTAAAAGGGAGACCCTAGTGCCTTGCTGGAAAACATCCCCAGCTGAGAGTTGTTGTCGCTCCTATAGGATTCTACCCACAGTAAAGCAGCAGGAACAATTTTATGTCTTGCTTTTGCAGAAATTTCCCATCCTAAGCCTGCTTCATTTTATATTCTCCAAGGTTTCTAAGATCAATTGTGGCATCACTCAGTAACAAACCCACAACTACATGGTCAAGAATTATCCAGGCTGGGTGTGGTGGCGCACGCCTTTAATCCCAGCACTCGGGAGGCAGAGGTTAGGAGGATCACCATGAGTTCGAGGCCACCCTGAGACTACATAGTGAATTCCAGGTAAGCCTGGACTAGAGTGAAACCCTACCTCGAAAAACCACACACACAAAAAAAAATTATCCAGGCTAAACACTAGTTTGACTAAAAGGTGAAGCACAACTATGCATATGATCCCAGGCCCTGCCCATCAGTAATGCAGTTTCTTGGGATTAGTCAATACTTTGCCTACTCTGCACCTGCCCAGATCCCATTAGACAACCTTAAATGCAATTCTTATCAATTGACATTGCTGAAAAAAAGCAAATACAGTAGCATTAGCATCTCTTTAACACAAAACAAAACTCCCTTAATATGGGGAAAGGGGATCACTCCATCTTCCTCAAAGATAATAGTAATTAAATTTGGCTTTAGGGGCTGGAGAGAAGGCTTAGTGGTTAAGTGCTTGCCTGTGAAGCCTAAGGACCCCAGTTCCCCAGTAGCCACGTAAGCCAAATGCACAAAGTAGCTCATGCATCAGGAGTTAGTTTGCAGTGGCTGTAGGCCCTGGTGAGCCCATTCTCTCACTCTCTCTCTGCCTTTTTCTCTCTGTGTCTGTCTGTTGATTGATAAATAAATAAATATAAAAATAAATTTGGCTTTAAATTATAGATCTGGATGTAGTGACACATGTCTTTAATTCCAGCACTCAGAAGACAGAGGTAGGAGGGTCACCAAGAATTTGAGGCCAGCCGGGAGCTACAGAGTGAGTTTTTGGTCAGCCTGGACTAGAGTGTTTCAAAAAACCAAAAAAGCCAGGCATGGTGACATACACGTTTAATCCCAGCACTCGGGAGGCAGAGGTAGGAGGATTGCCATGAGTTCAAGACCACCCTGCAACTATATAGTGAATTCCAGGTCAGCCTGAGCTAGAGCGAGACCCTACCTCAGAAAATAAATAAATTACATAGTCAGAAAGCTGATGTTGTCAGTCCAAACCCTGTCCAGATCATGGTACTCACCCTCGCCCTGTGTTGTCAGGCCGGCCTCCATCAGCCAGTGCCACAGTGATGGTACGAGCATGGTCAGCCAGCACCCTGTAGGCCATGTCAATTCCATCAGCATCCTCAGCACCAACTTTCCCAGTGTATGGCCTGGCACCTGTACCCTGTATGCAAACACCAGAGGTCCATCAGGAAACAACCTGCTTACCTAAGCAGGTCCCTAGAGGATTAAAGACACTAGGAGAAAGGATAACTGTCTTGCCAGATTCCACAGAGGAAGCAAAGAGCCTCCAATCAGCTCCTCACCCTCAACAAATTGCACAATCTTATGCAGACAGCCTTATGCTATTAGTAATGAAGTAGGCAGATGGCAACGGGTACTTTGGCCATTATCTTTGGCTGTACTGCTAAAAGCCCATCTTGGAAGCCTCCATATATATCATCAATGTTTGTAACAGCCCAGTACCTTCTGAATGGCATCAAAGTAGGGAACAAAAAGGTCAGTGTCATAGTTGGACATCTTATTCTGCAGCACCGACACCAAGCGTTCCAGACCCATCCCTGTGTCGATGCTCTTCTTGGGAAGAGGTTTCAGAACACCATCAGGTTCCCTAGAGATGTAGAAGAGGAAGTTGAAGCAGACATTCAGGCCACCAATTCCAGTCCCTGCTATTAAAGTCATTAGAAATGAATAAAACTACCAACAAGCCAGGCGTGGTGGCACACGCCTTTAATCCCAACACTTGGGAGGCAGAAGTAGGAGGACTGTCTGAGTTCAAGGCCACCCTGAGAATACAGAGTAAATGCCAGGTCAGCCTGGGCTAGAACAAGACCCTACCTCAAAAAAGCAAACAAACAAACAAACAGAAGAGCCAGAGAGATGGCTCAGCAGTTAAGATCTTGCCTGCAAAGTCTAAGGACCCAGGTTCAATTCTCCAGAACCCATGTAAGCCAGATGCACATGGTAATGTATGCATTTAGAGTTTGTTTGCAATAGCACGTCCATTCTTTTTCTCTTTCTCTCTCTCAAATAAATAAAAATGAAATTCTTAAAAACAATGAACAGGCTGGGCGTGGTGGCGCACGCCTTTAATCCCAGCACTCGGGAGGCAGAGGTAGGAGGATCGCCGAGAGTTCGAGGCTACCCTGAGACTACATAGTTAATTCCAGGTCAGCCTGGACCAGAGTGAGACCCTACCTCACAAAACCAAAAAAAAAAAAAAAAAAAAAAAAAAACAATGAACAAACAACAACAAAAAAACCCACTACCCATTGCCAACAAAGAAAAAGCCCTGCTGTGTGTTGGGGGGCGGGTCATGCCTTGGATCACAACCCTCAGAAGGCTGAGGTAGGACAATCACCAGGAGGTTAAGGTAAGCCTGGGATAGTGACACCCTATTTTCCACACTCATTATAGTTTTGCTTGTCTGGTTTGTGAAGAGGAGTAGAGGCAAAAATGAAGAGAAATAATGTAGGGTCAAATTAAGAGTGAGGAAAGCCTCAAAAAAAAAAAAAAAAGCCCCAAGTAGCAGCCCAAATTCCAGCAAGAATTACTTAACTGCTGAGCTACCTCCCTAGGCCCGGAAGTGCACTCTTACTCTAATTATATATATATAATTATCTAGGCCAAACCTATTTCAGTGACAGAAAGAAAACATGAGAATAAAGTTTCAAGAACTGCCACCAAGACCCCATGAGGCGCCTGGAGTCTGCATCAGGTCTCCATCAGTACTATTCCATTGGTCCTCAAAACAAAGACCCAGAAAGAACCTTCTGTCATGAAGACAGCCATATAACTGGTTTCTCTTTCTCTGCCTGTCTAAAGAAACAGTATTTACTCTCGACAGGAATAGAGCAGTCCCCTACACTACCTGTTATACTGAATGAACACAAGGTTCCAGATCTCCAGTACATTGGGATCATCCTGGTTGACGAGGTGTGCGGCGTCCCGACCACCAATTCGGTCATAGTGAATCTCGCTGCAGGGACCACATGGGCCTGTGTCACCCATCTCCCAGAAGTTGTCCTTCATATTACCAGGGAGGATTTTGGTGTCATCCACCCTACAGAAAGTAGAGAAAATAAACCAAGTTATAGCCACCAATAAAAATCCTGCCCAACTGGGCATGGTGGTGTACACCTTTAATCCCAGCACTTGGGAGGCAGAGGTAGGAAGATCACTGAGTTCTAGGCCAGCCTGAGACTACATAGTGAATTCCAGGTCAGCCTGGGCTAAAGCAAAACCCTACCTCAAAAAACCAAAAAAGAATCCTGCCCAGACTTCTACCACACAAGGAGATTCCCTGTGATTTCCTGTACAGAAGCTTCAGTCTCCAGCAATTACTATTATTAAGCTCACATACAAATCCTACCAAGGGTCGGAACATGATGTTTCTCAAGTATGACCACAATAAAACACAAAATATGCATATGGTATGATTATAATACAATGAAAATGTGTAAAGATAAGATATAAAGGCTGGAAAGTAACATATATTTCCTTTATAAATATTCCTTTAGCCAGGCATGGTGGTGCACGCCTTTAATCCCAGCATTTGGGAGGCAGAGGTAGGAGGATCGCCATGACTTCGAGGCCACCCTGAGACTACATAGCAAATTCCAGGTCAGCCTGAGCTAGAGTAAGACCCTACCTCGGAAAAAAAAAAAAAAAAAAGCAAACAAACAAATATTCCTTTAGTTTTCAAAACTACTATTATGGTTTAGATGTGGTATGTTTTTGCCAAAATTCACAATGAGCAGGGTGTGGCTATGCACGCCTTTAATCCCAGCACTTGGGAGGCAGAGGTAGGAGGACTGCCATGAGTTCAAGGCTACCCTGAGACTACATAGTGAATTCCAGGTCAGCCTGAGCCAGAGTGAAATCCTACCTTGAAAACAGCTCTGGCTTCAACTCCCAATACCATAAAAAAATAAACAAAATGAAGTGCAGCAAGCCACTCTTCCTGTGCTCTCAAAGCACTCATCCCTAAATGAGAAACAGCAACATATTCTAAGAGTCCATTCCTGGTACTGAGTTTATCACTCTCAGAAAGTGAGTTGAAATCTGTGTATTTGTGGTATGTGTGTGATGAACATGAGTGTATAGATGCACATGTCTCAAAACACACACTGCAGAGGCTAGAGGAAAATATTTGGCGTCCTCCTGTTCTGCTCATCCATGTACCTTAAGATGGAGTTTCTCACTGAACCCAGAGCTAATGGTCTCTGTCCCTCCCCCACTGAAGTTACAGAAATGCCTGGCCATGCTCAGCAGTTTATGTGGGTGCTAAGAAATCTAAGCAGGGCAAATCAGACCCTCTCAGGCCCTCATACTCACACAGTAAGTGCTCTTAACTGCTGAGCTACCTCCCTAGGCCCGGAGGTGTACTCTTACCCTAAATTTTGCCAGATCTGTTTGCATTCCAGATCTGGTTCTAAGCCAGCTGCTTCATCCCCACCAAAGTAAGTAACATAGAGTCTTTCAATTGGAATGCCAAACTCTTGGGTGAGAAGTTCCAGAGCCATCTTACATGCCAATTCCTAGAAAAAATACAGAACATGGTCAAAATAAAATCTAGTATGAATAGGAAAAGACCAGATCCTAGGAATACGGATTATAACTACAATATCTTCACTATAAACCCAACCAAATTAATTTACATAAAATATAAATGGAGAGCCGGGCGTGGTGGCGCATGCCTTTAATCCCAGCACTCGGGAGGCAGAGGTAGGAGGATCGCTGAGAGTTCGAGGCCACCCTGAGACTACAGAGTGAATTCCAGGTCAGCCTGGACCAGAGTGAGACCCTACCTCGCAAAACCAAAAAAAAAAAAAAAAAAAGAAAAGAAATATAAATGGAGCCCAGCCTGGTGATGCATGCCTTTAATCCCAGCACTCAGGAGGCAGAGGTAGGAGGATTGCTGTGAATTCAAGGCCACCCTAAGATTACATAGTGAATTCCAGGTCAGCCAGGGCTAGAGTGAGACCCTACCTCGAAAAGCAAAACAAAACAAAACAAAACAAAACAAAACAAAACAAAACAAAACAAAAAAAGAAATATAAATGGAGACTGTCTAATTAGAGATACATATTTATTATTATATGACCTTTACTCCTGTATCTCCTAGATAACATTTCATGTGTTAATAAAACACTCAAAATTAGAGCTCAAAATTAGAGTTCCTGTGTAGAAAAGACTCCTGTGTTCAGAAGCCCAACAGTTACCTATGCTGAGCTTACCTTGAAATAATCTCCAAAAGACCAAGAACCCAACATCTCAAAGAAGGTGTGATGGTAGACGTCCTTGCCCACATCGTCAAGGTCATTGTGTTTGCCCCCAGCCCGGATGCATTTCTGGGTATTCGCAGCTCTGCTCAACTTGGCCATAGGATGAGATGGGTCAATTGTGTTTAGGAAGATGGGTTTGAACTAAAAAAAGAGAGAAGGGGAAAGTTGGGATTTGAAAGAGCTGCTCTATTGCTATAAAGAACCTGTAGGAAGTGGCTGCACAGAAACCATCCTTTAGATTTAGCAAGCCTGGTGCAGCCACAGCAGAGGCACCAACCTGGGATGGAACATGACTCCCTGCACCTCCTTGTCTAGGTCCCCACCACTGTCAGTGTCATCATGTGCGCAGGCAATGCCTGTCAGATCTGAACAGGCAAAGGCTATGTGTAGAACCTAGGCTTCTTCACAAGTTTCTCGTGTTCAGTGTTCTGTCAACCTTCTCGCAGAAATACTCCACAGGAGGTGGACGGCAAGGACTAACAACCAGCAGAAGTTGTTATTCAAACTCCACAGGTGCACTGTGGTACGCACATGATACACTCACACACACACACTAAATAGTAAAACAGGCTGAGAACATGGCCCAGCAGTTAAAAGTGCTTGCTTGCAAAGCCTACTGGCCTGAGTTCAATTCCAAAGACACCAATGTAAGCTGGATGAAAAAAGTGACACATCTAACATTCATTTGTAGCAGCAAGAGAGACCCTGGTATGTCCATACACACATGAAAGTAAATAAATTTTAAAAAACTATTTTTAAACCGGGTGTGGCAGTGCATGACTTTAATCCCAGCACTCGGGAGGCAGAGGTAGGAGGGTCACCATGAGTTCAAGGCCACCCTGAGACAACATAGTGAATTTCAGGTCAGCCTGGGCTAAAGTAAAACCCAACCTCGGGAAAACAAAACAAACAAACAAAAGCCACAATTATTTATTTATTTCAAAGAGAGAGAGAAAGAAGCAGATAGAGAAAGAATGGGCATACCAGGGCCTCTACCACTGCAAACAAACTCGAGAGACATGTGCCACATGTGCATCTGGCTCATATGGGTACTGGGGAATTGAACCTGGGTCCTTAAGTTTTCACAAGCAAACACCTTAACCACTAAGCCATCTTTCTAGCCCCATAAATAATTTTTTTTTAATAAATAAATTTTAGCCAGGCATGGTGGCACCTGCTTTTAATCCCAGCACTTGGAAGGCAGAGGTAGAGATATTGCTATGAGCTCAAGGCCAGCCTGAGACTACATAGTGAATTCCAGGTCAGCGTGGACTAGAGTGAGATCTTACCTTCAAAAAAAAAAAATTCTTTAGCCGGGTGTGGTGGCGCACGCCTTTAATCCCAGCACTCGGGAGGCAGAGGTAGGAGGATCGTGGAGAGTTCAGGCCACCTTGAGACTACATAGTTAATTCCAGGTCAGCCTAGACAGAGTGAGACCCTACCTCGAAAAACCAAAAAAAAAAAAAAAAAATTAAAAAAAATTCTTTTAATAAAACAAACAAACAAACAAAAAAACGGGGAAATTCTGGTGGTTTACACCTGTAATCCTAGCACTTGAGGAACCTGAGGTAAGAGGATTGCAACCAGTCATGGCTACATAGTTAATTGCAAGCCTGCCTATCTATGCATGTCTTTAAAAAATATGATTTAGCCGGGTGTGGTGGCGCACGCCTTTAATCCCAGCACTCGGGAGGCAGAGGTAGGAGGATCGCCGTGAGTTCGAGGCCACCCTGAGACTACATAGTTAATTCCAGGTCAGCCTGGGCCAGAGTGAGACCCTACCTCGAAAAACCAAAAAAAATAAATAAATAAAAAATAAAAAAAATAAAAAAAAATAAAAAATATGATTTATACACAAGACCATCATAATAGGAGGAAAAGATCATGACATCAAAATGAAAAGAGAGATTGGTTGAGAGGGGGAGAGGATATGATGGAGAGTAGAGTTTCAATGAGGAAAGTGGGGGGAAGGAGGGAAGTACCATGGGATATTGTCTACAATTAAGGAAGTTGTCAATAAAAAATAAATTTAAAATAAAAAAATTAATTAATTTTTTTAAAAAGCATGGTTTAGCCAGGCATGGTAGCGCATGCCTTTAATCCCAGCACTCGGGAGGCAGAGGTAGGAGAATTGCTGTGAGTTTGAGGACTCCCTGAGAATACAGAGTGAACTCCAGGTCAGCCTGAACTAGAGTGAGACCCTATCTCAAAAAACAAAACAAAAAAAGCCGGACGTGGTGGCACACGCCTTTAATCCCAGCACTCGGGAGGCAGAGGTAGGAGGATCGCCTTGAGTTCAAGGCCACCCTGAGACTACATAGTTAATTCCAGGTCAGCCTGGGCCAGAGTGAGACCCTACCTCGAAAAACCAAACAAAAAAAAAGAAAGAAAGAAAATACTAATTCTGAGACTAGAAAGATGGCTCAGCACTTAAAGCACTTGCCTGCAAAGCCTAATAACCCAGGTTTGTTTTGGGGTTTTTTTGTTTGTTTTTTGTTTTCTTTTCTTTGGTTTTTTGATTTTTTTTTTTTTTTTTTTTTTTTTTTTTTTGAGGTAGGGTCTCACTCTAGCTCAGGCTGACCTGGAATTAACTATGTAGTCTCAGGATGGCCTCGAACCTCCTACCTCTGCCTCCTGCGTGCTGGGATTAAAGGCGTGCACCACACCCAGCACCAGGTTCAATTCCCTAGTAACCACATAAAGCCAGATGCACAGAGTGGCGCATGCATTGGGAATTCATTTTCTGTCTCTCTTCTCTTTATCTGCTTGCAAATAAATAAATATATATATATATTTTGCCGGGCGTGGTGGCACATGCCTTTAATCCCAGCACTCGGGAGGCAGAGGTAGGAGGATCGCCGAAAGTTCGAGGCCACCCTGAGACTACATAGTTAATTCCAGGTCAGCCTGGACTAGAGTGAAACCCTACCTTGAAAAACCAAAAAAAAAAAAAAAAAAAAAAAAAAATATATATATATATATATATATATATATATATATATATATATTTTTTTTTTTTTTTAATTCTGTTTCCTGGTCCACTAGCTCAATAATCACACATGGTGGTTACCATATTGGGCAACAAAGATATGAGCATTTCCATTACTGCCAAAAGTTCTACTGGACAATCCCATGCTACGTCATAAACTCTTTCAAAGCAAAAACTGGGGTCTGAGGAGATGGCTCAGCTAGCAGTCCTTATAAGGCCCTGAGTTCACATTTCTACAACCACATAAAAAGCTGGCATGATAAAACAAAAACAGCCAGGTATGGTGGTGCTTGCTTTTAATTCCAGGACTCTGGAGGCAGAGGTAGGAGGATCACAGTGAGTTCAAGGCCACCCTGAGGCTACATAGTGAATTCCAGGTCAGCCTGGGCTAGAGTGAAACCCTACCTTGGAAAAAAAAAAAAAAGCTGGCATGATGATCTGGAATCCAGGTGCTAGGAAAAGACAGAATACCTTTGGAGTGTGCTGGCAAGCTACACTGGCTGAATGGGTAAGGTTCAGCGAGACTGTTTGAAATAAGGTGGAAGGCAATTGAAGAAGATATCCAACATCAACCTCTGGCCTTCAAATGCACATGCACCCACACATATGTATGCCCACACATACAAATACACATATATGCACAACCCACAAATACACACACACATACACACATTAATTTTAAAAAAAAAGCAACAGGGCCGGGTGTGGTGGCTCACACCTTTAAACCCAGCACTTCGGAGGCAGAGGTAGGAGAATCGCCTTGAGTTCAAGGCCACCTGAGACTACATGGTGAGTTCCAGGTCAGCCTGGCTAGAGTAAGACCCTATCTCGAAGAAAAAAAAAAACAGCAACAACTAGCCAGGCGTGGCAGTGCATGCCTTTAATTCCAGCACTCGGGAGACAGAGGTAGAAGGATCACTGTGAGTTCAAGGCCAGCCTGAGAATACAGAGTGAGTTCGAGGCCACCCTGAGACTACATAGTAAATTCCAGGCCACCCTGGACCCTACCTCAAAAAAACAAACAAAATAATAATAATAATAATAATAATAATAATAATAATAATAAAGAAACAAAGAAAGGAGGAAAGGAAAGGAGAGGGAAGGGGAGGAGGGATGGGAAGGGGGAAGGGAAGAAGAGAAGAGAAGAGAAAAGAAGGGAAGGGAAGGGAAAAGAAGAAAAGAAAAAGGAAAGAAAAGAAAAGGGCTGGAGAGATGGCTTAGTGGTTAAGGCGCATGCCTGCGAAGCCTAAGGACCCCAGTTTGTTTCTCCAGGTCCTACATAAGCCAGATACACATGGTGGCACATGCATCTGGAGTTCATTTGCAGTGGCTAGAAGCCCTGGCATGCCCATTCTCACTCTTTCTCTCTATCTTCTCTCACTCCCTCTCTCTGTCTCAAATAAATAAATAAATAAATAAATAAATAAATAAATAAATAAAAATTTTTTTTAAAAGAGACAGAGAAAAGAGCTAGAGAGGAGATAGCTTAGTGGTTAAGGCATTTGTCTGCAAAGCCAAAGGATCCCAGTTTGACTCTCCAGAACCCACGTAAGCCAGATGATGCATAAGGGGGCACATAAATCTGGAGTTTGTTTGCAGTGGCTGGAGGTCCTGGCACACCCATTCTCTCCTTCTCTTTCTCTCTCTGCCTCTTTCTCCCTCTCAGATAAATAAATAAATAAATTAATTAATTAATTAATTAATTAATTAAATATATTTTTAAAAGAATGAAAAAGCTGGGTGTTGTGGTGCATGCCTTTAATCCCAGAACTCAGAAGGCAGAGGTAGGAGGATTATCTTACGTTGTTTGATGCCAGCCTGGGACTAAAGAATGAATTCCAGGTCAGCCTAGGCTAGAGAGCCTACCTCGAAAATAAATAAATAAATAAATAAATAAATAAATAAATAAATAAATAATAAAAATTAAGAAAAGGGACTGGAGAGATTGCTCAGTGGTTAAAGATGCTTGCTTGCACAGCCTGATGGTGCAGGTTTGATTCCGTGGTTCTTATGTAAATGTGCAGCAAGAGATCCTGGCATATGCTTACAAACAAACTAAAAAACAAACAAGAGCCAGGTGTTGTGGCTCATGCCTTTAATCCCAGCATTTGGGAGGCCAAGGTAGAAGGATCTCCATGAGTTCAAGACCAGCCTGGGACTACAGAGTGAATTCCAAGTCAGCCCAGGCTAGTGTGAGACCCTACCTTGAAAAACCAAAAAAACAAACTAAATGAAACAAAAAAGGGCTATGGAAAGCTGGGTATGGTGGTGACACATGCCTTTAATCCAGCACTTGGGAGGCAAAGGTAGGAGGATCACCATGAGTTTGAGGCTACCCTGAGACTACATAGTGAATTCCAGGTCAGCCTGAGCTACAGCAAGACCTTACCTCAAAAAATAAACAGACAAGGGCTGGAGAGATGGCTTAGCGACTAAGGCGCCTGCCTGCTAAGCCTAAGAATGCTGGTTCCAATATCCAGCGGTTCCAATCTCCAGGTCCCACGTTTAGCCAGATGCAAAGTGAGGCAAGGGCGCAATGCCCCACTTGCCCACAACGGAGCACAGGCATCTGGATTTCGTTCACAGCAGCTGAGAGACTGCTGGTGCGCCCATTCTCTATCTGTCGCCCTCTCCCTCTCTCTCTGTCTGTCTCTCTCTGTCTCTTTCTCCAAAAATAAATAAAAAATAATTTTAAAAAATTAAAAAAAAATAATAGACAAAAAATAGGCTGTGGCAATGGCTCAGTGGATAAAGTACTCCATAAGCATGAGGATTTGAGTTCAGTTCCCTAGCACCCATGTATAAACTGGACAAAGTGGATGTGTACCTGCACATATATGAGTGCCCCACACATGGATGCAAACTACACATATACCTGCACTCACACACATACACAAAGTTTAATTTTTTTTAAAGCTTATGTTTGAATGTCTACTATTTGCCAAATACATTTTATATGCTCTATGCATCATCTCCTTCACTTCTGGTTGTAACCCACAGGCAGCACTATCATTCCTCATTTCACAAAGAAGCTCAGGTTCAGCCATGGACTACCAGCACCTGGGAGTTGAAGGCAGGAAGAGCACCAGTTCAAGGTCATGGTACATGAAAGAACTGAGATTCTGTCTGAATTCAAGACTGTGTTTTGCCATTGCTCTGCTGTGTCCTACATTGACAGCCAAGAAGAAACAAGGAGAAAAATCCTTACCTGGTTCATGCCTGCATTGGCAAAGAGTAAAGTAGGGTCGTCCAATGGGATGGTGGCAGATGAGTGAACATAGGTGTGCTCATTTCTCTTGAAGAAATTTATAAATCGCTCCCGGATCTCACTTGCCATTAGAGTGGAGTTCATCTTGAAACCAAAGGAAGAAATAAAGGAAATTAAAGCTAAAAGTAGGAAGCCAGGCTTGATGGCGCACGCCTTTAATCCCCAGCAGTCGGGAGGCAGAGGTAGGAGGATCGCTGTGAGTTTGATGCCACCCTGAGACTACAAAGTTAATTCCAGGTCAGCCTGGGCCAGAGTGGTGAGACCCTACCTCGAAAAACCAAAAAAGAAAAAAAAAATACTAAAAGTAGGTATTACCCAAGATTCCTGCCATCTCAAATGAAGCCAAAGAACATGAGTTAGCTGTTTGATCCTGAAACCTGGATGTTGTAATGTCCCTGGCTAAAATCTTCATTAGAGCAAAATTTTGCTGTACCAGCAGAGAGCAACCCCATCCATTCTTCCCTGTGCCAACCTCAACAGGCTAAACACACCCACACATCAAGTAAAGCCAAGAGGTGGTTTACTCATGTTCTCATCCGTTCATTTAACAAATATGTACTGAGCACCCAGTGCCAGGAATCAGAAAAATACTGCATGGTCCTTACAGTCCAACTAGGGAAGAAGGAGAGGCTTGGGAAGCCCAAGTTCTATCCAAGTTCTGCACCTTCCAGGGGGTTACTTCTACTAAAGGAGTGGCCCTGTACCAGCTAACCTCTAAAGTTTCTTCAAGCTCCTTGATAATCTATATGCCTGGACCTGTGCAAAGTTCCACATCCCCAACGAAAGGGTCTTTAGGTTTAGGTGACATGTAAGCAAGGCTGCTGACAATAGCAGTGAAGCCAAAGATGAGCCTATTTGTAGAAAGGGCTGCTTTATTGCTAATATTCTTGCTGTTCTGATTTTGTAATAATCCGGACAGGCTAAACAGTCACTAAATAAAGACCATGCATATGTCCCCAGACCTAGGTCTTTTCTTTCCCTAGGTCTGTCTGGTTTTATCAATGCTGGTGGTAAACCTGGTCTGACTGCTCGTATGATCACTCTGTGATCTTATGATTGCTAAGGTTCTGGGTTATCTTTCACTAACCTTGAGAGAAGTGACAGTGCAGCTACTGTAATTGTTGGCAGATATCATTGCTTAATCTGCTCTTGTCTGAAGAGTGTAGACATTGCAGGGAAATTTTGTGATTGTCATTTGCTATTAAATGAATTATCAAACTACTGTTGAAAGAAAGAAAGAAAGAAAGAAAGAAAGAAAGAAAGAAAGAAAGAAAGAAAGAAGGAAGGAAGGAAGGAAGGAAGGAAGGAAGGAAGGAAGGAAGGAAGGAAGGAAGGGGAGGGCTGCTTTACACTAGTAAGAATAGACCTATTTCCATGTGGCCTAAGGGCTGCTAAAGAGCTGCCAGGGCTGCCTTCTACCATTAGATCACTAAGGAGAAGGGCAGAGGGTATAACTCAGTGGTAGAGTGTGCATAAAAGCCTGGGTTCAATCCCCAGCACGGAGAGAGAGAGAATTAAAGAGGGAGGGTGGAGACCCACTGAGGAGGTAAAGCTCACAGAATGAGCAAGAAAATTAGGGGGGAGAGAGAGAGAACAAAACAACTCTACAGCTTCAAAGCTCTTTCTTTCTTTCTTTCTTTTTTTTAATATTTTATTATTTATTTGAGAGAGAGAGAGAGATACAGAAATAGGCAGGTAGTGAGAAAGCGAATGGGAGTGCCAGGGCCTCTAGCCACTGCAAACGAACTCCAGATGCATGCACCCCCTTGTGCATCTGGCTTATGTGGGTCCTGGAGAACTGAGCCTTGAACCGGGGTCCTTAGGCTTCACAGGCAAGCGTTTAACTGCTAAACCATCTCTCCAGCCCCAAAGCTCTTTCTTATGTATCATGATGTCCCTTAGAGGCAGGTTGGGGAGATGAGTGGTTTTGGTGAAGACCAGGCACTACCTGGTGTTGTAGTGCCATGCAGCAATGGGTATCCAGAAAAATAGGAACTATCTCATTCATGACATTAAAAGACAACAGAAAGCCAGACGTGATGGTGCACGCCTTTAATCCAGCACTCAGGAGTCAGAGGTAGGAGGATCACCATGAGTTCCAGGCTACCCTGAGACTACATAGTGAATTCCAGCCTGAGCTAGAGTGAGACCCTACCTTGGAAAACCAAAAAAAAAAAAAGGTCAACAGAGGGCTGGAGGAATGGCTTAGTGGTTAAGGCATTTGCCTGCAAAGCCAAAGGACTCAGGTTCGATTCCCCACTTAGCCAGATACACAAGGGGGTGCGTCTGGAGTTCCTTTGCAGTGGCTGGAGGCCCTGGCATATCCATTCTCTCTCTTTCCTTCTTTCTCTGTCAAATAAATAAATAAATAAACAAATAAAATAAAGTATTTGAAAAAAAAAAAAAAAAGTCAGCAGAAAGTATACTTTTAACCCCAGCAATTGGGAGGCAGAGGTAGGAGGATCACTGTGAGTTCAAGGCTACAGAGTGAGTTTCAGGTCAGCCTGGGCTAGAGTGAGACCCTACCTCAAAAAACAAACAAACAAAAGAATGGGCATGCCAGGGCCTCCAGCCACTGCAAACGAACTCCAGATGCACGTGCCACTTTGTGAATATGGCTTTACCTGGGTACTGGGGAATCAAGCCCTGGTTGCTAGACTCTGCAGCCAAGTGCCCAAACCACTGAGCCATCTCTCCAGTCCCCAGTTTTCTTTTCTTTTCTTTTTTTAGAAGAGAGTAAGAGAGAAAGAGAAGGAGAGAACTGGAGCAACAGGGCCTCCAGCCACTGAAATCTAACTTCAGATGCTTGTGTTACCTTGTGTGCATGTGCGACCTTTGTGCTTGCATCACTTTGGGCATCCAGCTTGCATGGGATTTGGAGAGTCAAACATGGGTTCTTAGGCTTCACAGGAAAGCACCTTAACCACTAAGCCATCTCTCCAGCCCCAGTTTTTTTCTTTTCTTTCTTTTTTTTTTATTGAGCCAGAAATAGAATGAGCGTGCCAACAGCCTCTCAGCCGCTGTGAATGAATTCCAGACACGTGTGGTCAAGTGTGGCATTGTGCGCTTGCGTCACTTTAAGTCTGGCTAAATGTGGAACCTGGAGATCCAATGGCACTCTTAGGCTTGGCAGGCAGACGCCTTAACCTCAAAGCAATTTCTCCAGGCCTTCTTTTTTTTTTTTTTTTTTTTTTTAACAAGGAAGATAGATAAAGATATCCACACTTAAGACCCAGACTTAAAAGTTATGATCAACCACAATTATTTTATTTTATTTGGGGGGTGGTTGTTCAAGGTAGGGTCTCACTCTGGCCCAGGCTGACCTGGAATTAACTATGTAGTCTCAGGGTGGCCTCAAACTCATGGTGATCCTCCTACCTCTGCCTCTTGAGTGCTGGGATTAAAGGTGTGTGCCACCATGCCCCGCTCTGATCAACTACAATTGTAAATGATGTATTCACAATTTGGTCAACAGATTACTCAAATGCCGCAATGGGGCAAAAGATGGTAAAATAGGCAGGAAGCCAAAGAATGGACCAGAATTCCCACAGATGGGGACTTACTGTCCACTATAAGGAGTCAAAGCTCAGGTTTTCAGAAATCTTGTCATACCACATTCTTTCTCATCCCTCCTACTCAAGGCTCTCAGTGAATCTTAACAATGGTAGCAAAAACAAACTTATGGCAGTAATTCTTCTTTAGAGCAATCCATAGATGTTTGAGAAAACTAACTCCAAATAGACAGCATGAGGTAAATAGGCAGTTAAAGTCAGCACATGAATTTCCCACTTTTGCTTACTCATTCAAGGTAATGAATGAATGCACACGAAGTGCTGGGAAATAAGGCAGTCTGTGCCCTTCAAGGAGACTACTACATACAGAAATAACCAGTAACCACAGAATTTACTGTTTGGCTACATAGGTTGAGACTACTAAAAGCTATGTGCCGGCCGGGCGTGGTGGCGCACGCCTTTAATCCCAGCACTTGGGAGGCTGAGGTAGGAGGATTGCCATAAGTTCGAGGCCACCCTGAGACTACATAGCTAATTCCAGGTCAGCCTGGACCAGAATGAGACCCTACCTTGAAAAAACAACAACAACTAAAAGCTATGTGCCCACTATCATGACTCATTCATTTTTTTTTCAATATGTACAGGAACTCTGTATAGTTACAAAAGTTAAAAAAAAAAAAAAAGTAGCCAGGCACGCCTTTAATCCCAGCACTCGGGAGGCAGAGGTAGGAGGATCACCATGAGTTCAAGGCCACCCTGAGACTACATAGTGAATTCCAGGTCAGCCTGGACTAGAGTGAGACCCTACCTCGAAAAACCAAAAAAAAAAAAAGTAGCCCAGAGGTGGGACCTCTCATTCTACTTCCCATGCAGAGCCATAAAGGCCTTGAGTAATATTATTATTATTTGCAATGCTGGGGGCAAACCAGGGGTTTGAATACTCTTTGGTGCCTTAAATCACACTGTGGCCCAAATGACAGGACCTTGCCACATGCTCTCCATGTGCAGAGACTGACTGCCTCAACTATCAGTCCTTCTCATTCTCCTAATTTCTCAATTAAAAAAAAATTATGGGCTGGAGAGGTAGATTAGGATTAAGGCGCCTGCCTGCTAAGCCTAAGAACGCTGGTTCCGCCGGGCGTGGTGGCGCACGCCTTTAATCCCAGCACTCGGGAGGCAGAGGTAGGAGGATCGCTGAGAGTTCGAGGCCACCCTGAAACTACATAGTTAATTCCAGGTCAGCCTGGACCAGAGTGAAACCCTACCTCGAAAAACCAAAAAAAAAAAAAAAAAAAAAAAAAAAAAAAAAAAAAAAAAAGAACGCTGGTTCCAAACTCCAGGTCCCACGTGCAAAGTGACGCAAGGGCGCAATGCCCCACTTGCCCACAAGGGGGCGCACACATCAGGATTTCGTTCACAGTAGCTGAGAGACTGCTGGCTTGCCCATCTCTTACCTGTCTCCCTCTCCCTCTCCCTCTGTCTCCGTGTGTGTGTGTGTGTGTGTGTGTGTGTGTCTCCAAAAATAAATAAAATAATAAAAATAAATAAAAAATTATTGGGCTGGAGAGATGGCTTAGTGGTTAAGGCGCTTGCCTGCAAAGCCAAAGGACCCAGGTTCAATTCCCCAGGACCCAAGTAAGCCAGCTGCACAAGGGGGCGCATGGATCTGGAATTTGTTTGCAGTGGCTGAAGGCCCTGGCGTGCCTATTCTCTTTCTCTCTCTCTCTCAACCTGCCTATTTCTATATCTCTCTCTCAAATAAATAAATAAATAAAAATTATTTGAGAGAGACAGAGAGAAAGAAGGAGGGGGAAGGGTGCTGCTCCAGGGCCTACTGCCCCCAAAACCAGATGCATGATGTACCACTTTGTTAATCTAGCTCTATGTAGGCACTGGGGAATAGAACCTTGATGGTAAGGCTTGCAAGCAAGCGCCTTTAACAGCTAAGCCATCTCTCCAGCCCCAATGTCTCAGTTTTGATCAATTTTGAAGAAACTTATTTAAAGAAATTTTTCTTTTCTGCACCAGGTTTCCACTCTTTTACTGTCTCATAGCCCCAAATATCTACCATTGTAATTTCCACATACATTTGAAGGCTTATCTCCCAAACAAACGGTAAGTTACATCTAAATGGAATCATAGCTGTTTTAGCTATGTAGCTCCTCACTAACACAGTGGTGGCTAAATACATACTGATTAGTTCCACTAACTAACAGGACATTATAAGTTCACTTACATACTTCAAGGCACACAAAGAAAAGTAGACTGTCTGGAAAACAGCTGACCATGAGCCAGGACGGTGTCAATTATTCCGTTCATTTTTATAATTGGCCAGACGTGGTGGCACAAGCTTGTGATTCCGGCACTAAGGCAAGAGAAGTACCGCAAGATGAAGGCCAGCCTGGGATAAGGTGTGAGAACCTAAAAAAAAGAATTGTGGGCGACGTCTCCTAGCGGGGCTCCATCCGAGTCACTCTCCCTATCCCTAATCCCCCGAAGGGATTAAAACTCGTTGAGCCCGGGCGTGACGGCGCAGGCCTTTAATCCCAGCACTCGGTAGGCAGAGGAAGAAGGATCACTGTGAGTTCGAGGCCACCCTGTGACTACATGATTCCAGGTCAGCCTGAGCTACAGTGAGACCCTGACTCGAAAAACAAAACAACATTAAAGAAAAGTAGAGACAAAAACCTTAGCTGTGGTTGGTAACTCGATGGCAACCGCGATCTTCCCAAGGTCTGGATCCTCAGCAAGACGTCCCGAGGCGGCTCCACCTCCAAGGGGCTGGCAATAAGTCACTCTAGGGTCCCTGCTCCAGCCCAGGTCCGCTTCCCCAGGACAGGCACACGGTGGCCGGGGATCGATAGGTTGGGGCTGCGACTGCCGCCCTCTGCCCCCAAGCGCCGGTTCCTCTCGCCGTTGCAGGGATGAGGCCCGCCCGCCGCTAACTCCTCGAAGCTAGCCCACCGCCAGGAACCTGGTCACCCGCTGTCACCCACCCGCAGACGCTCCTCTGTGCGCGCGCCGGCCACGACCCGCCTAACCCCACGCCCTAGCCAATCAGAACGCTCCTATGAAAAAGGGTCCCGGGACCTTTTATTCTCTCCAGACATTATTGGCCGAGGCGCATGCCAATCTATCTGAGAGCGAATCAGCTTATTGATCGTTTTCTGGAAAAGCTGCACTACTCGGCTGATGCAATGTCGGAGAAAGATGGGACAGGGTGTGTCACGTGACAGTGTTTGATACAGGCGAGAGGCGACATTTTGCTTTCCGTATACAGAGTACTAACAGTTGGCAGTTAACAACAGATTTGATAACATGTAGCCGGGCGTGTGGCTCACATCTTTAATCCCAGTACTTGAGAGGCAGAGATATGATGGTCGCTGTGGGTTCGAGGTCAGCCTGAGACTGCATAGTGAATTCCAGGTCAGTCTGGGCTATAGTGAGACAGTACCTCAAAGAAACAAAGGACTGGAGATGGGTTAAGGTACTTGCCTGTGAAGCGTAAGGACGCTGGTTCGGTTCCCCAGTACCCACATAAGTCAGATACAGGAAGTGGCACATACGTCTGGAGTTCGTTTGCAATGGCTGTAGGCCCTAGGGCACCCATTCTGTCTGTCTCTTCCTCTCTCTCAAATAAATAAATATTTTGGAAACAAACAGAAAAAGAAAACAAAAGAGATGATAACATGTATTTGTTGAAGGTCACAAATTTGTTACAGGTCTCTGTTTCAATTGTAGAATGATATGCTGACCTCAAATGTTGCGTGTGTGTGTGTGTGTGTGTGTGTGTGTGTGTGTGTGTACACGTGTGCGCTGTTTCTAAGGGACACCAGACACTTCTGCCACTTTTTGCATCTGGCTTACATGGGTGACTTGGGAATGAAACCCCAGGTCAACAGGCTTTACAAGTAAGCGCCTTTACCCACTGAGCCATCATTCTAGTCTCTAACATTTGTGGGTTTTTTTTTTTTTTTTTTTTTGGAGACATGATTTTGCTTTATAGCTCTCTAACTTGCTATCCTCCCATCTCTGCCTCCTGAGTTACCTTTGTGTGACACCATGCAAGCTCTATCTGAGCTTCTTGTTTTTTTTCTTTTTCCTGGTCTTTTTTTCTTTTTCTTTCTTTCTTTTTTTTTTTTAATTTTAGAGAAAGATAAATGGCACACTAGGGCCTCAGCTACTGCAATCAAACTCCAGAAGCTTGTGCCACCTAGTGGGCATTTTCGACTTTGCACTTGCCTCACCTTTGTGCTTCTGGTTTATGTGGGATCTGGAGAGTCAAACATGGATCCTTAGGACTTCACAGGCAAGTGCCTTAACCACTAAGCCATCTCTCCAGCCCCTTCTTGGTCTTTTTCAAGGTATAGAGTCTCATTCTAGACCAGGCTCACCTGGAACTCACTCTGTTGTCCCAGGCTGTTCTCAAATTCACAATAATCCTCCTACTTCTGCCTCTGAAGTGCTGCTATTAAAGGCATGCACCACCCCCAATTGTCTCTTCCATCTAAACGTTTTAAAAATATTTTTAGGGGCTGGAGAAATGGCTTAGCGGTTAAGGCGTTTGCTTGCAAATCCAAAGGATACCGGTTCGATTCTCCAGGACCCACGTAAGCCAGATACACAGGGGGCACATGCATCTGGAGTTCGTTTGCAGTGGCTAGAGGCCCTGGCGTGCCCATTCTCTCTCTGTCTGCCTCTCTTCTCTCTCTTTGCTTGCAAATAAGTAAAATAAAAATAAATATAAATAGAGAGTTGTCAAAAAAAAGAATTAAGTGTTTAAAATATATATATATATTAGGGGCTGGAGGGATGGCTTAGCAGTTAAGGCGCTTGCCTGCAAAGTCAAAGGACCCAGGTTCAACTCCCCAGGACCCACGTTAGCCACATGAACAAGAGGGTGCATGCATCTGGAGCTCATTTGCAACAGCCAAAGGCCCTAGCATGCCATTCTCTCTCTCTCTCTCCCTCTTTCTCTGTCAAATAAATAAATAAATAAAAATAAATTTAACAACTATCTTTTATTTATTTGAGAGAGCAAGAAAGAAGCATATAAAGATAGATGAGAGAGAGAGAGAATGGGCACACCAGGGTCTCCAGCCACTACAAATGAACTCCAGACACATGCACCACAATGTGCATCTGGCTTGCATGAATACTGGGGTATCAAACCTTGGTCCTTAGGCTTCGCAGACAAGCACCTTAACCACTATGCCATCTCTTCAGCCCCCATCTGAACTTTATAATTTTTTTTTTCGGGGTAGGGTCTCACTCTAGCCCAGGCTGACCTGGAATTCACTATGTAGTCTCAGGGTGGCCTTGAACTCACAGTGATCCTCCTACCTCTGCCTCCCAAGTGCTGGTATTAAAGGCATGTGTCACCATGCATGGCTCCCATCTTAACTTTTAATCCTCACACCTTTAAATACACACACACACACACACACAAATTTTTTTTCAGGGCTGGAGAGATAGCTCGGTCGTTAAAAGCCTATCCTCACTGTCTTTCTGTCTGCCTCTTTGTCTCTCTCAAATTATTTTAAAAAATTTTGTTTTGGCTTTTCAAGGTAGGTCTTGCTCTAGCCCAGGCTGACGTGGATTTCACTACGTAGTCTCAGAGTGGCCTTGAACTCACAAAAAGAAATATTAATTAATTAAAAAAGAAAGAAAGAAGACAGCCTCAGACCTAAAGACACCTTATGCTGGAGGCTTCAGTTGGTCTTTGGCCCGCAATGCTCTTGGTGCGCCTGCACAAGAGCTGCTCCCTCCTCTCTTGGTTGGCCTGGGCGGGGCCATCTTCAGATCTCAGCCAATAAGGTTTAGGCTTTGCTGGACGGTGAGGAGCCGTTGGGGGAGCCTAACTGCCATGTTGGGCGACGATGGCAGGGGCTGCTGGCCGTGTTAGAGGGCGAACCCAAGGGCGCTTTTCCGTCTCTCTGCCCGTGGGCCGGGTGAGTATCTGTGTGGGGATCTCGCCTTTTCCACGTTAGGGGTCCTCCTCAGGAGGGAAGGAAGGAAGGGAGCACAAGGCAGCGTTTGCTGAGCCTTGACCATTGCCAGACACTGGGCCCAGGACCCCGGCGACTTCTTGAGCCCTGCAAGACGGTGGCTATTTACTGTGCTTGCAGAGGAAACTAAGGTTGTCAGGGGCCGCTGCCTGGGAGTAAATGCAGGAGTCTGAATTATAGTCCAGGTGTCAATATTTCACCAGTGGTCCTTTGGATGCCAGGCCCAGCTATGTTGAGGTGGATCTCGGAGGACTCAGAAGCCAGATGTTTTAATTTTTTTATTATTTACTTATTGAGAGACACAGCATACAAACTCCAGATGCATGTGACACTTTATGCATCTGGCTCATGTGGGTACTGGGGAATCGAACCTGAGTCCTTTGGCTTTGTAGGCAAGCGCCTTAGCTAAGCCATCTCTCCAGTCCCAGATGTTTGTTTAGATAACACGTGCTAACTGTGTAATGGGGAAATTGGGGTTCTGGGGTGCTTCCTGGAACCTCAAGCCCTGAGTTCATATATGTAAAATTACCAAAGAATTGGCAATTACAGATTAAAGAGAATGATTTTTTTTTTTTTTCTTTTTTTTTTTTTTTTTTTGGTTTTTCGAGGTAGGGTCTCACTGTAGCCCATGCTGACCTGGAATTAACTATGTAGTCTCAGGGTGGCCTTGAACTCACGGCAGTCCTCCTACCTCTGCCGCCCAGCTAAGAGAATGATTTTTAAAATACCACATTTTATTCAGATTTTACAGAGGAGTGCAGAATGGGGAAGGCTGGGAGGTAAGCGGAGATAAAGTGGGGAGAAGAGAAGTACACCATGTGGAGCACAGGAGTCCATATGACCATATATGGATCTGGGTAAAAAAGGGTGGAAAGAAAAGAGAGTAAAGAAAGTTCAAGGAGCTCCTGCCTTGTGGGAAGGTGGTGGATAAAGAACCCACTCGGAGATCGCCAGGTGTGGTAGCACACACCTTTAATCCCAGCACTTGGGAGGCAGAGGTAGGAGGATCGCCATGACTTTGAGGCCACCCTGAGACTCCATAGTGAATTCCAGGTCAGCCTGTACTAGAGTGAAACCCTACCTCGAAAAACCAAAAAAAAAAAAAAAAAGAACACACGCGGAGAGTAAGGTCTAAGGGGGCTCTTCCCACTGGGCCTGGGCCGAACCCAGCCAAGGGAAAACTCACCCACAGCTGGAAGTTCCCAAGTGATCAGAGAGCAAGAGACTGCCCTCCCCTTGCAAAGATATTTATAACCTTAGGGTGGTGAGCTGTCTTTTGGCCCAGGTGAACCAGAGGGCCAGCTGGTTGGTTGACAGCTAGGAGCTGTCTCAGGAAGAGATTAGCTCTGTCACTAGAGTTCTGGGGGCTGAACTTGACCAACCACAATGTTTAAATCCTATGAAAGACCTCCCTCCCAGGAGGGGTCCTAACTGTGAAAAACAGTTCTTTGGAACTAGGCAAGAGATAAGAAAAACTTTCCTGCCCTTTTTACCTTCAGGGATTCAGTCACCCTAACTCTACCCCCCTCAATTGTGTACAGACAAGTAGGCACCGAATTCAATTCAGGATAGATGCTGTCCCTTGAGATGAGTATGAATGGTGCTTTTTTGTTCTGGGTTTGGGTGGTTTTTTGGTTTTGTTTTGTTTTTATCGTTTTTCAAGGTAAGGTCTCACTCTAGCCCTGGCTGTCCTGAAATTCACTATGCAGTCTTAGGCCTTGAACTCACAGTGATCCTTCTACCTCTGCCTCCCGAGTGCTGGGATTAAAGGCATGAGACACTACACCTGCCTTGTTCTGATTTTTTGAGGGTCTCACAGCCCAACAGGCCTCCAGCTTGCCATATAGCCAAGGATAATCCTGAACTCCTAAACCTCCTACCTCCACCTCCCAAATGCTGGGATTGCAGGCATGAGTGATAGAGCCTGGTAGAGAGTGATTGAGTTGAAATTTCATTTTTGTATTTGAGGTGCTGGTTGGACATTGAACCCAGGGCCTAACATGTCCTAGGCAAGTGTTTTACTTTCAGTTAAATCTTGTTTTATTTTTATTTTTTATTTTTTGGAGAGAGACAGAGAGGGAGAGGAAGACAGAGATGGGCACGCCAGCATCCCCTTAGCTGCTGCGAACGAAATCCAGATGCATGCGCCCCCTTGTGGTCAAGTGCGGCACTGTGCCCTTTGTGTCACTTTGCATCTGGCTAAACGTGGGACCTGGAGATTGGAACCAGCATTCTTAGGCTTAGGAGGCAGGCGCCTTAACCACTAAGCCATCTCTCCAGCCTATTTCCTTTTTTGATGCGCAAGAGCAAGGGAGAGAGAGAGGGAGAGAGAGAATTGGCACACCAGGGCTTCCAGCCACTGTCATCACACTCTGGACCTGTGTGCTACCCTGTGCACATATATGACCTTGTGCATGTGTCACCTTGTGCATCTAGTTTATGTGGGATCTGAGGAGTCAAACTTGAGTCCTTAGGCTTAGCAGGCAAGCACCTTAACCGTTAAGCCATCTCTTCAGCCCTTGTTTTATTTCTTTTTCTTTTTTTAATTTATTTTTTATGTGGTTTCCTTTTTTCTTTTCTTTTTTTCTTTTCTTTTTTCTTTCTTTTTTTTTTTTTTTTGCAAGCACGGAGAGAGATAGAGAGAGGGAGGAGACAGACAGAAGGAGAATGGGCCCTCCAGGGCCTCCAGCCACTGCAAATGAACTCCAGACACATGCGCCCCCTTGTTCATTTGTCTTATGTGGATACTGGAGAATCAAACCTGGGTCCTTTGGCTTCACAGGCAAGTGCCTTAACTGCTAAGCCATCTTTCCAGCCCCTTCTTTTTCTTTCTTTCCCTTTCTTTCTTTCTTTCTTTCTTTCTTTTTTATTTTTCAAGGTAGGGTCTCACTCTAGACCAGCTGACTTGGAAATCACTATGTAGTCTCAGGGTGGCCTTGAACTCACAGTGATTCTCCTTCTTCTGCCTCCTAAATGCTGGTATTAAAAGGCATTGGCCACCATACCTGGCTCTTTGTTTTATTTGTTTTTGTTTTTGTTTTTTTTTTTGCTTTGTTTTGTTTTTGTTTTTCAAGGTAGGGTCTCATGCTGGCCCAGGCTAACCTGGACTTTACTGTGTAGTCTCAGGGTGGCCTCGAACTCATGGCAGTCCTCCCACCTCTGCTTCCCAAGTGCTGGGATTAAACGTGTGCACCAACCTGGGATACATTAGTGAGTTCCAGATGTGCCTAGGCCATAAAGGAGAACTTGTCTTTAAAAAATTAAAGTGTAGCTGGGCGTGGTGGCACATTCTCTCCCTCCCTCTCTCTCTCTCTGTCTCTGTATCTGCCTGTCCCTCTTTCTCTCTTCTTAAATAAATAAATAAATAAATAAATAAATAAATAAATAAATAAATAAATAATTTGCTAGGCATGGTGATGCAGCATTTAATCCCAGCACTCGGGAGGCAGAGGTAGGAGGAGTTCAAGTGAGTTCAAGTGAGTTGCAGTGAGCTCAAGACCATCCTGAGATTACATAATGAATTCAAGGTCAGCCTGGGCTAGAGTAAGACCTTACCTCCAGGGAAAAAATATATAAATAAATTTCTGGCGGGATGTGGAGGTGCATGCCTTTAATCATTGCCCTTGGGAGGCAGAGGTAGGATGATCACTGTGAGTTTGAGGCCACCCTGACACTACATTGTGTATTCCAGGTGCCTGGATTAGAGTGAAACCCTACCTGAATTAATTAATTAATTAATTAATTTATTTATTTATTTATTGCCAAATACACAACCTTTACACAGGTGAGCTGGTCTTCTAACTTGGGCTGGGGCTAACCCCAAAAGTCAGGTATTAATTAAATTGATCTCTTGCCAGTTCCTCTAGGAACTGAATCTATTCCGTTCAGAAAACCAGCTTGTTCTTTCTTGTTGGTGATGCTCTGCAGGGAATGCTTCCCCTAGAACTTTACATTATTATTATTATTATTTTGGTTTTCCAAGGTAGGGTTTCACTCTAGTCCAGGCTGACCTGGAATTCACTATGTAGTCTCAGGGTGGCCTTGAACTCACAGTGATCCTCCTACCTCTGCCTCCAGAGTGCTGGGATTAAAGGCGTGCGTCACCATGAGCAGCTCAAACCTTTACTCTTTAGAAGTTTAAAAAGAAGACCCACATAAGCCAGATACACAAGGTGGCACATGTATCTGGAGCCCTGGTGCACCCATTCCCTTTCTCTCTCTCACTCTCTCTGTCTCTTTCTAAAAAAAAAAATTTTTATTGGGGCTGGAGAGATGTCTTAGTGGTAAGGCACTCACATGCAAAGCCTAACGACCCGAGTTTGAGTCCCCAGTACCCATGTAAAGCCAGATGCACAAAGTGGTGTATGCATCTGTAGTTCATTACAGACTAGGGGATACTTATGGGGCTGTGAGGGTCATTGGAATTCCTTGGTTGCAGAGCAGCCCACCTTGCCTCAAGGCTAGGGCCAGTATAGAAACTGATAATGGGGATGGGTGGTCTGGATGACTCCAGGAAGGTGATCCTTGGGGAGGAGAGGTTGGATCACATGGGAAACTAAGGATTACAATGAGATGGCCATCAGAGTCCAAAGATGGAGTAATTCTGGCTCTAACACACCTGGACTGGCTCAGTGGTTAAAGGTGCTTGCTTGCAAAGACTGCTGCCTGTGTTTAATTTCCCCGTACCACATAAAGCCAGACACACAAGCCAGGGGGTGGTGGCACATGCCTTTAATCCCAGCACTCAGGAGGCAGAAGTACGAGGATCACCGTGAGTTTGAGGCCACGCTATGACTGCATAATTAATTCCAGGTCAGCCTGGACCAGAGTGAGACCCTACCTCGAAAAGACGAACAAAAGTCAGCCAGCCATACAAAGTGATGCATGCATCAGGAGTTTGTTTGCAAACAAGAGGCCCTGGCATGGCCATGCTCTTTTTCTCTCTAAAATAAATATAATAAAAGTATTTTTTTAAAGATTACCCTTTTCTTTTTTAAAATATTTTATTATTTATTTATTTATTTATTTATTTGAGAGAGAGAGAGGCAGATAGAGATAGAAAGAATGAGAATGGGCACGCCAGGGCCTCCAGCCACTGCAAACTCCAGACATATGTGCCCCCTTGTGCATCTGGCTAACATGGGTCCTGGGGAATTGAACCTAGGTCCTTTGGCTTTGCAGGCAAACGCCTTAACTGCTAAGCCATCCCTCCAGCCCAAAAGTTGTGTTTTTTTTTTTTTTTTTTTTTTTTGGTTTTCCCAAGTAGAGTCTCACTCTAGCTCAGGCTGACCTGGAATTCACTATGTAGTCTCAGGGTGGCCTCGAACTCATAGTGATCCTCCTACCTCTGCCTCCCCAGTGCTGGGATTAAAGGCATGCATCAGCACGCCTGGCCTCCAAAAGTGTTTTTTTTTTTTTTAAAGAACCCGAACAAGTGAACAACTATGTGCTTGCTTATGTTTATGACTTTTGGCTCTGATGGCTTTAATATATTCAGTCTATATGAGGTCTCCCTGTGTCACCGTGCTGGGAGGGATGATGGTTTAGATTTTGGATCCATGACCCAGCTGACAGAAGCTTAGGCAGTTTGCTGTCACTCTTCAGTTGGAGGAGAAGGGAATGCAGGGCAGGCTATGGCTGGGGATCTCAAGAGGACGGTCTCCAGGCGACGGAAAGGCGGGGCGCTGACGTCAGTGCGGCGCGCGGCTTCCGGTGTGAAGAGCCCTAACTGATGCCTTCCCCCTCGGTGGAGCCGGACTCGGGCTTGCCTCCACCCATCAGAGCCCGCGATCGTGCGGCGCCGTCGGGCATCTCTGCCAGCTCCTCTTCCGCGGCCGGGGCCATGGCCACGGACTCGTGGGCTCTGGCTGTGGATGAGCAGGAAGCCGCGGCTGAGTCGGTGAGCTATCACCAGCTATAATAGGATAGGGGACCAGCTCTGGTCAGGGTCTTGGTCCCTTGGAAAGGACACTCCTTAGGTGTGCTGCTGCAGGGAGGAAGGAAGGGAAGGGTTGGGGCCTAGCCCCTGAGCTGGCTTTGTTTACCCACCTGCTTCCACATTACCTAAACTCATTTGGGTGCTCCATTCCCTGTCTGTCTTCCTGGAATCAGGCTTGATGACTCAGTGCATTATTTGCAACCCTGGATTGTAATCATGCACCTCCAGATTCAGAGCTTCTTGGGCTCAGGGAGTGTGGCTTACTAAATATTTGTGTGCCTCCTTCCCCTTGCTTGTAGATGAATGATTACTCAGTGGGTCAGGCAGTAGTAGATCCTCTCTTCGCCGGATTGGCTTAACTTTGTTCTTGTTTCTGAGCCTGACACATAGTAACGAAGACCTGAGTTAAACATTACTATGTATAATTAATTTATCCTACCTAAACATTGTTTCTTGTAGTACATACATCTGTGAATTCCCCATAAACCAGGACCTTGTCTTTACTTATTTAATTTTGTTTTTTTCAAGGTAGGGTCTAGCTCTAGCCCGGTCTGACCTGGAATTCACTATGTAATCCCAGGGTGTTCTTTTTTTTTTTTTTTTTTTTTTTTGTTTTTGCGAGGTAGGGTCTCACTTTGGTCCAGGCTGACCTGGAATTAACTATGTAGTCTCAGGGTGGCCTCGAACTCTCGGCGATCCTCCTACCTCTGCCTCCCGAGTGCTGGGATTAAAGACGTGTGCCACCATGCCTGGCTTCAGGGTGTTCTTGAACTCATGATGATCCTCCTACCTCTGCCTCCCTGGAGTGCTGGGATTGAAGGCCTAAAGGCCTGTGCCACTACGCCCGGCTTCCCTGTGTTTTTTTTTTTTTTTTTACAGAAAGAGGCACAGAGTGAGAGAGAGAAAGGGAATGGGTACTCCAGGGCCTCCAACTGCTGTGAATGAACTCCAGATACATGTGCCACCTTGTGTATCTGGCTTATGTGGGCCTTCCTTTTAAACTCCTAAAGAGTAAAGGTTTGAGCTGCTTGTGATGATGCATGTCTTTTATTATTATTATTATTATTAAGAACATACTTTGTATGGACACATCATTTGTTACCATCTGTTCCCTCCCCTTTACCCCCATTCTGCTAGGGACCCTCCTCAGTGAGGTTGCTGGTATTCCCATGGGGTTGTGGGTTATGCTTTGTCAGTTATTGGGGCTGGAGGCAATGCCTGTGGGCATGAAGTCCCAAAATGTGGGTCTTACAATCTTTCTGCTCCCTCTTCCTCAAAATTCCCTGAGCCCTGGTGGGTGAGTGTTAAGTCTACTTCAGTGATGAGCTCTTGGGAGCCTCTGGATCTCTGCTTTGGTATGTGTTGAGTATTCTCTGTGACTGTCTCCTTCATTCTGGCACTGATTGTCTGGCTCACCATGGAAGCTGCACTCTTACTCATTTCCCCAATTCCTCTGTGGTTTCAGTTGGTCCTTGGCTGAAGTGCAAGTGGTGGTTTATCTCCTTGGTCTCACTACCTTCTGAAAAAGAAAAACAGATTTCCAAATGCACCCTCTGGTGCAGGGGATCCTGGAGTTTGATACAGGTCTTAACTGCAAAACTTGGAGGTGGAGACAGAGGATTGCCCCTAGTTCAAGGCCACCCTAACTACACAGTGAGATCTTGTCGTAAAAGGGGGGAGGGATCAAGATTGTGGCTGGGGCCGGGCGTGGTGGTGCACGCCTTTAATCCTAGCACTCGGGAGGCAGAGGTAGGAGGATGGCCATGAGTTTGAGACCACCCTGAGACTCCATAGTGAATTCCAGGTCAGCCTGAGCTAGAATGAGACCCTACCTCGAAAAACCAAAAACCAAAAAAAAAAAAAAAAAAAGATTGTGGCTGGGGTGATAGCTCAGTGGTTAAAGGCTCTACAAGCCTTCCCACAGAGATCGGATCTCCAGTATCCACATAAAGCTAGAAGCCCAATGGCACCTACTTCCATAATCCCAAGGTGTATGTCAGTGGGAGACAGAGTTAGTAGATCCTGAAGCTCACAGACCAGCTAGTCTGGCCTTCGAAGCAGCAGACAACAATAAGGGACTATCCCAATCAAAGTGGAAGTAGAGGGCTAACACCCTTATGTAATCCTCTGATATCTATGTGCAGGCTGTGGTACACACATGTCCACACACATCATAGACATATAAATACATACACACATTTTCTTTTTTTTGGAGAGAGACACAGAGAGAGGCAGAGAGGGAGAGGAAGACAGATGGGCGTGCCAGCAGCCTCTCAGCTGCTGTGAACAAAATCCAGATGTGTGCGCCCCCTTGTGGTCAAGTGCGGCATTGCGCCCTTGCGTCACTGCATCTGGCTAATGGTGTGACCTGGAGATTGGAACCGCTGGAGATTGGAACCAGCGTTCCTAGGCTTAGGAGGCAGGCGCCTTAACCACTAAGCCATCTCTCCAGCCCCATGCACACATTTTTTAAAAAGTGAAGTTTTTGCCTGGTGTGGTGGCGCACGCCTTTAATCCCAGCACTCGGGAGGCAGAGGTAGGATTGCCATGAGTTCGAGGCCACTCTGAGACTACATAGTTAATTCCCAGGTCAGCCTGGGCCAGAGTGAGACCCTACCTTGAAACACCCCCCCCCAAAAAAAAAAGTGAAGTTTTTGCTGAGTGTGGTGATACATACCTTTAATCCCAGAACTTGGGAGGCAGAGATAGGAGGATCACCATGAGTTCTAGGCCACTCTAAGACTACATAGTGAATTCCAGGTCAGCCTGGGGCTACAAGCGAGACCCTCCCTCGAAAAACCATTAAAAAAACGGTGCCTTTTATCCCTGAGCTCAGGAGGCAGAGGTAGAAGGATCACTGAGTTTGAGGCCACCCTGAGACTACATAGTGAATTCCAGGTCAATCTGGGCTACAGTGAGACCCTATCTCGAGAAACAACAACTACAAAAGATTTTAGCTCTCAATTATTTGTATAGTTATGAATACGCATAGTTTAGGCAAGTGCCTTAACCACTGAGCCATCTCTCCAGCCCGGTACATATAGTTTAAAGAGTAAATGTTTTAGGGCTGAAGAGATGGCTTTGTGGTTAAAGCACTTGCCTGCAAAGGCTAAGGACCGAGGTTCGAATCCCTAGTACCCTCATAAGCTACATGTATAAGGTGGCACTTGGTTCTGGAATTCGTTTGCAGCAGCTGAAGGCCCCAGTGTGCTGGTACTGGGAGTTATAAGTCAGCGCCTAGGAAGGTGAGGGGAGAAAAAAGATAGATAATATAAAAGAGAAAGTGAGTATAGAGAGGAGAGGGAGAGAGGGAGAGAGAGAGGAAGGGAGGGAGGGAGAGAGAAGAGAAAGAAAAGCAGGAAAAAATTAAGGTTGGTCTTCCTGAGGTTTTCTCCACTTTCCTGTGGTTCAGGTGTTCCCTCTACAGGCCTGCTGAAGGATAAGTGTTTTTCCCTATTTGTATCCCCCACTCTTGTCCTCCCTCCCACCCTCACGTTCCCTCCCACCATCACCCTCCCTCCACCTCACCCTCCCTATTGTCTGGTCCTCAGAGTGCTTATTAGGCTTGGCAGCATCTCCGGTGGATTCAGGTTAGGAGTGACAGATAAACAAGACCATGCGACGATTATCTTTTTGTGATTGGGTGAGCTCACTGAGGATGATCTGTTCCACGTTTGACCATTTTTTTTCAAATTTCACTATTTCATCTTTCCTTACTGCTACGTAGAGTTCCATAGTATAGATATACCACATCTTTGTTATCCATTCATCTAGTGATGGACATCTGGGTTGATTCCAGCTTTGTGCTATTATGAATTGAGCAGCTATAAATATGGTTGAGCAAATATGTCTGATCTGAGGCTTGGAGCCTTTAGGGTAAATGCCCAATAAGGGAATAACTGGATCCATTGGTAGGTCTGTGGTCATCCTTTTCAGGAGTCTCCATATAGCTTTCCATAATGGTTGGACCATTTTACATTCCCACCAGCAGTGAAAGCTTGTTCCTATTTCTCCACAGCTTCGCCAGCATTTGTTTTCATTATTTTTTTTTAATGTTAGCCATCCTTACTGGGGTAAGGTGGAATCTCATAGTTGTTTTAATTTGCATTTCCCTGATGATTAGGGATGTTGAACATTTTCTTAAATGTGCATTTGCTATTTGTATTTCTTCCTCTGAGAACTCCCTGTGCAGTTCTCTGCCCCATTTTGTGAGTGGGTTGTTTGACTTATGGTTTAGGCTTTGGAGTTCTTTGTAGATTCTAGAAATTAGGCCTCTGTCAGTTGTATAGCTGGTGAAAATTTTCTCCCATTCTGTGGGTAATCTGCTGGCTTTGGTTATGGTATATTTGTCAGTGAAAAAGCTTTTCAGCTTCATGAGATCCCAATGGTTGAGTGATTGTTTAATTTCCTGAGCTGCTGGGGTTTTGTTCAGGAAATCTTTTCCCACTCCTATGTTGCGGAAGGTTTCTCCTATTTTTTCTTCCAGTAGTAGCAAAGTTTCTGGTTTTATATTAAGGTCTTTGATCCATCTGGACTTGATTTTTGTGCATGGTGAGATGTGTGGATCGAGTTTCATTTTCCTACATATGGTTGTCCAGTTTGTCCAGCACCATTTGTTGAAGATGCTGTCCTTTTTCCATTCTGCGTTGGTAGGGCCTTTGTCAAATATCAAGTAGCTGTAGTTATTTGACTCAAAGTCTGGGTCTTCTATTCTGTTCCATTGGTCTATATTCCTGTTTTTATGCCAGTACCATGTTGTTTTTATTACAATGGCTTTGTAGTATAGCTTTAGATCAGGTATGGTGATGCCTCCACAGGTGTTTCTTTTGTTGAGGATGTGCTTGGATATCCGAGGCCTTCTACCTTTCCATATGAATTTTGAGATAGTTTTTTCTATCTCAGTGAAGAAAGAAGTTGGGATTTTTATCAGCATTGCATTAAATCTATATAGTGCTTTTGATACGATTGCCATTTTCACAATGTTAATTCTACCTATCCAGGAGCATGGGAGGTCTTTCCATTTTTGTAGGATCTCCTCAATTTCTTTCTTGAGTGTTTTTATGTTTTCATTGTATAGGTCTTTCACTTCCTTGGTTAATGTTATTCCAAGGTATTTTATTTTCTTTGTTGCTATAAGTATTAGCTCAAGCAATAAGATAGGAGAAGGAAATCAAAGGGATACAAATTGGAAAGGAAGAAGTTAAGTTAGCTCTATTTGAGGATGACATGATTCTATATATAAGTGACCCGAGAACCTCCATCTCAAAACTCTTAAAGGTGGGGCTAGAGAGATGGCTTAGCGGTTAAGGTGCCTGCCTGCCAAGCCTAAGAACATCAGTTCCAATCTCCAAGTCCCACATTTAGCCAGATGCAAAGTGACGCAAGGGTGCAGTACTGCACTTGCCCACAAGGGGGCGCATGTATCTGGACTTCATTCACAGTGGCTAAGAGGCTGCTGGCACACCCATTCTCTGTCTTCCTCTCCCTATCTCTCTCTCTCCAAAATAAAAATAAATATTAAAAAAAAAACTCTTAAAAGTGATTAGCGCCTTCAGCAAAGTAGCAAGATATAAGGTCAATGCTCAGAAAACAGTAGCCTTTCTGTATGCAAAAGACAAAGATACAGAAAAAGAAATAACTAACATTGTCCCATTTTCAATAGCAACAAAGAAAATAAAATACCTTGGGGTGCACAACTTTAATCCCAGCACTCAGGAGGCAGAGGAAGGAGGATTGCCATGAGTTTGAGGCCACCCTGAGACTACATAGTGAATTGCAGGTTAACCTGGACTGGAATGACACGCTACCTTGAAAAAAAAAAATTTTTTTTTTTTTTTTTTTTTTTGGTTTTTCGAGGTAGGGCCTCAATCTGGTCCAGGCTGACCTGGAATTCACTATGTAGTCTCAGGGTGGCCTCGAACTCATGGTGATCATCCTACCTCTGCCTTCCAAGTGGTGGGATTAAAGGCGTGCACCACTACGCCCGGCAATTACTTTTTAGTGGGCTGAAGGGATGGCTTAGTGGTTAAGGCACTTGCCTGCAAAGCCAAAGAACCCAGGTTCAGTTCCTCAGGACCCACATAAGCCAGATGCACAAGGTGGAGCATGTGTTTGGAGCTCATTTGCAGTGGCTAAAGTTTCTGGCTCATCCACTCCACTCTGTCTGCCTCTTTCTCTCTTAAATTAAATAAATATAAATAAAAATATTTTAAAACATTTTTAGTTATTTGAGAGTGAAAGAGGGGGAGAGAGAGAGAGAGAATGGGCAGGCCAGGGCCTCTAGCCACTGCAAATGAACTCTAGACTGAGCCATTTATTTATTTTATCTTTTTTGTTTTGTTTTGTTTTTTTGAGGTAGGGTCTCACTCTAGCCTAGGCTGACCTAGAATAATTTGAGAGACAGAGAGAGAATGGGTGCGCCAGCAGCCTCTCAGCTGCTGTGAATGAACTCCAGATGCATGCGCCCCCTTATGTGCATGTGCAACATTGTACACTTGCATCACTTTTGTGTCTGGCTAAATGTGGGACCTGAAGAATCAAGCAGGCATTCTTAGGCTTCGCAGGCAGGCGCCTTAACTGCTAAGCCATCTCTCCAACCCAAAACATATCTTTTTAAACAAATATAGACGTATATAATGCATTTGATTATATTCACTCCTCCCATTACTCTCTCTGATTTCCCTCTAACTCTTGCTTATTCCTTTCCTCTTCCCAACAAGTACCCCTTCTGTTTGGTTGTTTCAAGGCAGGCTCTAGGCCAGGCTAACCTGGAACTCACTCTGCAGCCCAAGCTGGCCTCAAACTCATGGTGATCCTCTTACTTCAGCTTCCTGAGTGCTGGGACTAAAGGCATGTACCATCATGCCCAACCCCTTCTACTTAAAAAAAAAATTTGTTTGCATATGGGTGTGTGTGTGTATACATGCAGGTGCATGCGCCAAGTCCTCTTGTTACTGGAAACAAAACACCAGACCCTTGTGTCACTATTTTGCATTTGGCTTAGGTGAGTGGCTTGGAAGTTGAACCTGGCAAGCTTTGCAAGCATGTGCACTTAACCCCTGGGCCATCTTTCCAGCCACACCTTTTACATTTAATTAGGGTTACTTACAGGAGCATGGGTAAAGAGTTTTTTACAGGAGCAAAAGCAACTTAGTAGTGGCTACACCACTAAAGAAAATGTAACATTAACAATCCCCAGAGAGGGTGGAACCTTGTGAACTCCTTCATGACAGAATGTTGAGAGGGACTAATCTTGTGTAGACCTTGTGTAGATAATCACAGCTGCTAGAATTCAAGTGTGCAAGGGCATGTCATACCCAAAAGAAAACTGTCTCCAACACTCTGTCCCTTCCTCTGGTTCTTACATTCTTTGTGCCCTTCTTCAATGATGTTACCTGAGCCTTGGAGGGGTGATAATAGATGTTTCATTTAGGGCTGATCATTGAGTATTCAGCACTCATCAACTTTTTTTCTTACTTTTTTGAGCAGGATTTCAGGGTTTCTTATAATACAGGCTGAAGTCTAACTTAATATGTTCCTTGGTAGGATATGAGTGAATGCATAGGCTAAAATGTATTGAGCACCTTCTGTATGTCATGCATTGTGCCTTCACATTACTGTTTGCTGACATGTTCTCTATCCTTTAGAATTAATGAGTTTTGTTTGTTTGTTTGTTTTTTCAAAGTAGGGTCTCACTCTGGTCCAGGCTGACCTGTAATTACCTATGTAGTCTCAGGGTGGCCTTGAACTTACGGTGATCCTACTACCCCTGCCTCCCAAGTGCTGGTATTAAAGGCATGCACCACCACACCTGGCTGAGTTTTTTTTTTTTTTTTTTTTTTTTTTTTTTTTTTTTTTTTTTTTTTTTGAATTAGGGTCTCACTCTAGCCCAGGCTGACCTGGAATTCACTATGCAGTCTCAGGTTGGCCTCAAACTCACAGCAATCCTCTTACCTCTGCCTCCTGAGTGCTGAAATCAAAGGTGTGTGCCACCATGCCCAGCCTGCTCCTGAAACTTTTCTCTTATCTGTTTCTTCCTTTCTGTATCCACTTTAGCCTGATGGGTAATTTACACAATGTACCCCAATGTTCAGGCTGTTCCCAGATAAAATGTCAAACGCCAGCACAAGGCAGCTTCACTGTGAGGCAGCATGTTAGCTGTGGTGGTCTGGTTTGAATATTTGCAGCAGCATCAATACGCTTCACCACAGGTTCTTTGCATTGTAGTCTTTCCTATTTGATGTCCACTGTCTAAAGTGTGATTGCATTTTCCAAGTCTCTACATTTCCTTTTGACTCGAAACATGAGAAAATATAGCTTTGATGATATTCTACCAAACAATTCTTTGTCATCAAGGCATTAAGAAAACTCACAAATTATAATTCTACCTGGAACTTATAATTAGGAATTGTTGATTTTTGAGCTGCTATGTAAGCATTTTTCAACTACTATATTTAGGGACATTTTATTATTCTCTTTCAAACATTTAAAAGCAAAAGGAACCCAGAAAAACAACCTAATGAATAACTATTAATGAGTACACATAAGAGTACTTTCATTAGAGAGGCTCTTTTGATTCAAAATCTTGTTATTTTCCTGACACTTTCCCCTCCCCCATATTCTCCATTTAGTTGAGCAACTTGCATCTTAAGGAAGAGAAAATCAAACCAGATGTCAATGGTGAGTAATTAATAGTTAGTTTGAAAGCAAATGTGATTTTTCTTTAGTATTTCTGTTTGGGCATAACAACTACCTGGAAAAATTGTATTTGCAATTGATAAGGAACTGCATTGATTTGGGACTCAATGAACTAGATAACAACGAAAGTGTGTTTAATATATAATATAAGATGGCTCATAATTTATTAAATTTATTACTCACCATAGGACTTAAGCTTCCTTTTAAATGTTTTTTAGTTTGGGATGAGATAAAGTTTGAGCAAATTGTCAGTTTACATGTACTAGATAGTCTGAATTCGTATCTGTCAAAAAGCTAAGGTGAGTCGGGCGTGGTGGCGCACACCTTTAATCCCAGCACTTGGGAGGCAGAGGTAGGAGGATTGCCATGAGTTCAAGGCCACCCTGAGACTACATAGTGAATTCCAGGTCAGCCTGTGCCAGAGTGAGACCCTACCTTGAAAAACAAAACAAAACAAAAAAAAAAGCTAAGGTGGAGGACTATGAGTTTAGCTTAATGGTAAAGTGCTTGCCTAACATGTATGCAAGATACTGGCTTCCATCTCAAGCACCACCACCAACAGCAACAAAAATCCAATGTAACATTTACCTGACAGATACAACCTTGTACATATTTTTACATAACTAAAACATTGTTTTACTACATTTCTACTAGTCAGTCATTTATAACATGGTATTTTGGACATTGTGGTCACATTAACAATAGGATTGTGCTGGGCATAGTGGTGCATGCCTTTAGTCCCACCACTTGGGAGGCAGAGGTAAGGGAATCACCATGAGTTTGAGGCCACCCTGAGACTACATAGTGATTGCAAGTCAGCCTGGGCTAAAGCAAGACCCTACCTTGAAAAACCAAAAAAAAACCCAGCTGGGCATGGTGGCACATGACTTGAATCCTAGCACTTGGGAGGCAGAAATAGGAGGATGGCCATGAGTTCAATAATAGATTCCAGGTCAGGCTGGGCTAGAGTGAAATCCTACCTTGAAAAACCTAAAAATAAAAACTATTCAAAACTAAGTATGCATATTAATAAAGAATAATTCAGGGGCTGGAGAGATTGCTTAGTGGTTAAGGCCTCTGCTTGCGAAGCCTAAGAATGCCTGTTTGAATCTCCAGGTCCCACATTTAGCCAGACGCAAGTGATTCAAGCACCAATGTTGCACATGTGCACAAGGGGGCTCATGCGTCTGGAGTTCGTTCACAGCGACTGAGAAGCCCTGGCATGCCCTTCTCTCTCTGTCTCTCTCTCTCTCTTAAATTTAAAAAAAAAAAAAAAAGAATAATTCAGCTGGGCATGGTGGCACACGCCTTTAATCCCAGCACTTGGGAGGCAAGAGGTAGGAGGATCATTGTGAGTTCGAGGCTACCCTAAGACTACATAGTGAATTCCAGGTCAGCCTGGATCAGAGTGAGACCCTACCTCAAAAAAACAACAACAACAAAATTTTAAACTGCATAAAAATTATTATCCAGGTGTGGTGGCGCATGCCTTCGATCCAAGTACTTGAGAGGCAGAGGTAGGAGGATTGCTGTGAATTGAGGCCAGCCTGAGACTACAGAGTGAATTCCAGGTCAACCTGGGCTACAGTAAGACCCTACCTTAAACAGCACCCCCTCCAAAAAAAATAAATATATATATATATATTTAGGGACAATAAAAATGTTTTTAGTAGCACCTTGGTTTTCTCTTTTTTTTTTTTTTTTCACAAACATGAGATTTTTTTTTGTCAAAGAATTTGAATTTTGTATGACCTCTGTTTTATGTCTGATAAAGGTGCTGTTCTCAAGACAAATGCTAATGCAGAGAAAGCAGATGAAGAAGAAAAAGGTAACATAGCCTTAACCCTATATAAATCAGATTCCTTTCACATTCTGGGAAATGTGATATGAAGGTTTATATATTCATTCATTCATTTAGGGTTTTTTAGGGGGGATACACACTGAGAGAGAGAGAGAGAAAGAATATGGGCACACCAGGGCCTTCTGCCAGTGCAAACAAATTCCAGACACATGGTGCCACTTTGTGCATCTGTTTTTATGTGGGTACTGGGGAATTAAACCCAGACTTGCAGGCTTTGCAAACAAGTACCTTTAAGTACTGAGACATCTCCCCAGCCCTTCCTTTAGGTTTTCTGAGAAAGGGCCTTACTTTATAGACCAGACAGGCTCAAACTTATGATCTTTCTGCCTCTGCAGTTTTATATTCATCTTGATTTGATATTACTAGGGGTCATAGTACCAGAATAAAAGTTCAATTTAGTAGGTGAAGAATTCTAATGATTTATGTATTGGAGAAATATTCACACTTTAATTATATTTACAAATAAAAACTATGACGTTCCTTGAATTAGAAGGCTCAGTAAACATACATGTATATGTAAAATACTTATGAAAAGTGAATTCATGGACTTTAAAAGTGTTTGCTCTTGCTGGGTGTGGTGGCGTACCCCTTTAATCCTAGCACTCAAGAGGTAGAGCTAGGAGGATCACCATGAGTTCAAGGCCACCCTGAGACTACATAGTGAATTCCAGGTCAGCCTGGACTAGAGTGAAACCCTACCTTGGAAAACCAAAAAAAAAGAAAAGTCTTTGCTCTTTACTGGACATGGTAGCTCATTCCTTTAATCCTAGCACTTGGGAGGCAAAGGTAGGAGGATCACTGAGCTCAAGGCCACCCTGAGACTAGATAGTGAATTCATAGCCAGCCTAGCTAGAGCAAGACTCTACTTTGGCAGGGGGGAAGTCTTTGCTCTCAAGCTGAGGAGATGCTCAGCAGTTAAATGCATTTGCTTACAAAGCCTGATGGACTGGGTTTAATTTCCCAGTACAGACATAAAACTAGACACAAAGTGGTTCCACACATTCTGTGTAGCTGCTGGAGGCCCTGATGCACTCATACTCACTCATTTTCTCTCTTCACTCTTCCTTAAAATAAATAAATAAATTTTTAAAAATATTTTATTTTATTACTTATTTGAGAGAAAGAGACAAAAAGAGATAATGGGTATGCCAGGGTCTTTAGCCACTGCAAATGAATTCCAGATGTATGCACTGAAAGACCCTCGATGCGAGGCCGGACTCTGTCTCGGGAAAGGCAGCACCCCAAATCACTCATGAGAAACGGTCTTGATGCAAACAGCAAGAGGATTTTTATTCCAAGCGCACTGGGGCCCACAGTCGTACACCACGCAGGGGTAGAGGACTGAAGGCCCCGAGTGCGGAATCAGGACAGCTTTTATAGGATTATAACAAAGCCCATGCATTGTGAACCAATCATTTTACATCATCAGAAGCCCGCGCAATGCTAACCAATTCTTTCGTGACACTCTATAGTTCTTGGGCCAATCATTTCAAATTGTTCTAGCCCACGCACTGTGGACCAATTAATTTGTAACACACCACGATCTTCTTCCTATAGTCTCAGAGGTCTGCATTTGCACGGGCTCTTGGGTGGGGGTGACAAACTGTAGTTAAGATAGGTCACTAGGGCTTAAGTTTAACCAGGGGTTTCTGTGTGTAATCTTTCCTTTTATGGTGCAAGCAGTTCACAGAAGCCAGATAAGCAGTTAGTCAGCTCATTTCCTGTTATCTCACTAGGCCAGAGTCACGTACTCAAAGGCCTGTTCTATGTCCCTTTTACTTAGGTTTATGCAGGAAGCAGGCTCTGGACCAGCAAGAAGGGTGACCCTTTACCTATTTACTGGCAGAGAGCCGGGTTTGGAATTTGAAGCATTTATGGCTTTTTCCATCCTTTCAGCACCACCTTGTGCATCTGGCTTATGTGGGTACTGGGGAAATGACCATGAGTCCTTAGGTTTTGTGGGCAAGTGCCTTAAGTGCTAAGCCATTTCTCCAGCCCAATAAGTGAATTTTTTTTTTATTTTATTTTTTGAGGTAGGGTCTCACTCTGGCCCAGGCTGACCTGGAACTAACTATGTAGTCTCAGGGTGGCCTCCACTAACAGCAGTCCTCCTACCTCTGCCTCCCGTGAGCTGGGATTAAAGGTGTGTGCCACCACGCCTAGCTTGAGCAAAGACTTTTTTAAAAAATTCACTTATTGAGCCAGGCATGGTGGCGCAAGCCTCTAATCCCAGCACTCGGGAGGCAGAGGTAGGAGGATCACCGTGAGTTCAAGGTCACCCTGAGAATACATAGTGAATTCCAGGTCAGCCTGGGCTAAAGCAAGACCCTACCTCGAAAAAAAAAAAAAAAAAAAAAAAAAAAATTATTAAGCCGGGCGTGGTAGCACACGCCTTTAATTCCAGTCCTTGGGGGGCAGAGGTAGGAGGACTGCTGTGAGTTTGAGGACACCCTGAGACTACATAGTGAATTCCAGGTCAGCCTGAGTTAGAGTGAAACCCTACCTTGAAAAACCAAAAAAAAAAAGTCTTTGTTCTATTTATTTGTAAGCAGAGAAGAGAGACAGAATGGGTTCACTAGGGCCTCCAGCTGCTGCAAACTCCAGATACATGTACCACTTGGTGCATGTGGCTTTATGTGGGTACTGGGGAATCAAACCTAGGTCTTTAGGCTCTGTAAGCAAGCACTGTGACTGCTGAGCCATCTCTCCAGCCCTTCTCGCTTTCTTTCTCTTTTCTTTCACTCACTCTCTCTTTCTTTCTTTCTTCCTTTCTTTCTTTCTTTTTTTGTGGTTTTTCGTGGTAGGGTTTCACTCTAGTCCAGGCTGACCTGGAATTCACTATGTAGTCTCAGGGTGGTCTTGAACTCAAAGCGATCCTCCTACCTTTGCCTCCCAAGTGCTGGGATTAAAGGTGTGCACCACTACACCCAGCTCTTTTTTTTCTTTTCTTTTCTTTTCTTTTCTTTTCTTTTCTTTCTTTCTTTTTTTTTTTATTTGCAAGCAGAGGGAGAGAAAGAGATAGAAGAGAGGCAGACAGAGAGCGAATGGGCATGCCAGGGCCTCCAGCCACTGCAAACGAACTCCAGATGCATGTGCCCCTTGTGCATCTGCCTTACGTGGGTCCTGGAGAATCGAACCGGGATCCTTTGGCTTCACAGGCAAATGCCTTAACTGCTAAGCCATTTCTCCAGCCCCCTTCTTTCTTTTTTTTGTTTTTGGTTTTGGTTTTGGTTTTGTTTGTTTGTTTGTTTTTTGAGGTAAGGTCTCACTCTAGCCTTTAGCCCAGGCTGACCTGGAATGCACTCTGTATTCTCAAGCTGGTGTTGAACTCATGGTGATCCACCTACCTTTGCTCTCCTGAGTTTTGGGACTAATGGCATGTGCCACCATGCCCGGCCTTTGTTCTCTTTTGACAGAGGACAGAGCTGCCCAGTCTTTGCTCAACAAGCTGATCAGAAGCAACCTCGTGGATAACACAAATCAAGTGGAAGTCTTGCAACGGGATCCAAACTCTCCCCTCTACTCAGTGAAGTCTTTTGAAGAACTTCACTTGTGAGTATTTCTGTATTTATTTGGAGATGATAGATCTGTTGTACATATTTTTTCATATAGCAGAACATTTACCGAACACGAGGCCAATTAATGAATTTAGTTGCTTTTGGCTGATAAGTAAAATATCTACATAAAAGGCTGGGTATGGTGGTGCATGCATTTAAGCCCAGCACTCAGGAGGCAGAGGTAAAAGAATGGCCTTGAGTTGGAGGTCACCCTGAGACTGCATAGTGAATTCCAGGTCAGCCTGGGCTAGAGCATCTGAGACCCTATACCTATACTCACACATTGTGTTCAATTAAATTATTGTTAGTTAAAAACTATGTGTGATAGTGAAAAAGGGGGGTGAAATCTTTTAAGTGACTTTCATTCATCTTTAATGATTTTTCTAGGAAACCACAGCTTCTCCAGGGAGTCTATGCCATGGGTTTCAACCGCCCATCCAAAATACAAGAGAATGCATTGCCTTTGATGCTTGCTGAACCGTATGTAACTTGCTGCAACTCTAACCCATCTATAATTTCCTATTTAAGAAAAAAAAAATATTTTAAGTCAGGATTAGTGAATCACAGCTGTAGTCCCAGATACTCAGGGGGTGAAGTCAGGAGAATTGAAAATGCAAAGTCTTCTCGAGATACAGACTGAATTTAAGGCCAGATCATCCTTGGCTACATGATGAGTTTGAGGTTAGCCTGAGATCCTGTCTCAAAAATTTGGGGGTAGGGAAGGCTGGAGAGATGGCTCAGTGGTTAAAGGTGCTTTGCTTACAAATCCTGATGACTTGAATTTTCCCCAGTACCCATATGAAGCCAGAACCACAAAGTGGCTCATGTGTCTGGAGTTTGTTTGCAGTGGCAGGAGGTACTAGCATACCCATAATCAGTCTCTCTCTCCTAAATAAATTAAATAAATAAACTTTAAAAAGTATTGTTTGGGGCTGGAGGGATGGCTTAGTGGTTAAGGCATTTGCCTGCAAAACCAAAAGACCCAGGTTCGATTCCCCAGAACCCACATTAGCCAGATGTATAAGGGGGCACACGCAACTGGAGTTTGTTTGCAGTGGCTGGAGGTCCTGGCATGCTCATTCTCCCTCTCTCTGTCCCCCTCTCTCCCTTTCTTTGTCAAATAAATAAATATAAATAAAATAAAATATTTTTTTTAAAGTATTGTTTTGGCTGGGTGGCACATGCCTTTAATCCCAGCACTTGAGAGGCAGAGGTAGGAGGATTGCTGTGAGTTCGAGGCCACCCTGAGACGACATAGTGAATTCCAGGTCAGCCTACCCTATCTCAACAAATCAAAACAAAACTTTTTATTTTATTTTATATTTTATTTTATTTTGTTTTATTTTATTTTTGGTTTTGCAAGGTAGGGTCTCACACTGGTCCAGGCTGACCTGGAATTAACTATGTAGTCTCAGGGTGGCCTCAAACTCAGCGATCCTCCTACCTCTGCCTCCTGAGTGCTGGGATTAAAGGCGTGCGCCACCACGCCCGGCTTAAAACTTTTTATTTTTATTTTTTGGTTTTTCGAGGTAGGGTCTCACTATAGCTCAGGCTGACCTGGAAGTCACTATGTCGTCTTAGGGTGGCCTCCAACTCATGGCAATCCACTTATGTCTGCCTCCCAAGTGCTGGGATTAAAGGCATGCTCCACCACGCCTGGCAAAAACAGTAGTTTTAAAAAAGACTGAAAGTGTTCTTGCTCTCTGATCACTTGGGAACTTCCAGGTGTGGGTGAGTTTTTCCCTCGACTGGGCCTAGGCTGGCTCAGCCTAAGCCTTAGCAGGCCCAGCCAGGAGGGCCCCCTAGCCCGTACACTCCACATGTGTTCTTTTTTTTTGTTGTTGTTTATTTATTTATTTTTGGAGAGAGATACAGAGAGAGATAGAGAGGGAGAGGGAGACAGAGATGGGCGCGCCAGCAGTCTCTCAGCTGCTGTGAACGAAATCCAGATGTGTGCGCCCCCTTGTGGGCAAGTGCGGCATTGCGCCCTTGCCTCACTTTGCATCTGGCTAAATGTGGGACCTGGAGATTGGAACCGCTGGACATTGGAACCAGCGTTCTTTGGCTTAGCAGGCAGGCACCTTAACCGCTAAGCCATCTCTCCAGCCCCACATGTGTTCTTTATCTCCTCCAGCTCCCCACATGGCAGCAGTTCCTTAAACTTTGTTTTTTCTTCCCATGCTTTTTTCCCAGATCCGTCTGGTCACGTGGATGCCCGAGCTACATATGGCCTACATGGGCTTTTGGGCTCCATGTGGTATACTTCTCCCCACTTTATTTCTCCTTACCTCCCAGCTTTCCCTTTCTGTACTCTTGCACTCCTTTGTAAAATCTGAATAAAAATAAATTCTGAGTAAAATCTGAAAAAAAATAGCCAGGCATGGTGGCACACACCTTTAATCCTAGCACTCGGGAGGCAGAGGTAGGAGGATCACCAAGAGTTTGCAGTCACCTTGAGACTACATAGTGAATTCCAGGTCAGCCTGAGTAGAGTGAAACCCCACCTCGGAAAAAACACACACACACACACACACACACACACACCCATACACACACACACACAAAACAATAACAATAATAAATTTTTTAAAAAAGGACTGAAAGTGAGCCAGGCTTGGTTGTGCACACCTTTAATCCTAGCCCTTGGGAGGCAGAGGTAGGAGGATTGCTGTGATTTGGAAGCCAGCCTGAGACTACATAGCAAATTCCAGGTTAGCCTGGGCAAAAGTGACAGCCTACCTCAAAAAAAAAAAAAAAAAAGAGCCGGGCGTGGTGGTGCACGCCTTTAATCCTAGCACTCGGGAGGCGAAGGTAGGAGGATCACTGAGAGTTCGAGGCCACCCTGAGACTACATAGTTAATTCCAGGTCAGCCTGGACCAGAGTGAGACCCTACCTCGCAAAACCAAAAAAAAAAAAAAAAAAAAAGGAGGCCGGGTGGTGTGCACAAACCTTTAATCCTTTAATCCCAGCACTTGGGAGGCAGAGGTAGGAGGATCACCATGAGTTCAAGGACACCCTGAGACTACTTAGTGAATTCCAGGTTAGCCTGAGCTATAGTGTAACCCTACCTCAAAAAAATCCCAAACATGGGCCTGGAGAGGTGGCTTAGTGGTTAAGCACTTGCCTGTGATGTCTAAGGACCCTGGTTCGAGGCTTGATTTCCCCAGGACCCACATAAGCCAGATGCACAAGGGGGCACATGCATCTGGAGTTTGTTTGCAGTGGCTAGAGGCCCTGTTGCGCCTGTTCTCTTTCTCTGCCTCTTTCTCTCTCTGTCTCTCTCAAATAAATAAAATAAAAAAAAAAAAAAAAAAAAAAAAGTTTAAAAAAAAAATCCCAAACAAACAAACAAAAAAAAGAGCACAGGGCTGGAGAGATAGATGGCTTAGCAGTTAAGGTACTTACCTGCAAAGCCAAAGGACCTAGGTTTGATTCCCCAGTATCCATGTAAGCCACATGCACAGGGTGGCGCATACATCTGGAGTTTGTTTGCGGTGGCTGTAGACCCTGGCGTGCCCAATCTCTCTCTCTCAAATAATAAATAAAATTTTTAAAAAGAGCATAGAAATGGCATGCTCTGACTCACATTTTATTAGCATCGGTGTTTGCTCTATACAGCACAGAGAAGAGTTATGGACTGCTTCAAGTCCCACCATAAAAATCTGTTGCCAGGCATGGTAGCACATACCTTTAATCCCAGCACTTAGGAGGCAGAGGTAGGAGAATTATCATGAGTTTGAGGCCACCCTGAGACTACATCGTGAATTCTAGGTCAGCCTTGGCTAGAGCAAGACCCTACCTTGGGGAAAAAAAAAAACTTTCTGTGAAGCAATTACATGTAACTGTGGTATAGAATGTAAGATCTCCAATACATAAATTAAATTTTTTTTGGGGGGGTAGTTTTTGAGATAGGGTCTCACTCTAGCCCAGGCTGACCTGGAATTCACCATGTAGTCTCAGGGTAGCCTTGAACTCATGGTGATCCTCCCACCTCTGCCTCTCAGTGCTGGGATTAAAGGCGTGTGCCACCACACCTGGCTTTAAAATTTTTTTTTTTGGCTTAAATTCCTTTTTTAAAAAATTTATTTATTTATTTATTTATTTATTTATTTATTTATTTATTTATTTGCAATAAGAGAGAGAAGAAAGGCAGACAGAGAGAATGGGTACACCAGGGCTGCTAGCCACTGCAAATGAACTACAGATGCATGTGTCCCTTGTGCATCTGGCTTACGTGGGTCCTTGAGAATCGAACCGGGATTCTTTGGCTTTGCAGGCAAACACCTTAATCACTAAGCCATTTCTCTAGCCTTAAACTCCTTTTTTAAAATATTAATTTAATTTATTTATTTGACAGAGAATGGGCATGCCAGTGGAAATGAACTCCAGATACATATGCCACTTGTGCCCTGGTCATTAGGCATTGCAAGCAAGCATCTTAACTGCTGAGTCATCTCTCCAGCCTGAAAATTCATTTTTAAGCTTTATATACCTTTATTTTATTTATTTTATTTTTATTTATTTATTTTTTATTGACAGCTTCTTTAATTGTAGACAATATACCATGGTACTTCCCTCCCTCCCCACTTTCCCTTTGAAACTTCATATCCCATCATATTCTCCATCATATCCCCTCCCCTTCTCAATCAGTCTTTCTTTTCAATTTGATCATACTTTTTTATTTATTTATTTTAAGTTTACTTTATGGTAAAGCTCTTTAACAGTTTCGTTTCTTGTGTAGTCCACAGAACTTAATTGCTCAGTCTCAATCTGGTACTGGTAAAACAGCTGCCTTTGTGTTGGCCATGCTCAGCCATGTAGAGCCTACAAACAGATTTCCCCAGGTAAGTATTTAAACTTTCTATTAACATACTCCCAAAGGGGGAACCATTTGATGACTGGGCATGGTGACTCACACCTATAATCTAAGCACTTGGCATGCAGAGGCAGAATTACTGTGAGTTTGAGGCCAGTATGGGCTACATAGTGAGTTCCAGGACATCCTGGGCTACAAAGAGAGACCCTGTATCAAAACAGACAGGGCTAGAGAAATGGCTTTGTGGTTAAGGTGTTTGTTTGCCTGTGAAGCCTAAGGACCTAGGTTTGATTCCTCAGTACCCATGTAAGCCAAATGCACAAGGGAGCACGAGTGTCTGGAGTTAATTTGCATTGACTAGAGGCCCTGACACACCATTCATTCTCTCTCTCTAATATAAATAAATAAAAGCAGTTTTGTTTTTTTTTTTAAAAAAGACAACCAAAAGCCAGGTGTGTAGCACACACCTTTAATTCCCACCACTTGGGAGGCAGAGGTAGGAGGATCGCCATGAGTTCAAGGCCACCCTGGTACTACATAGTAAATTCCAGGTCAGCCTGGGCTAGAGTGAGACCCTACCTTGAAAAAAACCGGGGGGGGGGGTGCTGGAGGTCTAGAGAGATGACTAAGTGGTTAAGGCGCTTGCCTATAAAGCCCCCCACCCAGTTTTGACTCCCCAGAACCCATGTAAGCCAGATGCACAAGGTGGCACATGTGTCTGGAGTTTGTTTGCAGTGGCTAGAGGTGCTGCCGTGTCCATTCTCTCTCTCTCTTTAATAAATAAATAAAAATAGTTTTTAAAAATTTAGGCCTGAGCCAGGCCTGGTGGCACACACCTTTAATCCCAGTACTCTGGAGGCAGAGGCAGGAGGATCACCATGAGTTTGAGGCCACCCTGACACAACATAGTGAATTCCAGGTCACCCTGGACTGGAGTGAAACCCTACCTTGAAAAACCAAAAAAAAAAAAATTTTTAGGGCTGGAGAGATGGCTTAGCAGTTAAAGGTACTTGCCTGCAAAGCCTAAGGACCCAGGTTTAATTCCTCAATACCCACGTAAGCCAGATGCACAAGGGGGCACATGTATCTAGAGTTCATTTGCAGTGGCTAGTAGCCATGGTGTGCCCCTTTTCTCTCTCTGCCTTTCTTTCTGTCTCTCAAGATAAACAAAAGAGAAAAGTTTTTAAAAATCCATGTCAAAATTTTTAAAAAGAGCATAGAAATGGCATGCTCTGACTCACATTTTATTAGCATCGGTGTTTGCTCTATACAGCACAGAGAAGAGTTATGGACTGCTTCAAGTCCCACCATAAAAATCTGTTGCCAGGCATGGTAGCACATACCTTTAATCCCAGCACTTAGGAGGCAGAGGTAGGAGAATTATCATGAGTTTGAGGCCACCCTGAGACTACATCGTGAATTCTAGGTCAGCCTTGGCTAGAGCAAGACCCTACCTTGGGAAAAAAAAAAAACTTTCTGTGAAGCAATTACATGTAACTGTGGTATAGAATGTAAGATCTCAATACATAAATTAAATTTTTTTGGGGGTAGTTTTTGAGATAGGGTCTCACTCTAGCCCAGGCTGACCTGGAATTCACCATGTAGTCTCAGGGTAGCCTTGAACTCATGGTGATCCCCCACCTCTGCCTCTCAGTGCTGGGATTAAGCGATGCCACCACACCTGGCTTTAAAATTTTTTTTTGGCTTAAATTCCTTTTTAAAAATTTATTTATTTATTTATTTATTTATTTATTTATTTATTTATTTATTTGCAATAAGAGAGAGAAGAAAGGCAGACAGAGAGAATGGGTACACCAGGGCTGCTAGCCACTGCAAATGAACTACAGATGAATGTGTCCCTTGTGCATCTGGCTTACGTGGGTCCTTGAGAATCGAACCGGGATTCTTTGGCTTTGCAGGCAAACACCTTAATCACTAAGCCATTTCTCTAGCCTTAAACTCCTTTTTAAAATATTAATTTAATTTATTTATTTGACAGAGAATGGGCATGCCAGTGGAAATGAACTCCAGATACATATGCCACTTGTGCCCTGGTCATTAGGCATTGCAAGCAAGCATCTTAACTGCTGAGTCATCTCTCCAGCCTGAAAATTCATTTTTAAGCTTTATATACCTTTATTTTATTTATTTTATTTTTATTTATTTATTTTTTATTGACAGCTTCTTTAATTGTAGACAATATACCATGGTACTTCCCTCCCTCCCCCCACTTTCCCCTTTGAAACTTCATATCCCATCATATTCTCCATCATATCCCCTCCCCTTCTCAATCAGTCTTTCTTTTCAATTTGATCATACTTTTTTATTTATTTATTTTAAGTTTACTTTATGGTAAAGCTCTTTAACAGTTTCGTTTCTTGTGTAGTCCACAGAACTTAATTGCTCAGTCTCAATCTGGTACTGGTAAAACAGCTGCCTTTGTGTTGGCCATGCTCAGCCATGTAGAGCCTACAAACAGATTTCCCCAGGTAAGTATTTAAACTTTCTATTAACATACTCCCAAAGGGGGAACCATTTGATGACTGGGCATGGTGACTCACACCTATAATCTAAGCACTTGGCATGCAGAGGCAGAATTACTGTGAGTTTGAGGCCAGTATGGGCTACATAGTGAGTTCCAGGACATCCTGGGCTACAAAGAGAGACCCTGTATCAAAACAGACAGGGCTAGAGAAATGGCTTTGTGGTTAAGGTGTTTGTTTGCCTGTGAAGCCTAAGGACCTAGGTTTGATTCCTCAGTACCCATGTAAGCCAAATGCACAAGGGAGCACGAGTGCCTGGAGTTAATTTGCATTGACTAGAGGCCCTGACACACCCATTCTCTCTCTCTCTAATATAAATAAATAAAAGCAGTTTTGTTTTTTTTTTAAAAAAGACAACCAAAAGCCAGGTGTGTAGCACACACCTTTAATTCCCACCACTTGGGAGGCAGAGGTAGGAGGATCGCCATGAGTTCAAGGCCACCCTGGTACTACATAGTAAATTCCAGGTCAGCCTGGGCTAGAGTGAGACCCTACCTTGAAAAAACAGGGGGGTGCTGGAGGTCTAGAGAGATGACTAAGTGGTTAAGGCGCTTGCCTATAAAGCCCCCCACCCAGTTTTGACTCCCCAGAACCCATGTAAGCCAGATGCACAAGGTGGCACATGTGTCTGGAGTTTGTTTGCAGTGGCTAGAGGTGCTGCCGTGTCCATTCTCTCTCTCTCTTTAATAAATAAATAAAAATAGTTTTTAAAAATTTAGGCCTGAGCCAGGCCTGGTGGCACACACCTTTAATCCCAGTACTCTGGAGGCAGAGGCAGGAGGATCACCATGAGTTTGAGGCCACCCTGACACAACATAGTGAATTCCAGGTCACCCTGGACTGGAGTGAAACCCTACCTTGAAAAACCAAAACAAAAAAATTTTTTAGGGCTGGAGAGATGGCTTAGCAGTTAAAGGTACTTGCCTGCAAAGCCTAAGGACCCAGGTTTAATTCCTCAATACCCACGTAAGCCAGATGCACAAGGGGGCACATGTATCTAGAGTTCATTTGCAGTGGCTAGTAGCCATGGTGTGCCCCTTTTCTCTCTCTGCCTTTCTTTCTGTCTCTCAAGATAAACAAAAGAGAAAAGTTTTTAAAAATCCATGTCACAAATATACTTTTAAAAAATTAAGAATAATAAAGGAGAACATGGTGGCACACACCTTTAATCCCAGCACTTGGGAGGCAGAGATAGGAGGGTTGCTGTGAGTCTGAGGCCACCCTGAGACTACATAGTGAATTTTAGGTCAGTGTGGGCTAGTGTGAAGGCCTACCTCAAAAAAGCCAAAAAAAAGCCGGGCGTGGTGGTGCACGCCTTTAATCCCAGCACTCGGGAGGCAGAGGTGGGAGGATCGCTGTGAGTTCAAGGCCTGAGACTACTTAGTTAATTCCAGGTCAGCCTGGGCCAGAGTGAGACCCTACCTCGCAAAACCAAAAAAAAAAGGCCTGGAGAGATGGCTTAATGGTTAAGGCACTTGCCTGTGAAACCTAAGGACCCAGTTCTATTCCCCAGTTTCCATGTAAGCCAGCCAGATACACAAGGTGGCACATGTATCTTGAGTTCATTTGCAGTGGCTATCGGCCCTGATACACCCATTTTCTCTCTATCTGCCTCTTTCTCTCTCTTTTTTGTTTTTGTTTTTGTTTTTGTTTTTCAAGGTAGGGTCTTGCTTTAGCCCAGGCTGACCTGAATTTACTCTAAATTCTTAGGGTGGCCTCAAACTCATGACAGTCCTCTTAACCGCTGCCTCCCGAGTACTGGGATTAAAAGCATGTGCTACCATGCCTGGCTTGGTTTTTTCAAGGTAGGGTCTCACTCTAGCTCAAGCTGACCTAGAATTCACTCTGTAGTCTCAGGGTAGCCTTGAACTTAAGGTGATCCTCCTACCTCTGCCTCCCGAGTGCTGGGATTAAAGGCATGTGCCACCACGGCAGCCCTTAAATATATATATATATATAATTTATTTATTTATTCTAGGGAAAGAGAGTGAAAGAAAGAGAATGGGCATGCCAGGGCCTCCAGCTACCAAACAAACTCCGGATGCATGCTCCTCCTTGTGCATCTGGCTTATGTGGGTCCTGGGGAATAGAACCAGGGTCCTTTAGCTTTGCAGGCAAATGCCTTAACTGCTAGGCCATCTTCTCTAGCCCTTTTTTTTGGAGAGAGACACAGAGAGAGAGGGAGAGGAAGACAGATAGAAAATGATGGTGCGCTAGCAGCCTCTCAGCCTCTGTGAATGAACTCCAGATGTGTGCACCCCCTTGTGGGCAAGTGTGGCATTGCACCCTTTCCTCACTTTGCATCTGGCTAAATGTGGGACCTGGAGATTGGAACTGGCATTCTTACGCTTAGCAGGCAGGCGCCTTAACCGCTAAGCCATCCTCCAGCCCTTTTTTAAAAAAAAATTTATGAGAGAGAGAGAATTGGTGCACCAGGGTCTCTAACCACTGCAACTGAATTCCAGTCATATGTGCCACCTTGTGTGCATGTGTCACCATGTGTGTTTGGCTTCTGTGGGTTCTGGAGAATCGAACCTGGGTCCTTAGGATTCTCAGGCAAGTGCCTTAACTCCAGCCCTTGAGAACTTTTTGAGTGAGTGAAAAGGAAACTCATGTACAATTGGAATTTTAGATTCTTGCTGTGGCTATTAATCTTGGCCATCAACTTGCTAGGATTTAGAATTACCTAGGAAGCTGGGTGTGGTGGCACATGCCTTTAATCTTAGCACTCAGAAGGCAGAAGTAGGAGGATCACCATGAGTTCGAGGCCAGCCTGTGATTCAGCAAGACCTTCCCTCGAAAAAAAAAAGAATTACCTAGGAGATATGCTTTGAGTCTGTCTTGTAAAGGCATTTCAAAGTGGGTTTAACTGAGGAAGGGAAACTCCTTATGTGTGTGGGTATCATCATCCCCATGGGCTGCAGTCCCAGAATGAGTAAAAGGGAGACACTAGCATTTATCTCTCTGCTTCCTGATTCAAATGCAGCATGACCAGCCACTTGATGCTCCTACAGCTATGACTTCTGCATCATGATCAACCATATCACCTCAAAACATGAGCCAAGCTGGGCATTGGTGGCACACACCTTTAATCCCAGCACTTGGAAGGCAGAGATAGGAGGATTGCTGTGAGTTGGAGATCACCCTGAGACTACATAGTGAATTCAAGGTCAGCCTGAGCTAGAGCAAAATCCTACCTCAAAAAAACAAAAATAAAATAAAATAAAATAAAAACAAAGCCAGGCGTGGTGGCATACACCTTTAATCCCAGCACTCGGGAGGCAGAGATAGGAGGATTGCCTAGAGTTCGAGGCCACCCTGAGATTACATAGTTAATTCCAGGTCAGCCTGGACCAGAGTGAGACCCTACCTTGCAAAACCAAAAAAAAAATAATAATAAAATAAAAACAAAACAGCCAAAATAAACCCTTCCTTTTTCTTTTCTTTCTTTCTTTCTTTTTTTTTTTAAGGAACTCCAGATGCATGTGGCACTTGGTATATCTGGCTTATGTGGATACTGGGGAATAAACATGGGTCCGTAGGCTTCCTAGGCAAGCACCCTAATGGCTAAGTCATCTCTCCAGCCCAACCCTTCCTTAAGTTGCTTTTGTCCAGTCACAGTAATGGGGGAGTAACTGATACAGTTACTGGTGGGTAAGTTTTGTGCTCCAGTGATCACCAGCTATTTTCAAATGTCTTTACCTAACTGGAGTTCTAACCCCTAAGAATTCTAGTTGATGACTTCCATTTAAATAATCAAATGGTATACACTTTAATTTATATTCTTTCCTTTAGCCTCAGCTGGAAGAATAAGTTCTAATGGGAATGCCCTTTGGCAAAAGAGATTTTGTCCTGAACTCTCATTCTGCACTCTTTCCCTGCCAGTGTCTGTGCCTCTCCCCAACATATGAGCTCGCTCTTCAAACAGGAAAGGTGATTGAACAGATGGGGAAATTTTACCCTGAACTGAAGCTAGCATATGCTGTTCGAGGCAATAAATGTGAGTACACCTAGATGAGTGTGATACCCTAGATCATTAACTTTGAATCACTTTTTTTGTTGTTTATTCCCAAAGGCTGGGACTAAAGGCATGCACCACCACACCTGGCTTTACATCATTTTTTTAAAAAATATTTTTATTTATTTGAGAGAGACAGTGAGAGGGAGAGAGAAAAGAAAATATGGGCACACCGTGGCCTCCTGCCACTACAAGCAAACTCCAGACACATGTGCTACTATTCTGTGTATTTGGCTTTATATTGGTACTGGGGAATTGAACCTAGGCCTTCAGGCTTTGCATGTAAGTGCATTTAACCACTGAGCTATCTCTCTAGCCCTTGAATTTTTTTTTTTTTTTTTTTTTTTTTTTTTTTTTTTTTTTTTTTTTTTGGTTTTGCGAGGTAGGGTCTCACTCTGGTCCAGGCTGACCTGGAATTAACTATGTAGTCTCAGGGTGACCTCAAACTCTTGGCAATCCTCCTACCTCTGCCTCCCGAGTGCTGGGATTAAAGACATGTGCCACCACGCCGAGCTCAATTTTTTTTTTTTATTTATTAGAGAAAGACACACACACATAGATAGAGAGAGAGAGAGAGAGAGAGAGAGAATGGGCTCGCTAGGGCCTTCAGCCACTGCACATGAACTCCTGAAGCATGCACCACCTTATGTATCTGGCTTACATGGGTTCCGGGGAATTGAACCTGGGTCCTTTGCCTTTGCAGACTGGTGCCTTGACTGCTAAGCCAGCTCTCCAGCCTGCTTGAATTTTTTTTTTCAAGGTAGGGTCTCACTCTAGCCCAGATTGACCTGGAATTCACTCTGTATTCTCAGGGTGGCCTTGAACTCAGGGCAGTCCTCCTACCTCTGCCTCCTGAGTGCTGGGATTAAAGGCATGCACCACCACACTCAGCCCACTTGAATTTTTAATTTCAAAAAATTTCAAATCAGTGCACAACCACTGAAATTTAGATTCCCTAGGTTAACTAACATCCAGTCCATTTCACTTGTCCTCAGTTGTCCCTAAAGATTTTCTTTTGTATTCTTTTTAAATATTTTATATATATATATATATAAAATATATTAAAGGTTAGTGAGGGAAATAGTTTTAATTTATTTTTTATTTATTTATTTATTTATTAGAGACAGAGAGAGAGAGAGTGAGAATGGGCACATCAGGGCCTCTAGCCACTGCAAACGAACTCCAGATGCATGTGCCCCCATGTGCATCTGTCTTATGTGGGACCTGGAGAATAGAACCCGGGTCCTTAGGCTTCTCAGGCATGCGCCTTAACCACTAAGCCATCTATCCAGCCATATATATATATATATATTTTTTTTTTTTCTTGGTTTTTTTGAAGTAGGGTCTCACTGTAGCTCAGGCTGACCTGGAATTCACTATGAAGCCTCAGGGTGACCTCGAAGTCATGGCAATCCTCCAACCTCTGCCTCTCAAGTGCTGGGATTAAAGGCGAGTGCCACCATGCCTGACATTTTATTTATATATTTGAGAGGGAGAGAAAGAGAGAGCATGAGGCAGATAGAATGGGCATACCAGGGCCTCCAGCCACTACAAACAAACTCCAGATGCATGCGTACCTTGTGCGTCTAGCTTAAGTGAGTCCTGGAGAATCAAACCTGGGTCCTTAGGCTTCATAGGCAAACACCTTAACCACTAAGCATCTCTCCAGTCCTTCTTTTACTTTCTTGTGCTCCGGTTTATCTTAACATTAATCAGCTAGAATTATAAATATATAAATATACACTACCATGCTTAGCTTCAGTACTTTTTTTTTTGGTTTTTCGAGGTAGGGTCTCACTCTGGCCCAGGATGACCTGGAATTAACTATGTAGTCTCAGGGTGGCCTTGAACTCACGGCAATCCTCCTACCTCTGCCTCCCAAGTGCTGGGATTAAAGGCGTGCGCCACCACGCCCGGCCACACCTGGCTTTTTAAAAAAGATTTGTTTATTATTATTATTTATTTATTTAAGAGAGACAATGGGCATGCCAGGGTTCTAACCCCTGCAAATGAACTCCTGATGTGCGGGCTACATTGTACATCTGGCTTAAGTAGGTCCTGGGGAATCGAACCTGGGTCCTTTGGCTTTGCAGGCAAGCGCTTTAACCGCTAAAACATCTCTGTAACCCTCTTTTTTTTTTTTTTTTTGAGGTAGAGTCTCGCTCTAGCCCAGGCTGACCTGGAATTCACTATGTAGTCTCAAGGTGGCCTCGAACTCATGGCAATCCTCCCACCTCTGACTCCTGAGTGCTGGGATTAAAGGCATGCGCCACCACTCATGGCTACCCTCTTTTTAAAAAAATTTTTTTTTCTTCTTTTCTTTTTTAATGGGTGTGCCAGGGCTTCTTGCCCGGGGTCCTTAGGCTTTGCAGGCATGTGCCTTAACCACTAAGCCACCTCTCCAGCCCTTTAAAAAATATTTTACTTGGGCTGGAGAGATGGCTTAGCGGTTAAGCGCTTGCATGTGAAGCCTAAGGACCCCGGTTCAAGGCTCGATTCCCTAGGACCCACGTAAGCCAGATGCACGAGGTGGCACATGCATCTGGAGTTCGTTTGTAGTGGCTGGAGGCCCTGGCCTGCCCATTCTGTCTCTGTCTCTCTCTCTCTGTCTCTCTCCTTCCCTGCCTGTTTTTGTATCTCTCTCACAAATAAATGAATAAAAGAAATTAGAAAAAAAAAAAAACCAAAGCTTTAAAAAAAATTTATTTATTTATTTATTTGAGAGAGTGAGAGAAGCAGATAGAGAATGGGCACACCATGGCCTCCTGCCACTACAAATGAACTCCAGACATTTGTGTCACTTTGTGCATCTGTGTTTACATGAGTATTGGAGACTTGAACCCAGGCCCTTAGGCTTTGCAAGCAATTTCGTTTAACAGCTGAGCCATCTTCTTCAGCACCCACCACTTTCTTTTTATTTATTTATTTATTTATTTAGTTAGTTAGTTATTTTGGTTTTTCGAGGTAGGGTCTTGCTCTAGTCTAGGCTGACCTGGAATTCACTATGTAGTCTCAGGCCGGCCTCAAGTTCACAGCGATCTTCCTACCTCTGCCTCCTCAGTGCTGGGATTAAAGTCATGTGCCACCATGCCCAGCTATAACTGGTCTTTTTTTTTTTTTAATATTATGTATTTATTTATTTGAAAGTGAAAGAGGCAGAGAGAGAGAATGGGCACTCCAGGGCCTCCAGCCACTGCAAATGAATTCCAGATGCATGCACCCCCTTGTGCATCTGGCTTACGTGGGTCCTGGAGAATCAAACAAGGATTCTTTGGCTTTGCAGGCAAATGCCTTAACCACTAAGCCATCTCTCCAGCTCCTATAACTGCTTTTTTAAAAATATTTTTATTTATTTATTTATGATAGAGGAAGAAAGAGAGAGGCAGATAGAAAGAGAATGGTGCTTCAGGGCCTCTGCTGCTGTGCCACCTGTGCATACGTGGATCCTGGGGAACTGAACTGGGATCTTTTGGCTTTTCAGGCAAGTACCATAAAACATCAAGCCATCTCTCTAGCCCTTTTTTTTTTAATTATTAAATTTTTTATTGACACCTTCTATACTTACATACAAAAAACATGTGATATTTCCCTCCCCTTCCTTTTTTTTTTTTTTTTTTTTTTTTTTTTTTTTTTTTTTTTTTTGAGATGAGATGTTTTCTATATTCAGTAGCAAAGAAGGATGGGTAGGGCTTTGATGTCCACAGCTGGCTTTGCTTTTGTAAGATTTGATTTTTATTTTATTTTATTTTATTTTTTATTTTTATTTTATATTTTATTTTTTCACGGTAGGGTCTCACTCTGGCCCAGGCTGACCTGGAATTAATTATGTAGTCTCAGGGTGGCCTCAAACTCATGGCAATCCTCCTACCTTTGCCTCTCAAGCACTGGGATTAAAGGCATATGCCACCATGCCTGGCTTAAGATTTTATCTTTATTTATTTATGTATTAGAGACAGAGAGAGGGAGAGTGAGAATGGGCGCACCAGGGCCTCTAGTCACTGCAAACGAACTCCAGACATGTAGGTCCCCTTGTGCATCTGGCTTATGTGGGACCTGGAGAATCAAACTGGGGTCCTTAGGCTTCACAGGCATGTACCTTAACCGCTAAGCCATCTCTCTAGCCCTGGCTTTGTTTTTGAAAACATCCTGTCTTCACAGTGGAAAGGGGTCAGAAGATAAGTGAGCAGATTGTCATTGGCACCCCTGGGACTGTCCTGGACTGGTGCTCCAAGCTCAAGTTCATCGATCCCAAGAAGATCAAAGTATTTGTTCTGGATGAGGCTGACGTGATGATAGCTACTCAGGGCCACCAAGACCAGAGCATCCGCATCCAGAGGTAGGAAATGGAGCCAGAAGGAGATGGCAGAGCCTCCTCTTGCTCCTGTCAGGTTCTTTGCTCTGTTCTATGTAGCAGCATTTGGCCTCAGCCCAGGTTGAGAAGGGGGACCTGGGACCCTTACCTCACCCAGTGCCACCCTTGTGTGCTCCTCTCCCTCCCAGGGCTGTTCTGCACCCCAGACAGCCTGCAGAAGCCAGAGCCCATCCAGGCAGTGGAGGCCGAGCTTCTGTTCCTTCTGGTGAAAAGCCGGGCCTCCCCTCCACTTGCAGGATGCTGCCCAGAAACTGCCAGATGCTGCTTTTCTCTGCCACCTTTGAAGACTCAGTGTGGAAGTTTGCCCAGAAAGTGGTTCCAGACCCCAACATTATCAAACTGAAGCGTGAGGAGGAGACGTTGGACACCATCAAGCAGTATTACGTCCTGTGCAATAACAGAGAGGAGAAGTTCCAGGCCCTGAGCAACCTGTATGGGGCCATCACCATTGCTCAAGCCATGATCTTCTGCCATGTGAGTAGCAGCTGAAGGCTTGCAGGGGCTACGCCACTCCTGCCTGCTATGGGTAATAGCTTTAGAATGTCTCGGAGAGGAAACCTGGCTCTGCCTTTTATACCTACAGTATAAAAATCAGCTCCAGTCTGAGGACAAGATTCCACTGTGTGAAACTGAAAAGAAAGATAATGACATTCACATACACTGCACTGAGGCATACTCTTCTCCGGTTTCTACTTTAGTTAGTTTTTTAAATTTTTTTTATTATTGTATTTATTTTTTGGAGAGAGACACAGAGAGAGAGACAGAGAGAGAGATACACAGAGAAGGAGAGGGAGACAGAGATGGGCGCGCGAGCAGTCTCTCAGCTGCTATGAACGAAATCCAGATGTGTGCGCCCCCTTCTGGGCAAGTGTGGCATTGCACCCTTGCCTCACTTTGCATCTGGCTAAACGTGGGACCTGGAGATTGGAACCGCTGGACATTGGAACCAGCGTTCTTAGGCTTAGCAGGCAGGCACCTTAGCTAAGCCATCTCTCCAGCCCAGTTAGTTAGTTTTTTGAGGTAGGGTCCCACTCTAGCCCAGGCTGACCTGGAATTCACTCTGTAGTCTCAGGGTGGCCTCGAACTCACGGCGATCCTTCTACCTCTGCCTCCCGAGTGCTGGGATTAAAGGCGTGCACCACCACCCCTGGCCCTTTATTTTTATTTATTGATTTATTTGAGACAGAGATAGAAAGAGACAGATTTACAAACAACAACAAGAAAAAAAGAGCCTGGTGTGGTGGCGCATTCCATTAATTAATCCTAATATTAGGGAGGCTGACAGGAGAATCACTGTGAATTCAAGGCCAACCTGGGCCTACCAAATGAGTTCCAGCTCAGCCTGAGCTAGAGTGGGACCCAGCACTCAGGAGGTAGAGGAAAGAGGATTTCTGTGAGTTTGAGACCACCCTGATTCTACATAATGAATTCCAGGTCAGCTTGGGCTAGAGTGAGACCCTACCTCGAAAAACCAAAAAAAAAAAAAAAAAAAAAAAAAAGAATAAATAAATAAATAAAGTAAAATAAACATATAACCAGGCATGATGGCATACGCCTTTAATCCCAGCACTCAAGAGGCAAAGGTAGGAGGATCACTATGAGTTCAAGCTTGGGAGTAGAGTTGAGAGCCAGGTCAACCTAGGATTGAGTGAGAACCTACTTCGAGGAAAAACAAACATAATTTTAAAAATATTTTATTAGCTGGGCATGGTGGCACACGCCTTTTATCCCAGCACTCTGGTGGCAGAGGTAGGAGGATGGCCATGAGTTCAAGGCTACCCTGAGACTACATAATAAAAGAGTGAGACCCTATCTCAGAAAAACACAACAAAACAAAAAATTTATTTATTTGAAATCGAGAGAGAAAGAGGCAGATAGAGAGAGAGAATGAACACACTAGGGCCTCTAGCCACTGCAAATGAACTCCAGACACATGCACCACATATGCATCTGGCTTACGTGGGTTCTGGGGAGTTGAACCTGGGTCCTTGGGCTTTGCAGTCAAGTGCCTTAACAGCTAAACCATATCTCCAGCCCAAAACACTTTTTTTTTCGAGGTAGGGTCTCACTCTGGCCCAGGCTGACCTGTAGTCTCAGGGTGGCCTTGAACTCAGGATGATCCTCCTCTGCCTCCCGAGTGCTGGGACTAAAGGCATGAACCACCATGCCCAGCAAAACTTTTTTTTTTTTTTTTTTTTTTTTTTTTTGGTTTTCAAGGTAGGGTCTCACTCTGGCCCAGGCTGACCTGGAATTCACTATGTAGTCTCAGAGTGGCCTCAAACTCATGGCAATCCTCCTACCTTTGCCTCCCACGCCTGGCTAAAACATATAATTTTTAAGCTTTTGCAAATGAAGGTATTTGGCTCTGGCCACACTCTTCTTTGATGAAAAAATAAGAACAGTTAATTTATCTAAAAATCCACATGGCCAAAATTCCATGTGACAGATTTAAAGCATACCCTTTACTGGCCTCTTCAGAACTTAGTGTATTATAATGGCAACTAGCCCCATTTTTGTGGATATCTTTGTCTTTGTTTTTGCTTTTGTTTTACAGGTCTCTTCATTAAAAACAATTCTTTTCACTCCAGACCCGCAAAACAGCTAGCTGGCTGGCGGCAGAGCTCTCAAAAGAGGGCCACCAGGTGGCTCTGCTGAGTGGTGAAATGATGGTGGAACAGAGAGCTGCCGTGATTGAGCGCTTCCGAGAAGGCAAAGAGAAGGTTCTGGTGACCACCAACGTGTGTGCCCGTGGTAAGCAAGACTGGCCAGATTCACCAAGCTCAGGGTCCCAGGCCCTGTGAGCAAGATAAGTCCTCGCATCCAGGGCAGTGGATGGCGTGGTTGGGACACTCTTGTAGGATAGGGTGATAAGAAGCTCTCAGAAGGCAGCAGCCTGCCATAGTGGAAGGAGACTCCAGGCTCTGACTGCTTGGGAACAGAGCCTGCTCTTCCTGAGGCACCTGTGGCTGTTGAGTTGTGTCTCCAATCACAAGCCTGCTTTTTCTTTTATTTATTTATTTTGGTTTTTCGAGGTAGTGTCTCAGTCTAGTCCAGGCTGAACTGGAATTCACTATGTAGTCTCAGGCTGGCCTCGAACTCACAGCAATCCTCCTATCTCTGCCTCCCAAGTGCTGGGATTAAAGGCGTGCACCACCACGCCCAGCACAGACCTGCTTTGTGATGTCTTAGTTTTAGCACCTGCCACGGTTTTGTTCTTTTGCTTCTACTACAGGCCTGTAGGTGTTCTCCACGGCCCACATCCCAGAGGTGGGCTGTCCCAGGCTCTGCCTTGACTGGAACTGGGTGTTTGGCTGAGTGTGGGTGGCTATGTCTCCTCCTCTGACTCCTCTGTCTGTGCCCATCCCTCCAACTCCTGCATGCAGGTATCGATGTTGAACAAGTATCTGTTGTCATCAACTTTGATCTGCCCGTGGACAAGGATGGGAACCCAGACAACGAGACCTACCTGCACCGGATCGGGCGCACAGGACGCTTTGGCAAGCGGGGTCTGGCGGTGAACATGGTGGACAGCAAGCACAGCATGAACATCCTCAATAGGATCCAGGAGCATTTTAGTGAGTCCCTGGAGTGTGCTACGCCTAGAGCCCTTTTCAGAGGGGGATGTTTGAGAGGGAAGGTTTTGTGTGGCCCAAGAGAGGCTCTGTCCTTCACCTGCCCATGCTGCTCTCCCCTCCACCCTGGAGATGGTCCCAGGGAGCACACCTGCAGTGCTCCAGGCTTGGGGACTGGAATGGAAGCTCACCTGGTGCCAGGCTGACAGGCCTGAGCTCTGGCTGTTGGTGTCAGTGACCAGGGCCTTGTTCCCCCTGCTCTGACTCTGGAAGCCTACCTCTGTGGTTAGACGATGTCAGTGTGGCCCAAAGCATTGGTACCTCCTGTGTCTTCCTTCTCCCTGTGCTCTCCTAGGGGATTTGGGCTCTTTCTGTCATGGGTCCATGATGGTCTCTTCAAATCTTTTTCCTCTAGATAAGAAGATAGAAAGATTGGACACAGATGATTTGGATGAGATTGAGAAAATAGCCAACTGAGAAGCCCCACCAGCAACTGTTGTGCTCCAGCGTCACTCTGTGCTGTCCCTGTAGGAGACCAGTGCTTTCATGGCTTAAGTCTTGACAGTCACCTCAGAGAAGGAGGCCTGTGTAGAAAAACTACCTACCTCATTCAGAATTACGTTTGGACTTGACAAAAATTTGTACAAATGATGGAGGATGGTAGAATATTTGTTTATATAACTTTGGATGATTAGGCATGAATACACAGAAATTTACCTTTTGGAAGTTCTGGTTTTTTTTTTTTTCTGTTCAGCATTTCCCTTATCATTATGATAATCTCTATGCTGTGGTTCTAGACAATCTAGATACTTGACCCAGAACCCTTATGCCAAACCTTGCCTGTTTTCAGGCTTGGAGTGTACAGGGCAGCCTTCAACCTTGTGTAAACAGTACACAGGAGAAGAGGAAGTATAGAGGGGGGTAGGTCCTAAGTAAAATAGGTATGTAAACCAGCTATAGTATCTGGAAGATGGCATAAGGCAGCAGAATTGCCTGTGAGCTACTGCTTAGAACTTGTGGAATGTCTCATCTCAACATTGCCAGACCCTCTATGCTAACACTCATACTAGGAAGAGATGTATTATGATGGACCAAAATGCCAACCTCTGGGGCCTTAGGACTTTTATTGTTTGGTTGGTTAGTTGTTTTTTTTTTTTTTTTGGTTTTTCGAGGTAGAGTTTCACACTAGCCCAGGCTGACCTGGAATTCACTATGTACTCTCAGGGTGACCTCGAACTCATAGTGATCCTCCTACCTCTGCCTCCCAAATGCTGGGATTAAAGGCATGCACCACCACGCCCAGCTTTTTTTGTTTGTTTTGTAATTTAAGACTGAGACAGACAGACAGAGAGTGGGTGTGCCAGCGGCCTCTCAGCTGCTGTAAACGAATTCCAGATGCGTGCGTCCCCATGTGGGCAAGTGCGGCATTGCACCCTTGCCTCACTTTTTGCATCTGGCTAAACATGGGATCTGGAGAATCAAATGGGCATTCCTAGGCTTTGCAGGCAGGCACCTTAACCGCTAAGCCATCTCTCCAGCCCTGTTTGTTTTTTGAAGTAGGGTCTCTCTCTAGCCCAGTCTGACCAGGTATTCATTCTGTAGTCTCAGGCTGGCCTTGAACTCACAATGATCTTCCTACCTCTGCCTCCCTAGTGCTGGGATTAAAGATAAGACATGTCCCTCCATCAGACAGCAATCTGTGTATATGCATGTCTGATTATTGATGGGCCCTTTGCTTGTACTTCAGCAAGTCCTGTGGAGACATTATTGTAAAGAATTAGTGGTAGCCATAGCTTGCCACAAAACCTGTTTCACAGTCACTTGAACCACTATATATATATATATCTCCATCACATCACCTTGACCCTTAGTAGTCCTAAAAGGTTATTTGAGGTTTGACTCCTCAGTAGATATTATAGTTTCAAGTTGATAATGGGTAGCCTCAATCCACATATGGTCAGTAATAGTTAAAAATCTTGCTTTGTGCCAGGCATGGTGGCACATTCCTGTAATCCTAACAGTCAGGAGGCAAGAATAGGAGGATTGCTGTGAGTACAAGGCCACCCTGAGAATACATAGTGAATTCAGGTCAGCCTGGGCTAAAATAAGCCCCTACCTCAAAAAGAACAACAACAAAAAGGGCTGGAGAGATGGCTTAGTAGTTAAGGCACTTGCTTGTGAAACCTAAGGACCCAGGTTTGACTCTACAGGTCCCACGTGAACCAAATGTGCAGTGACGCAAGTGTGCAAAGTTGTACTTGTGCACAAAGTGGCACACATGTCTGGAATTTGAGTGCAGTAGCTGAGGGCTCTGGCATGCCAATTCTCTCCCCCTCTCTCTCTCATTAAAAAAAAAATTGCTTACCTGAGCATGGTGGCACACATCTTTAATCCTTGCACTCAGGAAGTAGAAGTAGAAGAAATGTGAGTTTGAGGCCAAACTGAGACTACATAGTGAATTCCAGGTCAGCCTGGGCTAGAGCTAGACCCTACCTTGAAAAACCAAAACAACAACAAAAAGCCTTAGGGGCTGGGGGGATGACTTAGCGGTAAGGCTCTTGCTTGCAAAGCCAAAGGACCCAGGTTCAATTCCCCATAACCCAAGTAAGCCAGATACACAAGGTGGTACATGTGTCTGGAGTTCACTTGCAGTGGCTAGAGGCCCTGGTGTGCCCATTCTCTCTCGTCTCTGTGCCTCTTTTTCTCTGTCAAATAAATAAAAATTTTAAAAATAAAATATATTTTAAAAACTTACCCAACACTCAGGAGGCAGAGGTAGGAGGATCACCATGAGTTCAAGGCCACCCTGAGAATACAGAATGAATTGCAGGTCAGCCTGGGCTAGAGTGAGACCCTACCTTGAAAAACTAAAATAAAACAAAAACAAATAGAGCCAGGTATGGTGGTGCATGCCTTTAATCCCAGCGTTCAGGAGGCAGAGGTAGGAGGTAGGAGGATCGCTGTGAGTTCAAGACCACCTGGAGACTACATAGTGAATTCCAGGTTAGCCTGGGCTACAGGGAGATCCTACCTTGAAAAACCAAACCAAGCTGGGCGTGGTGGCACATGCCTTTAATCCCAGCACTGGGAGGCAGAGGTAGGAGGATCACTGTGAGTTCGAGGCCACCCTGAGACTACAGAGTGAATTCCAGGTCAGCCTGGGCTAGAGGGAGACCCTATCTCGAAAAAAAAAAAAAAAAAAAAAAAAAAAGAATCTACAGGTTAGAGAGATGGCTTAGTAGTTAAGGTACTTGCCTGTGAAGCCTAAGGACCCATATTCAATTCCCTAGTACCTACATAAAGCCAGATGCACAGGTGGTGCATGTTCATTTGCAGTCACTGAAGACCCTGGTACATCTACTCTCTGTCTCTTTCTCTCCCTCTCTCTCAAATAAAATATTTTTTTAAGCTGGGTGTGGTGGTGGATGCCTTTAATCCCAGCACTTGGGAGGCAGAAGTAGGAGGATCACCGTGAGTTCAAGACCAGCCTGAGAATACAGAGTGAATTCCAGGTCAGCCTGGGACAGAGTGAGACCCTACCTTGGGGAAAAAAAAAAATTATATATAAAGTTTGAGCAGGCATGGTGGTGCACCTTTGATCCAGCACTTGGGAGGCAGAGGTGGTAGGATTGCCGTGAGTTCAAGGCCAGGTCATTCCAGGTCATTCTGGGCTAGAGCAAGACCCTATCTTGAAAAACAAGCAAACAAACAAAAAAATGTTTTAGGACCAAACATTTAGGCTACATAGCAAGTTCAAGATTGGCCTGGACAACAAAGTGAGTCCATGTCTCACCAAATTAATAAGCTTGAGAGTAGAGATCGGATACCGTGTCAGCCACTTTAATAAAACACTCATCTTGCTGGGCATGGCATGGTGGTGCATGCCTTTAATCCCAGCATTTGGGAGGCAGAGGTAGGAGGATTGCCATGAATTTAGGCCACCCTGAGACTACATCATGAATTCCAGGTCAGCCTGGGCTAGAGTGAGACCTTACCTCAAAAAACCAAAAAAAGAAAAAAAAGGTTTGCACCACCATGGCCAGCTCTTAATTTTTTTTTTTTTTTTTTACACTCTAGCCCAGGCTGACCTGGAATTTACTATGTAGTCTCAGGGTGGTCTTGAACTCATGGTCATCTTCCTACCTTTGCCTCCCCAGTGCTGGGATGAAAGGCGTGTGCCACCACAACTGCTTTTTTATTTATTTATTTTAATTTGGGAGAGAGAGTGAATGGGTGTGCCAACAGCCTCTCAGCCACTGTGAACGAACTCCAGACGTGTTCGCCCCCTTGTGGGCAAGCGCAGAATTGCACCCACGTCACTTTTTGCATCTGGCTAAACATGGTACCTGGAGATTGGAACTGGCCTTCTTAGGCTTGACAGGCAGGCTCCTTAACTGCCAAGCCATCTCTCCAGCCCAATTTTTTTTTTTTTTTTTTTTTTTGGGGTTTTCGAGGTAGGGTCTCACTCCGGCCCAGGCTGACCTGGAATTAGCTATGTAGTCTCAGGGTGGCCTCAAACTCACAGTCATCCTCCTACCTCTGCCTCCCTGAATGCTTGGATTAAAGGCATTTGCCACCATCTCTCCATCTTGGTGTTTCAGACAGGGTCTCTTTCTGCACCTGGAGATCCCTGATTTGGCTAGACTAGCTAACCGACAAGCTCCAAGGATCCTCCTGCCTCTGCCTCCCCAGTGCTGGATAGGCAGTGTTGCTGTGCCTGGCTTTTACATAGATGCTATGGATTTGAACTCAGGTTTGGTGGAGAAGCATCTTACTGAGCCCCCATTTATAAATTCTTTTTAAATTTGTATGTGTGTATATGTATGTAGGGTGTATGAGTGAGAGACATTGTGGGCCATGGCATGCATGTGGAGATCAGAGGCCAACTTTTGGGCTGGTCCTCACCTTTCCAGCTCATTTGAGGCAGGGTTTCTCTCTCTGGTTCTTACCACTATTTTGCTATGCTACTCTCTCTCTCTCTGAGCATCCAGGAAATTCTCCTGTGTCTGCCTCCCATCTTGCAGTTAGCATGTTGAGATGACAGAAGTCCTCTAAGGCTTTGGGCTTTTTTTTTCCCCAATGAGGTCTGGAATGGAATTCTGCTATTCAGGATTAAATGGCAAGTACTTTATCCACTGAGACATTGACCCAGCACCATTCTCACTTTTTGTTTGTTTGTTTGTTTGTTTGTTTGTTTGTTTGTTTGTTTGTTTGTTTGTTGAGGTGACCTGGGTCTCACTATGCAGTTCAGGCTGACCTCGAACCTTCACCTATGCAGTCTGGGGGTGGCCTCAACCTCCATTCTCACCTTTTTTTTTTTTTTTTTTTTTTTCTGCCTCGAGGTAGGGTTCTGGGATTAAAGGCTCTGCATTCTCACCATGCCTGGCCTCCATTCTCACTTGGGATTGAACATAGCATTTAATCTTCAATGTGTCTGGATATAGACAACAGGTTGTTGGGAACTCCTTACAATTTTACAGGATTTAGCTTTTCTGTTTCAGAGTAAATAGTCCTTTTTATTTTTTTTCAAGGTAGTCTCACTTAGCCCAGGCTGACCTGAAATTCACTACATAGTTTTAGGGTGGCCTTGAACTCATGGCAATCCTCCTACCTCTGCCTCCCAAATGCTGGGATTAAAGGCATGTGCCACCATGCTCAGCCAATAGTCCTTATTTTTGTTATCTGACTCCAATGGCAGCATCTTCCAAAGTGACACAGTGAGAGGTAAGAGCAGTCTGAGAAACTAGAGCTAAAAGGCTCATACCCTGCCTTCTCTCTCCGTAAGCTAAGATGGAATTTCCTCAAAATAGGACAGGTGGGGTTGGTGCTGCTTGTCTTGCTGGGCTGATGTCCTTATTCAGCAGGGTAGGGAGCTGCTCCATAGCAGTTTTAACTGTGAGATGGACGGGAGTAGGCAATGGGGAAAAAATGTCAGATGACAAGCTGGGCATAGTGACGTACATCTGTAATCCTAATATTTGGAAAGCTAAGGCAGGAGGATTGAAAGTTTGAGGATCAGGCAAATACATAAATATGTTTGCAAATAAAGGAGACATGGCTTAGCATTTAAGGTGCTTGCCTGCAAAGCCAAAGGACCCAGGTTTGATTCCCCAGGACCCACATAAAGCCTGATGAACAAGGTGACATATTTGCCATGGCTAGAGGCCCTGGCGTGCCCATTCTCTCTGTTTGCCTCTTTTTTTTCCCTCTTTCTCAAATAAAAATGTTTAAAAGAAAAAAAAAGAAAGAAAGTTTGAGGACTGTTTGCCCTACATAGCAAGTTCAAGACTACAACGTGAGTCCATGTCTCCCAATAAATAAGTTTGAGAGTGGTGATTGGATACCAATGGTTTTTCAAGGTAGAGTCAATCTCTAGCTCAGGCTGGCCTTGAACTCAAGGTGATCCTCCTACCTCTGCCTCCCAAGTGCTGGGATTAAAGGCATGTGCCACCACACCTGGCTTCTTTTTATTGTTTTTGTTGTTATTGTTTGTTTTGCTTTTTTGTTTTTGTTTTTTTTTTTTAATTTCAGAGAGAGAATGGGCATGCCAGTGGCCTCTCAGCTGCTGTGAACAAATTTCAGATACGTGGGCCCCTGTGGGCATGAGACATTATGTGCTTGCATCACTTTTGTGTCTGGCTAAACGTGGTACCTGGAGATTAAAACAGGTGTTCTTAGGTTTTGCAGAGAGGCGCCTTAACCACTAAGCTATCTCTCCAGCCCGTTTTTTTGTTTGTTTGTTTGTTTGTTTTCATTTTGTTTTTGTTTGTTTGTTTGTTTGTTTGTTTGTTTGTTTGTTTGTTTGTTGTAGGGTCTCACTCTAGCTCAGGCTGGCCTGGAATTCACTATGAAGTCTCAGGGTGGCCTCAAACTCATGGCGATCCTATCTACTTTTGCCTCCTGAGTGCTGGGATTAAAGGTGTGCACCACCATACCCAGCTTGTTTTTTTGTTTTTCGAGGTAGGGCTTCACTCTAGCTCAGGCTGACCTGGAATTCACTATGTATTCTCAGGTGGCCTCGAACTCATGGTGGTCCTCCTACCTCTACCTCCCGAGTGCCGGGATTAATGGCGTGTGCCACCACACCCAGCTTTTTTATTGTATTTATTTTTATTTTATGGGTACTTTGTGCATCTTAGCTTATGTGGGTCCTAGAGAATTGAACATGGGTCCTTTGGCTTTGCAGGCAAGCGTCTTAACTGCTAAGCCATCTCTCCAGCCCTTCTTTAAATTTTTATTTATTTGAGAGAGAGAAGGAATGGGTGCACCAGGGCCTCCAAACATTGCAAATAAACTCGACTCATGCACCACCCTGTGCATCTGGCTTATGTGGGTCCTAGGGAATCATGGGTCCTTCGGCTTTGCAGGCAAACACCTTAATTGGTAAACCACTTCTCCAACTCCCCTCCAGTTTTTTTTTTTAATTTATTTATTTGTGTTGACAACTTCCATAATTGTAGACAATAACCCATGATAATTCCCTCCCTCCCCCCACTTTCCCCTTTGCAACTCCACTCTCCATCATATCTCCTCCCCCTCTCAATCAGTCTTTTATTTTGATGTTATCATCTTTTCCTCTTATTATGATAGTCTTGTGTAGGTAGTGTCAGGCACTGTGAGGTTATGGATATCCAGGCCATTTTGTGTCTGGAGGAGCACATTGTAAGGAGTCCTACCCTTCCTTTCTGCCACCTCTCACAGTGGACCCTGAGCCTTGGAAAGTTTGTTAGAGACATTTCAGTGCTGAGCACTCCTCTATCCCTTCTTCTCAGCACCATGGTGCCTTCTGAGTCATCCCAAGGTCGCCACCATCTGAAAAGAGAAGCTTCTCTAACCAAAAGTGAGAGTAGCATTAATATATGGGTGTGGACATTAAGAGAAGTGCTTACTGGGCAGTTTTGTGAGCATGGTATATACATTTAGCAAGACACCAGCAGACATTACACCCTTAGGGCCCATGACTACCTGTGTCATAGGTTTTTAGTATCAGGGATGTATTCCCTCCCATGGAGCAGGCCTCCAGTCCAATTAGAGAGCAGTTGGTTTCCCCCATAACAGACATGCCACTATTGCACCCATTGGCTCATTTGGCCTGGCTGGCTAAATTTAAGGCTTGCAGTGTCCACAGGTGAGTATCCCCACTGGTGATTTCTCTCTCCCCCATTGAACTGCATGCTGCATAGCTTTCAGTCAGCTGGTCTACATGGAGGAGGTTCAGCAGAATTTCTTAGTGACTTTGCAGCCCAAGTATGTGGAGACTTCAGCAACAGGGTCTTACTATCTAATGCTGGTTGGAAACCAAGAGCCACGTCAATGGCCTATAATATTTTGGGGTTATCAGGGACCTCCCTGGCCAACAACTCACTGGAAGGTATCCTATCCCTGGCACTGAAAATTTTCTAGTAACAGTCTAAGGCTTCTGGGTGTTCCATTGTCCAAAAAAGCAGATTTCCATATGACTTATTTATATCCTCTTAGTTTTTTTTTAAGATTTATTTTTATTTATTTATTAAAGGCAGAGGGGGGTGGGGGAGAATGGGCATGCACACCAGGGCCTCTAGCCACTACAAATGAACTCCAGACACATGTACCATCTTGTGCTTACGTGGGATCTGGAGAATCAAACCTGGGTTCTTAGGCTTCACAGGCAAGCGCTTAACCGCTAAGCCATCTCTCTGGCCCCTTCTTAGATTTTGATTAGCCCTCCCTCCACTTTCCTTTACTCAGTCTCTTCCCCTAACCTCACTTAGGCCTTTTCACCCCCATTAATCTTTTACTTACATATATACAATACCATCTTATTAAGTCCCCCCTCCTTTTCTATTCCCTTTATATCCCCTTTCTAGCTTAATGGCCTTTGCTACTGAGTTTTATTCCTATTCACATAGAAGTCCAGTCATTTGTAGCTAGGATCTACATATGAGAGAGAACATGTGACATTTGGCCTGGATTACCTCCCTAAGTATAATCCTTTCCAGATCCATCCATTTTCCTGGAAATTTTACAATTTTATTTTTCTTTACTGCTGAGTAGAATTCCATTGTGTAAACATCTTCATTATCCACTCATCAGTTGAGGGATTTTTTTTTTTTTCTTTGAGGTAAGGTCTCACTTTAGTCAAGGCTGACCTGGAATTCACTACGTAGTGTCAGGCTGGCCTCAAATTCACAGTGACCCTTCTACCTCTGCTTTCTGAGTGCTGGAATTAAAGGCATGGGCCACCACATCCGGCCTGCATTTATTCTTAAATAAATAAACAGTAAATAAATAGAGAAGAGAGATAAAGGTTTATTTTTAAATTTTTTAAAAATTTAATTTATTTGAGAGCAACAGACAGAGAAAGAGGCAGATAGATAGAGAATGGGCCCACCAGGGCCTCCAGCCACTGCAAATGAACTCCAGATGCATGCGTCACCTTGTGCATCTGGCTTATGTGTGTCCTGGGGAATTGAGCCTTGAACCAGGGTCCTTAGGCTTCACAGGCAAGCCCTTTACCACTAAGCCACCTCTCCAGGCTCCAAGAGAAAGATTTAAAACACCAAGACTGAGTACAAGGAAGAATTCAAAGGAATGTACAATTCTTACATGGACAGAGATGAGCCTGGTTCATCCTCTGAAAGTGAAGACAAATCACTGGGTCAATACCACGAGGCTCTATCCAGAGCACACAATTCTAGATGGCCATTGGTAGATTCTAGACAAAGGAGTTATGCTTGGAAAACAAGGCAGAAATGTAGTCCTTTATCTGCAGAGTGTGATGGATACAATAGCAAAGCATCAGTAGATGAAGACTTCTTTTGGCATTCTCATGGGAGATACTATAGTTGTGAGCTCCTGGGGAGACAGAAGAGATAGGAAAGAAAATGTGAGGTGTGAAGACTGAAGCTGAATAAACGAAACACTGGAAATGATCCAGCCAGCCATCTACCTAGAAGATTCTATGTGCACACTGTACTCAGGGAGTTTGTCCACTATTTCGATTAATTTGTCTCTCTTCTGTTTGGGAACTCCTGTACAGTGTTGAATGCTAGGGGATGTGCCTTTCTGTTCTCAAGGGAGTAGATCTACTGTTTTCTTTTATGCTGCTTGTTCTGAGTATTTGGGAGGTAGTTATCGGAATAATGATACTCTTTTTTTTGTTTGTTTTATTTTGTTTTTTTGAGGTAGGGTCTTATTCTAGCTCAGGCTGACCTGGAATTCACTCTGTAGTCTCAGGCTGGCCTCGAACTTGTAGTGATCCCCTACCTCTGCCTCCCAAGTGCTAGGATTAAAGGCACGCACCATCATAACCTGCTAAAGATACTTTTTGTTGTTGTTGTTGTTTTCGAGGTAGGGTCTCCTAGTCCAGGCTGACCTGGAATTCACTATGTAGTCTCAGGCTACCTTTGAACTCATGGCGATCCTCCTACCTCTGCCTCCCGAGTGCTGGGATTAAAGGCATACACTGCCATGCCTGGCTTAAAGATACTGTTTTTTTTTAATATTTCATTTTTATTTATTTTCTTTATTTGACAGAGAGAAAGAGGGAGAGAGAAAGAGAAAGGGCACACCATGGCCTCCAGCCATTGCAAACGATCTCCAGACGTATGTGCTACCTTGTGCATCTGGCTGACGTGGGTCCTGGGGAATCGAACCTGGGCCCTTTGGCTTTGCAGGCAAACGCCTTAATTGCTAAGCCATCCCTCCAGCCCAAGATACTCTTTTAAAAAAAAAAAAACATATTTTATCAATTTATTTAAATTATTTGAGAGAGAGAAAGAGGCAGACAGAGAGAGAGAGAGCTAATGGCACTCCAGGGCTTTTAGTCACCAAAAATTCCAGATCCATGCACCACCTTGTGCATCTGGCTGTACATGGGTACTGAGGAATGGAATGTAGGTCCTTTTGGCATTGCCAGCAAGCACCTTGATTGCTAGGCCATTTCTCCAGCCCAAGATACTCTTATTTTTATTGTTGTGGTTTGTTTTGCTTTTTTGAAGTAAGGTTTTGCTTTAGCCCAGGCTGACCTGGAAATCACTATGTAGTCTCAGGGTGGCCTTGAACTCACAGCTATCCTTCTGCTTCTGCCTCCCAAGTGCTGGGATTAAAGGTATGCATCACCATGCCCAGTTCCAAGATACTCTTTTTTAATTTTATTTATTTATTAGATACAGAGAAAGGGAGGAAGAGATGGAGATAGAAAGAGAGGCAGATAAAGAGAGAGAATGGGTGCACCAGGGCCTCTAGCCACTGCAACCGAACTCCAAACACATGCGCCACCTTGTGCATCTGGCTTATGTGGGACCTAAAGAATCCAATCTGAGTCCTTAGGCTTTACAGGCAAGCACCTTACCTGTTAAGCCATCTCTCCAGCCCCCAATATACTCTTTTTTTTAAAAAAATGAGTGGTTAAGGTGCTTGCCTGCAAAGCCAGAGAACTCATGTTCAAATCTCCAGGTCCCACATAGCCAGATGCACAGTGATGGAAGCACACAATGTTGCACATGTGCCACAAGGCACGCACGCATCTGGAGTTCATTCACAGCTGCTGAAGGCCCTGGTGTGCCAGCGCCTAGTCTCTCTCTCTCTCTCTAATAAATAAATAAATAAATAAATAAATAAATAAATAAATAAATAAATAGTTTATTTATTTATTTATTTGAGAGTGACACAGAAAGAGTCAGGCAGTGAATGAATGAGTATGGTGCACCAAGGCCTCCTGACACTGCAAACAAACTACAGATGTATGCACCACTTTGTGCATCTGGCTTTATGTTAGTGCTGGGGATTGGAACCCAATTGTTAGTTTTTGTAAGCTATCACCTGTAACCACTGAGTCATCACTCTAGCCCATAAAGATACTCTCTTAAACTGTTTATTAATCATTAATTGCTTTTAAATTTTATCCTTTGCTATTTCTGGCCTTTAGAGAATACTTTTTTTTTCTTTTTGGTTTTTTCAAGGTAGGGTCTCATTCTAGCCCAGGCTGACCTGACACTCACTCTGTAGTCCCAGGCTGGCCTCAAACTCAGTGAGATCTTCCTACCTCTGCCTCCTGAGTGCTGGGTTTAAAGGCGTGCGCCACCATGCCCGGCTTCATGTTTTTATTTTATGTTATGTTGTGAATTATACTAGAAGATATGCCAATCTTGCATTCCTTAAATAAAGGCAGATCTGCCATGCTATAAAAAAAAAAAAAAAAGATGAGCAGAGGTAGGAGAATTGCCATCAGTTTGAGGCCACCCTGAGATTGCATAGTAAATTCCAGGTCAACCTGAGCTAGAGTGAGACCTTACCTCAAAAAAACCAAAACACAAAGCCGGGCATGGTGGCGCATGCCTTTAATCCCAGCACTCGGGAGGCAGAGGTAGGAGGATCACGGAGAGTTCAAGGCCACCCTGAGAGTACATAGTTAATTCCAGGTCAGCCTGGACCAGAGTGAGACCCTGCCTCGCAAAACCAAAAACAAAACAAAACAAAACAAAACAAAAAACAAAACAAGGGCTGGAGAGATGGCTTAGCAGTTAAGGTATTTGCCTGAAAAGCCAAAGGACCCAGGTTCGATTCCCCAATACCCATGTAAACCAGATGCACAAGGGGTGCATGCATCTGGAGTTTGTTTGCAGTGGCTAGAGGCCCTTGCATGCCCTTTCTCTCTCAGTCTCTCCTCTCTCTTTCTGCTTACAAATAAATAAATAAAATTTTAGAAAAAGAGGGGCTAGAGAGATGACTTAATGATTTTAGTGGTTAAGGCTCTTACCTGCAAAGCCAAAGAACACAGGTTCAGTTCCCCAGGACCCACGTAAAGCAGGCTGCACAAGGTGACACATGTCTGGGGTTCGTTTGCAGCCCATTCTCTCTATCTGTATCTTTCTCTCAAATAAATAAATAAAACTGAAAATAAAGAAAAGAAAAGCTGGGAGTGGTGGCACACCCCTTTAATCTCAGCACTTGGTAGGCAGAGGTAGGAGGACCACCATAAGTTCAAGGGACTACATAGTGAATTCCAGGTCAGCCTGAGCTACAGTAAGACCCTACCTCAAAAAAACAAATGACTTGAAAACTGAAAAAAGAGAGAGAGAAATGCAGTGAGTTTGCACACATTCACTCAGAAGGAATAATGACACCACAAAACCAAAGCTGTCATCTTGTCTTCACTTCCTAATTCAAGCATGGCTTATTGTGCTCCAGTATGGGTGAAATGTAAGGGAGTTAGTGGTGTGCTCAGGGCTCAATGAAGAAAATGAGATTCCTCACAAGATCAGATAATTCATAATGTTACACTGCATCCACCTACCTAGCAATTTAGTCCTTTTTCAGATCTCTAGAGCCTAGTAGAGGAGGAGCAGGAGCCTGTGGTAATTGGCTGACTCATCAGGCCTCGGTCAGTCAGATACCCACATGGCTGGAGAGAGATTGTCTGCGTGACTGGTCACAAGACAATCCGCTAGTTCTAAGAGAACTAGGCATACCATCCCTCTTCCTCAGCCTTGGCTTTCAGCTTTTAGCTGTTTTGTTTTGTTTTGTTTTGTTTTGTTTTGTTTTGTTTTGTTTTGTTTTGTTTTGTTTTGAGGTAGGGTCTCACTCTAGCCCAGGCTGACCTGCAATGAGTCTCAGGATGGCTTTGAACTCCCAGAGATCCTCCTGCTTCTGCCTTCCAAGTGTTGGGATTAAAGGCTTGTGCCACCAGGCCCAACTCAGCTTTTGGTTTTGTGCTCTGGAATTGTATTGGCCTGAATTCAATTGTCAGAATTGTCAGTTATTAGGCTATTTGATTTTAGGAAAGTTAACTTCTCTGAACCCCTGAATCACTGAAATCCTCCTACTTCTGTCTCCGGAGTGCTGGGATTAAAGGTATACAATCAGGTTGCAGATGGCTTAGTGGTTAAGACGTTTGCCTGCAAAGCCAAAGGATCCTGGTTTGATTCTCCAGGCCCCACATAAGCCAGATGCACAAGGGAGTGCATGCATCTGGAGTTCATTTGCAGTTGGCTGGAGGCTCTGGTGCACCCATTCTCTCTCTCTCTGCCTCTTTCTCTCAAATAAATAAAATATATTTTAAAAAGTCCTAAGACAAGGATTTAAAAAAAAAAAAAAGGTGTACAATCAGGTCCCCTGTTTGTTTCAGATACTGCATTGGTTCAATCTTTCCTTGCTATGCCCAATGCTGTTGTTTGCAATATTAATATTCATTCTGTGCCATTATATGTATTTAATTTGTGTTTTAATTTTACAGGCTTAAAGTTAAGAGACTGTCTTGAGTCTCAGCTGAGACCTTGGACTTTTGAACAGTTTGGGAACGATAGAAACTGTAAGGAAAGTGTAAGAGAAAAGCAAAAGAGAACACCGGATTTGATCGCTACAGACAAGGCTGTTTATTGAAACAGCGAGGGGCCTCAGCTTTCCCACGGGATGAAGGCTGAAGCACTGAGCCAGGCTGGGGTGTAAGTTTATAAGGAGAATACTAAGAAAAACAGATTGGATCAGGTGCAGCTGATAAGGAAATTGTAGCTGTTTGTGTCCTTGTTCAGAATAGGCTTCTTCAGCCAGGAATGTCTAAAAGAGGATGCTCAGATGGTCTCTGGTCCTTCAAGGCCATCTAGGCTAAGGGGAGTACATCAATCAGGGAAGGGTGTCAAACTTCTTTATTTCCCTGAAAGCTTTAGGGATAGCTATTAACTCTTTAGTTCCCTTTAGTTTTCAGGAAAGGCTATTATATTAACCCTTCAGAAATTAATGGGGCTTTCTTTGTTTGTTTGTTTTCTCAAGGTAGGGTCTCACTATAGCCCAGGCTGACCTGTAACTCACTATGTAGTCTCAGGGTGGCCTCAAACTCGCAGCGACTCCTACCTCTGCCTCCCGAGTGGTGGGATTAAAGGCGTGCACCAACACAGCTGGCCTATGGAGACTTTTAAAGTTGGATTGAATGGATTTACACCCTGAAATGGTTGTGATTTTTGAGGGGTCAAGAGCAGAATATGGTGGTTTGAATCTGACATCCTCCATAAAATCATGTGTTTTAAATACTTAGTCCCCAGCTGATGGCTTTTTTTTTTTTTTTTTTTTTTTTTTTTTTTTTTTAGAGGTAGAGTCTCACTTGGGCCCAGGCTGACCTGGAACTAACTATGTAGTCTCAGGGTGGCCTCGAACTCACAGCGATCCTTCTACCTCTGCCCACTGAGTGCTAGGATTAAAGGCGTGTGCCACCACACTCGGCAGATGGCAGTTTTAGCAGTAGAATCTTGCTGGAAAAGATGTGGTGATGGTGGTGGGTTTTGGGATATTATAGCCAGCACCCCCTTGCTAGAAATTGGGTCACTCTCCTGCTGCTATTTTCCACCTGCTGTGGCAAGGAGGTGATTCCAGCCTCTGCTCATGCCATGCATAATTACTCCTGCCATCATGAAGCTTCCCCTCAAGACTGTAAGCCAAAATTAATTCTTTCCTCCATCAGCTGCTTTTGGTCAGGTGTTTTGTCACAGCCATGAGAAGGTAACTGCAACATTGGCCTTTTGGCTAAGATCAACTTTACCATCCACAGCTGAGCCTGATCTTGGCCCAGGGCAAGTTATTTAGCCAGAACTAAAGGTAACTTTTCTTGGGCTGGAGAGATGGCTTAGTAGCTATGGCGTTTGCCTGTGAAACCTAAGAACACATGTTTGAATCACCAGGTCCCATGTAGCCAGACATACAGCGACACAAGCATGTAATGTTGCACATGCACACAAGGAAACACACACTTCTGGAGTTTGTTCACAGTGGCTGAAAGACCCTGGTGTGCCCATTCTCTCTTTCTCTCTCAAAAATAAAATAATAATAAAGGTAACTTGTCCTAAATCGGGGAAGAGAGTGATTCTCTGGCTTTTAGCTGAGCACTCTTCCTATGGAGTATAAATGCTCGCTGGGAGGAGAGAGTGCCAGCCCTGGCAGAAGGTACAGCATTGCCCAGAGCTGCTCCAAACCTTGGCAGGTTGGTTTCATTGTTCCAGCTATGGCTTCATTCTAAACCTCCCAGAAAGCAGTTGCCTGGATTAAGCGAATGCAATTATCCTCAAAATAGATGCAGGTGGTGTAAAATTTCTAAAAATTCACTAAGCACTCTGAGGAGCCAATGCAAGCCAACCCAAATCCCCTCATCCCCCCAGAGATAGCTCTAAGAATAGTGTCTCAAGGGTAGTAGGCAGGAATCATTCTCAGTGCTAGAGCAGCTGTGTTTAGAGGTGAAATAGCAAGAGAAAAAGGGCAATGGCCAGCTGGACTTCAAGTCTTTGTCTTTTTGAGACAAGATCTCATACAGCTGTGGCTGTTCTTGAGCTCCTGATCCTCCTGTCTCCACTTCCCTAGTGGAGGGATTCCAAGCATGTACCACTACATGGAGTTTATAATGGTACTGGGACTCAAACCCAAGGCTTTGTATATGCTAGGCATGCTCTGTACACAAGTAAGCTATATCCCCAGCCTCCAGCTACCAAGTTTTGGGCTCTGAGCACAAAAATTACAACCGAGAGCTGGGGGTGGTGACACATGCCTTTAATCCCAGCATTTGGGAGGCAGAGGTAGGAGGATCACCATGAGTTGGAGGCCACCCTGAGACTACATAGTGAATTCCAGGTCAGCCTGGACTAGAGTGGAACCCTACCTTGAAAAACTAAAAAAAAAAAAAAATAATAATAATAATTACAACTGAGTGCCTTGGGTTTTGTTGCTTTTGATTTTTTTGAGGGGGGAGTGGTTCAAGGAGAGAGAGAAAGAGAAAGAGAAATAATGGGCATGCCAGGGTCTCCAGCCATTGCAAATGAACTCCAGATGCATGTGCCCCCTTGTGCATCTGGCTTATATGGGTCCTGGAGAATCAAACTGGGATCCTTTGTTTTTTCAGGCAAACGCCTTAACCACTAAACCATCTCTCTAGCCCCATTTTTAATTTTTTTGTTTGTTTTTATGAGATTTCACTCTATTTTATTTATTTATTTATTTGACAGAGAAAGAGGGAGAGAGAGGATGGGCATGTCAGGGCCCCCAGCCACTGCAAATGAACTCCAGATGCATGCGCCCCTTGTGCATCTGGCTAACATTGGTACTGGGGAATATAATCTTGGTCCTTTGGCATTGCAGGCAAATGCCTTAACTGCTAAGCCATCCCTCCAGCCCAAGGGTTTCACTCTAGCCCAGGCTGACCTGGAACTTACTCAGTAGTCCCAGGCTGGCCTCTAACTCTTGGAGAACCTCCTATCTCTGCCTCCCAACAGATTTTTTTTTTCGAGGTAGGATTTCACTCCCGCTTAGGCTGACCCCAGAACCTACTATGCAGTCTCAGGGTGAGTGGTCCTCCTACCTCTGCCTCCTGAGTGCTGGGATTAAAGGTGTGTGCCACCATGCCTGGCTCTCCCAGCTGATTTTGATGAAAAGTTTTGGTATATAAATTTGTTTGGATGTTTAGATTACTTGAAATACAAGGAGAGGCCTGGCTTCAAGTAATACATTTTGAACTAAAGTCTGTGTTACTTTGGGCTGGGCTGTAGTTCAGCTGATAGTATACTTACCTTAAGAGACATGAAGCCCTAGGTTCAATTCCCAACACTCCATAAACTGGACATGATAGGGCACATCTGTAATCCCAGCATTTGGGAGGTGGGGACAGGAAGATTGGAAATACAAGGCTAGCCTCCACCACATAGTGAGTTTGAAGCCAGCCTGAGCTACATGAGAGTCTTTCCCAATAAACAAAGTCTTAATTCATGAAATAAGAAATATTTGTCTGGACATGGTGGCACACACAGCACTCGGGAGGCAGACATAGGAGGATCACCATGAGTTAAAGGCCACCCTGAGTCTACATAGTGAATTCCAGGTTAGCCTGAGCTAAAGCGAGACCCTACCTCAAAAAACCACACAAATGGCCAGGCGTGGTGGCTCATGCCTTTAATCCCAGCACTCAGGAGGCAGAGGTAAGGAAGTAAGGAGGATTGCTGCTTCAAGAATGCCGTTTATTGAAGTCAGAGGGCGATATATATACAACCTTACAGCACTGTGGAAAAGTACCAGGGTCAGAAGGTCATGTTCTCATATCAGGTTGTATACATATCCTGTTGCTTACTGTTAAGCAAGAGCCACCTGGGGCAAACGGAACTTGTGGTTAGGCCAGGAAATGGGAGTGCAACAGGATGTTTTTAGGCAAACAATCCTTGGTCACATCAGTCAAGCAGGTCAGCAGACTCCCCGGGAGGGGGGGACCCCACAGGTCCCGCTTCCTTAAATATAAATGAGCATCTGTCTTAGGTTGCCTCGGATATCGACATCTATCTTACCCATCATGGAGAATCCTGCCCAGGCCCCGCAGACCCTCTGTCTTAGGTTGATAGACATCCCCCAGGTCTTACCCATCATTGATTACTCATTTATCTTGTAAGCTCAGCCATACTTGAGCAGTGGGGTTATCTGCTGCCAGAGACATCAAGACCTGTTTGGTCTGAAATTGGCGCTGGGCTTGAGTTTTTGCCATACAGCAGAGACAGACCAAGGACAAAGCCACACTACCCAGGGCAATTAGCCCGAGGGCCATAGACCCACTCCATTCCTTAAAGAGACGGCCTGCAAATTGTCAACATGTTCCCAGAGACTGGTGGTATAGAGGAGTACAGGGCACCATATGGGTTTCCCAAAGTAAATCTATTTGCTCTTGTAGTGGAGCTGTTTGTTGATTTAGATTTAGTATACCCAATTGTATGAGAAAATTTAAATGATTTTGAGTGTTGAGTGCAGAAGCTACTTCCCCTGAGAGCAAGTCCACAGTGCTCGCTGTAACAGCAGATTGGGAAAGGGCTATGCCAGCAACAGTAGCTGTGGCAGCAGCGGTGGCAATTGCAGCAACAATAGCTGCAGATAAACCAAAGTCTCTTTTCTGCCAGGTGAGAATCAGCTGCGTCTGTCAAGTCTTCACTGCCAGGGGAGAATCAGCTGTGTTTGTCAAGTCTTCAGGTGGCAGTTCTGTGAAGAACAATTGAGGATATCTCCCGAAGGAGTTTCATTAGTCCCAGATATGCTGTAAACCATGCACAGAACAGTTGGTGGAATTAGATGAAAAGTCCGCAATTGACCATGGGCTTAGGATAAGGCATCCAGTAGAATCATCAAAGGAATTGGAAGAGTTAAGTTGAGAATAGTTAAGCTTGAGAAGAAAGCACATGAAATTCTTAAGGGAATAGATAAGAGTTAAATTGGCTTTCTCTGGATCAAGATGCATAGCAAAATCAAGTTTTACTTGTTCCCAATCCAAAACATTGAGGCCCCCCAAAACCAAAAACCAAGGGCTTGCCTTTTGCAAAGCCTTAATAAATTGGCTTTCTCTGGATCAAGATGCATAGCGAAATCAAGTTTCACTTGTTCCCAATCCAAAACATTAAGGCCCCCCGAAACCAAAAACCAAAGGCTTGCCTTTTGCAAAATCTTAATAAAATCTCTTGCTAGCAAAATCATGTTTCACTTGTTTTCCGAAACATTAAGGCCCCCTGAAACTGAATGCCTTTTGCAAAGTCTTAATAAATTGTCTTTCTTTAATGCCCGTACCTTGTTTCTTTAGCAATTCAACTAACTGATGTACTAGCAATGAATGAGAGCTAGCGGTAACCATTTTCAATGCACTCCTCTCTTACCTCTTCTACGGCTGGCCAGCCTTCACGAGCGATCCTTCAGCAGTTTTCCTTCTTTCCCAGTCTCGGTGGAACCTCCAGCTGTAGCAGCCCATGCTACCACCAAGACCCCGAGCTGGGCGAGGTGCCGAGGATTGAAAAGACAATCACTGGGTCATTCGTGCTTCAAGAATGCCGTTTATTAAAGTCAGAGGGCGATATATATACAGCCTTACAGCACTGTGGAAAAGTACCAGGGTCAGAAGGTCATGTTCTCACATCCTGTTGTTTACATATCCTGTTGTTTACTGTTAAGCAAGAGCCACCTGGGGCAAACAGGACTTGTGGTTAGGCCAGGAAATGGGAGTGGAACAGATGTTTTTAGGCAAACAATCCTTATTTTATTTTTATTTAAATTTTATTTATTTGTTTGCAAGCAGTGAGAGGCAATGGGCAAAAAAAAAAAAAATCACTAAAAATTATTTGCAAGCAGTGAGAGAGAGATACAAAAGAAAGGCCCGCTCACACACAAATGGGCATTCCAGGACCTCTAGCAGCTGCAAACGAACTCCAGATGCATGCGCCACCTTGTGCCTCTGGTTTACTTGGGACCTGAGGAATAGAACTTGGGTCCTTTGGCTTTACAGGCAAGCACCTTAACCCGGGAGCCATCTCTCCAGCCACCCTCTTTAAAATAGTTTTAAGTTTATTTCACTAAGCCATCTCTGCAGCCCTGGATAAATGTTTTTGATTTTATTACAATAGATTGTCCTGGCAAAGAGGAGCGAGTACAGTGGCTATGACTATTTCTGACCTGGGTAGGGTAAAACCAGGTCACCTAGGTCACATCTCAGTGCCTGTATTCTGAAACAATACGATGCTTAGGTGAGAGCACATGACTTAGGTTATTACTAGAGGTACAAATCATGGTGTTGTCAGATGATGGTTTAAACTGTGGGGCCTGGAGGTTTTACTATAAAGGGAGAACGCAAAGAGGAAGTAGCCAGTGACTGATTCTTGGGTCTCTGACCATGTAGAGGTTGAGCTGAGGAGGAAAGGCCAACAGAGGGGACTGAGATGGGACAGCCCATGAGAGTGGAAGGAGGCTTTCTGCGAGTCCACCACAGATGTGTTGGGGAAATCTCCCAGTGTTTACGTGTATTTGCTTGATACTGTATTGTATGTTGCTGGGGACACCTCTGTCTACTGGTGTTTCGATTGGTACCAGTCTTCTGTTGGTAAAATAGTGCTGTGGCTGAACATTGTCTTTATCAATAGTTTATTTATTTATTTTTAATTAATTAATTTATTTTTTGTTTTGCAAATATTTTATTTATGTATTTATTTATTAGAGAGAGAGAGAGAGAGAAAGAGAAAGAGGAGAAAATGGGCACACCAGGGCCTCCAGACACTACAAATGAACTCTAGACACATGTACCACCTTGTGCATCTGGCTTATGAAGGTACTGTGGAACTGAACCTGGGTCCTTAGGCTTCAGAGGCAAGTACCTTAACCACTAAGCCATCTCTCCAGTCCTCCATTTTTCTTTATATGCACATATACACTGGTAGTGTTTTATTTTTGTGTTTGCAATTACAATTTAAGGCTTTTAGGTAGCCTATTTTTCCACCAGTATATTTGAAACTTTTAATTTTTCAACTTCTCAGTTAATATTAAATTTTAAAAATTCATAAGGGGTTGGAGAGATGGCTTAGTGGTTAAACGCTTGCCTATAAAGCCTAAGAACTCCGGTTCAAGGCTCCATTCTCCAGGACCCACGTAAGCCAGATGCACAAGGGGGTGCATGCATCTGGAGTTTGTTTGCAGTGGCTGGAGGCCCTGGCGCACCCATTCTCTCTCTCTCTGTACCTGCCTATTTCTGTATCTCTCTCTCAAATAAATAAATAAAAATAAATTCATCAGGCAAAAAAATTTTGAAAGGTCAAAAGAATATCAAATGTTACAGAAAAAAAGTCTCACAAACAAAGTAAAATTATTGGCAGAAAGTGAAGAGTTTGAAAATGGTAAGTGCTGGGTGTCAATGAAATAGAGTTTTCTTGTCCTCATGCTAATGTTTATCATAGTCACTTGGGACAACATGTCAATGAATTTATAAAGCTCAAGGCCTAGATCAGTCCCTCTCCTGGATACACATACAAGAGACATGGTACTGTGCCCCACTTGGCATAGACAAAAATGATAACAGCAACGTTAAAGGCAATAGCGAAGCCAGGCAAAAACCAACGTCCTTCAGCAAGCAAAATACACTTTACTCTTCTATGCAATCCAATCTTCAAAATATATAAAATTGAAAAAGCACACAGAAAATAGAATAAAGTAACATTTATAGGAAATGCAAAATAAAATTGTAAAACAGCCGGGCGTGGTGGCGCACGCCTTTAATCCCAGCACTCGGGAGGCAGAGGGAGGAGGATCGCTGAGAGTTCGAGGCCACCCTGAGACTACATAGTGAATTCCAGGTCAGCCTGGACCAGAGTGAGACCCTACCTCGCAAAACCAAAAAACAAAAACAAAAACAAAAAAAAATTGTAAAACAACAGGTTTAGAGATCCAAGTAAAATCTAAATAGTTGCAGCTCTTAGATAATGAAGAATCTATGAAGAGGAACATATAAGACAGGTTCAAGGCCACTGTAAGGTTATAAACTACAACAAAGAGTTCAGGAAAAACATAGAAGGCAAAACGTCAATGTCACTGACTATTTGTAAATGTGATATAGTGCATTCTAGTGAGGAATGAAGAGGGAACTTACAAAACATTGAAAGGTGCCCATTCCTAACCTGTTTTATTATTTTATTTATTTTTGGAGAGAGACACAGAGAGAGACAGAGAGGGAGAGGGAGACAGAGATGGGCGCGCCAGCAGTCTTTCAGCTGCCGTGAACGAAATCCAGATGTGTGTGCCTCCTTGTGGTCAAGTGCGGCATCGCGCCCTTATGTCATTTTGCATCTGGCTAAACGTGGGACCTGGAGATTGGAACCCGGTTCTTAAGCTTAGCAGGCAGGCGCCTTAACCACTAAGCCATCTCGCCAGCCCCCGAACCTGTTTTAAAGAAGCAGTTTAGGGTAACGAAACTGGAAGTGAGTTTTGAGTGGTATTCATGGCAAGTGTATCACTGGTTTATTTATTTAGAGAGCAACAGAGAAAGAGGCAGAGAAAGAGAGAGAGAGAAAGAGAGAGGGAGAGGAAGAGGGAGGGAGAGAATGGGTGTGCCAGAGCCTCCAGCCACTGCAGACGAACTTCAGGTGCATGCGCCACCTTGTACATCTGGTTTATGTGGGTCCTGTGGGATTGAGCCACAAACCCGGGTCCTTAGGCTTCACTGGCAAGTGCTTAACCGCTAAGCCATCTCTCCAGGCCTTTATCAATAGTTTTGAGTGACACATCACTTGACTGGGAACTTTTTTGTGTGTGTGCATTTAATTTTCTCTCTCTCTCTCTCTCTTTTTTTTTTTTTTTTTTTTTTTTTGAGGTAGGGTCTCGCCTAGCCCAGGCTGACCTGGAATTCACTATGTAGTCTCAGGGTGGCCTTGCAAGGAGCTCCTCCTACCTCTGCCTCCCGAGTGCTGGGATTAAATGTGTGCACCACCACGCCAGGTTTAGCTTTATTTATTTGAGAGAGACAGAGAGGGAGGGTTTTGCAGACCTTCAACATGTCCTGGGGGAACCTACGGAAAACCGAATTGAAAGCCGGGGGTGAGGTCACCTAGAGGGCGGGGCGAAGCTGAGCACCGGCAGGGCGTGGTTTGGGGAAGGCGCTTGCAGGGCAGGAACTGACGTCATCTTCGCGCAGGCTGCTTCCGGCCCGCGTGAGCGGCTTCTGGCGCGGGTCGGGGCTGTAGTTGGCGGGCGGGGCGCAGCTTGGTGGAGTTGCCGTCAGCCCTCCGGGACCATGGCCACCGACTCGTGGGCCCTGGCGGTGGATGAGCAGGAGGCAGCTGTGAAGTCGGTCAGTGTCTTCAGCGGGGAGGATGGCAGGGCCCCTGCGGACCCTATTTCCAGCGCCGGAGCTCCCGAGATGGGCCGGCCTGTGCCCCGCACGCTCCTGGAGTTGGCCGGAGCAGCCGCTTAGCTCGGGTTTGCTCCTGGGGGAAAGAAACCAGCTTTTGTCTTCGTCCTGTGGTGACTCTCCTCGCTGTGTGTCCTGCACAGGACCTCTTTCTCTTTGTCCTTTGTAAGCAAAGGCAAATTTAGATGCTCATTCTCCGGTTCATTCACAGCGTTTGAGTGTGCTCAGGCTCCTTCCTAGCTAACAATTAGCAGTTGTTAACGTGGCCGGCAGCTAGTAGTTCTCTTCCAGAATAACATTTTTTTAAGGTTGCAGATAGTTTTTTTTTTTTTAATACTTTATTTGCAATGAGAGAAAGAATGGGCGCTCCAGGGCTGCCACTGCAAACGAATTCCGGATAAATGATGCTCCGCTTTGTGCATCTGGCTTTACGTGGGCACTGGGGAATCGAACCTGGGCCGTTAGGCATTACAAGCAAAGGCCTTTTATCAATAAGCTATCTCCCAGCTCAACAAATAATTTTTTTTGAGGTAGGGTCTCACTCTAGCCCAGGCTGACCTGGAATTTACTATGTTCAGGCTGGCCTTAAACTCACAGTGAACCTCCTACCCCCGCCTCCCAATGGTGCTGGGATTAAAATTAAAGGCGTGCGTCCTGCCAGTATTTTTTTTTTTTTTTTTTTGAGACTGGGTCTCATAGTCCAGCATGGCTTGGAACTCATCTTTTTGCCCTCACCTATCCAGTGCTGAAAAGCCACCATGTATTCGTTCTTTTATTTTTTTCAAGCAGAGAGACAGACACGGGGGGGGGGGGTGAGGGAATGGGTACGCCAGGGCCTCTAGCTGTTGCAAACTCCAGATGTATGCGCCACCTTGTGCATCTGGCTTTATGTGGGTAGTGGAGAATTGAACCCAGGTTATTCGGCTTTGCAGGCAAGTGCTTTAACTGCTGAACTATCCCTCCAGTTAACCCACTTTTTAAGCTCTCGCTCTAGCTCAGGCTGACCTGGAATTCACTATGTGGTCTCAGGGTGGCCTTTGAACTCTCGGCAGTCCTCCTACCTCCGCCTCCAATGCTAGGATTAAAGGCGTGCGCCACCATGCTCGGCTTGTTTTTTATTTTTAAGGAGAGAATGGGTGCGCCAGCTCCACTAATTGCTGCAAATGAACTCCAGATGCACGCACCACTTTGTACATTTGATTTTACATAGGTATTGGGGGGAATTGAACTCAGGCTGTTAGGCTTTGCAGGCAAGTAAGTGTCTTAACTACTGAACCAAGCCATCTCTCCAGCCCTAAAAATATTTTTCAGGGCGTGTTGGCGCACGCCTTTAATCCCAGCACTCGGAAGGCAGAGGTAGGAGGATCGCCATGAGTTTGAGGCCATCCTGAGAATACAGAGTGAATTCCAGGTCATCCTGGGCTAGAGTGAGACCCTACCTCGAAAAAAGACAAAATAAATAAGTAATTTTTTTTTTTTAAAGAGCTTTAGGCTGGGTGTGGTGTCACAACCCTTTAATCTCAGCACTTGGGAGGCAGAGTTAGGAGGATCACTGTGAGTTTGAGGCTACCCTGAGGCTACATAGTGAGTTCCAGGTCTGCAGGGCTGGAGAGATGGCTTAGGGTTAAGGCACATGCCTGCGAGGCCTAAGGAACCTGGTTCAATTCTCCAGGTCCCACGTAAGTCAGCTGCACATACTAGCACATGTGTCTGGAGTTCGTTTGCGGTGGCTAGAGGCTGTAGTGCACTCATTCTCTCTCCCCCCTCTCTTTGTCTATAAAAATAAATAAAGTAAAGTATTTAAAAAATTAAAAAAATAAAAATTAAAAAATCTGCAAAACATGTGCCTTTAACTGCAGGGCCATCTCCCCAGCCCAAATATAATTTGTAAATAAATATAATCTCACTCTAGCACAGACTGACTTGGAACTCACTTTGTAGTCCCTGCCAGGCCTCAAACTCATGGTGATCCTCCTACCTCTGCCTCTTGAGTACTGGGATTAAAGGTGTGCACCACCATGTCTGGTGTATTTGCTTATTTTTATTTATTTGACAGAGAAAGAGGGAGAGAGAGAGAGAATGGGCACGCCAGAACCTCCAGCCACTGCAAGCCAAGTCCAAATGCCCCCTTGTGCAGCTGGCTAATGTGGGTCCTGGGGAATCAAACTAAGGTCCTTTGGGTTTGCAGGCAAACACCTTGACCGCTAAGCCATCCTTCCAGCCCTGTTTGCTTATTTTAAAATATTTGTGAGAGTGAGTATGGACACACCAGGGCCTCTTAACACCACAAATTCCATACACGTGTGCCACATTGTTTTAGTTAGATACTGGGAAATTAAACCTGAGGCCAGCAGCAAGCACCTTTAACCACAGAGCCATCTTCCTAGCCCTGCTTTTTTCCCCCTCCTCCAGGTAGGGCTTCACTTTAGCTCAGGCTGACCTGGAATTCACTATATAGTCTCAGGGTGGCCTCGAACTCTTGGTGATCCTCCTACCTCTGCCTCCCCAGTGCTGGGATTAAAGGCATGTGTCACCATGCCCAGCTTCCTTTTTATTTTATTTATTTATTTATTTATTTTTTATTTTTTATTTTTATTTTTTTTTTTGAGGTAGGGTCTCACTCTGGCTCAGGCTGACCTGGAATTCACTACGTAGTCTCAGGGTGGCCTCGAACTCACGGTGATCCTCCTACCTCTGCCTCCCGAGTGCTGGGATTAAAGGCGTGCGCCACCACGCCCGGCCCTTTTTATTTTATTTTTTAAGAAATACTTATTTGCAAAAGGAAAAAGAATGGGTGTACCATGACTTCTAGCCACTGCAAGTGAACTAAGATGCATGCACCACTTTGTGCATTTGGCTTTACATAGGTACTGGGAAATGGAACCCAGGTTGTTAGGTGCCTTAACCACTCTCCAGTCCTATAATAAGTTTTTTTTTTCTTTTTTTCTTTCTTTTTTTTTTCCGAGGTAGGGTCTCACTCTAGCTCAGGCTGACCTGGAATTCACTATGTCGTCTCAGGGTGGCTTCAAACTCACAGTGATCCTCCTACCTCTACCTCCCGAGTGCTGGGATTAAAGGCATGCGCCACCACGCCCGGCTTTCTTTTCTTTTTTTTTAGGTTTATCCTTTTGTATACTTTTTGTTGTTTGTTTGCTTTTGAGGTAGGGTCTCACTCTAGCGCCCCCGACCTGGACTTCACTATGGAGTCTCAGGGTGTCCTTGAATTCATGAGGATCCTCCTACCTCTGCCTCCCAAGTGCTGGGATTCAAGGCGTGTGCCAAAATGCCCAGCTCCAAAGTTTTTTTTTTAATTATGATACTTATTGAAGATAGTATAGAGGCAAGGAAAGGCACCCACATGGCTAGAGATCCCACATGGAGGGCCTGGAAGAAAAACACTGAAAGAAAAGAGAGAAGAGATAGTTTAAGGAGCTCTTGCTATGTGGGAAGCTGGAGAGGTAAAGGAGCCCATGTGGAGAGTAAGGGCTAGGGGCCCCCCTTTCTACTAAACCAGACCCAGATGAGGGAAAAACCTTCGGCTGGATGTTCTCAAGTGGTTAGAGAGCATGCCCTCACCTTGCAAAGGTATTTATCACCTTTTAGTGGTGGGCTGTCTTCCAGCTCAGGTGAACCAGAGGGACAGCTGGTTGGTTATGACCAGGGGCTGTCTCAGGAAGAGGTTAGCCCTGGCACCAAATTCTGGCAACTGAACTTGACCAACCACAATGTTTAAATACTATGAAAGACCTCCCTCCCAGGAGGGGTCCTGGTTTGTGGAAAAATAGGTCTAGGGAACTAGGCAAGAGATAAGAAGTCAGGTCATCTTTGATTTCTAGCAAGTGTGAGCTTTCCTGCCTTTTTTTACCTTCAGGGGTCCAGTCACCCTAACTGTACCCCCCCCCCCTTCTCATGAGAAGACACTCTAACTGCTGTTAGAGAACAAGGAGTGATGACATCAGATCATAAACTATTTCCTGCTGAATGGGGCACAGAGTTGTGGCAGAGAGTCTCCCAGAGACGGGAACTATTCTAAAGGACCATGAAAGTGTATTGATGGAGTGCAGGAAGATAGCCTTGGAAGAAAATGTTGGGGAGAAAGAATAAAAGTAAGGAGTTAATGAGGAGTGAGCACACAGCAAACTGGTTGTCTTTATTGTTATCCTTCTTGTGGACTTCCAGGCCTTGGGGAATATTTGAGGGAACCCAGGAAGATGGAGTTGGATTGTCTCAGGACCATCTGAGCACAAGGTGGCTGAGAGTTTCTTCTTAGAACTGTTCATCAAATGGCACGGTAGTGTTTGACATGGCCTGAATCTGTTTCTGTATGGCTTGTAATGCAGATGAGATATTAATTATCAGGAACATATACACAAAATTTAACTTTGATAATGGTGAATATGCTATATTTTGTATAATAGCATTCCAGAGAGTATTTTTTTTTTTTTTTTTTTTTTTTTTTTTGAGGTAGGGTTCCACTCTATCCCAGGCTGACCTGGAATTTACTACGTTCTCAGGGTGGCCTTGAACTCACCGTGATCTTCCTACCTCTGCCTCCCAAGTGCTGGGATTAAAGGCATGCGCTACCACGCCCGGCTAGAGTACCTTTTTTAAAAAAAAAAATTTCCTGGGGGAAGCCAGGACCAAAGGTTGGTCCCATAGAGCCATTGGGTACCATTAAAGGCTGTACAAATAATATTTTTGGTCTCAGGATTTATTTAAGGTTGTTCTGGCACAAGTTAGAAGAGATTCACCATTGTTCCCAGTGTAAGGAAGTCTTCTGAATTAAGCAACCTGTGGTCAGAGTCATTCATATATATTTTAGATTTGGAAATAACCCTTTTGACATCAATGGTTGTTTTCCTTATTATAGAATTAGAACTATTAGAAATGGGGACAACATGTCTTAAGGCTGTGCTTGTTTCCTCTTGGAAAGCACTTGTGTTACTTAATAAGCCATTCATATATTTGAGGTTTCCCTTTATCTTTGGTTTTACATTTCTCTCTGAGTGTTTAAGACCAAGCAGATAGCCTAACTTTAGTCAAGGATTAATTTTGGAGGTCACTAATGGCTCTCCAAGGCAGAGTTTAGGGACCCAGGAGTAGCTCTATAGCTTCTCCGATACTGGTGTTGTCTGTTAGGATGAGTCAGGGCTGTGCTGGCCAAGTAGTTTTCTCTTCTTTGGGAAGGCAGAAGGACAGATTTCTCCTCAGTTATGACTTGCCTGTTTCAGACCATACACCAATTTTTTGTTTCTAGGTCTCTGTGTCCTCCCTGATCAGGAAGATGGGTGATTTACCAGGAGGTCAGTGTAGAAGTGTCCCATCATCTTCAGTGGCCTCATGACCTAGGAGCAGGGGCCAAAATATTGGCTATTTTAGCACCAGTGGTTACAATTGGCTTTGGCTTCTACATTGGTTATTAATACACTTAGAAGGAAGTTAGACCAGCCTTGAAAGAGTGTACATATATAGCACATTTGATTACAGAAACCTATCCAGTTAAAGAATGACACCAATGTTTTAAGTTATTTTGTTTAACCTTTTATTTTATTATTTATTTATTTTTATTTTTTGAGGTAGGGTTTCACTCTAGTCCAGGCTGACCTAGAATTCACTATATAGTCTCAGAGTAGCCTTGAACTCATGGTGATCCTCCTCCCTCTGCCTCCTGAGTGCTGAGTATAAGGGCGTGTATCACCACATCCAGCTTTCACAATTTAAAAAAATTACTTTATGAGAGAGAGAGAGAGAGAATTGGTGTACCAGGCCAGGGTCTTAGCCACTGCAAACAGACTCCAGATGCATGTGCCACCTTGTGCATCTGGCTTATGTGGGTTCTGGGGAGTTGAACCTTGGTCTTTGGGTTTCGCAAGCAAGTGCCTTAACTGCTAAGTCATTTTTCCAGCCCCACAATTTATTTATTTTTTTGTTTTTTCAAGGTAGGGTCTCACCCTGGCCCAGGCTGACTGGGAATTCACTCTGTATTCTCAGAGTGGTCTTGAACTCACAGCGATCCTCCTACTTCTGCCCCCGAGTGCTGGGATTAAAGGTGTGTGTCATCACACCCAACTCATAAATTTTTTTTGTTGTTTTGTTTTTTCGAGGTAGGGTTTCATTCTGGTCCAGGCTAACCTGGAATTAACTATGTAGTCCCAGGCTGGCCTCGAACTCATGGTGATCCTTCTACCTCTGCCTCCCAAGTGCTGGGATTAAAGGCGTGCGCCACCACGCCCGGCTTCATAAATTTATTTATTTATTTTTTGGTTTTGCGAGGTAGGGTCTCACTCTGGTCCAGGCTGACCTGGAATTAACTATGTAGTCTTAGGGTGGCCTCGAACTCTCAGCAATCCTCCTACCTCTGCCTCCCGAGTGCTGGGATTAAAGGCGTACGCCACCACGCCCGGCCATAAATATTTTTAAAAGAAAAAAAAAGCAGGTCTGGAATTGTAGCTTAGTGGTAGAGCTGTTGCTTAGTATGTTCTGGGTCCTTAGTTCAGCCCCCAGCACCACCAAAATACCCAACCAACCCTAAAAAAGAATGTCTTTGAGATATTTTAGAAAGAATGTAAATTGGGAGAAAAGCAAAAGTTTGAGACTTTGTCTATGTGTGTGCACTAGGGTCTCTTGCCACTGTAAATGAATGCCAGATATAGATATACACCACTTTTTGTGTCTGACTCTTACTTGGGTGCTGGGGAATTTTATGTTGGGTGGGTGGTGGGAATTTGAACCTGGACCAGTAGGCTTTGCAAGCACATGCCTTTAACCACTGTGCCACCTCCCAGCCCCTCTACAGTTCTTGGTAGACTTTTAGTAGACAGCATCTATGTGCAGGGGTCTTCCTTGGACTGGAACATTTGTTTACTGTTTTCCTTTTCCTATTCAGATGAGCAGTTTGCAGATCAAAGAAGAGAAAGTCAAGCCAGACACCAATGGTGAGTCGCTAATAACTACATACTAGGTACACTAAATTACTCTTACACTTCTCCTATACACTCACAGCTGCAGTGAGCAATGGACCTGTCTTTGGCATAGCATTTGACAAATGCCAGCTGCAGAATTTAGAGCCCAAATTAGAGTATGTTCATAGAGAAGGGATGTATGAGTTTTCCATATTTTTCTCCTTAAAAACAGTGCTTAGGAGAACTGAGTTTAAGGCCAGCCAGGACTATGTAGCAAGATCCTGTCTCAAAGGAAAAAAAAAAAAAAAGAATTTCAGTATTTAAAAAGTGTAGTGTCCTTTCCATGCTATTTCCATGTTCCCCTCTTATAGCCATGAGGTCATGCTGCTTGTTTTCTGGGGTGGCCCTTACAAAGCACCACAAGGTTGGGTGGTTAAAATCATTGATTCATGACTCAGTCCAAAAGTCTAATATCAAGGGGTCAGCAAGGTTAGTTTCTTTTGAGACCTTAGGAGAAAGACCTTATTCTAGCTCTCTCCCCTGATTTTTGGTAGTTTTCTGTCCTGCAGTCTTTCATGTCCCTTGGGTTGGCACTGTAACAGTATTACCCTAATCTCTTGTCTTCATCTTCCTATGTTCATATGATGCTTTACCAAATATCATCTCCCTCCCTCCCTTTCCCACCCTGCAGTGTTGGAGAATCAAACCTATGGTCTCAAACATGCTAGTAAAGTGCTCAGCTAAGCTATATCTTCAGCCCTAAATCCCCCCCTTTTTATTTTTTAAATTTTATTTATTTATTTGCAAGCAGAGAGAGAGAGAAGAGAGGCGGACAGAAAGAATGGGCATGCCAGGGCCTCTAGCTACTGCAAACGAACTCCAGATGCATGTGCCTGTTGTGCATCTGGCTTACGTGGGTCCTGGAGAATCGAACCTGGATCCTTTGGCTTCGCAGGCAAACACCTTAACCATTAAGCCATTTCATTTTTTTTTTTTTTTTTTTTTTTTACGTAGGGTCTTGCTTTAGTCCAGGCTGACCTGTAATTCCCTGTGTAGTCTCAGGGTGGGCTGAAACTCACAGTGATCCTCCCGGGAGCTGGGATTGAAGGCGTGTGCCACCATGCTTGGCTAGAATTACACCCCCTCCTTTTTTTTTGGTTTTTCTAGGTAGGGTGTCGCTCTAGCCTAGGCTGACCTGGAATTCATTATGTATTCTCAGGGTGGCCTCGAAGTCCCAGCAGTCCTCCTACCTCTGCCTCCTGAGTGCTGGGATTAAAGGCGTGTGCCTCCATACCTGGCTTTTTTTTTTTTTTTAAAGAAGTTTATTTTTACTTATTTATTAGAGAAAGAAAGAATGGGCATGCCACTTCAAATGAACTCCAGATGCATTTGCATCTGGCTTGCATGGCTTCTGGAGAGTCGAACCTGGGTCTTTAGGCTTTGCAGGCAAATGTCTTAACTGGTAAATCATCTCTCCAGCCTAAATTTCCCCTTTCTGACCACTGAGAAATCTCCCCAAGCCTCATTTTCCACTGTTTTTGTTTGTTTTTGTAGGTAGAGTCTTGTTCTAGACCAGGCTGACCTGGAATTCACTCTGTAGTCTCAGGGAGGCCTCCAATTTATGGCAGTCCTCCTACCTCTGCCTCTCAAGTGCTGGGATTAAAAGTATGCACCACTACACCCAGCTGAATTATTTTATCTTATTTTATTTGTTTGAGACAGAGAGAAGGAGAGTGGGAATGGGCATGCCAGGGCTTCCAGCCACTGCAAACAAACTCCAGATGCATGCACCCCTTGTGCAACTGGCTTACATGGGACCTGGAGAATCAAACTGGGATCCTTAGGCTTTGCAAGCAAATGCCTTAACTGCTAAGCCATCCCTCCAGTCCCTGAGTTTCTTTATGTAGGGCAAATACAAATATAGATTCATAGTCTCTTCTTCATCAGTCATCTATTGTAAACATTGGGTTGGTCTCATTCTTTTGCCATTATAGACAATTTGGTTTGGAATTACCATAAAATTACATCTTTTTATATATGTGCCATGTGTTTGTAGGACAAATGTATCCAAAATAAATTTATTAGGTCAAAAGTGTAGTACTTGAAATTTAAAAAAAAATACTGCTTAGCATGGTGGTGCACACCTTTAATCTCAGTACTCAGGAGGTAGAGGTAGGAGGGTTGCTGTGAGTTCAGGGCCAGCCTGGAGCTACTGAGTGAGTTTCAGGTTATCCTAGGCTAGAGTGAGACTCTACCTTAAAAAAAAAAACCCCACACAAAACAAGTGGCCAAGCATGGTGGCACATGCCTTTAATCCCAGCACTTGTGAGGCAGAGGTAGGAGGATTGCTATGAGTTCATGGCTACCCTGAGACTACATAGTGAATTTCAGGTCAGCCTCGGCTAGAGTAAAACCCTACTTTGAAAAAAAAAAAAAAAAAAAAAAAAAAAAAAAAAATACTGCCTAGCATGGTGCATGCCTTTAATCCAAGCACTTAGGAGGCAGAGGTAAGAGGATTGCTATGAGTTTGAGGTCACCCTGAGACTATGTAGTAAATTCCAGGTCAGCCGGGACTAGAGGTAGACCTTAAAAAACAAAACAAAATTTGCTGGCATGGTGGCACATGCCTTTAATCTCAGCACTCAGGAGACAGATATAGGAGGGATCCCTGAGTTCAAGGCCAGCCTGTGACTACATAGTGAATTCGAGGTCAGTCTGGGCTATAATGAGACTCTACCTCAAAAAGCAAAACAAGGGCTGTAGGGATGGCTTAGTGGTTAAGGCATTTGCCTGCAAAGCCAGAGGACCCACGTTAGCCACATGCACAAGTGGCGCACACGTCTGGAGTTTGTTTGCAGTGGCTAGAGGCAAAGGACTTTGGTTCAATTCCCCAGGACTCAGGTAAGCCAAATGCACAAGGTAGCACATGCATTTAGAGTTGTTTGCAGCAGCTGGAGGCCCTGATGTGCCTATTTTCTCTCTGTCTTTTTCTCTTTCCCGCCCTCCCTCTCAAATTAACAAATAAAAATAAATATTAAAAAAATTTTTTGAAGCCTGCCTTGGCGGTGCACGTCTTTAATACCAGCACTAAGGAGGCAGAGGTAGGAGGATCACCGTGAGTTCGAAGCCACCCTGAGACTACATAGTGAATTCTAGATCAGCCTGGACTAGAGTGAAACCCTACCTTAAAAAAAATTTTTTTTGAGAAGCTGGTGTGGGTGGTGCATGCATTTAATCCCATCACTCTGGAGGCAGAGGTAGGAGGATCACCATGAGTTTGAGGCCACCCTGAGACTACACAGTGAATTCCAGGTCAGTCTGGACTAGAGTGAAACCCTACCTTGGAAAAAAAATTTATTTTATTTTATTTTTTTGTGAGAGAGAATGGTGAGTGTGGGTGCTCCAGGGTCTTATACTGCTACAAACTCCAGATACATGTGTCCCTTGGTGTGTCTGGTGCTATGTGGGTACTGGGAAATTGAACCTGGACCAGCAGGCACCTTTAACCAGTGAGTCATCGCCCCAGCCTGCATTTACAGTGTTTGAAGATTTTTTTAATTTCTTATTTTTATTTATTTATTTATTTTGGTTTATTGAGGTAGGCTCTCACTCTAGCTGGGCTGACCTGGAATTCAATATGTAGTCTCAGGGTGGCCTGAAACTCATGGCAATCCTCCTACCTCTGCCTCCCAAGTGCTGGGATTAAAGGCATGTGCCACTACACCCAGATTTTACAATTTTTTTTTTTTAAATATTTTTAGGTCTGGAGAGATGGCTTATCGGTTAAGGAACTTGCCTGTGAAGCCTAAGGACCCAGGTTTGGTTCTCTAGGTCCCATGTAAACCAGATGCACATGGTGATGCATGCATCCAGAGTTTGTTGGCATTGGCTAGAGGCCCTTGCACGCCCATTCTCACTCACTCACTTTCTTTCCTTCTCTCTGTAATAAATAAATAAAAATCTTTAAAAAAATATTTTTATTTGCCAGCAGAGTGAGAAGAGAGACAGGGAGATAGAATGGGCATGCAGGGCCTCCAGCCAACGCAAATGAACTCCAGAAGCATGTGCCACTGTGCATCTGGCTTTATGTGGATACAAGGGAGTCAAACCTGGGTCCTTTGGCTTTGCAGGCAAGCACCTTAAACACTAAGCCATCTCTCCAGCCCAGGTTTTTTATTTTTATTTTTTTATTTTTTGAGGTAGGGTCTCGCTCTAGCCCAGGGTGGCCTGGAACTCATAGCGATCCTCCTAAGTCTGTCTTCCCAATGCTAGGATTAAAGGCATGCGCCACCACACCTGGTTCTCCAGCCCAGTTTTTATAGATATTTTGTTTTACTTATTTATTTTTATTGATTTGAGAGAGAAGGAGATAGAAATAGGCAGGTAGAGAGAGAATGGGTGCGCCAGGGCCTCCAGCCACTGCAAACGAACTCCAGATGTGCCCCCTTGTACATCTGGCTTACATGGGTCCTAGAGAATTGAGCCTTGAACTTGGGTCCTTAGGCTTCACAGGCAAGCTGCCTGTGTTTAACTGCCAAGCCATCTCTCCAGCCATATATATATATATATATTTTTTTTTTTTTTTTTTTTGGTTTTTCGAGGTACGGTCTCACTCTAGCCCAGGCTGACTTGGAATTAACTATGTAGTCTCAGGGTGGCCTTGAACTCAAGGCGATCCTCCTACCTCTGCCTCCCGAGTGCTGGGATTTTTTAAAGGCGTGCACCACCACGCCTGGCGCCTTTATATATATTTTGAAAAGTAACTTCTTATCTTTTTTTTTTTTTTTTAATTTGTTGCAAGCAGAGAGAGAGAGAGAAGAGAGACAGAATGGGCATACTAGGATCTCTAGCTGTGGAAAATGAAGTCCAAATGCATGTGCCACTTTGTGCGTCAGGCATGGTATATGGGTACTGGGGAATTGAACCCGGAGAGTTAGCTTTGCAGCCAAGTGCCTTAACCACTGAGACATCTTTCCAGCCCCTAAAGTACCTTCTATATTAAACCAATTTACATTTCTGTCTTTAGAACATGAAAACAAATGCTTTATTTTACAGCCTTATCACAAAGTATTTAGTCAAACTTTTAGAATTTTCCAGTCTGATAGGTTAAAAAAATGGTGGATTAAGTTTGTTTTGTAATACTGTCTTTTAGGATAAGTAATTTAAAAAGCTGAGAATGGTGACATACACCTTTAATCTCAGCATTCAGGAGCCTGAGGTAGAAGAGTCACTGTGATTTTGAAACTAGCCTTCTGTACTACAGATAGATTTCAGGTCAACTTTACCTAGCTTGAGATCCCTTAAGTAACTCAGAAGTGACATATTCCTGTCATTCTAAGTTAGTTCAGGGCTGGAGAGATGGTTTAGTGGTTAGGGCGCTTTCCTGCAATGCCAAAGGACCCAGGTTTGATTCTCCAGGACCCATGTAAGTTAGATGCATGAGGTGGTGTATGCATCTGGAGTTTGTTTCCAGTAGCTGGAGAGGGCTCTCCTGGGGCACACATTCTTTCTCTCTCTCTCTCTCTCTCTCTCTCTCTCTGCCTCTTTCTCTCAAAGAAATAATGTTAGTTCAGATTTGTAGAAGTTTAGGGACTGGAGAGATGGCTTAGCAGTTAAGGAACTTTCCTGTGAAGCCTAAGGACCCATGTTCAACTCTCCAGGTCGCACATGAGCCAGATGCACAAGATGATGCATGCGCAAGGTCTCACATGTGCATAAGGTGGTCCATGTGTCTGGAGTTCGATTGCAATGGTTGGAGGCCCTGGAGGGGAATTTTTTCTCTGTCCCTCTTTCTCTCACTAAAAAAACAGTTGGGAGCCGAGCATGGTGATGCACGCCTTTAATCCCAGCACTCGGGAGGCAGAGGTAAGAGGATCACCATGAGTTTGAGGCCACCCTGAGACTACATAGTGAATTCCAGGTCAGCCTGGGCCACAGTGAGACCCTATCTCAAAAAATCAAAAGAAAAGAAAGAAAGAAGAAAAAAAAGCTGGGCATGGTGGCACATCCTTTTAATCTCAGCAGATTTGAGGTCTAGGTGGGAGGATTGCTTTGAGTTTGATGACACCCTGAGATTACATAGTTCCAGGTCAGTCTGGGCTAGGGTGAGACCCTACCTTAAAAAGCAACTTGAAGGCCGGGTGTGGTGGCACACGCCTTTAATCCCAGCACTCGGGAGGCAGAGGTAGGAGGATCGCTGAGAGTTCGAGGCCAGCCTGAGACTACATAGTGAATTCCAGGTCAGCCTGGACCTGAGTGAGACCCTACCTTGCAAAACCAAAAAAAAAAAGCAACTTGAAAAAAAAAAAAAGCCAGTGTGTTTGGCTTGCCTCAAAAAACAAAAACAAGTTTATAGAAGTTTAAAAAAAAATTTTTTTTTTGTTTTGTTTTTTTGTTTTTTTGAGGTAGGGTCTCACGCTGGTCCAGGCTGACCTGGAATTAACTATGTAGTCTCAGGGTGGCCTCAAACTGTAGGTGATCCTCCTACCTCTGCCTCCCGAGTGCTGAGATTAAAGGCGTGCGCCACCACGCCCAGCTTTAGAAGTTAAAATTTTTTCATACATACCTAAGGTTTTTATTTTTTTATTTTTTATTTTATTATTTTTGGAGAGAGACACCGAGAGAAACAGATAGAGAGGGAGAGGAAGACAGAGATGGGCGCGCCAGCAGTCTCTCAGCTGCTGTGAACGAAATCTAGATGTGTGCGCCCCCTTGTGGGCAAGTGTAGCCTTGCGCCCTTGCGTCACTTTGCATTTGGCTAAACGTGGGACCTGGAGATTGGAACCGCTGGAGACTGGAACCAGCGTTCTTGGGCTTAGCAGGCAGGCACCTTAACCGCTAAGCCATCTCTCCAGCCCCCATACCTAAGGTTTTTTTAAGAAATAAAATCCATTAAACATAAATGCCAACTATCTACATTTGGGTCAGTATCTACATTGTTCCACTTTTTTGATGGGTTTAATATTAGCTCTTCTGATGGCACCTGTTTTTGTGTGTGTGCAGGTATAATCAAAACTAGTACCACTGGAGAGAAGACAGATGAAGAAGAGAAAGGTAAGTATTCTTTGAAGCCCTGTGGGGAAAGATGAGTATGACCCAGGGCTTGTCATCCTGTAGACAGAGAAGCTCTTCAGTTACAAAAACAAGGAGTTCAAGGGGAAATCAGAAGTCTTAAAAGCCAGAGGAAATGTTTCAAAAGTAACAGTTGACAAAAAAACAAAACAGGTGTGGTGGCGCAGTCAGGAAGCTGAGGTAGGAGGATTGCTGTGAATTTGAGGCCACGCTGAGACTATGAGTGAATTCCAGGTCAGCCTGGGCTAGGTGGAGACCCTACCTCGAAAAACCAAAATAATAATGATGATGATGATGATGAAGCATGTTGGTCTGAGGATGTAGTTTGATGGTAGAACACTTGCTTAACATGTACTAGACCTTGAATTCTATCCTTAGTAATGGGAAAGTTAAATAAAGTTGTTAATTGTAGATTAATAAAGTAACTAAGAAAAGAAGTAGCAAGGTGGGTGTGGTGGCACATTCCTTTAATCCCAACACTCAGAGGCCAAGGTAGAAAGATTGTTGTGAGTTAGAGACCCCCCTGAGACTACATAGTGAATTGCAGATCAGCCTGTGGTAGAGTGAGATCCTACCTTGAAAAAAATCCCCAAAAAGAAGTGGCAAAAGCTTGGTGTGATGGCACAAGACTTTAGTCTCAGCACTGGGGAGGCCGAGGTAGGAGCATCTCTGTGTGTGAGGCCGGTCAGCTCAGATAAAGTGAAACTTGCCTTGAAAAAAAAAAAAAAAAAAAAAAAACTAAAATGCTGGATGTAGTGGCACACACCTTTAATCCCAGCACTTGGGAGGCAGAGGTAGGAGGATCACTGCAAGTTCCAGGCCACCCTGAGAATACATAGTTAATTCCAGGTAAGCTTGAGCCAGAGTGAGACCCTACCTCAAAGAAACAAAAGAAGGGCTAGATAGAGCCGGGTATGGTGGCGCACGCCTTTAATCCCAGCACTTGGAGGCAGAGGTAGAAGGATCTCCGTGAGTTCAAGGCCACCCTGAGACTACATAGTTAATTCCAGGTCAGCCTGGGCCAGAGTGAGACCCTACCTTGAAAAACAAAACACAAAAAAAATAAAAAGAAGGGCTAGAGAAATGGCTTAGCGATTAAGGCATTTGCCTGTGAAGCCAAAGGATCCCAGTTCTCCAAGACTCACGCAAGCCTCATGCATAAGGGGCATATGCATCTGGAGTTCATTTGCAGTGGCTAGAGGCCCTGGCATGCCATTCACTCTCTATCTGCCTTTCTTCTCTCTCTCTCTCTCTCTCTCTCTCTCTCTCTCTCTCTCTTTCTCTCTCTCTGCTTGCAAATAAATTTTAAAAAAAATTAGGCAAAAAAAATAAACAACCACCACAAAAAAAAAAAGGAGCAAGGGGAGGAGGGAGAAAGAAAAAAAAGTGGCATGTGCCTATAATCTCAGCTACTTGGGAAGCTGAGATAAATGAGTTTTTAAAGTCTACTCAGTGTACAGTGAGCAAGGAATCACACCAAACATTTGGAAAGCTGAAATAGGTGGGTTATTGCTAGTGAGGCTATAGAGTGAAATTTTGCCTCAAAAAATAAGTAAAAACAGCAATAACAAAAAATCCTGAAAGGGAGAACTGAGATTGGGTTTCTCCTGCCATGGTTGGCTGTCTAGGTCTAGTGTGCAGAGGAGAGAGTGAGTGCTTTCACAAGGGTGGTTTGCCTGCTGGTATGAAGAAAATACAATTTCTTCCTGGCAGAGGACAGAGCTGCCCAGTCTTTGCTCAACAAGCTCATTAGAAGCAACCTCGTGGATAACACAAACCAAGTGGAAGTCCTGCAACGGGATCCGAACTCTCCCCTCTACTCAGTGAAATCTTTTGAAGAACTTCGCCTGTGAGTATTACTGCTTTGAGCAGTGATTTCCTGCCAGTCCCTCTTCCAAAGAGCAGCATCTCAGATTGTTCCGGGAATAACATTTTTTTATTGTATTTACTTCAAGTAGGTAGTGATCTACATGATTCAAAAGTGAATGCAGCTGGGCGTGGTGGCGCACGCCTATAATCCCAGTACTCAAGGAGGCAGAGGTAGGAGGATTGCTATGAGTTCAAAGCCACCCTGAGACCACATAGTGAATTCCAGGTCAGCCTGGGCTAGAGTGAGACCCTACCTCAGAAAAAAAAACAAACGGAATTCATGATGGGTTGCGGATATAGTTTAGTTGGTAAAGTGCTTGCCTGGCATACACTAATCCAGGCATTGTAGTACATACTTATAATCCCAGCACTTGGAGGTGGGGGGATCAGAAGTTCATGGTCATTCCTGGCTCCCTAGCAAGTTGGCCAGGCTAGGATACATGAAACATGAAACCCTGTCTCAGAAAGAAGGAAGGAAGGAAGAAAGGAAGGAAAGAGGAAGGAAGGAAGGAAAGAAAAGAAAAGTGAATTTATAAACAAATTGACAGTGATGGTCTCCCACCTGTCTCTTGGCTGCCCATTTTTCCTGTTGGTGGAGCCTTTTTCCCTTTGGATATGGGATCTCAGTTGGTGCTGGTAGCTCGGACCTGTAATCTCAGCTACTTTGGAGGCTGAAGCAGCTGAATTGCAAGTTTTGGGCCTGTCTGGGCTGTGTGGTGGATGCAGGATCTCACCATGTTGCCCAAGCTATCCCTGAACATTTGTACTCAAGAGATCCTTCTGCCTCAACCTTTTAGACAGCTGAGACTCTGGGTGTGTGCTGTAGCACCTGGCTTTCTTGTAGAGACTGAAATGCCACAGATTTATTCACCATAGCTGAAAGTCTTTTTTTCTTTTATGCTCTTAGAACTTTCAATAAAATATTGGCTGACAGGTGATTTCTGGATGTCAGGAACATTTCTTATTAGGTAAGCCCTTTTGTAAGACTATAGGGTTTACGGTTTTAAGAACATTTTAATCTACTTCTAGAAGTCTGTTCAAAAAATAAATAAATTTTAAAAAGCCTGGATACCTGTTATCTAGACTGGAAAGAAACCTTTGATAGGCCAGACTTTGGGGGAATGGACTACTTAATTATAAAGCACACTTAAGCTCTACAGAAGGGGTTGGTTGGTTGATTATTTAACAGTCTATGTTTTAAATATTTGAAACCAGACAAGGCTGTACAACACTGTGTCTGTAGTAATCACTGATGTATTTACCACTTGAAAATGCTAAGGGAGCAGCAGCTAGGGAGATGGCTCAGTGGATAAGGCTTTTGCTCTAAAAGCCTGTCAACTAGTGTCTGGATTCCCAGCAGCCACATAAAGCCAAACAAAAAGTGGCTCAGTAACATGCTATCGGGAGGCACAGTGAGATGAACCTGATTTCACAGGCCAGCTAGTTTGGTCTTTATAGTGGTCAACAACAAGAGAGATCTCGAAACAAGGTAGGAGAGGACCAACTCCCTGAGATTGTCCTCAGGATGATATCCACCTGCCCAAATACACAAATTAAAAATAAGTACATAAAAAGGGGATGGGGAGATTGCTCAGCCGTTAAAGATACTTGCTTGCAAAACCTGAGGGCCCAGAGAGAATGGGTGAGCCAGGGCCTTTAGCCACTGCAAGTGAACTCCAGATGCATGTGCCACTTTATGCATGTGGCTTTACGTAGGTATTGGAGAATCAAACCCGGGTCATTAGGCTTTGTAGGCAGGTGCCTTAACCACTTAGCCATCTCTCCAGCCCAGGACCTAAGTTTGATTCCTCAGTACCCACATTAAGCCAGATGCACAAAGTGACACATGTATCTGGAGTACGTTTGCAGTGGCAGGAGGCCCTGGTGCGCCCATGCTTACTGTACTTACTATCTTTCTGTGTGCACCTCCTACCCTCCCCAAATAAATATCCTGGAGAATTGAACCTGAGTCCTTTGGCTTTGCAGGCAAGTGCCTCAACCACTATTTTTATTTAATTTTTTTGGTTTTTCGAGGTAGGCTTTCACTCTAGTCCAGGCTGATCTGGAATTAACTATGTAGTCTCAGGGTGGCCTCAAACTCACGGCAGTCCTCCTACCTCTGCCTCCCAAGTGCCGGGATTAAAGGCGTGTGCCCCCACACCCGGCTTTTATTAAATTTTTTTTGTTTGTTTGAGAGAGAGAAAGAGAGAGAATTGGTGTGCCAGGGCCTCTAGCCACTGCAAACGAACTCCAGACACATGTACTACCTTGCGCATCTGGCTTACATGGGTCCTGGGGAATCAAACCTGGGTCCTTTGCTTTGCAGGCAAATGCCTTAACCACTAAGCCATCTCTCCAGCCCCACAATATATATATATATATTGAGACAGCACCTCGTATGTCACAGGCTATCCCCAAATTGCCTATATAGGCAGTGGTGACCTTGAATTTCTGATCCTCCTGCTTTTACCTCCCAATTGCTGGGATCACAGGCATGTGCCACTATTCCCAGTTTATACAATGCTTTGTGCATGCAAGGCTAGCATTCTACCAACCAAACTATATCCCCAACTCTTAAAAGTGTAACATTTTTTGTTTTGTTTTGTTTGTTTTTTGAGGTAGGGTCTCGCTGTAGACCAGGCTGATCTGGAATTCAATATGTAGTCTCTGTGGCCTCTAACTCATGGTGATCCTCCTACTTCTGCCTCCCAAGTGCTGGGATTAAAGGCATGTGCCACCATGCCTGGCTAAAAATGTGACCATATATATATATACACATACACATATATATATATATATATTTTTTTTTGTTTGGTTTTGCGAGGTAGGGTCTCACTCTGGTCCAGGCTGACCTGGAATTAACTATGTAGTCTCAGGGTGGCCTCGAACTCTCGGTGATCCTCCTACCTCTGCCTCCCGAGTACTGGGATTAAAGGTGTGCGCCACCACACCCGGCAAAAATATATATTTTTTATATATTTATTTTTTTGAGAGAGAGGGAGGGAGAAGCAGAGAGACAGACACAGAGAGAGGATGAGAATTGGTTCACCAAGACCTAGCTACACAAACAAACTCCAGATGCATGCACTGCCACCTTGTGTATCTGGCTTTAAATGGGTACTAGGGAATCGAACCTGCATCCTTTGGCTTCGCAGGCAAGTGCCTTAACCACTAAGCCATCTCTCCAGCCCAAAGTGTGACTTTTAAGGTTATTCAGGAAATTAGGTATTTTTTTATTTTTTGCTTTTTTTTTTCAGGTAGGGTCTCACTCCAGCCCAGGCTAACCTGGAATTCACTTTGTAGTCTCAGGGAGGCCTTTTATGCGATCCCCCACCTCTGTCTCCTGGTTGCTGAGATTAAAAGCATGTGCCACCACACCTGGCTTATTATTATTTTTTTAAATATTTTATTTATTTAGAGAGACGGGGAGAAAGAATGAGCACACCAGACTTTGTAGCCAGTGCAAACAAACTTCAGGTGCTTGTGCCACCTTGTATATCTGCATTTATGTGGGTACTGGGGAATTGAACCTGGGTTCTTTGGCTTTTCAGGCAAGTACTTTAATCACTAAGCCATCTCTCTCTCTTTTTTTTTTTGAATTACAAAGTGGAAAGTTTCCTTATGGCGTTTTTCCTTACTTTGGGTTGACCCTCTCCCTCACCCCATGGTCATTTTTGTTTTCCCCAGTTCTGGGACTGGTAATCAGGGTTTCATGCATACTAAACAAGCACCTTACCACTGAATCACACCCCAGTCCCTTCCATTATCTTTGTTGTTTTGAGGTAGGGTTTCACTCTAGCCCAGGCTGACTTGAAATTCACTATGTAGTTCCAGGCTGGCCTGGAACTCACAGCAATCTTCCACTTCTGCCTCCTGAATGCTGGGATTAAAGGTGTGAGCCACCATTCCCAGCTCCACTGTGGTTTATTTTATTTTTTTCTGAGGTAGGGTCTCACTCTAGCCCAGGCTGACCTGGAATTCACTATGTAGTCTCAGGGCAGCCTCAAACTCACCGTAATCCTCCTATCTCTGCCTCCCAAATGCTGGGATTAAAGACGTGTGCCACCATGCTCGGCTTCCATTGTCTTTTGAAACAGGGTTTCATGTCACACAGGCTATCTTCAAGCTCATTAAGTAACTGAGGATAACCTTGGACTGCTTGACCACCTCCCAAGAGATGGGGTTATAAGCATGTGCCATAACACCAGACTGACCTTGAACTCACAGTGATCCTCGTACCTCTGCCTCCCAAATGTTGGAATTAAAGGTGTGTACTGCCAGGCATGGTGGCGCATGCCTTTAATCCCAGCACTCAGGAGGCAGAGGTAGGAGGATCTCCATGAGTTCAAGCCACCCTGAGCCTACATAGTGAATTCCAGGTCAGCCTGGGCAGAGTGAGACCCTACCTTGAAAAACAAATAAATAATAAAAGTTTAAAAGGGGTATGATGGAGATTAGAGTTCTAAAGGGGAATGAGGGGAGGGGAGGGAAATATGCATTTTTTTGTATGTATGTATAGAAGTTGTCAATAAAAAAAGTAAAATGGCCAGGCATGGTGGCGCACGCCTTTTATCCCAGCACTTGGGAGGCAGAGGTAGGATGATCACCATAAGTTCGAGGCCACCCTGAGACTACATAGTGAATTCCAGGTCAGCCTGGACTAGAGTGAGACCCTACCTCGAAAAACCAAAAATAAATAAATAAATAAAATAAAATAAAAATTTTGAAAAAAAGGTGTTTACCACCAGGCCCAGGTTGTCAAGGGTTTTATTCACCAGATTTGTCACCTGTTCTCCCCCCTCCCCTGCGCACTTTAAAAAAATTTTTTTAGAATTATTTATTTATTTGCAAGCAGAAGAGAAAATGAGAATGGATGCCCTAGGGCCTCCAGCCACTGCAAATGAACTCCAGATGCCTGCACCACTTTGTGCATCTGGTTGTACATGGGCACTAGAGATTGAACCCTGATCATTAGTCTTTGCAGCAAGCACCTTAACCACTGAGCTATCTCTCCAACCCCTGTTCTGTTTTTTGGAGACAAAATTTCATTTGATTGACTCCACAGTCTAGGATAGCCCAGAACTAACTATGGAGTTTAGGCTTAAACTATATATCAGAGCAATTTAATATACTCTTGTTTCCTAAGATCCACTTTGTTCTTCCAAGATTAACAGATTTTTCCATTTGAGAGCTTGTTTGGAGGTTCTAGCAGGGGAGTGCAGCTACTTGTATACCCATGACCAAAGACCAGTCCTCCTCTATTTGGGGAAGGTCGTCCTCTTCGACTGAGCGTGCAGCTTTGGGAGGGAAACATGGAGTAGTGAGGGAGGAAGGGGATGCCTGTCTAGCCAGATCAGCAAAATCAACCCTGGCGATCAGTGGGTGACAGATGTCACAGCCAGATTGCCCTCACATCCAGATTTTTTATTTGAAAAAAAACTTGAAGCTGGACATTGTGGTGCACACCTTTAATCTTAGCATTCAGGAGGGCAGAGGTGGGATCACTATGAGTTCGAGGCCACCCTGAGACTACATAGTGAATTCCAGGTCAGCCTGAGCTAGAATGAGACCCTACCTCAAAAACCTCCTCTCCCCCACCGCCAAAAAAAAAAAAAAAAAAAAGCTTAGGGCTGTGGCTGGAGAGATGGCTTAGTGGTTAAGGCGCTTGTCTGCAAAGCCTAAGGACTCATGTTCAACTCTCCAGATCCCACATAAGCCAGATATACAGTGATGCTAGCACACATGGTTGCACAAGCTCACAAGGGAGCACATGTGTCTGGAGTTCGACTGCAGTGGCTAGAGGTCCTGGCCCACCAATATTCTCTCTAATTAAAAATGGGGGGGGGGGGACTGGAGAGATGGCTTAGTGGTTAAGGTGCTTGCCTGCAAAGCCAAAGGACCTCAGTTCGATTCCCTAGGACCCATGTAAGGCAGATGTACTAGGTGGCGAATGCATCTGGAGTTCATTTGCAGTGGCTGGAAGCCCTGGTGTACGCATTCTCTCTCTCTCTCTGCCTCTTTCCGTCTCTTAAATAAATAAAAATAAAAAATATTTTTTAAAGACAGTCTGTTGCTTGCCTCTGACCTCTGAAAACAAACAAACCAAAAAAAAAAAAAAAAAAAGAAACGGGCTGGAGGGATGGCTGCCTGCAAAGTCAAAGGACCCAGGTTCACTTCCCCAAGGACCCATGTTGGCCAGATGCACAAGGGGGTGCATATGTCTAGAGTTCGTTTGCAGTGACTGGAGGCCCTGGCATGCCCATTCTCCCTCCCTCCCTCCCACTTTCTCTGCCAAATAAATTAATAGAATATTAAAAAAAAAAAAAAAAACGGGTGTGGTGGCACATGCCTTTAATTCCAGCACTTGGGAGGCAGAGGTCAGAGGATTCCCTTGAGTTCAAGGCCATCCTGAGACTACAAAGTGAATTCCCGGTCAGCCTGGGCTAGAGTGAAACCCTACGTCCCAAAAACAAAACAAAACAAAACAAAAAAACAGGACTTGAGAGATTGCTCTGCAGTTAAAGGTGCATGCTTGTAAAGCTTGATTGATAGCCAGGGGTTAAATCCCTAGAATCTACGTTGAGCCAGATGCACAGGGTGGCACATGCATCTGGAGTTTGTAGTGGCAGAATGCCCTGATGTACCCAATCCTTCCCACCCTCTTCCTCTTTCTGCTTGCAAATAAATTAAAAAAATAAAAGCCAGGCATTGTGCTCGCACACATTTAATTCTAGCACTTGGGAGGCAGAGAGTTAGGAGAATCGCTGTTGAGGTCAGCTTGGAACTGCAGAGTAAGTTCCAGGTCAGTCTGAACAGAGTGAGACCCTGCCTCGAAAAACCAACCAACCAAACAAACAAAAAAAACCTGAACTCTATTTCAACCATTGATGAGTTATTATGATTTATTTGCAAGGGAGAGTATGGGTGCTCCAGGGCTGGAGATGAGCTCCAGATTCATGTGCATCTGGTTTTATGTAGTTACTAGGAAATCAAATTCAAGCCACAAGGCTTTGCAAGCAAATGCCTTTAACCAGTGAGCAGTTTTCCAGCCCTTGTGTTTTGTTTTGTTTTTGTTGTTGTTTGAGTCAAGAAAGAATCTGGTTATGTAGTCCAGGCTGGCCTGAAGCTAACTACATAGCTCAGACTGACCTGTAACTAACAAAAATCCTCCTGCCTTATCTCTTCCCTTGAGTGCTACAATTACAGACATAGATTTCCAAGTCTGGCTTGGGTTTTGCTTGTTGAAAGTCAAGTTCTTTCTGATTTCATGTTTAGAAGCCAAAAGAAACAAGGAATGGGACACAGGTCACTTAACATACTTGGATTATTTTTTACTTAGAGATTTGAGTCTGGGGTTGGGTTCGGTGCAGTGGCACACGCCTTTAATCCCAGTGCCTGGGAGGCAGAGGTAGAAGGATCACTTATGAGTTTGAGGCCACCCTAAGACTATATAGAGAATTTCAGGTCAGCCTGGGCTAGAGTGAGACCCTACTCAAAAAACAAACAAAAAAAAAAATCAAAAATTAAAAATTTGAGTCTAGTGTAGTGGCATATGCCATTAATCCCAGCACTCAAACGGCTGAAGTAGAAGGATGGACACGAGTTCAGGACCAGTCTGAGGCTACATGGTGATTTTTTTTTTTTTTTTTTTTTTTTTTGGTTTCTCGAGGTAGAGTCTCACTCTGGCCCAGGCTGACCTGGAATTAACTATGTAGTCTCAGGGTGGCTTTGAACTCACGGCAATCCTCCTACCTCTGCCTCCCGAGTGCTGGGATTAAAGGCGTGCGCCACCACGCCCGGCTACATGGTGATTTTTAGGTCAGTCTGGAATAGAGTGAGATCCTCAAAAAAAAAAAAAAAAATGATGAAGGGTGCTAGGGAGATGGCTCAGCAGTGAAAGGTGCTTACTTGCAAAGCCTGCCCACCCAAATTCAATTCCCCAGTGTCCATGTAATATGAGATGTTTACAGTAGCAAGAGGCCTCCAGCGGACCCATTCTCTGTAGATTTCCATCACTTCACAAATTAAAAAAAAAATTAAGTGGGTAGAGTAGGGGAGATTGCTCAGTGGTTAAAGGTGCTTGCCTGCAAAGCCCACTGGCCTGGGTCCAATCCCTCAGCAACATAGCGAGATACAAAGTGCGCATATGTCTGACATTTGTTTGGTGCCCATATATGTGTGTGTGTGTGTGTGTGTGTGTGTGTGTGTGTGTGTGTACACACATGCATATAAGTAACGACTTCATAGGGAAACAAAGTGATTTGTCTAGTCTCAGATAATGTTGTTTTTTATTTCCCTTTTTTTTTTTCTCGAGGTAGGGTCTCACTCTGGTCCAGGCTGAGCTGGAATTCACTATGTGGTCTCAGGGTGGCCTCGAACTCATGGCGATCCTCCTACCTCTGCCTCCTGAGTGCTGGGATTAAAGGCGTGTGCCACCATGCCTGGCTTAAATTCTTTTTTTGATGCCTTCAAAACATTATCTGAAGCCAGGCTTGGTGGCACACACCTTTAATCCCAGCACTCGGGAGGCAGAGGTAGGAGGATCGCCATGAGTTCGAGGCCACCCTGAGACCACATAGTGAATTCCAGCTCAGCCTGAGCCAGAGTGAGACCCTACCTCAAAAAAACAAAACAAAAAAAAAAAAGAGAATTTAACTCAGGCATGTGGTGCACACCTTTAATCTCAGCACTTGGGAGGTATATGTAAGAGGATTATCTGAGTCTGAGGTCAGCCTGGGCTAGAGAGAGACCCTACCTCAACAACAACAACAAAGAGTTTAATTGTGGTGGGTAGCATCATTCCTTGTTAGGTCTGGGGAAAGATATGATTATAGTCTTCTAAAACAATTTCAGTTACTAGAAACCTATCCTGTCTCTCTCTCTCTCTCTCCCTTTCCTCCTAGGAAACCACAGCTTCTCCAGGGAGTCTATGCCATGGGCTTCAATCGACCATCCAAGATACAGGAGAATGCATTACCAATGATGCTTGCTGAACCGTAAGTGCAGGCCCACGTGGCACAAACAGCTCATATTTTACTGAGTTACAAAATGGGTTACTTGGGGCAGCATATTTCTTTAGGAAAATAGCTTAGGCAAGTGCATAGACAATCATGTGAATTTGGGCACAGTTCCTAGCTTTCTCGCTTACAGTATAACCTAGGGGCTAGAGAGATGGCTTAGCAGTTAAAGCGTTTGGCTGCAAAGCCTAAGGATCCAGGTTCAATTCCCCAGTACCCACATAAAGCCAGATGCACAAAGTGACACATGGATCTGGAGTTCTTTTGCAGTGGCTAGAGGTCCTGGCATGCCCATTCTCTCTCTCTCTCTCTCTCTCTCTCTCTCTCTCTCTCTCTGTGTGTGTGTGTGTAAGTTAAAAAATTAACTTTCAAAAAAATAGTAAAAGCTGCTGGGCTTGGTGGCACATGCCTTTAATCCCAGCACTTGGGAGGCAGAGGTAGGAGGATCACTGTGAGTTCAAGGCCACTCTGAAACTGCATAGTGAATTCCAGGTCAGTCTGGCCTAGAATGAGACCCTACCTTTGAAAAACCAAACAAAAAAAAGAGAGAGAGTGAGCGCCGGGCATGTGTACCTTTAATCCCAGCACTGGGGAGAATCACCGTGAATTCAAGGCCACCCTTGAATTCCAAGTCAGCCTGAGCTAGAGTGAGACCTGCCTTGAAAAACAAAACAAAAAACCGGAATTGTCCAGCCACAGGAGCTGAGTCCTGGAGACATGTTCTGGTTCAGCAAAGAATGTCACTGAAGACTTGTCTAGCTAAGATTGTACATCATACTTTGTAATTTTTTTTATATGAAAGCGAGAATGAGAATTGGCACGCCAGGGCCTCCAGCCACTGTAATCAAATTCCAGACACGTGTGCCACCTTGTGCATGTGTGCAACATTGAGCATAAGTCATATTGTATGTTTGGCTTATGTGGGATCTGGGGAGTCAAGCATGGGTTCTTAGGCTTTTGCAGGCAAGTGCCTTAAGTGCTAAGCCATTTTCCAGCTCTGTAAAATTGTACTTTTGATTTCCCTGGGGCACTTGGGATTTAAAATTAGGGCATTTGAGTTATACTAGAATCTAGAATGAGGATTTTCTTGGTTTTTCCCTAAAAGAATTATTTCCTTCACGACTAAAGGTTTTGTTTGTTTGTTTGTTTTGTTTTTGTTTTGTTTTGTTTTTTTGGTTTTGCAAGGTAGGGTCTCACTCTGGTCCAGGCTGACCTGGAATTAACTGTGTAGTCTCAGGGTGGCCTCAAACTCTCGGCGATCCTCCTACCTCTGTCTCCTGAGTGCTGGGATTAAAGGTGTGCGCCACCATACCCGGCTAAAGCTATTTTTTTTAAATAACACAGGAAAAATGTCAGGCTACATTGTAACTTAGTGGCAGAGTGATTGTCTAGCCTTTTAGGTTCAGTCCCCAGCACTGCCATTACATAATAATGTGGGCTGAAAAAAAATATGTGGCCTGCAGAGATGGCTTAGGGGTTAAGGTGCTTGCCTGCAAAGCCAAAGGACCCAGATTCGATTCCCCAGGACCCAATGAGCCAGATGCACAGGTGGCACATGTCTGGAGTTTCTTTGCAATGGCTTGATGCCCTGGTGTGCCCATTATCTCTCTCTCTCTGCCTCTTTCTCTCAAATAAATAAATAAATAAATAAAACATTTAAAATAAAAAAAAATAATGTATTAAAGTAAATTTTAGTCAGTGTAGGAAACCTAGATAATGTAGAGAAACACAAAGGGAGAAATATTCCTCCTAGAAAAAAAAAAAACGTTTTTTTGATACTTTATTGTGTTTATCTAGTATTAATTTCATTTCTGTTCTTGTTGATTTAGCCCACAGAATCTGATCGCCCAGTCTCAGTCTGGTACTGGAAAAACTGCTGCCTTTGTCTTGGCTATGCTCAGCAGAGTGGAGCCCACAGACAGATTCCCTCAGGTAAGTCTTAGAAGTGTGCAGGTCCTGGCCTGCTTGCCCTGGGAAGAGAACTGCCACCTGGTAAGGGATGAATGAAAGCTGACATCTCAGTCCATGGCTCAGGTAGACTTCATTTTGAAAGAGCAGCCTGAAGCATTACCTTCCAAAAGTCTCCACTAAGCCAGGGCTCCCACCAAGGTAGGGCTCTGTACTGAGGGCTCTGGCTCACAGCTAACAAGTAGATCTGCCTAGGCTGACCTGGAACTTACTCTGTAGACCAGACAGGCCTCAAACTCTTGGTGATCATCCTATCTTCATTTGCTTATTGCTTAGATTAAAGGTGTGTGTTGCCATGCCCAGCTCTTGCACAGTTTGATGCCTCAGGCCTGCTGTTACTAAACTCTTTCTTTATGTTCTCTCATTAGTGTCTGTGCCTCTCCCCAACATACGAGCTGGCACTTCAAACAGGCAAAGTGATTGAGCAGATGGGCAAATTTCATCCAGAACTGAAGCTTGCTTATGCTGTTCGAGGCAATAAATGTGAGTATAAGGCATGAGATGTAAGCAGAGAGCACAGCAGAGGGTGGCTGGGTGTTTGGATTTGAAAGTGTGATGGTTATATTTAACTGGTTAGAGCCATCTTTCCCTACAGCCTAGTTGTATTGATTTTAGCAAATCTCCTTACCTACTTGCTGGTTTGTTTTCTTTGTTTATTGTTTGTTTTTTGAGGCAGGGTCTCATGAATCCCAGGTTGGCTTTGAAATCCTGATGGAGTGCTTGCTTCAGCAGCGCAATACTAAAATTGGAACAAAATCCTGAAGTAGCCAAGGGATGACCATGAACTCCTGATTCTGCTTGGGACTACACCATAACCCACACACTTGCTGACTTGTTAACAGGCCTCTTTAGCCTTCCCTTTTCTCATCTTCCTCCTCCAATCAAACCCATGACTTTATACATGTTAGAAAAACTCTCTGCTGCTAAGCTATAGCTGAGCCCCCTTCCTTAGATATGCTGTTCTTTTTTATTTCTGAGGCAGATCTCTCACTATCCTGGGCTGTCCTGGAATTCACTCTGTAGCTTCTTGAGGCTGGCATGCACCACCACACTGAACCAGATATTCTTTTTATTAATGGGTGAGGTGGGGGAAGTTTCGAGGTAGGGTCTCACTCTTGCCCAGGCTGATCTGGAACTTACTCTCTAGTCCCAGGCTAGCCCTGAACTCAGAGTAAATCCTCCACCTTTGCCTCTTGACTGCTGGAACTAAAGGTACACGCTATGTGGTGGTTTGCTCAGGTGTCCCCCATAAACATAGGTGTTCTGAATGCTAGGTTCCCAGCTGATGCAGATTTGGGAATGAACACCTCCTGGAGGCAATGTATTGTTGCTTACTCTATTCATGCCATTGTTTTCCCCTGCCATCATAGAGCTTCCCCTTGAGTCTATAAGCCAAAATAAAATAAACCTTTATTCCCCCACAAGCTGTTCTTGGTTGGATGCTTTCTGTCAGAAATACAAATCTGACTGCAACACACCATCACACCCAGCCCTTCCTTTTGTTTAAAAAAAATAATAATATTTTTGTTGTTCAAGGCCAGACTGAGACTACAGAGTGAATTCCAGGTCAGCCTGGGCTAGAGTGAGTCCCTATGTAAAAAAAAAAAAAAAAAAAAAAATAGGGACTGGAGAGATGGCTCAGTGCCTGCAAAGTCTAACAACCCATGTTTGATTCCCCAGTACCCATGCCAGATGCAAAATGGTGCATGCATCTTGAGTTTGTTTTCAGAGGCTAGAGGTGCTAGCATGCCCATTTTCTCCTTGCAAATAAATATCATAAAATAATTCAGGCTGGAGAAGATGGCTTAGCATTTAAAATGTTTGCCTGCAAAACTAAAGGACCCCATTTCGAAATCCCTAGGCTCCATGAAGCCAGATGCACAAGGAGGCACATGAATCTGGAGTTCGTTTGCACTGGCTGGAGGTGTGCCCATTTTCTCTCTCAAATAAATAAATTAAATATATTTTAAAAAAATAAAAATGTGGGCTGGAGAGATGTCTTAGTGGGTAAGGCGTTTGCCTGCAAAGCCAAAGGATCCCGGTTCAGTTCTCCAGGACCCATGTAAGCCAGATGCACAAGGGAGCACGTGCATCTGGAGTTTGTTTACAGTGGCTGGAGGCCCTTACATGCCCATTCTCTCGCTCTCTCTCCCTCTCAAATAAATAAATAAATAAAATATATTTAAAAATAAATAAATAATTCTAGCCAGGTGTGGTGCACACCTTTAATCGTAGCACTTGGGAGGCAAAGGTAGGAGAATAGCCATAAGTTCAAGGCCACCCTGAGACTACATAGTGAATTCCAGGTCAGCCTGAGCTAGAACGAGACCCTACCTAAAAAAAAAAAAAAAAAAAAATCTAGGGCTGGAGAGATGGCTTAGCGGTTAAGGTGCCTGCTTGCTAAGCCTAAGAACACTTGTTCGATTCTCTAAGTCCCCCTTTAGCAGGACACAAAGTGACGCAAGGATGCAATGCCACACTTGCCCACAAGGGGGTGCACGCATCTAGAATTTGTTCACAGTGGCTAAGAGGCTGTGCTCTCTCAAAAAAAAAAAAAATCTAAAAAATTGTTTTGGTGGCACACGCCTTGAAGTCCAGCACAGCGGAGGCTGGGGTAGGATTGCTGTGAGTTTGAGGCCAGCCTGAGACTGCATAGTGAATTCCAAATCAGCCTGGGTTAGATCTCAAACAAACAAACAAAAAACCTCCAGATGCATGCATCATTTTATGCATCTGGCTTTACGTGGAGAACAGGAAAGTCAAACCAAGGTCTTTAGGCTTTGCAAGCAAGTGCCTTAAACACTGAGCCCTCTCTCCAGGCCAAGACGCAGGGTTTTTGTCACCTCTTCTGGTCACTGTTACATTCAGTATTATTGACAGTAAATATTACCAATGTTACTTGAACTTCAGGCTTGGAAAGCTGTGCTTGCCTTCTTTCCTTGGAGAGCCCCCTGGCAAAAGCTTCTTAGCCTTGGATCCTGTACTTGGCAGGAATGGGACTTTGCCTGGATGATGGTGATGATTATATGATTTTTCAAGGTAGGGGCTCACTCTAGCCCAGGCAACCTAGAATTCACTATGTAGTCTTAGGCTGGCCTCAAACTCACAGTGATCCTCCTACCTTTTCCTCCCCAGGACTGGGATTAAAGGTGTGCGCCTTTATTTTTATTAGAAAGAGAATGGACATACTAGGACCTCCTGCCACTGCAAACGAACTCCAGATAGATGCATGTGCTACCATGTTCATCTGGCTTATATAGGTTCTGGGGAGTTGAACTCCTTAGGCTTTGCAGGCAAGCACCTTTACCACTAAGCCATCTCTCTACCACTCCACCCCCCTTTTTAAAATGGTGCAAACCTCCTTTATTGGTTCCTAGGTTGGCATCTCCAGATGCTGCTGCTGCCCTCTGAAACTATATCCTTTTTTTTTTTTTTTTTTTTTTTTGCTTTTTCGAGGTAGGGTCTTGCTCTAGCCCAGGCTGACCTGGAATTCACTATGTGGTCTCAGGGTGGCCTCAAACTCACAGCAATCCTCCTATCTGTGCCTTCCAAGTGCTGGGATTAAAGGCATGCACCACCACCCCCGGCCAGAGAGAATGTGGATATGCCATGGCCTTCAGCTACTGCAAATAAACTCCAGATGCATGCATCATCTTGTGCATCTGGCTTTATGTGGGTACTGGGGAATTGAACCTGGGTCCTTAGGCCTTGTAGGCAAAGGCCTTAAGTATTAAGCAATCTCCCCAGCCCAACTCTTTTGAGGTAGGATCTCACTCTGGTCCAGGCTGACCTGAAATTTACTATGTAGTCTCAGAGTGGCCTCGAACTCATGGTGATCCTACTACCTCTGCCTACTGAGTGCTGGGAATAAAGGCATGTGCCACCATGCCTGGCCCAGCCCAACTCTTGATGCTGTACCTAAACTTGACAGATGGTAATGACTAGCTAGGCATGGTGGTTCAATCCTATAACCCTACCACTTAGGAGGTTGAGGCAAGAGAATTGCCATAAATTCAAACCAACAGACCTTGACTCAAAGCTTAGTCTGGTGTGGTACTGTACACCTTTAATCCCACCATTGGAAAGGCAGAAGTAGAAGGATCATTGGGCATGGTGGTTTACACCTCTAATCCCAGGACTCAGAGGGTCGGAAAGGAGTTTAACCATAAATTCAAGACCAGCTTGAACTATTAAAGGAGTGAGGGCTGCAGAGACGGCTTAAATGGTTAAGGCACTTGCCTGCAAAACTTAACCCAGGTTTGATTCCCTAGTACCTATGTAAAACCAGATGCACAAGGTAGCACATGCATCTGGACTTCATATGTAGTGACTGGAGGCCCTGGCATGCCCATTCTATCTCTCCTTGCAAATAAACCAAAAGTAAAAAGAAAGCCAGGTGTGGTGGCACACACCTTTAATCCCAGGACTTGCGAGAGAGAGGTATGATAATAGCCATGAGTTCAAGGCCACCCTAAGACTACATAGTGAATTTCAGGTCAGCCTGAGCTAGAGTGAGGCCTTACCTCAGAAAACAAAACAAACAACAAAATGTAGGCAGGTGTGGTGATGCATGTCTTTAATCCCAACATTTGGGAGGCAAAGATAGGATCACCATGAGTTCAAAACCACCCTGAGATTAGATAGAGAATTCCAGGTCAGCCTGAGCTACAGTGAGACTCTACCTTGAAAAAGAAAAGAAAAAAAAAAAAAAGTAAAAGAAGGAATTTCAAAGAAAAAAAAAAGAATTCCATGCTATGGAATTGAGGAGAAAGAAAAAGAAACAAACTGACTTGTTGAGTGTCCTTTGTGTTTCATTCTGACCACAGTGCATTGAGACCTGTGTCAGTCTACTCATTCACAGTAGAAGGGACGAAGGCTTGAAGGTTTTGATGTTTGGAATTAACTTGCTGTATTAGTGCTATATAGATGGACAAGGATTTATTTGATAACCACAGCTGACTTTGCTTTTGAAAACATCCTGTCTTCACAGTGGAAAGGGGTCAGAAGATCAGTGAGCAAATTGTCATTGGCACCCCTGGGACTGTCCTGGACTGGTGCTCCAAGCTCAAGTTCATCGATCCCAAGAAGATCAAAGTATTTGTTCTGGATGAGGCTGACGTGATGATAGCTACTCAGGGCCACCAAGACCAGAGCATCCGCATTCAGAGGTAGGAAATGGAGCCAGAAGGAGATGGCAGAGCCTCCTCTTGCTCCTGTCAGGTTCTTTGCTCTGCTCTATGTAGCAGCATTTGGCCTCAGCCCAGGTTGAGAAGGGGGACCTGGGACCCTTACCTCACCCAGTGCCACCCTGGTGTGCTCCTCTCCCTCCCAGGGCTGTTCTGCACCCCAGACAGCCTGCAGAAGCCAGAGCCCATCCAGGCAGTGGAGGCCGAGCTTCTGTTCCTTCTGGTGAAAAGCCGGGCCTCCCCTCCACTTGCAGGATGCTGCCCAGAAACTGCCAGATGCTGCTTTTCTCTGCCACCTTTGAAGACTCAGTGTGGAAGTTTGCCCAGAAAGTGGTTCCAGACCCCAACATTATCAAACTGAAGCGTGAGGAGGAGACGTTGGACACCATCAAGCAGTATTACGTCCTGTGCAATAACAGAGAGGAGAAGTTCCAGGCCCTGAGCAACCTGTATGGGGCCATCACCATTGCTCAAGCCATGATCTTCTGCCATGTGAGTAGCAGCAGTAGAGTTAGTTGTAGACTGCATTCATTTCATCCCTCATCCCTTAGTACAAACTTATTTTTATTTTGTTTTGTTTTGTTTTTTTGAGATAGGGTCTCACTCTAGCTCAGGGTGGCCTGGAACTCATGGTGATCCTCCTACCTCTGCCTGCCTAGTGCTGGGATTAAAGGCGTGTGCCACCACGCCTGGAGAGTACAGCCAGTACAAACATTTTAATAAAATCGTTTCTGGAGGCTGGAGAGATGGCTAGTGGTTAAAGGTACTTACTTGAAAAGCCTACCTGCCCATGTTCAACTCCTCAGTCACCCATGTATAGCTGGACAGGCATACATTTGTTGACAGTGGCAAGGGCCCCTGCCATGCCCAAGCACACATATGCAAATAAATGAATAACAAAGCCAAAGGACCCAGGTTCAATTCTCCAGGACCCATGTAAGCCAGATGCACAAGGTGGCCCACGCATCTGGAGTTCTTTGCCATGGCTAGAGGCCTTGCATGCCTGTTCTCTTTAAGGGCTGGGGAAATGACTTAGTGGTTAAGGCGTTTGCCTGGGAAGCTTAAGGACTCTGGTTTGATTCCCCAGGACCCACGTAAGCCAGATGCACAAGGGGGCACATGTGTCTGGAGTTCGTTTGCAGTGGCTGGAGGTCCTGGCGCACCCATTCTCTTTCTATCTGCCTCTTTTTTTCTCTCTCTCAAATAAGTTAATTAATTTAAATATATATACAAAGCAGTCATGCCATTAAAAATTTTTTAAGTTGTATTTATCAAGTGACAGGCATTGTTGCTTGCTAATAACGCATTATGTCAATTTGACAATTTTAAGATACTTAACTTTTTTTTTTTTTTTTTTGAGGTAGGGTCTCACTCTAGCCCAGGCTGACCTGGAATTCCCTATGTAGTCTCAGGGTGGCCTCAAACTCATAGCAATCCTCCTACCTCTGCCTCCTGAGTGCTGGGATTAAAGGTGTGCGCCACCATGCCCGGCTAAGATACTTAACTTCTAAATTTCATATGAGTCTACTAGTCCACTAGATAAAATACAATCCCTTTAGGTATCAACATTTCTCCAAATTTTTGTTTTTCAAGGCCAAATATGGTGGCACATGCCTTTAATCCCAGCTCTTGGGTGGCAAAAGTAGAAGGATCACTGTGAGTTTGAGGCCAGCCTGGAACTACAGGGTAAGTTCCAGGTCAGCCTGGGCTAGCGTGAGAACCTATCTTGAAAAACTAACTAACTAAATGAATGAATAAACAAATAAATAAAATAAAAAATTTTCTTTTTGTTTTCCTTCCAGACCCGCAAAACAGCTAGCTGGCTGGCGGCAGAGCTCTCAAAAGAGGGCCACCAGGTGGCTCTGCTGAGTGGTGAAATGATGGTGGAGCAGAGAGCTGCCGTGATTGAGCGCTTCCGAGAAGGCAAAGAGAAGGTTCTGGTGACCACCAACGTGTGTGCCCGTGGTAAGCAAGACTGGCCAGATTCATCAAGCTCGGGGTCCCAGGCCCTGTGAGCAAGATAAGTCCTCGCATCCAGGGCAGTGGATGGCGTGGTTGGGACACTCTTTTGTAGGATAGGGTGATAAGAAGCTCTCAGAAGGCAGCAGCCTGCCATAGTGGAAGGAGACTCCAGGCTCTGACTGCTTGGGAACAGAGCCTGCTCTTCCTGAGGCACCTCTGGCTGTTGAGTTGTGTCTCCAATCACAACCCTGCTTTTTCTTTTATTTATTTATTTTGGTTTTTCGAGGTAGTGTCTCAGTCTAGTCCAGGCTGAACTGGAATTCACTATGTAGTCTCAGGCTGGCCTGGAACTCACAGCAATCCTCCTATCTCTGCCTCCCAAGTGCTGGGATTAAAGGCGTGCACCACCATGCCCAGCACAGACCTGCTTTGTGATGTCTTAGTTTTAGCACCTGCCACGGTTTTGTTCTTTTGCTTCTACTACAGGCCTGTAGGTGTTCTCCACTGCCCACATCCCAGAGGTGGGCTGTCCCAGGCTCTGCCTTGACTGGAACTGGGTGTTTGGCTGAGTGTGGGTGGCTATGTCTCCTCCTCTGACTCCTCTGTCTGTGCCCATCCCTCCAACTCCTGCATGCAGGTATCGATGTTGAACAAGTATCTGTTGTCATCAACTTTGATCTGCCCGTGGACAAGGATGGGAACCCAGACAACGAGACCTACCTGCACCGGATCGGGCGCACAGGACGCTTTGGCAAGCGGGGTCTGGCGGTGAACATGGTGGACAGCAAGCACAGCATGAACATCCTCAATAGGATCCAGGAGCATTTTAGTGAGTCCCTGGAGTGTGCTACGCCTAGAGCCCTTTTCAGAGGGGGATGTTTGAGAGGGAAGGTTTTGTGTGGCCCAAGAGAGGCTCTGTCCTTCACCTGCCCATGCTGCCCTCCCCTCCACCCTGGAGATGGTCCCAGGGAGCACACCTGCAGTGCTCCAGGCTTGGGGACTGGAATGGAAGCTCACCTGGTGCCAGGCTGACAGGCCTGAGCTCTGGCTGTTGGTGTCAGTGACCAGGGCCTTGTTCCCCCTGCTCTGACTCTGGAAGCCTACCTCTGTGGTTAGACGATGTCAGTGTGGCCCAAAGCATTGGTACCTCCTGTGTCTTCCTTCTCCCTGTGCTCTCCTAGGGGATTTGGGCTCTTTCTGTCATGGGTCCATGATGGTCTCTTCAAATCTTTTTCCTCTAGATAAGAAGATAGAAAGATTGGACACAGATGATTTGGATGAAATTGAGAAAATAGCCAACTGAGAAGCCCCACCAGCAACTGTTGTGCTCCAGCGTCACTCTGTGCTGTCCCTATAGGAGACCAGTGCTTTCATGGCTTAAGTCTTGACAGTCACCTCAGAGAAGGAGGCCTGTGTAGAAAAACTACCTACCTCATTCAGAATTACGTTTGGACTTGACAAAAATCTGTGCAAATAATTGGGGAAAATCAAAGGGAAAATATGCATCTTGGGAAAGACTTCTCTCCTCCACCCCTTTTTTAAACCATCATCCCTACTTCTTTATGATAACATGACTACCCTGTGATGACTGGGCCCCAGGATCCACTGCCTGCACTCTAGCGTGGCATTGTTAGGAGCAGCTTCCAGCCCTGCATAAATGGGGCACGGGATGGGGGAAAAGGTCAGAGTGACTGTGACTGTGAGCCATCGTGGGTAGAGTGAAGTTCCAAAGGCCCTGAGCTGCTCCCATTGGAATCCTTTGAGCCTCTCCTGCCTGAAGTCCAGCTACATTCCAGCTGGTCTCTTTTTCCCACTGTAGAAGCTGTCACTTTTTTCCCAATAAGCATCTTGGCTACTGCTCATGTGCTTCAGATTGGGGACGAAGATAGAAGTAAGATGGGTGGGGCAAGGGTAGATGCATTCTTGAAGATGGGATCTGCCCACTCCTAGCCACTCAGCTGCTCTGCACCTGGTGCTCAGTCATAGAAGCCAGGAGCACTGGGTGGTTTTTTGAGCACTCTTGGCTCTGATAGTTGGTTCAAACCTGGACTTTTCGTGTCATGCCTGGAGCCAAGCAGCAGTTATGACCAAGCAAACACTCATGCTGTTATTCAAAATAGCAGACTTTATGGGTTACTTCATTCATACATTGTATGAGTAAGGTCAGATAAATTATAGGTATACACCATTCATTATACGAAATTTTAAAGTAATTATGAGAAACACTTTACTAATCATGATTTATTTGTATTTTTCTGCTTATTAGACTAATATATGCTCATTAAAAATGTGTGCGTGTGAAAGTGCTCTCTATCCCACTCAAGGTTACCATTGTTACCAGCTTTTGGGGGGGGGAGGGGTTCGAGGTAGGGTCTCACTCTGGTCCAGGCTGACCTGGAATTCACTACATAGTCTCATGGTGACCTCGAACTCAGCAATACTCTTACCTCTGCCTTGAGTGCTGGGATTAAAGGCATGAGCCACCACACCCAGCTTCAGCTTCTTTTTTATTTTTCTCCTTTTTATTTATTTATTTAGTTTGATCTTTTTGAGGTAGGGTCTGTAGCTCAGGCTGACCTGGAATTCGCTATGTAGTCTCAGGGTGACCTCGAACTCACAGCAATCCTTTCTGCCTCCCGAGTGCTGGGATTAAAGGCATGCACCACCACACTCAGCTTGTTACCAGTTTGTCATCTTGGACATTTCATCAGGTCAAGCACACATATCTACCTCATTGGAGGTTGGCTGTCAACTTCAGTATGCAATTGTCCCAGCATTTATTTTATTAGGCATTGAGGTTTTTTAGCATGTATAATGTTATACAATAGTTGCACAGTGAATAGCATCTTTGCTTTCAGTTACTGGTGAAAATCACTGAAATATATTCCTGGAAGTAGAATTGTTGAGTCAAAGAAAAACATTTAAAGTCACAATTCATCAACAATTAAGCCTGCCAGAAAGGTCTTACCAATTTATATTATTGCAATGATTCAAAAATACGTGTTTCAGCCAGGTATGGTTGGTACACACCTTTAATCCCAGCACTCAGGAGGCAGAGGTAGGATCACTGAGTTCAAGGCCATGCTGAGACTACATAGTGAATTCTAGATCAGCCTGGGATAGTGAGATCCTACCTTGTGTGTGGCGGAGAGGGGGACTGTTTCCTTCTATGTGATTGACAACTCTATTTTATTTTTATTTTACTTTATTTACTTTTTGTTTTTTTGAGGTAGTGTCTCACTGGCTCAGGCTGACCTGGAATTAACTGTGTAGTCTCAGGGTGGCCTTGAACTCAAAGGCCATCCTCCTACCTCTGCCTCCCGAGTGCTGGGATTAAAGGTGTGTGTCACCATGCCCGTTTATTTTTTTTTAATTGAGAAATTCGCTAATTGTAGACACTATCTCATGATAATTCCCTCCCTCCCCCCCACTTTCCCCTTTGAAACTCCACTCTCCATCATATCCCCTCCCCCTCTGTCAGTCTTTTTTTTTTTTTTTTTTTTGGTTTTGTGAGGTAGGGTCTCACTCTGGTCCAGGCTGGCCTGGAATTAACTATGTAGTCTCAGGGTGGCCTCGAACTCTCGGCGATCCTCCTACCTCTGCCTCCCGAGTGCAGGGATTAAAGGCGTGCGCCACCATGCCCGGCTTTTTTTTTTTTTTTTTTTTTTTTTTTTTTTTTTTGAGAGAGGAAGAGGCAGAGAGAATGGGCACACCAGGGCCTTTAGCCACTGCAAACGAACTCTAGACACATGTGCCCCCTTGTGCATCTGGCTTACGTGGGTCCTGGGGAATCGAACCAGGGTCCTTAAGCTTCGCAGGCAAACACCTTAACTGCTAAGCCATTTCCCCAGCCCCCCTCTCTTTAATTTGATGTCATCTTTTCCTCCTATTATGATTGTCTTGTGTAGGTAGTGTCAGGCACTGTGAGGTCATGGGTATCCAGCCATTTTGTGTCTGGAGGAGCATGTTATAAGGAGTCTTTTGGCTCTTACATTTTTTCTGCCTCCTCTTTTTTTTTTGTTTGTTTGTTTGTTTTTGTTTTTAAGTTTTTTGAGGTAGGGTCTATGTAGTCTCAGGGTAGCCTCGAACTCACAGCAATTCTACCTCTGCCTCCCAAATGCTGGGATTAAACTCGTGTGCCACCACAGCCGGCCTTATTAATTATTTGACAGGAGGCAGAGAGAGGGGAGGGAGAGAGAGACACAGAGAATGGGCACACCAAGGCCTCCAGCCACTGCAAACAATCCAAACACATGTTCTGCCTTGTGCATCTGGCTTACGTAGGGGTCCTGGGGAACTGAACCTGAGTTCTTTGGCTTTGCAAGCAAGTGCCTTAACTGCTAAGCCATCCCTCCAGCCCTAATTTTTTTTAATTCAAGGTAGGGTCTCACTCTAGCCCAGGCTGATTTAGAATTCACTCTAGTCTCAAGCTGGCCTCAAACTCATGGTGATCCTCCTACCTCTGTCTCCCAAGTGTTAGGATTAAAGGTGTGCTTCACCAATACCTGGCTTTAAAATATTTTTATTGACAACTTCTATAGTTATAGGTAACCATAATTCCCCTTCACAAATCTATCCTTCATCATATCCCCTCCCCCTCTCAATTAGTCTCTTTTTAGAAAATTTATTTTGAGAGAATGGGTACACCACGTCCTCCAGCCACTGCAAATGAACTCCAGATATATGTGCCCACCTTGTGCATATGGCTTACTTTGGTACTGGGGAATTGAACCTGGGTCCTTAGGCTTAACTGCTAAACCATCTCCAGCCCTCAATTAGTCTTATTTTGATGTCATCTTTTCCTCCTATAATGAGAGTCTTGTGTAGGTAGTGCCAGGCACTGTGAAGTCATGGATATCCAGGCCATTTTGTGTCTGGAAGAGTACATTGTAAGGAGTTCTACCCTTCCTTTGACCTACATTCTTGCCACCACCTTTTGCTCAGTGTACCCCAGGCCTTGAAAGGTGTGACAGAGAAATCTCGGTGCTGAACAGTGTCACTTCTCAGCATTATGGTGCCTTTTGGGTCATCTCAGTGGTCACTGCCATCTGAAGAGAAGCTTCTTTAAACAAAAGTGAGAGTAGCATTAATATATGGGTATGAACATTAAGAGGTGCTTACAATCCAGGCATGGTGGTGCACACCTTTAATCTCAGCACTTGGGAGGCAGATCACTGAGTTTGAGGCCACCCTGAGAGAGTACATAGTTAATTCCAGGTCAGCCTGGGTTAGTGTGAGACTGCCATGGGGGGAGAAAAGAGGTTTACAGGGCAATTTGGTGATCATAATATATATATTTGGCCAGACAACAGCAGGCATTACTCCCCAGGCATATAGGATTTTGATGAGGTTTTCAGTACCAGACATATATTCTGTCCGTAGAGTGGACCTCCAATCCAATTAGAGTGGTTGATTTCCCCCATAACAGACATTCCACTATTGCACACCTTTAGTCCTAGCATTTGGGAGGCAGAGGTAGGAGGATCATTGTGAGTTTGAGGCCACCCTGAGACTACATAGTGAATTCCAGGTCAGCCTGAGCTAAAGCGAGACCCTACCTCAAAAAAAAAAAAAAAAAAAAAAAAAAAAAGGCACAGTAGAGGGCTGGAGAGATGGCTTAGTGTGGTTAAGGTGTATGTCTGCAAGGCCTAAGGACCCCGGTTCGATTCTCCAGGTCCCACATAAGCCAGATGCACAAGGGTGTGCATGCATCTGAAGTTTGTTTGCAGTGGCTTGAGGCCCTGGTGCACCCATTCTCTCTCCCTTTCTCTAATAAGTAAATAATATCTTTAAAAACCAACAACAAGCTGGGCGTGGTGGTGCACGCCTTTAATCCCAGCACTCGGGAGGCAGAGGTAGGAGGATCGCCGAGAGTTCGAGGCCACCCTGAGACTACATAGTTAATTCCAGGTCAGCCTGGACCAGAGTGAGACCCTATCTCGCAAAAAAAAAAAAAAAAAGTAGTGAGCGGGGGGAGGGGGTTAGTGGCGCACATACTCGGGTGGCAGAGGAAGGGGGTTCGCTATGAGTTCAAGGCCACCCTGAGACTACATAGTGAATTCCAGGTTAGCCTGAGACCCTACCTTGAAAAGCAAACAAACAAAAAACAGGAGAAGCACGAGAGACTAAGATTTGTTTGTTTGTTTGTTTATTTGTTGGTTTTTCAAGGTAGGGTCTCACTCTGGCTCAGGCTGACCTGGAATTCACTATGTAGGCTCAGGGTGGCCTCGAACTCTCAGTGATCCTCCTACCTCTGCCTCCCGAGTGCTGGGATTAAAGGCATGCGCCACCACGCCCATCTGAGACTAAGATTTTTGAGAAAGGAAGAAGGAAATAAGCCAGAATCCCGCTGAGGGACCAGTGGCCCTGTCTGCATCCTTCCACCCACCCACCTGCTAGGCCAGTGCCGAGCTACAGGAGCAGAAACCAGGTGAAGGGTTTTTCCACTCACATCAGCCTCCTCACAAAGTCAAGAACCCTGAAGGGGAAAACAGCAGGGACCAGCTGAGCAGTTGGAAGGAGAACACAAATGGGACCACCTGAGCAGCTCTGGAACAACTCCAGGTATGTTGCATAGCTTCCCATCCCCTAACCATCAGGGCCATGAACCTCCAGAGAAGCATTCACCCCCAACTGCATGGCATCCAGCACAGCTGATCAGAACACCACATCCACAGTGCAATAGAGAGGGACTGAAGTGGGCACTCAGCATTGAGATCGTAAGCCATCCCAAAAGGTAACAGGGCCTACTTACACAAACGCAGGCACATAGGCCTGCACTGGAAGTGCTAATCTCCCTTTCCATGTCAGGGCAGGCTATGGGTTACGTATTCTTGGTTGTCTTTACCATTCTCAAATAAGCTGTATTTGGGATTGACTATTGTTGCCTTTGATATTTCCTGATTCATAGGGCCTTTGTCTTTTTCTTGTCATTATTGGGGACAGGGTCTGACTCCGTCCCAGGCTGACCTGGAACCCATTTCAGACCAGAAATCTCAACCTCCCAGTGGACAGGATTAACGGTGTGGGGCAACAAACACCCTTAGGGATTTTGACTTTATTAGATTTTATTTTAATCCCCAATAGTGCATAAATACACTGTGCTGGATTTTATTAAATGTATATATTGATCAATTGAATTTTAGAATTTGCCAGTTAATTGCTCCACCCAGTATATTAGAATACTTAAATAGCAGGAAAACTCAACACCTAGGGTCACTCCTGCTGTTTTCTTGGAATATAAGAGCTACACTTGGCACCTTAAACTCCTACCCTAAAGATATATAAAGTCGGATTTACACAGCTAAGAACACTGCAGGTAATTAGAAAACCCAACTATCAAATTAACTCAAGATGCAAAAATCTCTACATTGTAATACAAGAAACAAAAAAAAATCAAGACAATACAAACCCATCAAAAATTATAAATCTGAGCCGATTGTGGTGGCACATGCCTTTAATCCCAGCACTCGAGAGGCAGAGGTAGGAGGATTGCCGTGAGTTCGAGGCCACCCTGGGACTCCATAGTGAATTCCAGGTCAGCCTGGGCTAGAGTGAGACCCTACCTTGAAAAACCTGTATATATATATAAATCTGGACTGGAGAGATGGTTTAGGGGTTAAGGCGCTTGCCTGCAGAGCCCAAGGATCCATGTTCTACTCTCCAGATTCCACATTAGGCAGACACACAAAGGTGAGACAAGTGAAAGGTCTCACATGTCCACTAGGTGGCACAGCATTTGGAGTTTGATATCAGTGGCTGAGGCCCTATCATGCCAATTCTCTATCTCCATCCTCTCTCTGTTTCTCTCTATATATATTTGTTGTTGTTTTGTTTTGTTTTTGAGGCAGGGTTTCGCTCTGGTCCAGGCTGACCTGGAATTCACTATGTAGTCTCAAGGTGGCCTCGAACTCCTGGTGGTCCTCCTACCTCTGCCTCCAGAGTGCTGGGATTAAAGGTGTGCACCACCACTCCCGGCTTCTGTCTTTCTTGGTCTGTAAACAAAGAAATAAATAAAAATTTAAAAATTATAAATCCATCAGAAATGACCCTCCAGTGAGACTATTTAAGATGAAATGACTGACAGGGATTTCAAAAAAAAAAAAAAAAAAAGAGCTGGGTGTGGTAGTGCACACCTTTAATCCCAGCGCTTGTGAGGCAGAGGTAAGAGTATCGCCATGAGTTCAAGGTCACCCTGAGACTACATAGTGAATTACAGGTCAGCCTGGGCTAGAGCGAGACCCTACAAAAAAAAAAAAAAAAAAAAAAAAAAGAATAAGTCTATCTATACTTAAAGGAATCAAAGAAGAAATCATAGGAATCAAAGAATAAAACTCCTGAAGGAGAACACAGGAAACCAACTTAATGAAATAAGGAGGTTAATACAAGAGGTGAATAAAGAAATAGAAATGATGGGAAAATACCAATCAGAAATATTAGAAATGGAAAACAGAATAAGTCAAATAGAAAACTCTAGAAAGTCTCACCAGTAGAACAGATCAAAGAGAGGACAGAAAGCCAGGTATGGTGGCGCACGCCTTTAATTCCAGGATTTGGGAGGCAGAGGTAGGAGGATTGCAGTGAATTCAATGCCACCCTGAGACTACATAGTGAATTCCAGGTCAGCCTGGGCCAGAGTGAGACCCTACCTTGAAAAACAAAAAACAAACAAACAAAAAAAGAATGCCAAACAGACAAAATCAGAAAGAACCTTTCACCCTCATATTATAATTAAACTACAAAACACACAAACCAAAGAAAATATATTGAAAGCAGAGAGAAAAATCAAGTCACATACAAAGACAAGCCCAACAGGATAACAGCAGATGACTCAACACAAACTTTAAAAAATAAATAAATAAAGGAATATATGAACACTACACCAGCTCTACAGAAAATACTTAAAAGGATCCTCCATGCTGAAGAGAAAGAAAAAGACACACATAAGGAACCAGGGAAAAATAAGCCCTACTCAGATAATAGTGAATACAATAAAGGACAACTAGAACTACAAAACAGGAATGGCAAGAATAAATACCCACCTTTCAATAATAACTCTTAATATCAATAGCCTCAATGCCCCAAAGACATAGGTTTGAAGACTGGGTTAAAAAGCAAGATCTGGGGCTGGAGAGATGGCTTAGTGGTTAAACGCTTGCCTGTGAAGCCTAAGGATCCCGGTTCGAGGCTCTATTCTCCAGGACCCACGTAACCCAGATGCATAAGGGGGCACATGCATCTGGAGTTCGTTTGCAGTGGCTAGAGGCCCTGGCGCGCCCATTCTCTGTCTCTCTCTCTCTCTCTACCTTCCTATTTCTGTATCTCTCTCTCTCTCTCTCTCAAATTAATAAATAAATAAAAATAAAATATTTTTTAAAAAAAGCAAGATCTGGGCTGGGGAACTGTCTGAGTGGTTAAGGTGTTTGTCTGCAAAGCCTAAGGACCCGGTTTGATTTCCCAGGACCTATGTAAGCCAAATGCACAAGGTGGCACATGCATCTGGAGTTCATTTGCAGTAGCTAGAGGCCCTGGTGCGCCCATTCTCTTTTTCTCTCTCCCTCTTACCCCCCCTTAAATAAATAAATAAATAAATAAATAAATAAATAAATAAATAAAAATTAAGCTGGGCATGGTGGTGTACGCCTTTAATCCCAGCACTCAGGAGGCAGAGGTAGGAGGATTGCCATTAGTTCAAGGCCACCCTGACACTGAATTCCAGGTCAGCCTGGGCTAGAGTGAGAGACCCTACCTTGAAAAACCAAAACAAACAAACAAATAAATAAATAAAGGGTGAGATCCTTCTATTTGTTGCCTCTAATAAATCCACCTTTCCATAAAAGATGGACACTATCTTTAGGGTGAAAGGCTGGAAAAAGGTATTTCAAGCAAATGATCCCAGAAAAACAAAAGCAGGTATCACTATCCTAGTATCTGACAGGGTAGACTTCAAACCAACATTTGTTTGGAAAGATAAAGAAGGTCACTTTAGAAGCCAGGCATGGTGATGCACACCTTTAATCCTGGCACTTGGGAGGCAGAGGTGGGAGGATATGCTAGAGAGAATATAACATTTGGCTTTCTGGGCCTCGATTACCTCATTAAGTATAATCCTTTCCAGATCCATCCATTTCCCTGAATTTTTCATAATTTCATTTTTCTTTACTGCTGAGTATAAATGTGTCATATCTTCTTCATTATCTACTCATCAGTTGAGGGACATCTAGGCTGGTTCCATTTCCTAGCTATTGTGATTAGAACAGCAATAAACATGGTTGTGCAAATATCTCTAAGGTAGTGCAATGAGTCCTTAGGATATATGCCTAGTAGTGATATAGCTGGGTCATATGGTAAATCTATTTTTAGCTGTCTCAGGAACCTCCACACTGATTTCCACAATGGCTGAACCAGACTGCATTCCCACCAACAGTGTAGAAGGGTTCCTCTTTTGTCTGCATCCTTACCAGCATTTATGGTCATTTGTTTTCATGATGGTAGCCAGTCTGACAGGAGTGAGATGGAATCTCAATGTAGTTTTAAACTCCATTTCCCTGATGGCTAGGGAAGTAGAACTTTTTTTAGATGCTTATATGCCATCTGTAATTCTTCTTTTGAGAACTCTCTATTTAGTTCCTTAGCCCATTTTGATTTACTTTTTATTTTTATTTATTTATTTTTTGAGAGAGAGAGAGAAACAAAGAGTGATAGGAAGAGACAGAGAGAGAGAATGGGCACACCAGGGCCATTTCAGCCACTGTGAACAAACTCCAGATGCATGCATCCCATTGTGGGCAAGCACAGCATTGTGCGCTTATGTCACTTGTGCCTGGCTAAATGTAGGACCTGGAGAATCAAATGGGCATTTTTAGGCTTGGCAGGCAGGCGTCTTAACTGCTAAGCCATCTCTCCATTTTTTAATTGGGTTGTTTGATTTCTTATTTAGCTTTTTGGGTTCTTTGTATATTGGTCCTCTGTCAAGTGTATAGCTGGCAAAGACTTTCTCCCATTGTGTAGGTAGCCTTTTTGCTCTATTCACAGTGTCCTTTGTTATACATAAGCTTTGTAATTTCATGAGGTCCCAGCAGTTGATCTGTTGTTTTAATTCCTGAGCAACTGGGGTTATATTCAGAAAGTCTTTGCCAAGACCAATATGTTGAAGATTTTCCCCTACTTTGTCCTCTAGCAGTTTCAGGTCTGATATTAAGGACTGTGATCCATTTGGACTTAATTCTTGTGCATGGGGAGAGATAAGGATTTATTTTCATCCTTCTACAGATACATATCCAGTTTTCCCAGCACCATTTGCTGAAGAGGCTGTCTTTTCTCCAATGAGTATTTTTGGCAATTTTGTCAAAGATCAGGTGGCTATAGCTACCTGGCTTACATCAGGGTCCTCTATTCTGTTCCACTGATCTACATGTGTGTTTTTGTGCTGGTACCATGCTATTTTTGTTACTATAGCTCTGTAATATCAGTTAAAATCAGATATGGTGATACTACCACCCTCATTTTTGCTGCTCAAAATTGTTTTAGCTAGTCAAGGTTTTTTTGTGCTTCCAAATGAATTTTTGGATTTTTTTTCTATTTTCGTGAACAATGCCATTGGGATTTTGATGGGGATTGCATTAAATATGTAGATTGTTCTTGGTAAGATTGTCATTTTCACAATATTGATTCTTCCAATCCAAGAATGAGGGATGTCTTTCCATTTCCTAGTGTCTTCTGAAATTTTTTTTTTTTTTTTTTTCTGGAGAGAGAGAGAGAGCAAGAGAATGGGTGTGCTAACAGCCTCTCAGCCGCTGTGAAGGAATTCCAGACTTGTTTACCCCCCCTTGTGGGCAAATGCGGCATTGCACCCTTGCATCACTTGCACCTGGCTAAACGTGGGATCTGGAGAGTTGAATGGGCGTTCTTAGGCTTAGCAGACCAGAGCCTTAACCACTAAGCCATCTCTCCAGCCCCCCCACCTTTTTTTGTTACTGCTCCATAACCTAGGTAAACACTCCTCACCCCATGTAACAGCTGGTTCACTGCATAGCCACCCTAATGCCAATCCTGGTAGCTGATAGGCTCTCTGTAGATACACAGAACTTCCAAGCAGCTTCTCCACCGACCCTCTGTTTCAACAGGACAGGCCTCTCTATTCCCTAAAACCTTAGCAGGCTGCCATCATGACACCGAGGTTAAGCAAAATACCAGAGGGTTGCCGGGCGTACTGGCGTACACCTTTAATCCCAGCACTTGGGAGGCAGAGGTAGGAGGATTGCTGTGAGTTCAAGGACACCCTGAGACTACATAGTTAATTCCAGGTCAGCCTGGGCTAGAGTGAGACCCTATCCCTCCCCAAAAAAAAAAAAAAAAAAAAAAAAAAAAAAAACAAACAACAAAAAAAAAAGAGGATTGAATAGCAGTGGAAGCCAAAATTTGAGAAAGTGTCTGCTAAGTGTATGATTGACTATTAAACTTACTACAAAAGAGCCAGGAGTGGTGGAGCACATTTTTGTTGTTGTTGTTTTGTTTTTGTTTTTCAAAGTAGGGTCTCACTCTAGCCCAGGTTGACCTGTAATTCACTCTGTATTCTCAGGGTGGCCTCGAAGTCACTGCCATCCTCCTACCTCTGCCTTCCCAGTGCTGGGATTAAAGGTGTGCGAGTGAGGCCCTACCTTGAAAATCAAAAAACAGAGAAACAAACAAACAAACAAAACTTACTACAAAGGTATAAACCCACAGAGTAAGATAATTATAGCAGTAGACGAGGAATTTAACAAAATGGAATAACAATTTTTTTTTTTTTTTCGAGGTAGGGTTTCACTCTGGCCCAGGCTGACCTGGAATTAACTATGTAGTCTCAGGGTGGCCTTGAACTCAAGGCGATCCTCCTACCTCTGCCTCCTGAGTGCTGGGATTAAAGGCGTGCGCCACCACGCCCAGCTCGAATAACAAAATTTTAATGAGGGCTAGAGAGATGGCTTAGCAGTTAAGGCATTTGCCTGCAAAGCCAAAGGATCCCGGTTCAATTCTCCAGGACCCCCATAAGCCAGATACACGAGGGGCACATGCGTCTAGAGTTCATTTGTAGTGGCTAGAGGCCCTGGTGTACCCATTCTCTGTCTGCCTCTCTTCTGTCTCTCTCTGCTTGCAAATAAATAAATTTTTTAAAATTTGGATGAACAGTTTCTTTTTTTGTGTTTAGTGTTGGTTGGGTATGTGTACAATTGTGCACCTCATGCACACATGTGAGGCCAGAGAACAAAATGAAAACATCTAGGACTGGAGAGCCAGCTCAGCAGTTAAGAGCACATCCTGTGCAAGCATGAGGCCTGGGAATTGCTGGAGCTCACGAAAAAATTGTAAGATCCTGGATCAGTAAGATACTCTGGCTCAAACAAGAACAGGTGGGCTGGACAGCCAGGCCAAATGTACCAACTGGTGTAATGGTGGCATGTCTGTTATGGGGAAACCAACTACTCTCTGATTGAACTTGAGATTTGTTCCACAGGAAAAAATCCTACCTGGTACTGAAACCCTAGTGAAACCCTGTGGCTGGGAAGGTCATAAACCCTATTACTATTGTCTGGCTAAATAAATATATGCCCACCAAACTGCCCTCTAAATACTTATTTATTTATGCCCATATATAACTATCCACACCCTTCAAGGATCAAGGACCATTGTGGAAGAGGTGGCAGAAAGAATATAAGAGCCAGCTGGGCATGGTGGCACATTGCCTTTAATCCCAGTGCTCAGGAGGCTGAGGTGGGAGGATCACTGTGTGTTTCAGGATAGCCTGAGACTACATAGTGACTTCCAGATCAGCTTGGGCTAGAGTAAGATCCTACCTCAAAATAATAATAATAATAATGTTTAAAAATAGAGCCCAGGCTCGGGAGGCAGAGGTAGGAGGATTGTCATGAGTTAAAGGCCAACCTGAGACTACATAGTAAATTCCAGGCCAGCCTGAGCTAGACTGAAACTCTACCTTGAAAAAAACAAAAAAAAAAAAAAAAAAAAAGAAAGAAAGAAAAAGAGCCCAGGGCTAAATGTATATACTATGATCACCAAACTGCTTGGTAAATGCTTCTCTTTATTTTTTAATAACGTTTTTTTAATTTTATTTTTAAAATTTTTATTTATTTGACAGGGAGAGAGAGAATGGGCACGCCAGGGCCTCCAGCCACTGCAAACGAATTCCAGATGCATGTGCCCCTTGTGCATCTGGCTAATGTGGGTTCTGCGGAATCAAACCTGGGTCCTTTGGCTTTGCAGGCAAATGCCTTAACTGCTAAGCCATCCCTCCAGCCTGGTAAGCACTTCTATTAATGTTCATACCCGTATATTAATGCTACTCTCACTTTTGGTTAGAGAAGCTTCTCTTTTCAGATGGCAGTGACCTTGGAATGATTCAAAAGGCTCCATGATGCTGAGAAGTAACAGAGGAGTGCTCAGCATTGAAATATCTCTATCACATCTTCCCAGGCTCAGGGTCCATTGTGGGAGAGGTGGCAGAGAGAATGTAAGAGCCAAAGGAAGGGTAGGACTACTTACAACGTGCTTCTCCAGACACAAAATGGCCTAGATATCCATGACCTCGCAGTGCTGTTACTGCTGTTACTTGCTGTTACTGCCTACTCAAGACTATCATAATAGGAGGAAAAGATGATGACATCAAAATAAAAGAGAGATTGAGAGATGGAGGTGATATGATGGAGAGTGGAGTTTCAAAGGGGAAGCGGGGGGAGGGAGGGAATTACAATGGGTTATTGTCTACAATTATAGAAGTTGTCAATAATAATAATAATAATAATAATAATAATAATAATAAAAACCCTCAGGCTGGAGAGATGGCTTAGCAGTTAAGGCCAAAGCCAAAGGATCCCAGTTCGATTCTCCAGGATCCACATAAGCCAGATGCACAAGGGGGCGCATGCATCTGGAATTCGTTTGCAGTGGCTGGATGCCCTGGCGTGCCCATTCTCTCTCTCGGCCTCTTTCCCTCTTTCTCTCTCTCAAAACAACAACAACAACAATAACAACAACAACAACAAACTCTCAAAAAAAAAAAAATAGAGCCCAGGGTTGGAGAGATGACTTAGTGGTTAAGGCACTTTCTTGTGAAGCCTAAGGACCCAGGTGTGATTCCCCAGGACCCATGTAAGCCTGAGGCACAAGATGGCACATGTGTCTGATTTGTAGTAGCTGAAGGCACCGGTGTGCTCATTCTCTCTGTCGTTCTCTTACTCTATCTGCTTCTTTCTCTCTCTCAAATAGTGTGGTTGCACATGCCTTAAATCCCAGCAATAAAGCAATGGACTGGAGAGATGGCTCAGTGGTTACATTCTCTTCCTGCACATACATACCTGTAACCCCAGTCAGGCAGGAGAGCAGAGAACTGAGACCCTTTGGAGCTCTGCAAGCACAAATCCTTCAGATTTATGTGTCTTGGGCAGTTCAGAGCTAAACCCATGAAATCAGGCTCCACATGAGGAGAGTATTTTTTGCTCTCCTGCTATATTCCCCCAAACTTCCTTAGCCATTACTTGGTCACAGTACCATATTTTCAAGATATACCTTTGCTGAAAATACATTTCAAAACAAACCAGTGTGGAGGGGCACGCCTTTAATCCCAGCACTCAGGAGGCAGAGGTAGGAGGATCACTGTGAGTTCAAGGCCACCCTGAGATTACAGAGTGACTTCCAGGTCAGGCTAGCTAGAGTGAAACCCTACCTCAATAAACAAAACAAAACATTTCAAAACAAATAAATGACTCGGTGGGGTTTTGTTTTTCTTTTTAATTCATAAAATGAAAGGGAAGGAAATTAAAAATGTTTAAATAACTTTAGATGAAAAGGTGATCTGGGTGCTGGGACCTACCTCTTCCAGAGTGGGGATTAATGGTTTAAACAAAACAAAGAAAAAGAAATAAATTACTCTGCTCAATACTGTTTGGCATAATTGCATTGTCTTCCAGCTTCTCAACTCTCAAAGCAGCCTCGTGGGAAAGCACTGAGATGAGATTGGCAAGAACTGGTGCCTTGAACTCTGCAAAATGATGGGGTGCCCTGAGAGAGGTATTCTACCACAGCCCCCATCCAGTGCACTCCACTTTCTACACGGGAAGGTAGACTCTGAGTCTCAATACTAGGGGTTCTTGCTGCCCCACCCCTCTTCTAACACTCTCCTCTGTGGATGACCGTCCCCCAACCAGCTGCAGCCAACTAGCCCAGTGGTCTGGAGGCTGCTTGGTGCTATGAACTCACTAAGGGTGAGTGATATTTGTGTAGACACTGTTGGGATGGGGGACACTTTCCACGGCCTGGGAGCTTCACAGAAGCCCTTTTGCCTACTTAAGCACCTCAACTTTGAAGCCAAGACTAAGGAGATTCCTCTAGGGACTTGAGTGGGTGGAGTCATGCAAGTAGCTTCCAGTGGTAATCCCTGGTGGTGGGCTCCCCAGCCCTTTCTGGGGCTAGAAAATGAAGCAGGTTAGAGGGGGTAGGCAAGAGGTGAGCAGGGGAGTGGTATTGGCTAGAAGAGACATGCGGGCAGCCACAAGTCCGCTCCTCCCCAGCGAAGCTCCAGGGCATCTTGCAAGGCTGGCTTAGAGGTGTCAAGCAATCTTAGTTAGGCAGCCATCTCTGGCAGCTTCTGGGTAAATAAAATAGAGCCCAAAGCAAATCTCACAAGCAGCAGGTTTCCTCCTCCTCTTTGGGGTGACCCCGAAGGATAAAGGTGCATGCACGGACAGCTGGGCTCCCCTCTCCAGCCTGTATTCCATCGTGCTTGCTCACTCCCTCTCGGAGTGTGTGACAGTGAGGGGTGGTGGTGGCGACTTTCTCCCCCAGGGTAACAGGAGGGCTGGGGAGAAAGCCCAGGGAATAAGGGAGACACTGAAAAGGTGGAAGGTGAACAGTTGGGGTGAGGTGAGGGCACACGTGAGAGAAGCACCTTACATATGACGTGGCAGGGCTTCCTGGGTTCCCTGACCTGTTCCTGACACTTCTGTTACGGAGTTAGCCACCCCAAGCACGGGGTAACCACGATCTCCTAGTTTCTGGTGCGCCACTAATGCCCTGGCCAGAGGCCATTGTGAAGGGCAAAGGGCGGGTGGCAGGGAGAGGAGGGTTTCACTGTGACTGTATTTCTTTGGTGGGTTTGCACTCACCCATCTGGGCCTAATAGAGAAAGGATGTGTTGTCTCAAATGCTCTTGCATTTGGGGAACATTCACTCTCCCCTGCAGTGAGGCGCACTTGGGACCACCATCAGCGGGCACGAACCTGGGCCTTGAAGGAGATGACCCCCCAACCAACCCTTCCCGGCCATTTCCTCTCCCTGCCCCTAGGGGAGCCAGGCCGACCAGCGACTGAGAAGCTCCTCCTGTCGAGCCTGAGCAAAGTACTCCAACGAGGCCCCAAACGGCCTCAACTTCTTAAAAAGCAGAAAATAAAATCTTCTATCCAAAAGCAGAAGGGAGGGGGATTGAGCAGCCGCTGGCCCGCCTCCGAAGGCCATTGATTGATGAAGACGGGTCCCAGCGCTGGAAGTTCTCCTTGAGTGCATGATTGGCCAGAAGAAACAAACTCCGCCCCACTGCAGCGCAGATTGGCTCCAAGTCCGGACCGAGTCTTGTGATTGGCGAACGATTACAGACAGTGGCTGGACCGCAAGACTGCAGCAGCACTTGGCTTCCGATTGCCTGGGAACTCCCTGGGCCGGAGCGCTGGGCGGGAAGGGTCACCGGTGAGGTTCGGCTCAGTAGCTCAGTTACCTCGGTATACCTCGATCTTGCTGGCCTTGGCCAGCATGTCGATGATGTGGGCTTCAAAGTCTGCGTCGTGCACACCTGTCTTCCGGAACTCTCCCGCATATCGGTTATTCTCCCAGTAGTGGTGCCAATTGCCTCGACTGTCGGCCCCAAACCCATACACATTCACCTGTGGACAAGGGCAGGGCTGGGTCACAAGACATCAGAGACTGTGGGGGGAGGAGGGGGCAGGAGGGCGCCAGGGGAATCCTTGGACAAAAGAAGACACATCCAGACCTGTCTTTGCTGCTTTCCTGTTTTTGCTTTTTCTAATTTTTTTCTATTGATTTGTGCGTGCGTGCGTGTATGTACGGGCTCGTCAGGGTTTCTGGCCTCTGCATTTCAGCTTTTTGTGGGTGGCTGCCTCAAAAATGAAACAAAGCCTGGCGTGGTGGCGCACGCCTTTAATCCCAGCACTCGGGAGGCAGAGGTAGGAGGATCGCTGAGAGTTCGAGGCCACCCTGAGACTACCTAGTTAATTCCAGGTCAGCCTGGACCAGAGTGAGACCCTACCTCGAAAAACCAAAAAAAGAAAGAAAAAAAAAAAAAAAGAAAAGAAATAAACAAAAAGGTAGTGAAGTACCCTGTGTCATAATGGGTATGCCAGGCATGAGTACTGCCCATGATGGCACAGTAGGCCTGACCACTAGTGAAAAATGTAGTACTCTGAATGATTCACCTACATTTTTACTCTTTTTCATTTGTTTTGTTTTGAGGTAGGGTCTCACTCTAGCCCTGGCTGACCTGGAATTCACTATGTAGTCTCAGGCTGGCCTTGAACTCACAGTGATCCTCCTACCTCTGCCTCCGAGTGCTGGGATTAAAGGCGTGCGTCACCATGCCCAGCTTTTTTTTTTTCAAGGCAGTGTCCCACTCTAGCCCAGGCTGACCTGGAACTTACTCTATAGCGCTAGGCTGGCCTCAAAATTAGGGTGATTCTCCTATCTCGGCCTCCCAAGTGCTAGAATTAAAAGCATGTGTCACCATGCCTAGCATCATTTTTACTCTTTTAGTTTCTTTTGTCATTATTTTTATTTTATTTGTAAGTAGAGAGAGAAAAAAGTGAATATGAGAATGAGAATAAATGGGTGCACCACTGCAAACAAACTCCAAATATATATGCCACGTTGTGCATCTGGCTTTGAGTGAGTACTGGGAAATCAAACTGGGGCCACCAGGCTTTGTAAGTGAGCACCTTTAACTGACCTATCTCTCCAGTCCCTCTTTTAGTTTCTTGGACAAGGTCTTATGTAGCCCAGGGGGACCTTGCATTCCCTCCAGTCCACACAAGCTTTGAAATCTGTATTTGACAGCCTAGAAATAGAGGAAACCCAAGTCTCGTGGTTTCTGCCTACAAAAGCACATTTCCCTGGAGGTACTGCTAAGACCTGAGAAGTGCTGCTTTCCTCTGTTCCTGAGTCCTGCTATTTCCCTACTAGACAGGCTATTTACCTACCTCATCACATACATGCAGGGCAAAGAAGAGCACCAGCATCCCAGTAGAAGGGTACCGCCCGTGATGCTCAGTCCACCTGTCATGGATATACTTAAAGAAGGCTGGGTTGTAGATCTGGACCTGGGGACAGAAAGGTAAAGAGGCACATGAGGGGCTCAGGGCCCCAAAGATTGAGGCCACACTCTTCATACCACAGCAATTTTTGGACTTTCTCAGAAGATGTAGGCATGAAGATGTAGGTTTCTGGGCTCAGGTATGGCAACAGATGAAGATTCTAAAGGAACTGGGACATAGGAGGAAGAAGAGATAGGAAACTTACCTTTTCTTTGTCCACTCGAAGGAAGGACTTCACTGGGGCATAGGTGCTGCAAGCAGACAGAAAGATAACAGTTCAGATGGCCCATGAGACTCAGAAGTACCTTTCTTTGCCCCTCAGGACTGAATAATGACAGCCTCACAACTTCCAGACTGATGTGTTTCCAGCTTCTCTCCCACTGCATGTTCATTATTGTAGTACCATGATCAGAAACCTTCAGTGGCTCCCTTTCAGAATAAAACAGGGACATTTTACAATATCCCTGGGGACTTCCATAATTCAGCCTCACCCCTCTTCCTCCACCTGAATTAGCTGATCATCTTAAAACCACCATGTTTGTGCAAGTGTCATCTGACTTGGACTGAACCTCACTTTCCTCTTAGCCAGCCATGACTCATGTAAATGCTGCCTGCTGTATCTAAGACACTTCAACTCTACAGCCCTGATTTTAGCTCCCCTATCTCTCAAAGAAGATAAAACTAACATCCTAAAGTCAAACTATAATTAACTTCTTGGGTCCTGGAGAGATGGCTTAGTGGCTAAGCGCCTGCCTGTGAAGCCTAAGGACCCCGTTCAAGGCTTAATTCCCCAGGACCCCACGTAAGCCAGATGCACAAGGTGGCGCATGCATCTGGAGTTCGTTTGCAGTGGCTGGAGGCCCTGGTGCACCCATTCTCTATCTATCTGCCTCTTTCTCTCTGTGTCTGTCGCTCTTAAATAAATAAATAAACAAACAATAAAATTAACTTCTTTTTTTTGTAAAGAGACAAAGGGTTATTTTTAATTAATTAATTTATTTATTTATTTGAGAGAGAAAGAGGCAGAGAGAATGAGAGAATGGGCGCGCCAGGGCCTCCAGCCACTGCAAACAAACTCCAGAAGCATGTGCCCCCTTGTGCATCTGGCTAACGTGGGTCCTGGGGAATCGAACTTGGGTCCTTTGGCTTTGTAGGCAAATGCCTTAACCACTAAGCCATTTCCCCAGCCCTAACAACAACAACAACAACAACAACAACAACAACAACAACAACAACAACTTCTTCTTCTTCTTCTTCTCCTTCTCCTTCTCCTTCTTCTTCTTCTCCTTCTTTGGGGGGTGGTTTTTTGAGGTAGAATCTCACTCTAGCCTTGGCTGACCTAGAATTCACTATGTAGCCTCAGGCTGGCCTCAAACTCACAGTGATCCTCCTACCTCTGCCTCCTGAGTGCTAGGATTAAAGGTATGTACCACCATGCCCAGCTTTATTTTTTCTTTTTAAAAAAATATATGGGGCTGGAGAGATGGCTTAGGGGTTAAGGCGCCTGCCTCCTAAGCCTAAGAACACTGGTTCCAATCTCCAGGTCCCACGTTTAGCCAGATGCAAAGTGACGCAAGGGCGCAATGCTGCACTTGACCACAAGGGGGCACACGAATCTAGATTTCGTTCTCAGCAGCTGAGACACTGCTGGCGTGCCCATCTCTGTCTTCCTCTCTCTCTCTCTGTCTCTCTCTGTGTCTCTCTCCAAAAATAAAAATAAAAAAAATATATGGCTGAGTGTGATGGTGCACTCCTTTAATCTCACTGTGAGTCTGAGGCCACCCTGAGACTACATAGTGAATTCCAGGTCAGCCTGGGCTAAAGAGCAACAATCTACCTCAAAAAACTACACACACACACACAAAATTTAAGCCAGCTGTGGTAAATTATGTACATTCCTGGTTTCCCACCAGAAATAGATGGTAAGACACTATTGCTGAAGACTCCACATGCCTATCTTACAAGGTCACTGAGAAATCAAGCTGGAAAAAGCTGCACTGCATACAGCCCTATGGGAGAGAGAAGTGGCAAAAACAGTGGACACTGCAAGCCTTAAGTTTGGCCAACTAGGCAAAATAACTGAACAATAGTGGCATGTCTGTTATGGGGAAACCAACTGCTCTCTAAATGGACTGGAGGTTCACAAGGCCCACTCCATGGGAGAGAATACATGCCTGGTACTGAAAACCTAATCACAAGCCTATTGCAAGCCAGGCATGGTAGCATACGCCTTTAATCCCAGCACTTGGAAGGCAGAGGTAGAAGGATTGCCTTGAGTTCGAGGCCACACTGAGAATACATACTGAATTCCAGGTCAGAGTGGACCAGACTGAGACCCTATCTTGAAAACAAAACAAAACAAAAAAAGCCTATGGAAAGCTGGGCATGGGCCCATGCCTTTAATCACAGTAGTCAGGAAGCAGAGGTAGGAGGATTGCCTTGAGTTTGAGGCCACGCTGAGACTACACAGTGAATTCCAGGTCAGTCTGGACTAGAGCAATTGAGAACTTACCAAAAAAAAAAAAAAAAAAAAAAAAAAAAAAAGCCAGGTGTGGTGGTGCATACCTTTAGTCCTAGCATTTGGGAGGCAGTGGTAGGTGGATCACAGTGAGTTTGAGGCCACCCTGAGACTACATAGAGAATTCCAGGTCAGCATGGGCTAGAGGGAGACCCTACCACAAAAAAAAAAAAAAAAAAAAAAAAGCCTATGACAGGGAGGTCATGAGCCCTAGGAGTGGAACACCTGCTCTTATATATTATATATATTATTTTATATATCATATATATTATATTATGCTCACCAAACTGCCCTGTAAGCACTTTGCTTAATGATCATACCCATATATTAATGCTACTCTCACTTTTCATTAGAGAAGTTTCTCTTTTCAAATGGCAGTGACCACTGGGATGACCCAAAAGGCACCATAGTGCTGAGAAGAAGTGACAGAAGAGTATTCTGCATTGAAATATTTCTATCATATCTTCCAAGACTCAGGGACCATTGAGGAAGACATAGTGGAAAGAATGTAAGAGCCAAAGGAAGGGTAGGACTGCTTACAAATGCAATCATTCCAGCTGGAGAGATGGCTTAGTGGTTAAGGTGCATGCCTGCAAAACCTAAGTACTCCAGTTAAATTCTCCAGGTCCCACATAGGCCAGATGCACATGATGGTGCATGTGTCTGGAGTTCATTTGTGGTGGCTAGAGGCCCTGGCTTGCCCATTCTCACTCTTTCCCTCTGTCGCTAATGAATAAAAATAAAATCAAACAACAACAACAACAAAAAAAAACCCAAATGCAATCGTTCATACATAAAATGGCCTCACATATCCATGACCTCATACTGCCTAACACTGCCTACACAAGACCCTCATAATAGGAGGAAAAGATGATGACATCAAAATAAGAGAGCCAGGCATTGTGGCACATGCCTTTAATCCCAGCACTCGGGAGGCAGAGGTAGGAGGATCACCATGCGTTCGAGGCCAGCCTGAGACTACATAGTGAATTCCAGATCAGCTTGAGCTAGAGTAAGACCTTACCTCAAAAAACCAAAATAAAGGGCTGGAGAGATGGCCTAGCGGTTAAGGTGTCTGCCTGCTAAGCCGAAGAACCCGGTTCCAATCTCCAGGTCCCACATTTAGCCAGATGCAAAGTGACGCAAGGGCAATGCTGCACTTGACCACAAGGGGGCGCACACATCTGGATTTCGTTCACAGCAGCTGAGACACTGCCGGCACGCCCATCTCTATCTGTCTCCCTCTCTGTCTCTCTCCAAAAATAAATAAAATAATAAAAAAAAATTTTTAAACCTAAATAAGTAAATAAATAAATAAAATAAAAGAGACTAATGGAAAGAGGGAAGGGATATGATAGAGTGGAGTTGTGAAGGGAGAATTGGGGGAGGGGAGGGAATTATCATGGTTTATTGTCTGTAATTATGGAAGTTGTCAGTAAAAATGTTATTAAAAATTATGTGTATGGGGCTGGAGAGATGGCTTAGCGGTTAAGGCGCCTGCCTCCTAAGCCTAAGAACGCTGGTTCCAATCTCCAGCAGTTCCAATCTCCAGGTCCCACGTTTAGCCAGATGCAAAGTGACGCAAGGGCGCAATGCTGCACTTGTCCACGAGGGGGCGCACACATCTGGATTTCGCTCACAGCAGCTGAGAGACTGCTGGCGTGCCCATCTCTGTCTCCCTCTCACTCTCTGTCTCTCTCTGTGTCTCTCTCCAAAAATAAATAAAATTTAAAAAAATTATATGTATGACAATGATGGGGGTGCACAAGCCACGGCCTAGATATGGAGGTCTGGGAGTCACCTTGAGATACTTGTCCTCTCCACGGGCTTCCAAATTCTCCTGGCTCCATCTCCCATTGTTATAGGTACACTAGGATCACAGTTATGTGAACCATTTTGCATCTGGCTGGGCAACTGGGCCAGCAGGCTTGCAAGCAGGCAGTCATCTCCCCCATCTCCCCAGACTCTGTCCTCTTCTTTTCACCACTAGTACAATAGATAGTACTACATCGAAAATGACACCGGATAAACTGCCCTCAAGCTAACCCACCATTCTGAGCCTCTTTCTTCACAAGTGTCTCTTGGTTAAAATGTTAAAAGAATTCTATAATGTAGCACTTAGGAAGAGTCTTCCCAAGGTGGTTCTGTCACTCATAATCTATTCTCAGCCAGCAATGAGACTCACAATCGGATCTGCCCTGTAGACAGGGCACTGGCAATCCACAGTAGGTCTAGGGCCTTGAAAGGTACCAACACGAAGCTGACATTAGCAGGGAGGTTCTTGGCGCTCTCAGGGTACATGAAATGATGGGTGGTTCGACTGCCAACATCCTGCTCAAAGCCCACAGTTGGTGCCTGATTCATCCTGCAGAAAAAAAGGTAACATGAGAAGAAACTTCCATGGAAACAGGTACAAGATTTTCAGAGGACAATTTGATGCTATCCATCAACAATGTACATGGAAACCAGGAGTGGTGGCACACACCTTTAGTAGCACTTGGGAGGGAGGTTGTGGTAGAAGTATTACTGTACATTTTAGGTCAGCCTGAGCTACAGAGTGAATTGCAGGTTATCCTGGGCTATAGTGAGACCCTACCTCAAAAAACAAAAACAGGCTGTTGGGTGTGGTGGCGCACGCCTTTAATCCCAGCACTTGGGAGGCAGAGGTAGGAGGATCGCCAAGAGTTCGAGGCCACCCTGAGACTACATAGTTAATTCCAGGTCAGCCTGGACCACAGTGAAACCCTACCTTGCAAAACCAAAAACAAAAACAGGCCAGGCGTGGTGGCATGTGCCTTTAATCCCAGCACTCAAGAAGCAGAGGTAGGAGGATTGCTATGAGTTCGAGGCCAGCCTGAGACTACATAGTGAATTCCAGGTCAGCCTGAGCTAGAGTGAGACCCTGCCTCAAAAAAAAAGAAAAAGAAAAAAGAAAAAAAAAGAAAAAGAAGAAGAAAAAAAAAAAACCAGGCTGGGTGTGGTAGTGCACACTTTTAATCCCAGCACTCAGGAGACAAGAGGTAGAAGGATCTTCATGAGTTTGAGGCCACCCCATAGTGAATTCCAGGTCAGCCTGGGCTAGAGCGAGACTCTACCTCAAAAAAACAAACAAACAAACAAAACAACAAAAACAAAAACAACAGACTGGGGAGATGGCATAGCAGTTAAAGGCACTTGCTTGCAAAACCTGCTGGCCTGGCTTCAATTCCCTAGCCATGTGCATAAAGGTAGTTGGGTATTTTTTTTACTGGCAAAAGACCCTGGTACACATGCACACGCACACACATACACACAAGCACACACATGCATGTGTGTCACTACAAATAATAAAAATTAAAATTAAAAACAAAAGTAAATGGAAGCTGGGCATAGTGCTATAGTCCCAGCATTTGAAAGCCCAAGGTAGGAGGATTGCCACAAGTGCAAGGCTAGTTTGGACTACAGAGTAAGAATCTGTCTCAAAAAAAAAAAAAAAAAACCAAACAAACAAAAGCCAGGCATGGTGTCACATGCCTTTAATCCCAGTTCTTGGGAGGCAGAGGTAGGAGGATCGCCATGAGTTCGAGGCCACCCTGAGACTACATAGTGAATTCCAGGTCAGCCTGGGCTAGAGTGAGACCCTGCCTTGAAAAACCCAAACCAAAACAAAAAACCCAAACCAAAACAAACAAACAAAAAAAGAAACCAAACAAAAAATATAAATGAAGCCAAAGCAGTGGCTCATGCTTATAATCCCATCACTTGAAAGACTGAGGTAGGACTGCCACAAATTCAAGACCAGCTTATAGTACATGATAAATTCCAGGTCAGTCTGGGCTAAAATGAGATCTTGCCTAAATATTTAAAAAAAAAAAAAAAAAAAAAAAGGTAAACCAGGTGGGGTGGCACACCTTTAATCCCAGCACTCAGGAAGCAGAGGTTAGGTTAGGAGGATGACTGTGAGCTTGAGACCACCCTGAGACTACATGGTGAATTCCAGGTCAGCCTGGGCTAAAGTAAGACCCTAACTTGGAAAAACAAAAAAAAAGGAAATGTATATGTTGACTCAGAAATTCCATTTCTAGCTGGGCGTGGTAGTGCACGCCTTTAATCCCAGCACTAAGGAGGCCACCCTGAGACTACAGAGTGAATTCCAGGTCATGTCAGCCTGAGCAACAGTGAGACCCTACCTCAAAAAAAAAAAAAAATTATATCCTATAAGTGGTTGCACACAGATGCAGATACATACATACATACACACATTCATATATATATATATATATTTTTTTCAATTAATCAAATAACCAGTTAGTATATTTTGTACATTCATGTAACTGAATACTGCATTGGTACCAGAATGGAGCAAATTCAAATGCTATTCAGGTGGGAAGTACCACATTTCTTTGTTGTTTTGAGACACTTTCACAATACTCCAGGCTGTAAATAAAATAAAAATTTTTTTAAAAAGCCAGGCATGGTGGCGCATGCCTTTAATCCCAGCACTTGGGAGGCAGAGGTAGGAGGATAGCCGAGAGTTCAAGGCCACCCTGAGACTACAAAGTGAATTCCAGGTCAGCCTGAGCTGACCCTATCTCGAAAAACCAAAAAAATAAATAAATTTAAAAAAACAACAAAAAAAACAATACTCCAGGCTGACCTTAAATTCACTGTGTGGCTAAGGCTAACTGTGAACTCCTAAACCTCCTGCTTCCACCTTCCAAGTGCTGGAATTACTGCATATGCCTAGTTAAGAGGAAAGTGGAGGGAGGGAGAGAATTACCATGGGATATTGTCTATAATTATGGAAGTTGTCAATAAAAAATGTATATAAAGGGCTGGACAGATGGGTTAGTGGTTAAGGCACATGCCTGTGAAGCCTAAGGACCCCGGTTCGATTCTCCAGGTCCCACATAAGCCAGATGCAAATGAAGGGACCAAAATGATGCCATGACAGGCCTCAGTAAGGTACTGCCCTGACTAGGCCAAAGTTTCAGTTTCCAGGAGGGGCGAGTTCTGGGGCCTGAGTATGTACAAACGTAACTGCGGCTTGCTTAACCAATCACATTAGGAGGTTATCTCCTCTGCCTGAAATACCCCTAGACCTGGCCGCCAAAACCTTAAGACCAATCAAAAAAACACAAGTACAGTTACTGTTCAAATTAGCCAATCATGTTAAAAGACTAAAAGCCCGCCAAAATTCCTTTAGCTGTGCTTAAAAGGGAGCCTGTGAACTCCTCGGGTTGTCGCCATGTACAAGTGGTTGACCCCAGCATGCTGGCTAATTCTGCAGAATAAACCCTCTATGCTTTTAAATACTATTTGGCTCTGGGGTCTTTCTTCAGAGGTTTTTGGACCCTTACGCACATGATGCGCATGTGTCTGGAGTTTGTTTACAGTGGCTAGATGCCCTAGTGTACCCATTCTCTTTCTCCCCCCCTTTCTCTGTCTCTAATAAATAAATAAAAATAAAATCTTCCTGAGGTAGGAGTGACACCCTACTTCGAAAAACCATAAATAAATAAATGAATAAATCTTAAAAAAATAAGGGCTGGAGAGATGGCTTAGTGGTGGGGCATTTGCCTGCAAAGTCAAAGGACCCAGGTTCGATTCCCCAGTACCCACATAAGCCATATGCACAAGGTGGCTGGCACATGTGTCTAGAATCATTTGCAGAAGCCGGGCATGGTGGCGCACGCCTTTAATCCCAGCACTCGGGAGGCAGAGGTAGGAGGATCGCCGTGAGTTCAAGGCCACCCTGAGACTACATAGTTAATTCCAGGTCAGCCTGGGCCAGAGTGAGACCCTACCTTGAAAAAACAAAAAAAATAAAAATAAAAATAAAAAATAAAAATAGAATCATTTGCAGGAGCTGAAGGCTCTGGCATGCCCATTCTGTCTCTCTTTCTCAAATGAAGTAAATTAAAAAAAAATAAAAAATAAAAAAAGATCATGACATCAACATTAAAGAGAGACTGATTGAGAGATGGAGGGGATATGAGGGAGAGTGGAGTTTCAAAGGGGGAAGTGGTTGGAAGGAGGGAATTACATGGGTTATTGTCTACAATTATGGAAGTTGTCAATAAAAAAAAATAAATAATAAAAATAAGAAAACAGGCTATTGCTGCCCTACCTTCTTCACTGCACTGCAGTCAGAGCTCTCACAATGTCCCTCCTTAAACTGGGTAGCAGGACCATCTGATTCCTACTCCTGCAGGCAGCCCTGCTGCAGAGCCTGCTCTTCCCTCACTCCACTCCTACCCATGGCACATACCCCTGACGGCAAGAATCTGGGGTGAAGTCAAAAGAGGTCCCAGAGATGTTTCATAGCTTCCACCGGAAAGGGAAGAAATATTGCATTCTTTTGCAGACAAGGATTTGTTTTGAGGTTCTGATTCACTCTAGAGAAGCCAAGCCCTGGAAACAAGCCAGAGGATGAGCTGGATCTCTGGGACACAGAGCCAAGCATTCCAGAAGCCTATCTCCTCAGCTGCTTCTAGCAGCCAAAGAAGCACTGTGGAAGGATCCCTGTACAGTGCATGTGTACTTTATTTGGGGTCTAGTTCTGGCTTTCACTCATTCATGCTTTCTAGCACCAATTCTGAGTTGAGGGCTTACCTGCTAGCCAGAAAGTGCTCAACTGCACTTAAGAGTCATCAGCAGGGTTTGGATGATGAGGAGGAGATACCTGGGGCTGGGGGCAGGAAAGAGACTAGGGCCATCATCTCATCATAATTTAACCTGGCCCTCTCTGATCCGAAGATGGGAGGCCTCCCTTCTGGGTTCCAAACTGGAAGACCTCCATTGCCATCTGGCTCCTTAGGCCAGCAGACAGGTCGCCTTTCTCAGAAAGTAATTCTTGGGCCCGCTCCAGAACACTGTGTCTTGGTCCTGATTCATGTGAAGGAGCCTCTGTGGATCTGTCTGACCAGGTACCACCCACATGTCTAAGTGACTTTGACCCTGGAGCCTTTCAACCATCACGTCACAAAGGAACCTAATGAAAGCTCCTCCTACTCAGGGCCTTTTGCCAGAGACAGGTACTCAGGAACCTGTGTTTCCCAGGCTCCCCAAGTGTCCCAAGGCTGAACTGGAGCGATGGAAGTCTCGCTCCCTAAATCTCAGCCTTGGTATCTAGATGGGTAGTTCTTTCCCCAACTATTGTCACCCCTCCCTCCCATTTCAGGTGTCAGCACCGGAAGGAAGAAGATAATCCCAGGTGGCTGGGGACTGCTGGGAGGGATTCATCATCCTCCTATCTCCCTCACATCACCATTTCCAAACATGAGGAAAGTCTTGCAGGGAATGTGGAAAGCTTCAGAGACATACTGCTGCCTTGGTGTTGCTATGGAGACAGCAACAGTTTCTAAGACAAAGCCCTTCTTTCTGCCTCCTGGGAAACCCAGTCTTTCCGTAATGCTCAGACTAACACTTGCTTAATAAAAAACCTGGCATTTTCAGTATCTTTTTTTTTTTTGGAGACAGGGCCTTAGGGTGTACAGGCTGACCTCAAACTTGGGATCTTCTTGCCCTGAGCCTCTGGAATGTGGAGATTCACAGGTGTGTGCCACTATACCAAGCCTTGGATTATTATTTTTCACAAAGAAAGCACGTTTATTTAGTATATTGCAAAGAGCAGTGGGCTAGACAGTAACAAGAGTACCCCCTGCCAGTATCTTTGTTCTTAAGGATCCTCCACCACCACCACCAAGAGGGTAAAAGGATCCCCACTGTGGCATATTCTGTCCCAGACCATGATGAGGAAACCAGACGACACATAGTTGAGAAAAGAAAGCAGTCCTTGCTGGGAACCCCATGTTCCCTGTTCACATCCAGACCTCCCTTGCCCTGTAGCTCTCTCTGCATTGAACACCCTCCTATCCCTTCTTTCCTCTGGGCTGGCCAGTGAGAGAAAGAAGGAACCACAAGAACAAGGCCATCTGTCTTCCAAACATGTGCCAGAAAGAATCACCTTCTGTTCTACAGCAAGCTGCTACCTTAGTTGGTGCCCTCACTTGTAGCCCAACTGTTCAGGGGGTCAAGTGGATAGAAAGGCCTCTGGTAGAAGTTTGTTCACACCAGCCAGAAAACCAGTCCTTTCAGCTCTTTTCAGAGGAACTCAGAACCTGGAAACCAATGTAAGCCCCCAGTAAAATTTAGAATTTAGGGGTTAGAGAGATGGCTAAGCAATTAAAGAAATGCTCGTAAGCCGGGTGTGGTGGTGCACGCCTTTAATCCCAACACTCGGGAGACAGAGGTAGGAGGATTGCCATGAGTTCGAGGCCACCCTGAGACTACATAGTGAATTCCAGGTCAGCCTGAGCTAGGGTGAGACCCTACCTCAAAAAAAAAAAAAAAAAAAAAAAAAAAGAATTGTTTGTAAGCCCGTAAGCCTGAGTTTAACTTCAAAACTCCTATATATAAAGCCAGATGCAAAGTCTGTGATCCCTATGTACCAAATGCAATGGGAGGTTGCAGCCAGGAGAATCGGGAAGCTCACTGCTACAATGGGGAAGATGAAGTCAAGTGACAAAACAAAACAAAACAAAAGACAAAGACCAACTCTGGGGGAAGAGGTAGGATGATTGCAGTGCGTTCAAGGCCAGCCTGAGACTACAGAATGAGTTCCAGGTCAGCCTGGGTTACAGTGAGACCTACCTCAAAAAACAAAAACAGAAGCAAAAAAACAAAACAAAACAAACAAACAAAAAACCAAGGGAGATGTTGTATCAAGTCCAGTGGAGGAAGAAGACAAACATTGTTCTCAGACTTCCACATGTGTCCCATGACATGGGCAAGCCCATACACACACATATATCATATATAGGTATATATACAGCCAGAGACCCCCATACACACAGTTAGGTAAATAAAAAATAAAATTGTGATTTTGAACACTGCCTCCACATCTATCCTAGACAAACCAAGGCGAGATCAAGATTGTCACTGAAGCCTCTAGGTGCCAGGGCCCCTTAACACACCAGACAGCTGGCACTTACACTTTGTCAGACAAGACCAAGCACACAAGATCCCTTCCTGGACTGTCTGGTCCCCCTTGGTTCCACAGGGACTCACCTCATGATGAAGTTGTGCCCATCCACGTCCTGCCCATAGCCAGAACCCCGCAGGTTGCCCGAGTTCCCCACCACAGCACAGCGACGGCACTGATGGGGGTCCCGGAAACGGTAGGGGTTCTCACCAGGCACGATCTGAAACAGCTTCTCCAGCACTTCGTTGGTGTTGTGTGACTTGAATTGGGGCTGTAACATCTGCAGGGGTGGAGCAAGAGGGCAGTGAGGAAGAAGGGACTCCCTTCACTCCTTCCAGGTCTCCTCCAGTCAGAAACACACGGACCTCCTTATCTACTACCATAATCCCTGGACTACTCTGATGCCCTGGAGAAGCTTAGGGTCAAGGCAGTTTTTAAGGCGTTTTGGAGGGACCTATGGGTCTGTCTACTTCTTTTTTTTTTTTTTTTTTTTTTGGTTTTTCGAGGTAGGGTCTCACTCTAGTTCAGGCTGACCTGGAATTCACTATGTAGTCTCAGGGTGGCCTCGAACTCACGGCAATCCTCCTACCTCTGCCTCCCGAGTGCTGGGATTAAAGGCGTGAGCCACCACGCCCGGCTTCTGTCTACTTCTTAATCATCCTACAGGGGGCGCCAAGGGACTCTCCTAGAGTCACTCAGCTCTCTAGGAAGGGTAGAGAGGCACATCCATTCTTGCAAAGACAGCTTCAAATAACTTGTTCTGGGGCCTGGAGAGATGGCTTAGCGGTGAAACGCTTGCCTGTGAAGTCTAAGGACCCCAGTTTGAGGCTCGATTCCCCAGGACCCACATAAGCCAGATGTACAAGGTGGTACATGCATCTGGAGTTCATTTCCAGTGGCTGGAGGCCCTGGTGTGCCCATTCTCTATCTGCCTCTTTGTTGCTCTCACATAAATAATAAGCAAAAAAAAATTTTTTTTAATTTCCTAGCTGGGCATCGTGGTGCACACATTTAATCCCAGCACTTGGGAGGCAGAGGTAGGAGGATCACTGTGAGTTTGAGGCCACCCTGAGACTACAGAGCACTGGGCTAAGGTGAGACCCTTCCTCAAAAACAACAACAACAAAAAAAAACAAAGACAAAAGAAAAACTGGTCCCCTACATCCCTCACTATCAGGTGGAATCCAAGATGCTGCTGATCCAAGACTCCATGTGGTTGGTAGATATCCTCCTTCCTCTATCACCCAAATGTTTTGTTTTGTTTAAGCTCATTATGAAATCTAGGCTAGCCTTGAACATGAAGTCATCCTCCTGCCTTAGCCTCCTGAATACTGACACAAGAGATGTGCTCCACCACCTGGCATAAGTTCAATACTCAATGCAGAGTAAGGTCCACAGCAAGTAGGAGATAATGTGCCAGTCAAAAAAAAAAAAAAAAAAAAGCAAAGCCCAAGCTGGGTGTGGTGGCGCACGCCTTTAATCCCGGCACTCAAGAGGCAGAGGCTGTGGGTTCAAGGCCAGCCTGAGACTAAGTGAATTCCAGGTCAGCCTGGGCTACAGTGAGACTCCACCTCAAAAGCAAAACAAAGAGGGGCTGGAGAGATGGCTTAGCAGTTAAAGCGTTTGCATGTGAAGCCAAAGGATCCCCATTTGACACTCTAGAACACACATAAGTCAAATGCACAAGGGGCACATGCATCTGGAGTTTGTTGGCAGTGGCTGGAGGCCCTGGTGCACCCGTTCGGTCTCTCTCAGGAAATTCTCAAATATCAGCATGGTGGTTTGATTCGGGTGTTACCCATAAGCTTAGGTGGTCTGAATGCCAGGTTCCCAACTGATTGAAATTTGGGAATTAACCCCTCCTGGAGGCAGTGTATTGTTGGGGGCAGGCTTATGGGTGTTACAGCCAGTTTCTCCATGACAGTGTTTGGCACAGTCTCCTGTTGCTGTTGTCCACCTGATGTTGGCTAGGAGGTGGTATCCACCCTCTGCTCATGTCGTCGTTTTCCCGTCATTGTGGAGCTTCCCCTGAGTCTGTAAGCCAAAATAAACCTTTTCTCCCCACAAGCTTCTCCTGGTTGGATGATTTCTGCCATCAATGTGAACTTGACTGTAACAATCAGCAACTGGATGGATTTACTTGTTTTTTTTCTTCGAGGTAGGGTCTCACTCTAGCCAAGGCTGATCTGGAATTCACTATGTAGTCTCAGGGTGGCCCTGAATTCACAGCAATCCTCCTACCTCTGCCTCCCAAGTGCTGCGATTAAAGGCGTGCACCACTACCATGCCTGGCTCTGAATTTTTTTTTTTTTTTTTTTTTTTTTTCGGTTTTTCCAGGTAGGGTCTCACTCTGGCCCAGGCTGACCTGGAATTCACTATGTAATCTCAGGGTGGCCTTGAACTCATGGCGATCCTCCTACCTCTGCCTCCCGAGTGCTGGGATTAAAGGCGTGCGCCACCACGCCCAGCTGAATTTACTTTTTTTGGGTGGTGGTGGTGGGTTCCAAGTGAGTTGTAGGTAAGCCTTGGCTAGAATGAAACTGTCTAAAAAAAAAAAAAAAAAAAAAGCCGGGCGTGGTGGCGCCTTTAATCCCAGCACTCAGGAGGCAGAGGTAGGAGGATCACCATGAGTTCAAGGCTTCCCTGAGACTACATAGTGAGTTCCAGGTCAGCCTAGGCTACAGTGAGACCCTTCCTCGAATAAGCCAAAAAAAAAAAAAAAAAAAGTGCTGTTGGGGGCTGGAGAAGATGGCTTAGTGGTTAAGGCATTTTTCTGCAAAGCCAGAGGATGCTAGTTCAATTCCCCAGGACCCATGTAAGCCAGATGCATAAGGAGGCTCATGTGTCTGGAATTTGTTTGCAGTGGCTGGAGACCCTTGCATGCCCATTCTCTCTCTCTACCTCGCTCTCTCTCTCTGTGAAATAAATAAGTAAGTAAATAAATAAATGTGCTGTCAGGCTGGAGAGATGGCTTAGCAGTTAAGGTGCTTGCCTGTGAAGCCAAAGAACCCAGGTACAATTCCCAGGAACCATGCTAGCCAGATGCACAAGGTGGCACATACATTTGGAGTTTGTTTGCAGTGGCTGAAGGCCCCGGAGCAGCCATTCTCTCTCTCTGCCGCTTTCTCTCTCAAATAAAATAAAATAAAATAAATAAAATAAAAATTTTTAAATGCTGTGAGAGATTGGTAAAATGGCTCAGCAGCAGAAGGTTTGCTTGCAAAGCCTGCCATCCCTATGTTTGATTCCCCGGGACCCACATAAAGCTGGATGCACAAAGTGGCACATGCATCTGGAATTCATTTCCAGTGGTAAGAGGCCGTGGCATGTCCATTCTGTCTCTCCTTTCTATGCTTGCAAATAAAAAAATAAGCTGGGAGTGGTGGCGCACGCCTTTAATCCCAGCACTTGGGAGGCAGAGGTAGTAGGATCGCCATGAGTTCAAGACCACCCTGAGACTACATAGTTAATTCCAGGTTAGCCTGGATCAGAGTGAGACCCTACCTCAAAAAATAAAAAAATAATAATAAAAATAAAAAAGACAGGCGTGGTGGCGCACGCCTTTAATCCCAGCACTTGGGAGGCAACAGTAGGAGGATTGCCGAGAGTTCGAGGCCACCCTGAGACTACATAGTTAATTCCAGGTCAGCCTGGACCAGAATGAGACCCTACCTCGCAAAACCAAAAAAATAAAAATAAAAATAAATTAAAAAAAAATTAAATGTGATTGGGCTAGAGAGATGGCTTAGCAATTAAGGCCCTTGCCTGCGAAGTCTAAGGAACTATGTTTGATTCTATAGGTACAAGGTTATGGAAGCACACACAAGATGGTGCATGCATCTGGAGTTTGATTGCAATGGCTAGAGGTCCTGGCACACCAATTCTCTCTGTCTCTCATAAAAAAAAAAAAAAGGTTACAAAAATGTGGTGGACTGGGCTGGAGAGTTGGTTTAGAGGTTAAGGTGCATGCCTGGGAAACCTATGGACTCAGGTTCGATTCTCCAGGTCCCACATAAGCCAGATGCACACGGTGGCACATGCATCTGGAGTTCGTCTGCAGTGGCTAGAAGTCCTAGCATGCCCATTCTCTTTTTCCCTCTCTGTCTCAAATAAATAAATGAAAACAAATCTTTTTTAAAAAATGTGGTGAAGCCGGGCGTGGTGGCTCACGCCTTTAATCCCAGCACTCGGGAGGCAGAGGTAGGAGGATTGCCGTGAGTTCGAGGCCACCCTGAGACTACATAGTGAATTCCAGGTCAGCCTGAACTAGAATGAGACCCTACCTCGAAAAACCAAAAAAAAATGTGGTGAACTGAGCTATAATCTCATGGGTTACTGAACAAGCAGGAGCTGCTAAGGGGAACAAAGACCTGGCTCTGAGACAAAAATTCTCAACTTTGGGCTGGAAAGATGGCTTAACAGTTAAGGCGCTTGCATACAAAGCCAAAGGACCTCAGTTCGATTTCCCAGGACCCATGTAAACCAGCTGCACAAGCTGGCACATGTGTCTAGAGTCCGTTTGTAGTGGCTGGAAGCCCTGGTGCACCCATTCTCTCTCTCTCTCTCTCTTAGCCTCTTTCTCCCTCTCAAATAAATAAAATATTTTAAAATTTTTTCTCAACTTTGTGGCAAAAAGGGGTGGCTGTGGGGAAAAAGAAACTGTGTGGGCAAGAGACTTGTAATGTGCCCTAGGAAGTCACCCCTGCCGGAGTCCTGACTTGGCTCTAAGCCATCACTGAGACTATGACAGTGGGCAGACCCTTGCCACTCTGTGAACCTTGATTTTCTACATTAAAGAACAGCTACAACTGGGCTGGAGAGATGGCTTAGCAGTTAAGGTACATGCCTGTGAAGCCTAAGGACCCCGGTTTGATTCTCCAGGTCCCATGTTAGCCAGATGCACAAGGGGGCGCATGTGTCTGGAGTTTGTTTGCAGTGGCTAGAGGCCCTGGTGTGCCCATTCTCACTCTCCCTCTCACTCTCTTTCCCTCTCTCTGTCTCTAAAAAAAAAAAAAAAAAAGAACAGCTATAACTATAAGCAACAGGCAGCAGGACCTTTCCAGGGCTCCAGGATGCCAAGAGAAGGAGTTATGGGGCTCCTAGGGACCCCGGCTATGGCAGACCTCAGTCTGGGCCAAGACTCAGGAGAGTCATTCTGTTCTCATATGCTGGCTGGAGAAACAGGGACCAGAAGCAACCTCCTGAGGCCTCCAGCAGGGAATACAGGTAGCTTACTGATTCCATCCTTGGCTCAGGCAGCAACCAGATGGCCCTGTGGAGCCTAGGGAATGATGCTCCAGGGATGATGGGGGCAGGGACAAACCAGTAAGTGAAGCAGAAAGGTTCTGGGCCCAAAAAACTGAGGGTGGACCTGCCAAAGGGCCTAAGTCGCATCACTTCACCTCTCTTAGCCCCAGAGGATAGTTTACAATGCTTTCTTTCTTTCTTTTTTTTTTTTTTTCAAGGTAGGGTCTTGCTTTAGCCCAGGCTGACCTGGAATTCACTATGTAGTCTCAGGGTGGCCTTGAACTCATGGCGATCCTCCCACCTCTGCCTCCTGAGTGCTGGGATTAAAGGTGTGTGCCACCACGCCCAGCTGAAATCCAGATATTTTTTTTTGGTTTTCCGAGGTAGGGTCTCACTCTAGCTCAGGCTGACCTGGAATTCAATATGTAGTCTCAGGGTGGCCTCGAACTCACGGCGATCCTCCTACCTCTGCCTCCTGAGTGCTAGGATTAAAGGTGTGCGCCACCATACCTGGCTCCTGAAATCCAGATTTTTAAACAGAATATCCTAATTGTAAAGGTTGACTCAAAGTAATTATAAACACTTTGAGAGTCACTCTTAGTTCTTTATAATTGCTAGAAAAGACTGTTGGGTTGGAATAAGAAATAATTGTATGGGCTGGAGTAATGGCTCAGTGGTTAAGGCACTTGCCTGTAATGCTTAACGACCTGGGTGATTGCTCAGTACCCACATAAAGCCAGATACACAAAGTAGATTTCAGTAGGCCGGGTGTGGTGGCACACGCCTTTAATCCCAGCACTTGAAGCAGATGTGGGAGGATTTCTGTGAGTTCAAGGCCACCCTGAGACTACATAGTGAATTCCAGGTTAGCATCAGCTAGAGTGAAACCCTACCTTGAAAAAACAATAACACCCCCCTCCGCCCCCCCCCAAAAAGATCTGGATTTCTGGAGTCTGATAGGTCAGAGGAGTTAGTAGAATGAACCACATCCTAGCAACACAGCACCTGCTGCAGCTGAGGAGTAGAAACAGCCCTCCCCTACTGCATGGCCCACACAGCCCCACCTTCTCACTTGGGCTACTCTGTGGGCTGTGCTGCTTGCCTGAGCCAATAGCCATTTCTGGTTTATGATGGGCTCCTACAAGCACCACAAATAATTCTCTCTCCTTCCAGGTCACAGCTCACTCTGCCTGTAAGCAATCTGTGATCTTGGTATATGACTCCAAAAGGGGACTCTAAGCGTCTTCAAAATAGGGACAAGGACTGGAGAAGGGAGAACAGCTCTCACCATCCACCACCTCTGGACATCTGGAGGGAGATCCATGTTCTCTCGGGTCCAGACGGGAGAGATATTGCTGTCAAAGTGGCTGTTGAACCAGTCGGAAGTGCCATCACCCATGCAGCGCTGGCAGGCACAGTTCTTCCCTGAAAGCCCCTCCTTGCCAAGGCGCTGAAGGCCAGCATAGCCAGGCACTAGCTTCACCCGATGCGTTCCACCTAGGGCCCCTGAGTCCAGGTAGGGCAAGGTGGACATACTGTGATGTGAGTAGGTGAAGAGCAGGGACATGATGAACACCAGCAGAAAGGCCACAGACAGGAACCACACCCGCAGAGAGCACTTCATCGTGCTGGCGGTCAGCAGCTGTCACCGTGGCCACTTCTTTCCCAGCCCAAGCCCACAGTGGGGCTGGCCACAGTGCAGCCTACCTGTTTTGACAGCACGTGCAAAGGGCATAAGGGAACAGTGCTGTGGCAGGGACCCTCACCACGCCCTCCTCTCAATGAAAGGAGAAAGCACACTGGGCAGGAGTACTTCCCTGTCCCTGAGCCACTTGAGCCCTGGCTTAGGGCTTCATCAGGCCTCTTGGTCACTAGCTGGGCCACAAAGGCTCTACCTCTTCTGCCACCCTGGCAAGGGGAAGGTCTCTAGTCCCTCTAGTCCCTTGTAATCGCAGGTTGCCAGCACTGAGGTCTCCCCTTTTTGGTGGCTTGTAAAGGTCCAGTCTGGAATAGTCGGGGTCCTTGTGGCTCATGAGCAGACACTGAGGCGGCCCCTGGTCCCCTGTAGCAGGGAAGCCCTGGAACTCTGATCACAGCAGAGAGCACATGGGCTTCCTGAGACCTGCACTCCATTAAGGAGTCTTTCCCACCCTGACTAACCCTCCTGGCTCAACCCGTCAGCCAGGTGAGAAGAGCTCAGCTCAGGGCCAGAAAGAAGAAAACCATGAAGCTCCACAGTCACCAGGAAACTGATGCAAGAAACAAGGCCTTCCTCTCATTAGCTTCAGCCCCACTGCTTCCCATGCAGACGCTGGTCCTTTTCTCCTGGTGTCACAGCCCCAGCTGGGGTACACAAGGGTCACAAAGCACCTTCTCCTGCTGTGGGTTCTTAGAGGGATATGAAGAGCAGCTGTTCAACAAGGTGTTGTATCCAAGGCATGTGGGTCAGCAGAGCTAGTGTGGAGCTCCTCACCAGGGCCCAGGACTCCTTTCTGGGTCTGCTAGCCAGGGCTGGGCAGCTGCTGTGCCCATCCCAGCTCCCCGAGGCCAGGCTATCCTGCAGTTCGTTAGTTCGTGCTAGTGTAATCCCCTGGCAGGTTCCTCCTCACTTGTCAGGCGCCAGGCTGCCGCAGTATGACCCTGAAATGGCAGAAAGGGAAAAACAATGTGCAGATAAATAGCACAAATATATGCGTGTACACACACACACACACACACACACACACACACACGTGCACATAGGCTCTTCTCTAGCCCCATTCTTGGTCCCAGAGGGGACAAAGCTAACAGTAGAGGAGACTCCACTTAATCAAAGGGTGGACAAAAGAAAGGATTCTCCCCTCCAACCATCCACAGATACCATCACTTTGCATAACCCCTGGGCCTCAGAGGACTGGATTAGCGCAGCACCTTCACTTATTAGCCAGAAAGTAAACAAGGCACAAATTGATTTCCCCAGAGTTCAATGGCACTGGCTTAAAAGATTCACTTTTAGAAAGCCCCTCAGCCAGCTTCATGTAGTTACTTTCAGGTAAAACTTAAGAGAAATCAGCCCAGAGAAGATCCCAAAGTCTGTGAATAATAATACCCCCACATAGTGCCTATGGGAAGCCCGCCCACGAGAAGGTGGGCCGGTCCTGGGACTTGCTCCTCTACTCTAAGGTGTATAGTTATAGCATTTCTGGTTGGCTCAGTGAACCATGAATCATTTCTTCTCTGATGTAGGGGGAAATATGACTGGGAGGGTGGGTGCAGATAGGATTCCTGGGCTCAGGACATCTGAGCAGATGCCTTCATCTGTGTATTGGTGAAGTGAACCGCAGGATCCATGGTAGTGCTGAAGGCCTGAAGCCATTGTACTTTGAATACTGGCCTGAGGGAAAGGAGTTTGAATCCATGCTATGGGATTCTTTTTTTTCCCCCAGGTAGGGTCTCTAGCCCAGGCTGACCTGGAATTCACTCTGTATTCTCAGGGTGGCCTCGAACTCATGGCAATCCTCCTACCTCTGCCTCCCAAGTGCTGGGATTAAAGGTGTGTGCCACCATGCCTGGCTCTTTTTTTATTTAAATTAATTAATTAATTTCTTTTTTGGTTTTTCGAGGTAGGGTCTCACTATAAGCCCAGGCTGACCTGGAATTCACTATGTAGTCTCAGGGTAGCCTTGAACTCATAGCATCCTCCTACCTCTGCCTCCCGAGTGCTGGGATTAAAGGCATGTACCACCACTCCTGGCTAATGAATTTCTTTATTTGAGAGCAACAGACAGAGAGAGTGGCAGATAGATACAGAGAGCATGGGCACGCCAGGGCCTCCAGCCACTGCAAACGAACTCCAAATGCAGGTGCCCCTTGTGCATCTGGCGTAAGTGGGTCCTGGGGAATTGAGCCTCAAACTGGGGTCCTTAGGCTTCACAGGCAAGTGCTTAACCACTAAGCCATCTTTCCAGGCCCCGGAATCTTTTTAACTATATCTTCAATTCCAGCCAGCCCCAGTTCTGACCTGGCCCCAGAGTATTACAGTCCTACTCCATTTCCCTTCTTATTGAAAGCTCCAGCCCCGCCTTCCATAGTCTTCTGGCAGCTGGTGGCAGCTGCAAAGTCTTATGATCCATAGATAAAGATTCAAAATTGGGCTGGAGAGATGCCTCAGTGATTAAAAATGTAAAACCTGGGTTTGATTCCCCACATAAAGCCATATACACAAAGTAGTACATACATCTGGAGTTCTTTTGCAGTAGCAAGAGGTCCTGGCATGTCCACACTCTCTCACTCTCTCTAAAATAAATAACAACAACAACAAAATATATATGACAAAAAAAGACTCAGGGCTGGAGTGATGGCTCAGTGATTAAGGTGTTTGCCTATAAAACCTAACAACCTAGGTTCAATTCTCCAGGTGCACAAGTGGCACATATGTCTGGAGTTCATTTGCAGTGGCTAGAGGCTCTGTGAGCCAGTTCTCTCTCCTCTCTCTTTCTGTCTCTCTCTCTGCTTGCAAATAAATAAATAAGCTGGGCGTGGTGGCGCACGCCTTTAATCCCAGCACTCAGAAGAGGGAGAGGTAGGAGGACCACTGTGAGTTGGAAGCCACCCTGAGACTACATAGTGAATTCCAGGTTAGCCTGAGCTAGAGTGAGACCCTACCTTGAAAACCAAAATAAATAAATAAATAAATATTCAGCTGGGTGTGGTGGTACACACTTTTTTTTTTTTTTTTTTTTTTTTTTTTTGGTTTTTGAGGTAAGGTCTCACTCTCGTCCAGGCTGACCTGGAATTCACTATGTAGTCTCAGGGTGGCCTTGAACTCAAGGCAATCCTCCTACTTCTGCCTCCCGAGTGTTGGGATTAAAGGTGTGCGCCACTATGCCCGGCGGGTGCACACTTTTAATCCCAGCATTCAGGAGTTCTGAGGTAGGAGGATCACTGTGAATTTGAGGCCAGCTTGGAACTACAGAGTGAGTTCCAGGTCAGCCTGGGCTAGAGTGAGACACTACTTCAAAAAAGCAAAAAAAAAAAAAAAAAAAAAAAAAAAGATTCCAAACTTTTGGCAAGGCTGGGAAATAGTGCTAGCTAGTACAATCCTCAGCACCACATACAAAATTAGATATGAGCAGTCAGGCATAGTGGCGCACACCTTTAAACTCAGGGAGGCTAAAGTAGGAGGATCACTGTGAGTTTGAGGCTACCCTGAGAGTACAGAGTGAATTCCAGGTCAGCCTGGGCTACAACGAAACCCTACCTTTTATTTTTATTTTTTTTTTTTAGGTAGATCAATTTTTGGGGGGGATATTTCACAAGTATTTTGAAAAGGCTATTTGATGAAACTCAGCATTAACTGCCAACTTTATAGACATCTTTAACAAAAAAAGGCATTTACTCTTGGCCCTTTTAATACAGGCTGAGTGTCTCTATTTCATGACAAATGGTAGAGATGCAGTAACATCTTTGTTACTGGGCTGGAGAGATCGCATCTTCCTGCTAAACTTAAGAATGCCAGTTCCAATCTCCAGGTCCCATGTTTAGCCAGATGCAAAGTGACTCAAGGGCGCAATGCCGCACTTGCCCACAAGGGGGCACACACATCTGGAGTTCGTTCACAGCAGCTGAGAGGCTGCTGGCGCGCCCATTCTCTGTCTCCCTCTATCTCTCTCTGTGTCTTTCTCCAACAACAACAACAAAAAAGGAATAAGATGTTTTTCAACTGCCATGTAGTTGACAAATAACATAACACACACAGGTATGAATGGCTGTCACGTCACAACCACCAGTGATTTCTAGAATGAAACCCACAAGTCTACCTACTTAGAAGGTACTACATATGTAAAAAAAAAAAAAAAAAAGTTAGGCATGTGCATACCTAGAATCTCAGCACTCAGGAGGTAAAGACAAAAGGACCAGAAGTTTAAAGCCATCCTTAGCTATAAAGGAAATTCAAGGCCAGCCTGAGCTACATTAGACCCCTATGTCAAAAAAAAGGGGGGGGGGCTGGAGAGATGATTTAAGATGCCTGCCTGCAAAGACTAATGATCCAGATTTGATTCCCTAGTGCCCACACAAAGCCTGATGCACAAAGTGGTACATGGACCTGGAGTTCATTTGCAGTGGCTAGAGACATTGGTGCACCTATTATCTCTCTGCTTGCAAATAAAATCAATCAATAATAAAATATTGGGAGGCCAAGGTAGGAGGATCATTGTGAGTTCAAGGCCATCCTGAGACTACAGAGTGATTTCCAGGTCAGCCTGGGTAGAGTGAGACCCTACCTTGGAAAAAAAAACAAAAAACCGGGCTGGAGAGATGGCTTAGTGGTGAAGGCGTCTGCCTGTGAAGCCTAAGAACGCCTGTTCAAAACTCCAGGTCCTAAAGCCGGGCGTGGTGGCACACACCTTTAATCCCAGCACTTGGGAGGCAGAGGTTGGAGGATTGTTGTGAGTTCGAGGCCACCCTGAGACTACAGAGTAAATTCCAGGTCAGCCTGGACCAGAGTGAAACCCCACCTTGAAACCCTCCCCCAAAAAAACAAAAAACAACTCCAAGTCCCACTGGAGTTTAGCCAGATGCAAAAGTGACACAAGGGCGCAATGTCACATAGGCGCACTCGTCTGGAGTTCACAGTGACTGAGAGGCCACTGGTGCGTCCATTCTCTGTCTCTCTCTCAAAACAAACAAACAAACAAACAAACAAACAAAAAAACAACAAAAAAACAAAAAACAAAAAAAACAAAAACCAATCTCAGCCAGGTATAGTGGTGCACATCTGTAATCCCGGAAGTTAAGAAGCAGACACCAGAGGATCAGGTGTTCAAGTTCGAAGATGCTACATATGTAATTCCAGGCTAACTATATGATATCCATCTCAAAATGGATGGTGGGGAGGGGGTGAGTTGGGGAGAGGTAGGCTAACAAGGTTCCTCTGAGGATCTATTATCAGTAAACTGTGGTTAGGGGAGACATTTTATTCAGTAGTATTGTAGTTTGATTCAGATGTCCCCCACAAACTTATGTGTTCTGAATGCTAGGTCCCCAGCTAGTGGCAATCTGAAAATTGGAGCCTCTTGGAGGTGATGTATTGTTGGGGGCGGACTTAAGGGTGTCATAGCCAGCTTCCCTTTGCCGGTGTCTGGCATACTCTCCTGCTCCTGTTGTCCATCTAATGTTGGCCAGTAGGTGATGTCCACCATCTGCTCATGTCATCATTTTTCCCTGTCATCATGGCACTCCCCCCCACCCCGAGACTGTAAGCCAAAATAATCCCTTTCCTCCCACAAACTGCTCTTGGTCAGATGTTGTCTGCCAACAGAGTGAAGTTGACTACAACAAGTGGTGTAGCCAATGGTAAGTTATTCATGTTCTGGTAAATAACCCTCTCCCCATGCTCATAAAAGCAACCCTATTAACCTCACTGGGCCACAAAACAAAAGAAAATAGAAGAAAGACTATTTGGGAAGAGGAAGGGTTAGCAGGGGTGGGAGGGGAACAAAAGACAGTGATGCATATAAAAATGATCAAGCCAGGCATGGTGGTACACGCCTTTAATCCCAGCACTAGGGAGGCAGAGGTAGGAGGATCACCATGAGTTCAAGGCCACCCTGAGACTACATAGTGAATACCAGGTCAGCCTGAGCTAGAGTGAGACCCTACCTGGAAAAACCAAAATAAATAAATAAATAAATAAATAAATAGGATCAAAATATATTATACACATGAATAAAAGTGTCAAAATTAATTTTAAAAGACTTCCTCCTCCATTCGTGGTGGCTCCAATTTCTAAACCAAACTCCCAAAGCCATCAGGGAATGGACAAGTACCCTGCAATAAGGAAGGCATTATTCTAGACTGGGAAAATGATGCTCACAGATGTGAAAAAGGACTTGCTTAAGACACGAGCTCATGAGTGGCTCTGAGGACACGTGTAACTTAAAATATGAAATGAGCCAGAGCACTGAAAGAAGCCTGTGAGCAGCTGGAGTTACACAGGGCTCAGGGCTGCACAGGAAGGAAAGTCACAGAGATTGGCTTACTGGGGTCAAGACTGAAGCTCCATGCTAGGTGTGGTGGTGCATATTTGTAATCCCAGCACTTGGGCACTTGGGAGATGGTAGCAGGAGGACAAGGTGTTTAATGCCAGGCCCTGATACAAAGAAAGTATTTTATTTTTTATTTTTATTTTTTGGTTTTGCGAGGTAGGGTCTCACTCTGGTCCAGGCTGACCTGGAATTAACTAGGTAGTCTCAGGGTGGCCTTGAACTCTTGGCGATCCTCCTACCTCTGCCTCCTGAGTGCTGGGATTAAAGGCGTGCGCCACCACGCCCAGCCAAAGAAAGTTTTTTTACATGCAACCTTGTCTCAAAAACAAAACAAGATGGGTGTGGTGGTGCATGCCTTTAATCTCAGCACTTGGGAGGCAGAGGTAGGAGGATCACTGTGAGTTCGAGGCCTCCCTAGACTACATAGTGAATTCCAGGTCAGCCTGGGCCAAAGTGAGGCCCAATGTTGAAAAACCAAAAAAAAAAAAAAAAAAAAAAAAAAAGCTGGGCATGGTGTAATCCCAGCATTTAGGAGGCAGAAATAGTAGGATTGCCATGAGTTCGCGGCCACCCTGAGACTATATAGTGAATTCCAGGTCAGCTTGGGCTAGAGCAAGACCCTACCTCGTAAAACAAACAAACAAAACAAAAACAACAACAAAAACAGACAGAGACTGGGGAGATAGTTCAGTCTGTAAAGTGCTTAACACACAAACATGAGGACTGAATCCGATCCCTAGCACCTATATAACATACTAGGTGAGGTAGGCAGCATGTGTCTATAATCTCAGTGTTGAGAAGGTACAGACAGGAGGATCTCTGGGGCCTGCTGACTAGCTTGTCTAAACAAATAGGTGAGCTCTGGGTTCACTGGGATCCTATCTACAAAATAAGGTGGAGCCGGGCGTGGTGGCGCACGCCTTTAATCCCAGCACTCAGGAGGCAGAGGTAGGAGGATCGCCAAGAGTTCGAGGCCACCCTGAGACTACATAGTTAATTCCAGGTCACCCTGGACCAGAGTGTGACCCTACCTCGCAAAACCAAAAAAAAAAAATAAAAATAAAAATAAGGTGGAGACTGATTGAGGAAGAGATTGGACATGGACCTCTGGCCTCCACACATACACATGCACCCATACACACATACAAAATAAGAACAAAAGCCACATGTGGTGGCACACACCTTTAATCCCAGCACTTGGGGGATAGAGGTAGGAGGACTGCTACGCATTCTAGACCATCCTGAGACCTTATAGTGAATTCCAGGTCAGCTTTACTAGAGCAAGACCCTACCTCAAAACAAAAGAACTGTCACACCCTCCAATGGCTCAGGGACCACTGCGGAAGAGGGGGCGGATAGAATGGAAGAGCCAAAGGAAGGATATGACCTCTTACAATGCAACTGCCCAGACAGAAATTGGCCTCGATATCCATGATCTTGCAGTGCCTAGCAATACCTTTGCAAGATCCTCAAAATAGAAGAAAAAGATGATGTCATCAAATTAAAAGAGAGACTAATGGAGAGAGGGAGGAGATATGATGGAGACTGGAGTTCTAAAGTGGAATGGGGGAGGGGAGGGAAATATCAGGTGGGGGTTTTTTTGTAGTAAGATTAAAAGTCAATAAAAAATAATAATTAAAAAAAAAAAAAAAAGAATGAAGCTTCATCCACATGTCTCACCCAGGGATCCTGGCTCAAAACCACCAAGATCCCCAGAGCAGCACCGGCTCAAATGTACTTCTACAAGTTTTCCAGTGTGCCCATTTAGCAGATCACATTCTAGAAAAGTAGTCTTTGGCTGATCATATGTAAATAGGAAGCCAGGAAATTGTATCTTCCAGGATGCCCTTAGTCTATTTCCGTACCCAATATCTAAAGAAAATAATTTGGTTCTGCAGGGTCCTGCGCCCAGTTTCTTGTGACCTGAAGAGAGCCATGCATGGAGGGGGTAGCCAGCCCTAGGAGGTAGTGACTTTGCTGGCTGGGCAAGGACTTCAGCTGGGGGCCCTGGTTTCTGAATGGATAACCCCTCTATGGCATTGGAGGTGGGGGTTGGGCAAAAGCTGACATGGGAGGCTTCCAAAGGAAACAGCCAGGGATGTCACTGACTCCTTGGGACTCTAAATCAATGCAGGGGCATCTGAGGTAAGTGAACTGCTTTGCTTGGGAGAAGAAAAATCTCTACCTCAGCAACATGTTTGGGAAGAACAGAGTGGACGCTGACAGAAGCAATTGCTTTAGAACCCCATGTCCAGACTGTTACTGGGAACTTAAGCTGCTCAACTTGTGTTCAATGCAAATGGTAGCAGAGGGAGGAGCTAAAAGCACCAGAGGCTTCTAGATACTAACCACTCCAGAAGTCTTCTGGTACTGGCCCTTCCTTGTCTCATTTCTGCTTGTGAACTCCTTCTGTCCCTCAGAGGACCTGGATCTCTCTCCTTCACAGATGTTTCATCTTTCAGGGTAAGTCCGGGCACATCCTGATATAAATGTAATGAGAGGGGGTTTGGATTCACGTGATGGCACAAGCCTATAATCCCAGCCTTTTGGAGGCAGAGGCAGGATGATCAGGAGTTCCAAGTTCCTTGGTCTACCTACTTAATTCCAGGTCAGCCTGGCCTTCTTACATAAGGGGACCCAGGCTCAGGAAGAAAAAAGCAAGTAGGTATGATGGCTCACACCTGCAGGGGCAAACTTGAGGCAAAGGATACAGCATGGAACAGGACTTACCCAGTCTAGCCTACATGGAGCTTATAGTCTAGTACAAATACAAAGATTTAAGCGATTACCAAGTGCTACAGAAATTACAGGGAACTGAGAGGGAACAAGGAGAGCACAGAGCCTCAGGAGAAAACAAGGCTGGCCTAGTAAAAGAGTATGACACTGAGCTCAGGGTGTACTGAAGTGGCAAAAAGCTTACCTATCCTATGTGAGGCCTTGGTTCCCATGCTCAGCACTGTAGAGAAACAAGAAAAGCCTGGCTCTAAGATCAGCATGGAGTGTGAATGTCAGAAAGGAACCTGGGAGACTTGATTAGGATTTATTTCAAATGTGATGGGATTTGAGAGAGAATGTGTCATGACCTGATTTCTACTTTAAAATGGATCCTTGAATAAGACTTATGTAAACCTACTTTTTTGAATAATGGCACATCTAGAAGCTGTAGACTGTTACTAGAAAATCTTCAGTGCCTGGGATGGGATACCTTCCAGTGAGTTGTTGGCCAAGGGGGTCCTGGTAGCCTCCAAAACATTAAAAGCTATTGCCAAAGCCCTTGGTTTCCCTTGAGAAACAGATGGTAAGACCCTATTGCTGAAGACATCTCTTGCTAAGAGGCAAGGTCACTGAGAAAGCAAGCTGGTGCTGAGCAGAAAACCTTCTCCCTGTAGACCAGCCGACTGAAAGCTGGAAACAGCTGCACTACATGCAGCCATATGGGAGACAGAGGTCATCAGCAGTGAAAACAGTGGACACTGAATATTCAAGTTTGGCCATACAGGCCCAATTACTGAACGGGTGCAATAGTGGCATGTCTGCTCCTGGGGTAACCAACTGCTCCATAATTGGACTGAAGGCCCTCTCTATGGGAGGGAATACATACCTGGTACTGAAAACCTAAGCAAAAGTCTATGGCAGGGGAGGTCATGAACCTTAGGGGTATAAAGCCTGCTCTTATCTGGCTAAATGTATATATTGTTCCCACCAAGCTGCCCTGAAAGCACTACACTTAATGTTCATATTCACATATTAATGCTACTCTCACTTCTGGTTAGAGAAGATTCTCTTTTCAGATGGCGATTACCACTGGGATGACCCAAAAGGCAACATAGTGCTGAGAAGAAGGGATGGAGGAGTGCCCAGCACTGAAACATCTCTGTCACACCCTCCAAGGCTCAGGGCCCATTGTGGAAGAGGGGGCGGGTAGAATGGAAGAGCCAAAGGAAGGGTACGACTCCTTACAATGCAACTGTCCAGACAGAAATTGGCCTTGATATCCATGACCTTGCAGTGCCTAGCAATACCTTGGCAAGACCCTCATAATAGAAGAAAAAGATGATGACATCAAATTAAAAGAGAGACTAATGGTGAGAGGGAGGAGATATGATGGAGATTGGAGTTCTAAAGGGGAATGGGAGGAGGGGAGGGAAATATCATGCATTTTTTTGTACGTATAGAAGTTGTCAATAAAAAAAAATAAAATGATAAAATAAAATAAAATACAAAAAACTTAAACCCAAAATATAAATAAATAAATAAATAAATAAATAAATAAATAAGATTTTTAAATAAAAATAATAATAAAATAAAATGGATCCTTACAGCAAATTGCTTTAAAAAACTAACAGTATCAACACTTGGGAAGAGAATGTGGAGTATGGGAATGGAAATTTGTTCAATATTTCCAAAGATAATTTGACATAACCTAAAATGGGCAAGAATCTACACCCATGGATTTTTTTTTTTGTTGTTGTTGTTAAAATAAATTAAAAACCACTTTTCTCATAGAAACAAGCAGAATGGGAAACTAAAAAGACCCCCAGTTGTCCTAGGGTTTTTGTTGTTTGCTTTCAGAAGGTCTTGCTGGCTGGGAATTCACTATATAGGCCATGCTGGCCACAAACTTACTACCCTCCTACCCCAGCTTCTTCAATATTGGGATTATGGGCCTGGGCCACCATGCCACAAACTCCTATGGATCTTTTTCATGGACATACCCCCTCATTTTTCTTGGGTAAATATCTTGGAATGGATTTCTAGGTCATGAGTATGTTTAACTTTACTAGAAATTATCATGAGTCTTCCAAAGTTTCTGGTGTTTTGGATTCCCCCGAGTAATATTTGAAAATTAAATGTCCTTGATATTTTCAAGCCTTTTAAGTTTTATACATTCTGGTTGGTACATATTTCTCTATTACTTCTACTAACCAGGTACATGAGAACATGTATATCAGGAGACTTGGGAGGCAGAGGTAGGAGGATTGCTATGAGTTCGAGGCCACCCTGAGAATACAGAATGAATTCCAGGTCAGCCTGGGCTAGAGTGAGACCCTTCCTCGAAAAACCAAAATAAATAAATATTCTTGGGTTGGAGAGATGGTTCTGCTGTTAAGGCACTTGTCTGCAAACCTAACAACCCAGTTCGATTTCCCAGTACCCACATAACCCAGATATACAAAGGGGCACATGCATCTGCACGCCCTTTGCAGTGACTAGAGGCCCTGGCATGTCCACTCATTCCCATTCATTCTCTCTCTCTGCTTGTACATTAAAAAAAAAAAAAAAAAAAGCTGGGTGTGGTGGTACACGCCTTTAATCCCAGCACTTGGAAGGCAGAGGTAGGAGGATTTCCATGAGTTTGAGGCCACCCTGAGACTACATAGTGAATTCCAGGTCAGCCTGGGCTAGAGTGAGAGAAAACAGCAACAACAAAACAAAACAAAATCTCAATCTCTCTCTAGACCTGGGAAGGTGACTCAGTGGATAAAGGGATTGCTCTGCAAGTGTGAGTACTGAGTTTGGATCCCTAGAAGCTGGATGCTGCGGTGCTGTGGCAGGTATCTGTAATCCTAGCATGCCTACTTCAAGACGGGACACAGAGACAGGAAAATTTTCTGGAAGCTCATGGATTAGCTAGACTGGTGAACATAGAGTGGTGAACCAACCATACGAGACTGCCTCAAACAAGGTAAAAGGCGAGGCCTAATACCTAAAGTTTATCCTCTGACTTCCACACATGTGCTGTGGCACAGGCACATGCCACATGCACACACACATTTATTTTGCTGCCCTTGAATTAGACACTCCTGCTGCTTCAGCCTCTTAAGTGCTGGGACTCAGGCATGTGCCATCACACTTGTTCTTGACAGCACTAAAACAGAAGAGATAAACTGTGGTAACATTCATGCCATATGGCAGAAACTGAATAAACTATAGTTTCAGATATTAATAGGGATGAATATGACAACACACACACATACATTATGTTGTGAAAAGGAATGTCAGAGATGACTACCCACAGCTTAAATCCATGAAAAGTTCAAAAATATATAAAGCTGAGCTGGGTGTGGTGGTGCACGCCTTTAATCCCAGCACTCAGGAGGCACAGGTAGAAGGATCGCTGTGGGTTCGAGGCCACCCTGAGACTACATAGTGCATTCCAGGTCAGCCTGGATTAGCATGAGACCCTACCTTGAAAACTCAAAAATAAATAAATAAATAAATAAATAAATAAATAAATAAATAAATAAAGCAAAGTTGAGCCGGGTGTGGTGGCGCACGCCTTTATTCCCAGCACTCAGGAGGCAGAGGTAGGAGAGATTTCAAGGCCACCCTGAGACTACATAGTGAATTCCAGGTCAGTAGACTAGAGTAAAACCCTACCTTGAAAAAAAAAAAAAAAAAAAAAAAAAAAAAAAAAAAAAAAGCAAAGCTAAGCAAGACACTGTTTGAACCCTCTATAAGATAAATAACACAACTATATGGAAAATCCAAAAAGCAACACAAAATCTAAGAGATTCTTGTAGAAGGGAAGGTGGACAGATAAGATCAAGGAGGGCCCACAGAGACCTCATGAACATTGGGTAGTATATTAAATTTTTTTTCAAGGTAGGTTCTTGCTCTAGCCAAGGCTGACCTGGAATTCACTATGTAGTCTCAAAGTGGCCTTGAACTTGCAGCTAAAACTTCTACCTCAGCTTCCTGAGTGCTGGGATTAAAGGTGTGCGCCACCACACCTGGCTTATATTAATTTTTTTTTTTTTTTTTGGTTCTTCAAGGAGGAGTCTAGTTTAGGTGGTAAAGTGCCTGCCTGGCATGCATGGAGCCCTTTGTTTAATCACATAAACTAGGCATGGTGCTGGTGCACACCTGTGATCCCAGTGGGGCAGTGGAGACAAGAGGATGCTTGGGGCTAGTTGGCTAGCTTATCTAGCCAAATCTGTACTCTGGGTTCAGTAAGAGATTCTGTTTTGGGGGCTGGAAAGATGGCTTATTGTTTAAGATGCTTGCCTGCAAAGCCAAAGAAGCCAGGTTCAATTCCCCAGTACCCATGTAAACCAGATGCACAAAGTGGCCCATGTGTCTGGAGTTCGTTTCTAGTGGCTAGAGACCCTGGTGCATCTATTCTCACCCCCCCCCCCCGCCGTGCCTCTGTCTCTATCTCTCAAATAAATAAACAAATATCTTTTTTTTACAAAAAGATTCTGTCTCAAAATAAAGTGGACAGAGATATAGGAAGACCTAAGACATTGATTTCTGACTTCTACATACACATACACATACAGGCAAAATCAACAACAACAAAAAAGTTCTACAATCAGGTTGCACATGTGCACAAGGGGGCACATGTGTTTGGAGTTTGATTGCAATCACTAGAGGTCCTGGTGCACCAATTCTTTCTCTCGCATTGAAAACAAAAAGGTAGTTGGTAGTTGGGCTTGCTCAAAACAAAACAAAACAAAACAAAAAAAAAACAAAAACTACAATCAAAAACCACATCCAACCTCCAAAGATGGCTACAATAAGACAAAAAAACCAAAATAAAAATAATAATAAAGACAAGTAATAAGTGTTAGTGATAATGCAGAGAAACTGTAACCCTCATACATTGCTGGTGGGAATGCTGAAATGCATAGTGGCTTTAGAAAACAGTCTGGCAGTCCCTCAAAAGGGTGAACAAAATTAGCATATATGACTCAACAATTCCATTTGTAGGAATTGCTTCCACAAGAAGTCAAAGCATATGTCCACATAAAGACATGTATATAAGTGATTTATAGCATCTGGCTGTTTCTGTTTTTGCTACGGGGTCTTATTTAATTTTGGGGTTTTTTTCAAGGTAGGATCTCATTCTAGCCCAGGCTGACCTGGAATTCACTATGTAGTCAGGCTGGCCTCAAACTTACAGCAAGCCTCCTACCTCAGTCTCCTGAGTGCTGGGATTAAAGATGTGCTCCACCATGCCCAACTTGAAAAAAAAAATTACTTGTAAGAGACAGAAAAAGAGGGACAGAGAAGGAGAAAGAGAGAGAATGAATATGGGTATGCTAGGGTCTCCTGCCACTGCAAACTCCAGACACATGTACTACTTTGTGCATCTGGCTTTACATGGGTCTTGGGGAATCTATCCCAGGCTGTCAAGCTTTGCAAGCAAGTGCCTTTAACCACTGAGCCATGTCGCCAGCCCTGACTTTTTTTTTATTTTTGGTTTTACGAGGTAAGGTTTTGGTAGTCCACGCTGACCTGGAATTTACTATGTAGTCTCAGGGTAGCCTCGAACTTCACGGCAATCCTTCTACCTCTGCCTCCGAAGTGCTGGGATTAAAGGCCAGCCCCTGATTTTGTTGGTGTTGTTTTGAGGAAGGGTCTCTCTCATCACCTAGGCTGGCCTCAAACTTGAGGCAATCCTACTGTCTCAGCTTCTTCTTTTTTTTTTAATATATTTTATTTTTATTTATTTATTTGAGAGAGAGAGATACAGAAACAGGTAGAGAGAGAGAGAGAGAGAGAGAGAGAGAGAGAGAGAGAGAAAGAGATTGAATGGACAAGCCAGGGCCTCCAGCCACTGCAAACGAACTCCAGATGCATGCGCCTCCTTGTGTATCTGGCTTATGTGGGTCCTGGGGAATCGAGCCTCGAACCGGGATCCTTAGGCTTCACAGGCAAGCGCTTAACCACTAAGCTATCTCTCTGTCTCAGCTTCTTAAATGCTGAGATTACATGTGTGAACCACCATCCTTGGCTTTTCCAAAGCTATAGTTTTCTAAGAGGTTTGAGGTCACAACTGTAATTTTATTTATTTATTTATTTAAGAGAGAAAAAGAGACAGATATATATAGAGAGAATGGGCACACCAGGGCCTTCAGCTGCTGTAAATGAACTCCAGATGCATGTGCCACCCTGTGCATTTGGCTTACATGGGTCCTGGGGAATCAAACCTCGGTCCTTTGGCTTTGCAGGCAAGCACCTTAACTGCTAAGCCATCTCTACAGCCCAAATGTTGCAAATTTATGGAGACCATGTAACAAGGATCATTCCTAGAACAGCTGGCCAACTGCATGCTGTTAAGGGTGAACAGAGAGGCAGCAGCCAGGACAAAGAAGGTCAGGGGTAGTTCAGGCCTTCAAGAGTAGATGAGGATCTGTTATTCTTATTCCTTCAGCCTTCCATTCATCAGGAAATGCATGCAGGATGGCATACAAGAAAACAACAGTGCCAGGCATGGTGGCACACACCTTTAATCCAGCACTCAGGAGGCAGAGGTAGGAGGATTGCTGAGTTTGAGGCCACCCTGAGACTACATAGTGAATTCCAAATCAGCCTGGACTAGAGCAAGACCCTACCTCGAAAAAACAAAAACAAAAAGTAGGAGCCCAAAGGACAGGTAAGGAAAAAAACAAAGGAAAAACAGAAATAATAGACAGAGGGAGAAAACAGTGCTGAGAAAGGAGAGGAGTCAGCACTGCTGTGGAGGCTGTGGTGGCTTTAGAGCCATTCTCTGTCAGATCCCAGGAGACTAGCCACCGAATTAACCTAATGAAGCACAGGGTAGCATAGCTCAACACACTCTTCTTGCAGAGGCATAGAAAAGAAATGTCAAAATGAGGCTCTGAGGATGGGAGGTTGGTCCTGCTTGATTTTGGGGTGGGGCAGGGAAGGAAAAAGCTGAATCCACGACTGAGAAAGCATCTGTTTCCAAACACACACAGCCTCAGATGTGCCCCAGAGCCTCCTTCTGAAGGTAGCAAACCACAGACATTTAATGCTTTATGCACCTCCAGGCATTATATGGGGACAGCCTCTCATTTACTATCCCACATTCCCAATCAAGAGTCCTAGGACTAGCTGAACAAGGTTAGTCAGGCAGACATGAAGACTCCAAGGAGTGCCTCTTCCACAAACCTTCCAAACAGGCTTTTCCTACCAACTAGAGTACACCACCAAAGAGCTCTCTGCTCCCTAAATACCTGCCAATCTACCACATGGGCAAGCTCTTGCCTTCTGCATGAGGCAAGGACTAAACATGACAAAAGATGCCCTAGGGGCTCAGTCATTAAGTTGAGAAGAAGCCCAGGTGCATCCCTTACATAAAACTCAAATGACATGTTTGAGACCTTGTTGCTTCACCTTTGTGAGCTGGGTCTACTGAAGTCACCACATTGCTATGCCCCGGCACTAGCCTCTGGAAAAGACTGCCCCTGGCTAGACTAGTGACTCAAGTCCCATCCATTCCCCTCATTATAACCCCTCAAACAGCCTCTGCCTCCCTCAGGACACCTGTCTTGATTTCGTATTCAGTCTGAACTCAGCTCTGGTACCTGATACTGCCCAGAGTTACCAGAAAAACAGAAGGCAAAAGCTAACATCACCTCAAACCTAAGATCAGAACTCTGGCTAGCCTTCAGTAAGCCTTCGAAAAATGAACCATTAGTCTGCATTGCAAGAGAACCAAGTCCCAATGCTAATAAGATGGCTTCTAGCTGAGTTTGGGGAAACACCTGTGATACCAGTATTCAGGAAGCCAGCCTGGGCTTCAAAACAATGGCTGAGGAGATGGCTCAATGGATAAAGAAAGCACTTGCCCTGCAACTGATTATTTGAGTTTGGAGCCCCAGACCCCATGAGGAAGCCCAAAGCTATAGCAGGCTTCTGTAATTCTGCATTTAGGCAAGAAGGGAGGTGGAGACAGGAGGATTTCACTGAAGCTCCCAATGAGTGAGGAACAAGAGACACTGCCTCAAATGAGGTGGAAGGTGTATATCCTTTCTCCCTCCCTCTCTACACTCCCTCTCCTCCCCCTCACACATGCATATATCAAATATATAAGTAGCCTCTTAGGGGAGGAACACGGTGCCTGGGAAGTACTGTTCCTTTAGATCACTACCTGCTATGTCTCAGGCTTGACCCTCAGGAGGGGGAGCCCCAAAGTGGTTTGGTGGGGTGGCAAGCAGTAATTTGCTGTATATACCTATACTATGGCAGGAAGGAAAAGTCTAGAATAACAAAGTTATTTGAACAGCTCAAGAAACAAGCCAGATAGGAAGAGTTGAGGGGAGGGAGGAAAGATGGGACAAAGAATAAAACTGGTTTCAATTGTGGGAGAAGCCAATGTAATGTGGCTGCTTGTGCAAATCTGTTTCCTGCTCACCAGACCTCTTCTTACTTGCTTTTCTAAATCTCATCTGAGGTTTGTGACAGTTTTTCTTTTCTTCTTCTTCTTTTTTTTTTCAAGGTAGCGTCTTGCTCTAGCCCAGGCTGACCCAGAATTTACTATGTAGTCTCAGAGTGGCCTTGAACTCACTGCAGTCCTCCTACCTCTGCCTCCCTAGTGCTGGGATTAAAAAGGCATGTGACACCATGCCCAGCTTTGTGACAGTTTTTAAAAAAATATTTATTTCTTATTTACAAGCAGAGAGAGAGAGAGAGGGCACAAGATATAGACAGAGGATAGAAGCACCAGGCCTGTAGCCACGCAATTGAACTCCAGATGTATGCACCACTTTGTGCACCTGGCTTTATATAGGTACTAGAGAACTGAATCCAGGATGTTAGGCTTTGCAGGCAAGTGCCTTAAGTGCTGAGCTATCTTTCCAGCCCTGCAGGACTTTGCATTGCACTGGTGTCTTGGAATGTCTGCATGACCACGTTCCCCTCCTTCTTCTAGCAAATTCCCCTGGACACAAGCCAAAAATACTTCTTTCTCCCTGGGTGCCTGTGCTGCTGAGTACCTTTTACCTGTCCTCTTTGTCGTGTCCCCCCACCCCCAGCCTCATCCATCTGTTCTTTTCAGTTATCCTTCGTGGGCTTTGGAAGCAAGTTTTAAGCTCAGGAATCCTACAGGCCTTCCATCAGCCTCATGGACTAAGCAGATACAGATTCCTTGGCAGCAGACTGGCCACAATGAAAAAGAGAACGTACCACAAAAAACCTCAGACCAGTGCCGGGCCACACAAGCCTGTGTCTCAGCCCAGGGGGACCTTGGTAGGTTGCAGGATCCAGCATGAATGAAGAGTGGGCAATGGCCCTATCATCCAGTGGAGGGGGACTGTCCTGGACCAGGTACATGTGAATCCTTCCTTGTATCTCATAAAGTACGATGGATTGGACTGTGTTTATGGACTAAAACTTAACAAAGACGAGAAAGTCTGCTCTCCACCAAGTCCTCCCAGGTGGAGTGGCCGGGTCTGGAAGTGGCATTGGGCAGACGTGATGGTTGGCAAAGTGGTGGAGCACACGCTTGAGATGGAGGGCAGCTGTAAAGATGAGTGGAGGGGGAAGGTCTTGGCGCAGGCGCCGGGCATGGACACGTGATTCTACATCATCTATGAGAAAGACCCTGTCTTGTACATGTACCCACTCCTGGATGACTACAGGGCAGGTGACCTCTGCCTGGTGCCTGACTCCAGTGATTCTTCTAGAGCAGAAAGGGACCCAGAAGAGGTTGGGCATGCCAGAGCCTCCAGCCACTAAAACAAACTTCAACACATGCACCACCTTGTGCATCTGGTTTACATGGATACGGGGGAATTGAACCCGGCTCCTTAGGCTTTGCAGACAAGCACCTTAACCACTAAGCCATATTCCTAGCCCCATGTTACTTTCTACATAGCCCAGGCTAGCCTCAAACATGCCTTAGCTTCCCAAGTGGAGAGATTATAGGTATGTCCATGACACTTGGCTGTTTAATACATGAGTTGAATCCATTATTCTTATGTATTTGCATTCATGTTACTATCTTACTTTATGTTTTCTCTATTTTTCCTTTAGCATTTTTCTTTTCCTGACTTTCATCACATCACCACCACTTTTTTTCCCCTCCTGGTTTAGAAATGATATTTTTTCCTCTTTTAGTGATCATTTTGAATCAAATGCCTGTATTTTCTTTTTTTAAACTTTTTAAAAATAGTTTTATTTTTAAAAATTTATTTGAAAGAAAGAGGCAGAGACAGAGAAAGAGAGAGAGAGAAGAGAGAGGATAGGCACACCAGGGCCTCCAGCCATTGCAAACAAACTCCAGATGCATGTGCCCCCTTGTGCATCTGGCTTACATGGGTTCTGGGAAATCAAACCAAGGTCCTTTGGCTTTACAGGAAAGTGCCTTAACCACCAGCCCAAATACCTATATTTTCTTGAAGTCTAATTTTGTTGTTGTTGTTGTTTGTTTTTTGAGGTAGGGTCTCACTCTAGCCCAGGCTGACCTGGAATTCACTATGTAGTCTCAGGGTGGCCTCGAAGTCATGATGACCCTCCTACATCTGCCTCCCAGGTGCTAGGATTAAAGGCGTGTGCCACCATGCCCGGCATGAAGTCTAATTTTTCAATAGTGTCCGTTTTCTTTTTTTATTTTTGCAATGACACATTTGACAAAATTATTTTATTAATATAGAGGAAAATTCTGAGTGGTATTTATTATTATTATTATTTTTTATTGACAACTTCTATACTTACATACAAAAAGTGCATGATATTTCCCTCCCCTCCCCCCATTCCCCTTTAGAACTCCAATCTCCATCATACCCCCTCCCTCTCTCCATTAGTCTCTCTTTTAATTTGATGTCATCATCTTTTTCTTCTATTATGAGGGTCTTGTGAAGATATTGCTAGGCACTGCAAGATCATGGATATCAAGGCCAATTTCTGTCTGGACAGTTGTATTGTAAGGAGTCCTACCCTTCCTTTGGCTCTTCCATTCTATCTGCTTTTTTTTTTTTTTTTAATTTTATTCATTTGCAAGTAAAGAGACAGAGACAGAGACAGAGAGAATGGGTGCACCAAGGCCTCTATCCACTGCAAACTCCAGACGCATGTGCCCCCTTGTGCATCTGGCTTACATGGGTACTGGGGAATTGAACCTGGGTCCTTTGGCTTCACAGGCAAGTCCCTTAACCACTAAGCCATCTCTCCAGCCCTAGTATCATTTTCTTGAAAAAGACACTCTGTGATATATTTTATTCTATTTTATTCTTCTTTGATGCTACAATAACCATTTTAGCATTCTCTCTCTCTTTTGTTTACTTTTATTTATTTACTAGCAACAGACAGAGAGAAAGAGGCAGAGAGAGAGAACAGGCACACCAGGGCCTCCAGCCACTGCAAGCGAACTCCAGATGCATGTGCCACCTTGTGCATCTGGCTTATGTGGGTCCTGGGTAATTGAGCCTCAAACTGGGGTCCTTAGGCTTCACAGGCAAGTGCTTAACCACTAAGCCTTCTCTTCAGTCCTCTCTCTTTTTTTTTCTTAATTAAAAACCCAATTAGATGCTGGACTTTTTGCTATGTGTTTTGCCATCTGTGGAAGACACTATTGGTTGCCCACCAGCAATACTCTCTTCTTTTCCTGCCAACTGAATCCTGACTTGTGCAGCTAAGCATCTAGTCCCAGGAGATGAGAGACAACTGGTCAAAACCAATTATAGCCAGCTTGTTCCCCTTTATTGTTTGTTTAATCTGGAATTGATGTAAGATGGTCCAACTTAGGTTAAAGAACTGAAAAGATATCTCTTAGGCTACTCTTAGAAAAGTTTTTCCCAAAAGGGAACACAGGAAGCAAAGGTTCCTTTTCTCTCCTAACGTCTCCCTGCCTGAGATGCTGGATGGTGGTGATAAAATGTCTGGAGCTACAGTAGTCATCTCATTACCACAGAGAGACTAATACAGGGCCCTTCATATTGCTACTGGACTACTTCCACAACCCTGGAATTCCCTTTCTCTACATGCCTCATTATCAGCTATTCAACCTTGTGTATGTTCAGTGCTGGGGACTAAAACCAGGACCACAGGCATGCCAAGCAGATACTCTACCACTTAGCTACAACTCCAGGCTCAATACTTTTTATAGCTAAAGTCATTGTGTTACTTATAGAAAGTGACTTGACATACTGGCAAGAGTTACATCAACAGCTTTCCCTCCTTCTCCTACCCTCAGAGAAACACACTCTATATTGCCCAGGCTGGCATCAAACTCCTGGCCTGGGCACAAGCAATTCTCCTGCCTTAGTCTTCTTGGTAGCTGGGACTGTGAGCACATGCCACCACGCTTTAGCTCAATGTGTCAATTCTTGTGCTCACTGCTGGCACTAGGAACCACTGTTCCTTCCTCCATAGGTTTACTTTTCTTACTGAAGTACAACTTTAGTTACCCTTTCAACATAGGTTTGCTGGTGATAACACTGTCTTACTATGTCCAGAAATACTTTTAATTCCATTATTTTATTATTATTATTTTTTTCGAGGTAAGGTCTACCCCAGGCTGACCTGGAATTCACTTTGAAGTCTCAGGCTAGAACTCACAACAAATCTCCTACCTCTGCCTCGTGAGTGCTGGTATTAAAGGCGTGCACCACCATGCTCAGTTTCTATTTTTTTATTAATTAATTAATTAATCTATTTGAGAGAGATAGAAAGAGGCAGAAAGAGAGAGGGGATGTGAGGGAGAGAATGGGCATAACAGGGTCTCCAACCACTACAAACAAACTCCAAACGCATGCGCCACCTTATGCATCTGGCTTTTTGTGGGCCTGGGGAATTGACCTGGGTCCTTTGGCTTTACAGGCAAGTGCCTTAACTGTTAAGCCATCTCTCCAGCCCTCAGCTTCTATTTAAAAATTTTTAATTAAATTAAATGAAATTATTTATCTGTAAGGACAAAGAGAGAGAATGGATGCATTAGGGTCTCCTGTCTTTGCAGAAACAACAAAAAACCCTTCAGACACATGCACCCTACTTTGTGTGCCTGGCTTTACATGGGTACTGGGGAATCAAACCCAGGCCATCAGCCTTTGCAAGAAAGAGCCTTTAGCTGCTGAGCCATCTCTTCAGCCTTCATTTCATTCATTCATTTGTTTATTTATTTATTTGAGAGAAAGAGATAGAGGCAGAGAGAGAGAGAGAGATTGGGTACACCAGGACCTCTAGCCACTGCAAATGAACTCCAGATGTATGCTTCCCCTTGTCCAACTGGCTTACGTGGGTCCTGGAGAATCAAACGGAGGTCTTTTGGCTTTGCAGGCAAACACCTTAACTGCTAAGCCACCTCTCCTGCCCATTTTGTTTGTTTTTTGAGGTAGGGTCTTGCTCTGGCTTAGGTTGACATGCAATTCACTATGTAGTCTCAGGCTGGCCTTGAACTCACAGCTACCCTCCTACCTCTGCTTCTTGAATGCTGAGACTAAAGTCATGTATCACCACACCTAACAAAATAAAACTTCTATAAATTAAACAATGTGTTTTTAGGGTGGAGAGATGGCTTAGCGGTTAAGGTGCTTGCCTGCGAAGCCTAAGGACCTAGGTTTGATCCTCCAGGTCCCCCATAAGCCAGATGAACATGGTGGCGCATGCATCTGGAGTTTACAGTGCCTAAAGACCTTGGCACACCTATTCTCTCTCACTTTCTCTGTTTCTAATAAATAAAAAACAATAAATTTTTTAAAATTGTATTTTTAGGGGCTGGAAAGATGGCTTAGTGGTTAAGCACTTGCTTGTGAAGCCTAAGAACCCCGGTTTGAGGTTCAGTTCCCCAGTACCCACATAAGCCAGATGCACAAGGTAGTGAATGCATCTGGAGTTTGTTTGCAGTGGCTGGAGGCCCTGATGCGCCCATTCTCTCTCTCTCGCTTCTTTTTCTATCGCTCTCAAATAAATAAATAAACAAAAAATTTAAATTGTGTTTTTAGAATTTGCAAAATTAGGTAACTAGCTCAGAATTCATAGATCTGGGAATAATCATGGAGAGTTCATCTAGGATACAACACACACATGGAGGACAGATGGAGAGTGTTTAGGATGTATCTTGCAGGAATTCCAGATATGAATAAAAGAAATAACAAGGAAGGGATAATGGCTAAGAACTTTAGATTTGATGAAATTATGAAAATTAAACAATAAATGCCACTAAATGTAATACAGTGAAACCACACAGTCAATAGAGAATGCTAAAACTACCAGACGTAGCCAGGCCTGACGAGACAACATCGCAGCAATGTTAGGTACTAAAGATGATGTCTCACACTCTAGCCCTGGATGGCCTTGAACTTGTGGCAATCTTCCTTCATATCTCTGCCTTTTTTTTTTTTTTTTTTTGAGAGAGACACAGAGAGAGACAGAGAGAGAGAGGGAGACAGACAGAGATGAGCACGCCAGCAACCTCTCAGCTGCTGCGAATGAAATCCAGATGTGTGCGCCCCCTTGTGGTCAAGTGCGGCATTGTGCCCTTGCGTCATTTTACATTTGGCTAAACGTGGGACCTGGAGATTGGAACTGCTGGAGATTGGAACCAGCATTCTTAGGCTTAGGAGGCAGGCACCTTAACCGCTAAGCCATCTCTCCACCCCCTATCTCTGCTTTTTGAGTGCATGAGCTTCCAAGCCCAGCACTTAAAAAAAATTTTTTTATGTGTGTCTGGTATGCACACAGCTGTACACTTTATTTTAATATATATTTTTTTTTTTTTTTTTTTTCTTTTTCGAGGTAGGGTCTCACTCTAGCTCAAGCTGACTTGGAATTCACTATGTCATCTCAGGGTGGCATAGAACTCACAGCAATCTTCCTACCTCTATCTCCTGAGTGCTGGGATTAAAGGTGTGTGCTACCATGCCCAGCTTATGTTTTATTTTGATGTATTTATTTGAGAGAGAGACAGGCAGATAGAGAATGGGTGCACCAGGGCCTCTAGCCCCTGCAAACAAACTCCAGTCGTGTGCACCACCTTGTATATCTGGCTTTATGTGGGTCCTGCAGAATTAAACCTGGGTCCTTTGCCTTTGTAGACAAGCATCTTAACGGCCAAGCCATCTCTCCAGCCCCAGCCCCACAAAAATTACTCATTTATTTGCAAGCAGACAGAGAGAATGAATAAGCATGCCAGGGCCTCCTTCCACTTCAAAGGAACTCCAGATGCATTTTGCATATCTGGCTTTACATGGGTACTGAGGAATTAAACCCAGACTGTCAGGCTTTGCAAGCAAGTACATTATTCCTGCACCATTGCTCCAGTCCCTCTTTTGCTTGCTTTTTGAGACAGTGCCTCACTATGTAGCCAAAGATGAACTTGAATTTATATTTTATTTATTTATTTGCATGCAGAGAGAGAAGGAGAGGAGGGAAGGAGAGAGAGAGAATGGGCACACCAGGGCTTCTAGCCACTTCAAACAAACTCCAGATGCATGTACCACTTTGTGCATCTGGGTTTATGTGGATACTGGGGAGTCAAACCAGGGTCATTGGGCTTTGTAGCCAAGTGCCTTAACCACTTGGCCATCTCTCTTGAATTTGCAACAACTTCTTGTCTCAGCCTCCTGAGGACTAGAATTATAAGCCCATGTTGGAGTCATACCTTATTGTAGCAGCTCAGTTTAAGTCCAGGCTGAAAGGTTGTCTCCTAGGTAAGCATCCAAAAAATAAACCACAGTCCAAAGGAATGGCAGCTGGGTTCTACAATACCATCCCACATTTCTGTTTCCAATCTCAGACAAGCAGACCTTTGGCTTCAGCCCTGCTTACTTCTTTGTACTGCTGGACCAGTTTTTATCCATGGGGAATATTCATCCATTGTGACTGGGGGGAGGAGGGGGATTGGAGGTTGGTGATAGGAGAAGAGTGTGACTTTTTAGAAAACTGCTAATGTGTTTAGAGTATGAATTTACAGTGCCATCTTGATGGAATGGATTGGGTTAAACTATTCATACCAGGGAACTGGGGATCCCTGCCAATAGCTGTCTCCTGGGAAGGAATATCAAACCATCTTTAACAAGACTGATAGAACTCCAGCCAACGCACTGAAGAAAGCAGACTGAGATATCCTGGGGTTAGCTGATCCCACGTGTCAATTAATACTGCTCTTCTATTCCTAGCCACACCTTCATTCCAGTCCACAGAGATGGGGGAAGAGTACGATACCATGACAACAGGATCTTTCCGATATGAGCTGAGCAGGCTTTCATTGCCAAGAGCAACTTTCATAGCACTTGATCATTTAGCCTTTTTTTTTTTTTCAAAGTAGGGTCTCACTCTGACCCAGGCTGACCTGGAATTAACTATGCAATCTCAGGGTGGCCTTGAACTCAGGGCAATCCTCCTACCTCTGCCTCCCGAGTGCTGGGATTAAAGGCGTGTGCCACCACGCCCGGATCATTTAGCTTTTTACCTGGCTAGTGAAAACTGCTTACTAGCCATAGGGACAACCTTAATGAAAGACCCATCTAGCTCTTTTCAAGTCCCTAGCCCACCTGCATGCCCAGCCTGACTTTTCAATGTACCTCAGAAGAGCAGGGGAGCCAGGCACAGTAGAATATGCCTATAATCCCAAGCACTCAGAGACTGGGCAAAAGGGTAAGACCAAGGTCAGCCTGGGGTGCATGGTGAGGCCCTGTCTCATAAAAAAGGGGGAAAGAGCCGGGTGTGGTGGCGCACGCTTTTAATCCCAGCACTTGGGAGGCAGAGGTAGGAGGATTGCCATGAGTTTGAGGCCACCCTGAGACTATATAGTTAATTCCAGGTCAGCCTGGACCAGAGTGAAACCCTACCTCAAAAAAAAAAAAAAAAAAAGCCGGCCATGGTGGCGCAAGCCTTTATTTAATCCCAGCACTCGGGAGGCAGAGGTAGGAGGATCACTGTGAGTTTGAGGCCACCCTGAGACTACATAGTGAATTCCAGGTCAGCCTGAGCTAGAGACCCTACCTTGAAAAGCCAAAAAAAAAAAAAAAAAAAAAAAAAAAAAAAAAAAAAAAGGTGGGGGAGGGAAAGGGCCAAGCATGGGGGAAAAAGAGGGAAAGGCGCACACCTTTAATCTCAGCACTTGGGAGGCACAGGTAGGAGGACTGCTGTGAGTTCAAGGCTGGCCTGGAACTACAGAGTGAGTTCCAGGTCGGACTGGGCTAACACAAGACCCTACCCCAAAATTAAAAAAAAAAAAAAAAAAACACTAAAAAAAGATGGGGAGTGGGCTGGAGAGATGGTTTAGCAGTTAAAGTACTTGCCTGCAAGGCCAAAGGACCCAAGTTCGATTCCCCAGGACCCACGTAAGCCAGATGCACAAGGTGACACATGTGTCTGAAGTTCGTTTGCAGTGGCTGGAGGCCCTGGTGTGCCTATTCTCTATCTTAAAAAAATTAAGGCCAGGCATGGTGGTGCACTCCTTTCAACCCAGAACTCAGGAGGCAGAAGTAGGAGGATCTCTGTAAGTTCAAGGCCACTCTGAGATTACATTGTGAATTCCAGGTCAGCCTGGGCTAGAGCTACATTCTACCAAGAAAAACAAAAAAAAAGAAATAAATAAAAATTTGGAGTGAATTCCAGGTCAGCTTGAGCTAGAGTGAGACCTTACCTTGAAAAACCAAAATAAATAAATAACTGAAGAAGCTGCTTAGAGGCAAAAAGCTCCCAGCTCAACAGCTGTCAGCCTGGTTTAGGGTCACAATTCTCTGGTCCCCATTCAACATGGATGGTGGTAACTTCTGGCCTGGAGCCCTGAGGCTCTTTGCATGTATCCCTAGGCATAAGCCTCCCTTGCACTGTCCTAGTTCTGGTCCATCAACACCCTCACCCCCACCCAACCTCCCTCATGTCCACATTGTCTTGCTCCAGTGCTTCCTCTCTGGTCAGTCACAGACACTGCCACCCCACCACAGCGGCAGGCAAGGTTTCGGAGCCAGCTCTGCCTTGGGTGAATGCAACCAGGCTGAGCAAATAAAAGCATTGTGTCCACTGTAGCAGAGCTGTCACCTTTCCCAGGTGCCACTTCATCACACAAAACAAGAGGTTCTAAACAGCTCCCAGAGGTCCATCCCACACCTCTGGTATGGTCAGCAGCCAGATTCTAGAGAAAACAAGGGGTTTCTCCCTAAGGCTAAAAGCCTCAGAAATGAGGAGAGGCAGGAAATGTGTGAAAAATCCTGAAGGTAGGAGAGGAGAGAAATGAGAAGGCAGCGAGCATATCCAGGGTGCTATGCTAATAGATGGAAGGAGAGGAACCTCGGGTCCTTTGGCAGAGGTAAAGAGAAGAACGAAGAGAAGCCAGCTAGGAGTCTACAGAGTTGGGAGCTGAGACCTTCATCTCACAACTCAGCCTCTTACCTCCTTCAAGGGGCAATGGCACTTGACCAAAGCCCCTCCACAGTAATTTACTCTAGAGACCGGGTTCAAAGCACCTGGGACCTTGGCTATTCATCACTTCATAACTGTCATCTCAGTCATACCATAGACGTTTAATGAAGAGCCACAGAAAACTTCTCCTTTCCTGTGCTGTCTACTAGCTAAAGAATGCTCGCAATCACAAAAGAAAAGCTGAGGGTACAGTCATTCAGCAAATATTTATTTACTGGCTCCACTCCAGGAACTGACAACCAGCCTTCTCCTCCCTCCTACTTGAGCCACATCACTAACCCCTCCACAAAGCTTTGGGGCTTCTTTCTGGTAACAATGAGGTCAGCTTCCTGCTGTCCAGGAGCAGAGCAATGGGCTTGCTCTGTTTTGAGAACTCCTTGGCTGTGTTAGACTGGCTTTCTCTAGTAGAACTGCCCTTCCACGGGCTTCCTCCTAAGCTCATCTCCAAGACTGGCACCCCAGGTCTCACCTTCTTTCTGGAGTTGGTGATGTGCTCCCATGGCCTCGCCCAGGCAAATGCACACTAAGTGGAGCACTGACACTGAGGACAGAGCCAAGGCTTTAAGAAGAAGAGATAAGGGCACTCCCCAATCCACAGCCATCCTAGGAGGAATGGGCCCTGGTCTCTGTGAAGCCATCCCCATCAAGTCAGCCCTCCTGGCTCTGCTCAGAAATTAGTCTATCCAGTCTTCTCCAGCACTTCCTTTCCTTTCCTTTCCTTTCCTTTCCTTTCCTTTCCTTTCCTTTCCTTTCCTTTCCTTTCCTTTCCTTTCCTTTCCTTTCCTTTCCTTCCCTTCCCTTCCCCAAACACCAATATATTCTCTCACCTGATTTGGAAGGATTCAAAGAAGGGTCAAATAATGAGTCAGGCATGGTGACACAGGCCAGCCAGGAAGCCCAGCACTCAAAAGAGGCAGAGGTAAGAGGATTATGAGTTCCAGGCCACCAGCCTGGGCTGTGGGCTACACAATAAAATCAGAGGGGGTGAGGTAGAGAACAAAGAAAGAGACAGAGACTGATCATGTTCCATCACCCACTCTGACAGAGGAGGGGTGAAAGGAAGTGTGGGGTAAGAGGTTTCTACAAATAACCTTAATCTGGCTCTCCTCCAGCCAATGCACCCACAGGACAGGAAATCAGACAGTGTTAATAGAGCTTACCACACCAGAGGGACTTCCTGGAACAATTCTGGGCGAAGGCATAGAGCCTGGGAAGAAAGACCAGGGACTAGGGTTATAGAGGAACTTTCAGCTCCCAACCTCCTATAATGAAGCCCAAATCCATTGTGGGTGATCCCATGTAGCCCAGACTGACCTGGAACTTACTGTTGTGGGGATGAATTATAAAACCAAACTGTGGGGGCTGGAGAGATGGCTCCCAACCCTTGCTATCAACACAAAGAAGCCCAAATCTATTGTGTTTGGTTTTTTGCAGTGGCTGGACAAGGTCCTCATCTCTCTCTCTGACTGACCTGGAACTTACTGTTCTCAAATAAATAAATAAATATAAAATAAACCAAACTGTGGGACTGAACTATTAATAAAAACTGTGGGACTATTCCTATTGGACCTTACAATTAGCTTTTCTGACATTATTGTAAAATGCTAATTTCCTTACTAGTAACTTGCTCTAAAGTTAAATCTTACAACTGTGTAATTTACCCACTTAAAGCAATTTGACTAGGTTTCTTCTGTCTTGGTGTATCTTTGACCTGAACAACACAAATGACCAATACTGACCAGCAATGTTTTGAGGTGCTGACTGATCTTAAGCTATGCTCTTTGCCCAATTTCCTCAGATCCATGATGGTGCATGAGTCTAGAGTTCATCTGCAGTGGCTGGAGGCCCTGGCATGCCCAGTCTCTTTCTCTCTCAAATAAATAAAATAAATAAATAACAATAATAAATATTTATAGAAATATTAAAATATTTTTAAAAGCCAGGCGTGGTAGCACACGCCTTTAATCCCAGCACTTGGGAGGCAGAGGTAGGAGGATCACTGTGAGTTCAAGGCCACCTTGAGACTACATTATTAATCCTAGGTCAGCCTGAGCCAGAGTGAAACCCTACCTCAAAAAACCAAAAAACAAACAAACAAACAAAAAAGTGCTGATCATAGTGTTGAAGACAAGAAGGTCAGTAACTAAGGACCCACAGATCTGTGGAAGGCAACAGGTGGGCCTGATGTGATTGCTCTCGTGATCAGAGTGTGTGTGTGTAGTAGATTAGCACAGTCCAGCAGGTCATACCCCTAAATCTCTACTTTAACAAATATTTAAGGATTATCCAAAGCCGAAAGTTCCTTACCTTTGCTCATACCAAGTGCTGTGTTCATGTATTACTGGTTTTTGGCTGTTGAATAAAAATGTCAATGAGTACCTGTATGCAGAGGAAGCCACAGCCACAGTAACATCAGAGCAGTGGTGACAGCAGATACAATAGGTTTACTAATGACTTAAACCAAACTTCTCTTCAGTTTCTTTATCTCAAGTTGCCGCTAGAGTCAGATAGCCCACTCCTGGGATGAGTCTACCGGAAGTTAGCTCTCACACCTCTCAGGCTCTGCTCCTAGAAATAGTTTGCCCTCTTCTGGATAGGAAAGTTCTAGAGGTTAGCCTTCACTAAATTCAGGCCTGTGCCTCCCAAACAGGGCATGCTAAGTAGTTTAGGATGACTTTAAACTCCTAATCCTCCTCTTCCAGCACTGCTGCACCTAGCTAATGATTCCTAAATCCAATCCTTCTCCTCTCACCTAGGAGGAATGAGACTGGTATTTCTGATTTCATCCACTGCCCAGACACAGCCAGTCTCTGCTGTAGGCTCTACCCCTCCTTCCACCTGTGAGGACTAGAGAAGGCTCAAGCCTGTTTGACTCCAGTAGGACTTAACAGAGAAGGGCTGGCTGGGCTCATACAACTTTAGGAAGGAGAAGCTATTCTAGAAATCCCCGTAATAATCTCTGCAGCTTAAAACCAGATCTCAGCCTATGTCAGGATTTGGAAGGACCCAACATAAAAATATAGCACCTGGGGTTGGAGAGATGGCTTAGTGGTTAAGGTGCTTGCCTGTAAAGCCTAACAACCTGAGTTAGATTCCCCAGGACCCATGTAAAGCCAGATGCAGTGGCACATGCATCTGGAGTTTGTTTGCAGGGCTGGAGACCATTCTCTCTCTCTCTCTGCTTGCAATTAAAAAAAAAATTATATATATGGTACCTAAACTGGGAGTGGTGGCACATACCTTTAATCCCAGCACTTGGGAGGCAGAGGTAGAAGTATCACTGTGAGTTTGAGGATACCCTGAGACTACATAGTGAATTCCAGATCAGCCTGGGCTAGAGCGAGACCCTACCTAGAACAATCAAAAAAAAAAAAAAAATGTAGCACCTAAAAATTTGAGAGAAAAAAAAATGCATCACCTATTCCCACGTTCTCTGTGGGCTACAAAAACAGGAAAGAGAGTGGGGCATGGTGGCACATGCCTTTAATCCCAGAACCTCAGGAGGCAGAGGTAGGAGGATCGCTGTGAGTTCTAGGCTACCCTGAGACTACATAGCGGGTTCTAGGTCAGCCTGAGCTAGAGTAAAACCCTATATCAAAAAAAAACAAAACAAAAACAAAACAAAACAAAACAAAAAAAGCACAAGAAAAAAACACACACAAACAAACAGGAAAGAGAACCAACCAAATAACCAGCACTGTAGTGGGTAAACAGCTTCATTGGAAAGGAAAACTTGGGACTGGGAGAATGGGAAGATGATTTAGTGGTTAAAGGCACTTGTAAAGCTGCTGACCTAGGTTCAATTCTCAAGTTGCCCCACAAAAACCGGACACAAAAAGTAGCACAATGGGGCGGGGGCTGGAGAGATGGTTTAGCGGTTAAGGCACTTGTCTGCAAAGCCTAAGGACTCAGGTTCGATTTCCCAGAATCCAAGTAAGCCAGATGCACAAAGGGGTGCATACGTTTAGAGTTCATTTGCAGTGGCTAGAGGCCCTAGAGTGCCCATTCTCTCTCTCATGAATAAATAAGTTATTTTAAAAAGTAGCAAAAAGGGGCTGGAGAGATGGCACAGTGATTAAAGTGCCCAGGTTTGATTAAGCAGTACCCATGTAAGCCAGATGCACAAAGTGGCACATGTGTCTAGAGTTCATTTGCAGTGGCTAGAGGCCCTCGTGCACCCATTCTCTCCCTCTCCTCTCTCATAAATAAATAACTAAAATATTTTTAAAAGTAGCACAAGGGGGCTGGAGAGATGGCTCAGAGGTTAAGGTGCTTGCCTGCAAAGACCAATACCCATGTAAAGCCAGATGCACAGGATGGTGCATACATCTGGAGTTTGTGTGCAGTGGCTAAAGACCCTAGTGCACCCATTATCTCTCTCTCTCTCTTTCTCTTTCAAATAAATAAATAAAACAACCTGCTAGGTGTGGTGGCAGCACTCAGAAGGCAAAGGTAGGTGGATCACCATGAGTTTGAGGCCAGCCTGAGATTACATAGTGAATTCCAGGTCAGCCTAAACTGGAGTGAGACCCTATCTTAAAAACAAACAAAAACTTTAAAAATAAATAAATAAATATATTTTAAAAGTAGCACAAGCATCTGTTTCCAAAGAGCCAAGAGTCCCTGGTGCACCCATACACATAAACACGCATGCACACATGCAACACACATGTGCAAAATAAATACACTCTGCCTCCCAAGTGGTGGGATTAAAAGATTAAAGGTATGCACCACCATGCCCAGAGATTTTTTTTGTTTTTTTTTTCGAGGTAGGTCTCACTCTAGCTCAGGCTGACCTGGAATTCACTATATAGTCTCAGGGTGGCCTCAAACTCACAGTGATCCTCCTGCCTCTGCCTCCCAAATGGGAGTCTCAGGGTGGCCTCAAATTTAGGGCAGTGATCCTCGGTTAAACGCTTGCCTCTGCCTCCCAATTCTCCAGTGCTGGGATTGCATGCAAAGGCGGCTGGCGCCACCCACTATTTCTGTAGCAACTTTTAAAATATTTTTAAAAAATTTTTATTTATTTGTGTGTGAGTGTGTGTATTGGCACACCAAGGTCTCTTGCCACTGCAAATGAATGCCCATCTGGTTTTATGTGGGTGGCTGGGAATTGAACCTCCCTTTTTAAATCAATCCTGTCCTTACATTTCTGGATGTCTGTGATGTTGTGACTTTGTCTGAACACCTGGTTCGTGGTGGGAGTAATCATGTGCTTTTGGCCAGCAGTCTGGAGTCTGGAAACCTGTCTGGCTCCAAGGCCCCATTCAATGGCAGGCAGGGAGATCTTGTGCTACAGGCTGGAAACAGCTTTGTAATCAGGCTCTTATCTACTTTCTTCATCCAGACCACATGATTTCAGGGTTTTTTTCCAAACCCCAAAACCATATCTCTGCCAAACCTACCCAATATACTTCTATCAACCAGGCCAACTTCTTATCTTATTCTTGTTGCCCAGTAGGAGGAAAGAACCAGGTGGGGAGACTTCTACAGTTCCTGCCAAGATCAGAAGCTGAAGAACCACCAGCGCTTTGGCATGCAGGGCTATCTAGGACTTAGCACTGTGTCAAGAGTAGGTGTTTTTTCTGGGCGTGGTGGTGCACACTTTAATCCCAGCACTCAGGAGGCTGAGGTAAGAGGAGCACCCCGAGTTCAAGGCCACCCTGAGACGACATAGTGAATTCCAGGTCAGCCTGGGCCAGAGTGAGACCCTACCTTGAAAAACCTAAAAAAAAAAAAAGTAGGTGTTTTTCAAGGTTTACTTAAATATATACATCTTATAGATGCCAATCCCAAGGGGCCAATAAGGAAGGAGACAACTCCCCCCACCCCACCCCTACATACCTAAAGCAAATGAGCCCCTGAGTAGAGCAACGGTAAAGATTCCTAGTGGTATGGGTGATAGAAGGTGCCTAGACAGGGAGATAGGCCAGTGCTAAGCCAGAGGATGAGGCCAAAGGGCATACAGATTATGCTGGCTCCTAGAGAAGGCTATTTCAAGGAAGTAGTAGGGGCTGGAGAGATGACTCAGCAGTTGAAGGCATTTGCTTGCAAAACCTGATGGCCTGGGTTCGATTCCCCAGAAAGCACACAAATCCAGAGAAAGTGTCACATGTATCTGGAGCTCATTGCAGTTTCAGGAAGTCCTGGTGTGCCTGTCTGCCTCTTTCTGTCTCTCTCTCTCAATAAATAAAAATATTTTAAAAGAAAAAAATCAAGGAAATAGCAGAGCACAGCAGGGTCTGAAGTCTTGCAAACAAACTGGGAACTTGTATTTTGTGGGCCAGGCTGTTTTTATTCTCTGAACACCCTATCTTTAGCTTTCTTTAGTTCTCCTTTTTATATTTAGTAGTCTCTTTTAGAAAGGTCAGTTTGTGGCAGCTATGCTAATAGAAACACAAAGATATCTGCATCCATGCTTGAACCAGAAGATTAAAGGAAAGCAATGCCAACCCCCAGTCTCCCCAGGGAGAGGAGGCAGAGAGAAAGAGAAAGAAAGGAATGGAGGAGACCAGATGTGGGTCCTTTGCTCCATCACTGTGTCTTTTGGACATGTCCTTTCCAACAGAAACCTTGAAATTTCCAGTTTTGTAGGTATAGTGGTGCACACCCGTAAGCCCAGCACTTGGGAAGTAAAGGCAGGAGGATCACTACAAATTAAAGGCCAGCCTGGTCTACATAGTTGAGTTCCAGGACAGCCAAGGCTACACAGCAAGATGTTGCAGACATATATGGACAGAAAGAGAAGGGGAGGGGAGGGGAGAGAAAGGGAGGAGAGGAGAGATTTCTTAGTTAGGAAGGGATTACTTGTGAGCCCAGTAACATGCCTGATGCCATCTGGTAACTTCCAACATCAACCCTGCAAATGGCTTTGGAACGCATCTCTACCCTGTACCCCACTTTTTCCTGTTACTTAGTTCATCACAAGGAAGTGGGAATGGGTGTGCATGGTGAGATGGAATAGAGCATACTTGCTTTCACTTCTCTCTGCCTCTGCAGTCTTCTTCACTGAGGAGCTGTGACCCACTCAAGCAGGGCCCCTGCTTGCTAGGTAATCTCTTTACCACCTCTGGAAAGTGGCAATATGTACTATAATGAGTGCAAATGCCCAGGGGAGGAGGCTTCCCTTAGAACTGCCTCTGACCCTCACTCCCAGGTGAGAAGAGCCCAGGGGATTTTGCTGTTCCCATTGCTTACCCTCAAGGATGACTTATGATCTGGTCTAAGTTCTGAGCTCCCTGCCAAAATGATAACCATCATGACATGTGCTAATGCTGCCAACTCCAAGGAGGGAAATGTGAAAGGGAGAGACACACAGACCTTAGTCCATTATGCTCCCATCAAAGAGCAGGCTTTAAAAAAAATTTTTTTTTTAATTTGTGTGTGTTTAAATAAATAAAATTAAAAAAAAAATAATTTGTGTGTGTGTTTAAGAGAGACAGAGACAGACAGAGAAAGGGGCAGATAGAGAGAGAGAATGGGTGCCTCCAGGCACTGCAAACGAATTCCACATGCATGTGCCACTTTGTGCATCTGGCTTTTGTGGATCCTGGGGAATCAAGCTTTGAACCGGGGTCCTTAGGCTTCACAGGCAAGCACTTAACCACTAAGCCATCTCTCCAGCCCCTAAGAACAGGCTTTTTTTTGGGGGGGGCAGAGGTAGGAGGATTGCTATGAGTTCGAGGCCATCCTGAGACAGTTAATTCCAGGTCAGCCTGGACCAGAGTGAAACCCTACCTCGAAAAAAAAAAAAAAAAAAAAAAGAAAAGCCAGGTATGGTGACGCACGTCTTTAATCCCAGCACTTGGGAGGCAGAGGTAGGAGGATCGCTGGGAGTTCGAGGCCACCCTGAGACTACATAGTGAATTACAGGTCAGCCTGGGGTACAGTGAGACCCTACCTTGGGGGAAAAAAAAAGTGGAACCCCCCCTCCAAAAAAAAGAAAAATAGGAAAGAGAACCAGCTGAATGACCAGACCAGCACTGTAGTGGGTAAACAGCTTCATTGGAAAGCAAAGCTTGGGACTGGGAGAATGGGAAGATGACTTAGTGGTTAAAGGCACTTGTAAAGCCTGCTGACCTAGGTTCAATTCTCAAGCTGCACTCTCCCAAACTGGAGATGACTGGGGCCCATAGAGTTCTAGTTTTGTCTTTTACTCAAATCAGCACCACTGTTGTACACATTCTCTTCCAAAGAAGTCAGAGGGTAAAACAGTCTCTAGTAGGAAATCCCCAACATAATCTAGAAAGTACAAGTCACATCCTAAGGACAGCCTTGCAAGAAACATCAGAGATGACAGAGGGGAGAGCCTTAGAGCTGAATGCAGCCAGGGCTAGGCCAAATCCTGTTTACTAGATCCTGACTGAAGCCACCATCAGTGAGAGTCACAAGAGACAGGTCCCTTCATAACACTAGCCACCACAAAAATTGTCATGGGTAGGCCAGACCTGGTGACACATGCATTTAATCTCAGCACTCAGGAGGCAGAGGTAGGAGGATTGCCCTGAGTTCAAGGCCACCCTAAGACTACACAGTGAATTCCAGGTCAGCCTGGGCTAGAAGTGAGACCCTACCTCAAAAAACAAACCAAGACAAAAAAAAAAAAAAAAAAAAGAACTGTCCTGGGCTACAGAGGAAGAAGCCATTTGATAAAACCTGCCTATACCAGCTCTTACTTATAAGGAAAGACTATTCCTGGCTTAGAGAGATGGCTTAGTAGTTAAGGCATTTGCCTGTGAAGCCTAAGGACCCATGTTCTACTCTCCAGGTCCCACAAAAGCCAGACACACAAGGGGGCACAAGCGCATAAGGTTGCACATGTGCACAAGGTGGCAAACACATCTGGAGTTCAATTTCAGTGGCTGGAGGTCCTGGTGATTCTCTCGCTCTCAACTTTTTTTTTTTTTTTTTTTTGGTTTTTCGAGGTAGAGTCTCGCTCTAGTCCAGGCTGACCTGGAATTCACTGTGTAGTCTCAGGGTGGCCTCGAACTCACGGCAATCCTCCTACCTCTGCCTCCCAAGTGCTGGGATTAAAGGCGTGTGCCACCACGCCTGGCTTCTCAACTTTTTTACATATATATATCCAGTCTGTTGGGCTTACGAAAGAAAGAAAGAAAGAAAGAAAGAAAGAAAGAAAGAAAGAAAGAAAGAAAGAAAGAAAGAAAGAAAGAGAGAAAGAAAGGAGGGAGGGAGGGAGGGAGGGAGGGAGGGAGGGAGGGAGGGGACGAAAGAAAGACTGACTCTTCGTGGATGAGTATCAGGGGTAAGAAAGTGGTCCCCAGCCGGGTATGGTGGTGCACCCTTTAATTCCAGCACTTGGGAGGCAGAGGTAGGAAGATCTCCAAGAGTTGGAGGCCACCCTGAGACTATATAGTGAATTCCAGGTCAGCCTGAGCAAGTGAGACCCTACCTCAGAAAATAACAACAACAACAAAATAATAGAAATTTAGGGGGAAATCATAAATCATGGGGTTTATTAAGGAAGATTGGTATTTAAGAGAAACTGAGGCCTTTAAAGAGAGATTAGAGAGCTACAGGTTAAGGTGTTTGCCTGCAAAGCCAAAGGACCCAAGTTTGATTCTGCAGGACCCACATAAACGAGATACACAAGGGGGTACATGCATCTGGAGTTCCTTTGCAGTGGCTTGAGGCCCTGGCACATCCATTCTCTCTCTCTCTCTCAGCATCTTTCACTTGCTCTTTCAAATAAATAAATAAATATTTTTTAAAAGAGAGACTAAAGAGTAAAGCTGCAAGCACATGAACTTAAGAGAAACTGAGACTTTTAAAGAGATTAAAGCTGCAAACAAGTGAAAGGTAAAAGAAACAGAGGTCTTTAAAGAGGGATTAGAGGGCTGGAGGGATGGCTTAGTGGTTAAGGCATTTACCTGCAAAGCCAAAGGACCCAGGTTCGATTCCCCAGGACCCACATTAGCCAGATGCACAAGGGGGGGGCACATATATCTGGAGTTCGTTTGCAGTGGCTGGAGGCCCTGGTGCGCCCATTCTCTCTCTCTCCCCCTCTCCCTCTGTCAAATAAATAAATAAATACATAAAAATAAAATATTTAAAGAGGGATTAGAGTACAGCTGCAAACACGTGGAAAATAGAATCTAAGAACTTGCATAGGGAGACTAAGGAGGAGCCCATATGGCATCTGCCATATGCTTTTCCCCATGGAAGAAAGTTAAAAGAGCAAATGGTGGTGACTTAAGGAAGAATAGCAGAGAAAAAATATCAAAGCAGAGACCAGGAGATTCAGAGGAGAAATGAATAATGAAGAGAGTTACACTCATTGTTACCTCAAGTTTAAAGACATTATATAGGGCTGAAGAGATGGCTTAGTGGTTAAGGCACTTGCCTGGAAAACCCAAGGACCCAGGTTTGATTCCCCAGTACCCACATAAGCCAGCTGTATCTGGAGTTTGTCTGCAGTGGCTAGACGCCTTAGCATGCTCATTCTCTCTCTCCCCCTTTTAATAAATATAAATTAAATATATATATAAAGAAGAGCCAGGTGTGGTGGCACACGCCTTTAATCACAGCACTTGGGCACTTGGGAGGAAGAGGTAGGAGGATGACCATGAATTCAAGGCCACCCTGAGACTACAGAGTGAATTCTAGGTCGGCCTGGGCTAGAGCAAGACCCTACCTCAAAACCTCCCCCCAACCCCCAAAAAGCCTAAAGACCCAGGTTTGATTCTCCAGAACCCATGTAAGCCAGATGCACATGGTGGCTCATGTGTCTGGAGTTTGTTTGCAGTGGCTAGAGGCCCTGACCCACTCATTCTCTCATAAATAAAATAAAATAAAATAAATTATATAAGTAGCAAAAGTAGCAAGCCTAGAGGTAGTGAGAGCACCCACATACTAGATCTGGAGCATAAGGGAAGTATGCATGTGGTAGATTCTGAGACCAGAAGAAAATCATACAAGTAATCAAAGTGAGAAAATCTTCCAAACTATAAAACAGAGGTGCTGGGCGTGGTGGCGCATGCCTTTAATCCCAGCACTCGGGAGACAGAGGTAAGAGGATCACTGTGAGTTCAAGATCACCCTGAGACTACATAGTGAATTCCAGGTCAGCCTGGGCTAGAGCAAGACCCTACCTTGAAAAAAAAGCAAAAACAAAAACAACAACAAACAGAGGCAAGAAGAAAGTTCTGATCAAGAAACAATACTGGGAGCTGGGCATTGTGGCACATGCCTTTGATCCCAGCACTCGGGAGGCAGAGGTAGGAGGATCACCATGAGTTCAAGGCCACCCTGAGACTACATAGTGAATTCCAGGTCAGCCTGGGCTAGAGCAAGACCCTACCTCAAAAAACCAACCAACCAAACTAAAAACCCTCTCTTGGCGCAACTACAATCCTCCCACCCATCTCTCTGTGAGTTTGAGGCCAGTCTGAGATTACATAGTGAATTCCAGGTCAGCCTGGGCTGGAGTGAGACCCTACCTCAGAAAACCAAAAAAATTTTATATATATTTATGAGCAGAGGGGAAGGGAGAAAATATAGGCACATCAAGGCCTCTTGAAGCTGCAAATGTACTTCAGACAAATGTGCCACTTTGTGTACGTGGGTACTAGGGAATCAAACCCAGGCTGTCAGGCTTTGCAAGCAAGTGCTTTTAACTGCTGAGCCATCTCCCCAGCCCCTCAACTTGGGTTTTTGTTTATGTTTGAGACATGGTCTCATGTATACTGGGCTGACCTCAAACATGCTATGTAGCCAAGACTGATTTTGAACACCTGATCCTCCTGTTTCCACCTCCCAAGTACAGGGATTGACAGGTATGTGCCACCACACATGGTCAAGTGGGGTGAATTTTTTTACTTTTGTACTTGAAGAAATCCAACTGATACAATCTTGCACACATGTACAAACATTTTCCATTTCCTAAAGAACTTTAAGATTCATATATTTTATTTATTTATTTGAGACACACAGAGAGAAAGAGAGAGCGTGTGTGTGAGAATGGGCATGCCAGGGCCTCTAGCCACTGCAAACGAACTCCAGATGCATGCACTACCATGTGCATCTGGCTTACATGGGACCTGGAGAATCGAACCTGGGTCCTTTTGCTTTGCAGGCAAGCATCTTAACTGCTAGTCCATCTCTCCAGCCCCTAAAGAACTTTAAAAAGTTCTTTACGCCAGGCGTGGTGGTGCACGCCTTTAATCCCAGCACTCAGGAGGCAGAGGTAGGAGGATCGCTGTGAGTTCAAGGCCACCCTGAGACTACATAGTTAATTCCAGGTCAGCCTGGGCCAGAGTGAGACCCTACCTCGAAAAACCAAAAAAAAAAAAAAAAAAGTTCTTTACTATATCACTTGCTATCTGACATAAAAAGATTGTCCTGAACATGTACTTAAAACCCCATGTCAGCCGGGCGTGGTGGCGCACGCCTTTAATCCCAGCACTCGGGAGGCAGAAGTAGGAGGATTGCTGAGAGTTCGAGGCCACCCTGAGACTACATAGTTAATTCCAGGTCTGCCTGGACCAGAGTGAAACCCTACCTCAAAAAAAAAAAAAAAAAAAAAAAAAAAAAAAACATGTCTTTGATACATCAGCCCAACCTCAGAAGCTCATGAGGCTCATGAAAGCAGAAGTGGCCTGGGATCTGACGCTATGAGATTCCCAGCAGTAGCTTAGTTCAGGCCAGGACCATAGTCCTTTACCAGCCAGAAACATTGCCTAGACCTACAGTCAGTAAGGGAGGCACTACATGGCCTTCCAGGGGTCCTGAATCAATACTGCCTGCTGCCAGAGTCCCCCAACCATAGAGAAAACTCAATAGGAGATAGAATGTTCTTTCTTTCTTTCTTTTTTTGGTTTTTCGAGGTAGGGTCTCACTCTAGCTCAAGCTGACCTATAATTCACTATGTAGTCTCAGGGTGGCCTTGAACTCATGTTGCTCCTCTTACCTCTGCCTCCCAAGTGTTGGAATTAAAGGCATGAGCCACTATGCCTGGCTCTCCTCTCCTCTCCTTCCTCTCTCCCTCCTTCCCTTCCTTCCGTCCATCTTTCTTCCATGGTGCCAGGAATTGAACCCAGGACCCTATATGCACATGAGACAAGTGCTCTACCACTGGGCCACATCCTGAGCACCTGGATCTTTTGCTGTCCAGCCATATCTGAACCAGCTGATAACAGTCAGGGGAAACAGAATATGACTCTCGTTGGGCTGGGAATGTGCTCAGTGGTAGAGCATTTGCCTAGCATGACCAAGGCCCTGGGTTTAAGTCTTAGCACTGAAAGAAGGAAAAAGAAAAAAGAAAAAACAATCGGACTCTGGACATGGAATGCAATAGGGTCCACTCCTCCTCTTGCAATGGACTTTTGGCCAGGGGTGGGGGGTGGGGGACAGGGAGGGAACGAGTGTCCTTTCGTAAACTGTTTCTCAACCAGTAAGAATCATCAAACAATGCCAGACATGCCACCAAATGCCAACTCCATCTATCCCACTAACTTCTGGATACTACCTCTTAAGTAACATATCTTAGGACACTCTAAAGTACCTTACACTCAAGCTGCCTCAAACAAGCTTATACACAACCTAAGCCCCTCATATTTGCCCCTTCTTTGTATTCCCAGTTTTGGGAATCATCCACCTCACCCTGAATCTAAGATACCTCCTCCCTTCAACCTTCCTCAATCTCGTATAAAGCCCAATTGATTTTCACCACCTAAATCTCTAATTTTTCAATTTCTCTCCACATCTACAGCTATCCATTCCATCCAAGAAACTGTCATTCTTGCTGGGCGTGGTGTCACATGCCTTTAATCCCAACACTTGGAAGGCAGAAGTGGGAGGATCGCGGAGAGTTCAAGGCCACCCTGAGACTACATAGTGAATTCCAGGTCAGCCTGAGCTACAGTGAGACCCTACCTTGAAAAAGAAAGAAAGAAAGAAAGAAAGAAAGAAAGAAAGAAAGAAAGAAAGAAAGAAAGAAAGAAAGAAAGAGGAGAAGAAAGAAGGGAGGGAGGGAGGGAGGGAGGGAGGGGGGAGGGGAGGGGAGGGGAGGGGGGAGGGAAGGGGAGGGGAGGGGAGGAAGGGAAGGAACTGTCATTCCTCAGCTGTAGAGACCTCCCAACTACTAAAGCCCCAGATCTACTAAAGTAATCTCCCCAAGTGAAAATCCTATCCCCCACCAAACAGCCACACTTCCCAAAGCTCTGAAGCAAAGGCAAGACTCTCTCCCCAGATGTCTACATGGTTACCATGCCTTCCTGACTGAACCACAGACAACCTGAAGACCAAAATGATTTTTTGGGGGGAGGGGTGCTGAGGACCAAACCCACGGCCTTGGGCTTGCTAGGCCTTAAGCGTTCATCCACTGAGCTAAATCCCCAACCCCTGAAGACTAAAATGAAACAGGCAAGCCAGATGTGATTGTGCATGCCTATAACAAAATTAGAGAAGCAGAGGAAGTTCACCAAAAGGCAAGCCTAAGCTACAGAATGAGACCCAGTCTCAAAAAAAAAAAAAAAAAAAAAAAAAAAAAAAAAAAAAAAAGAAAAGAAAAGAAAAGAAAAGAAAAGAAAAGAAAAGAAAAGAAAAGAAAAAGCTAGGTGTGGTGGCCTTTAATCCCAGCACTTGGGAGGCTGAGGTGGGAGGATTGCTCTGAGTTCAAGGCCACCCTGAGACTACATAGTGAATTCCAGGTCAGCCTGAGCTAGAGCGAGACCCTACCTCCTAACACCAAAACAAGAAAAAAGTAAGAGAAAAAGAAAAAGGTTTGGTATTTGCTGTTCAGGCTAGGACCACGGTCCCTTTCCTGAGATGGCTTCAAGTTCCTGAGTCAAGCTCAGAACTGACTCAGTCTCACTAGTATTGTCCCCCCAGTACAGCCGTCATCTGACCCCAGATGAGAAAGGAACAGTGGCTAGGAGGGAACCCAGCTGGATTGAAGCCAGGGCAGTGTGTTTGATGAAGAGGGAAGGAGGAAAAGCTCCACAGTAGACCACTGGTAGCTGTGGGGCTGCCCCGAGCAGAGCAGACAACTGTCTGTGAGTAAAACCCAAGCAGTCTCCTTCTTTTTTTTTCTTTTTTGTTTTTCAAGGTAGGCTCTCCCTGTAGCCCAGGCTGACCTGGAATTTACTATGTAATCTCAGGGTGGCCTCAAACTCATGGGAATCCTCCTACCTCTGCCTCCTGAGTGCTGGGATTAAAGGGGTGCACTACCATACCTGGCTATTATCTCTTCCATTTTATCATGCTGACCCCTGGCAGACAACAGAGAATGAACAAACCTTCATTAACAACCCTACCCAGACTTCCTGGCCAGCCCAATCCTGTGGCCAGCCCAGTCAGATCTGGCTCTGGGGAAAGCCTGCCCCTCCTATCTAACTAGATCCTCAGTACTGTCCCTCCTCCCTGTACAATGAGCCAAGAAATTTTATGCTGTGCTCAAGCTGGTCTCTTCAGGGTCCCCAAACCTCCTTGCCTTTTGTGTTTGCAACTTTGTTTCTCAGTAACTGTGTGACCTTTCCCTCAGCATTTCTCTATTATTAAGACTCTCCCAACAGGCTCTCACCTGGTGTGATCAGCCTGTGACTCCCTTCTACCAGGGACTTGGGAAAACCTCGCTAGAGCACAGTTCAGAGTGTTAGGGGGAGTGGAGAACTTAGAACAAGACAGAAACTCTGTGAAGTGAAGTGGATCTCCAGGGCCTAAGTGAGGGAAAGGTAAGAGACAAGATGTGGTAAGAAGACAAGTGGGCTTTTCTACCTGAGCCTGGGATAGATAGAGCTAGAACAACGGTTGGGAGGGGATGAGGAACTGCTGACAAGGGGAGCAGCTCCCTAGGCTTCTGGAACCTGTGTTCTGCAGAGGAGCCACAGCCACCTGGCTGCTGCTTGATGCATCCCAGCAGGTTAGGAGAAGGGTCAAACCAACTTCCAGACGTCTGGACTGTATAGTGGCATCCTGACCTCACATTCTATCTCTCTACTCAGGATGTGGCCCTCCCCAGTAGGACTGACTGGATGGTTTGAGAGCAAATACCCAGCAGTCTTCTCAATTCTTTATGCACAGGAGGTAGGCGTCATAAGCCAGAGAGAAGTGACTGGGTCACAAGTAGTGTGGATAGTTAAGGCTACCTATACCATATATGCACCTACAGGCTCAGCCCTGTGAACTATGAAAATTGAGCCTCAGGCAGAGGTCAGCCGAGGCCACCCTGAGACTACATAGTGAATTCCAGGTCAGCCTGAACTAGAGTGAGACCCTACCTCGAAAAACCAAAAAAAAAAAAAAAAAAAGAAAATTGAGCCTGCTACAATCCCCCAGGCAAATTGCCTCCTTTTGCAAGAGCCAAACAGCCCTATTCTGAGACTCTAGGGGTATTTGGGGGCTGTCAAGGGAGAGCCTGCTGGCTCTCTGTGTCTGTACAAGATGAATGTCAAGGCAGAACCACAGATCAGGAATGGGCAAAAATTGCCAGAAATGGCAATGGGTGGAAGCGGATGCCCTCCAAAGTACATGTTTGAAGAGAGTGAAGAATGTTGACGGCTGAGTATCTTCTGTATAATGTATAAAAGATACCACTTGAGGGATTAAAACTCACATGCAACCTAGAAGTCTGACCACAGTGGCTTTATGGTTAAGTACAGATTGCTTTTTAGGCATTGAAGGCATTCCTTCATCAAACAGCTATGACTCTGGCCTTGGATTGAACCTCCTTGCCATATTCCCATTTCACAGCACCTTCCCAAGGAAGTGCTCACTATACTGAGAGAATTTCACTATTTTTCTTACCCTCTTCAGGTTTCATTGTCTCTAGAACCATCTCCCCTTCCCCGAGCTATGCTGGAGGCCTGAGGAACCAGCCACAAGCTAGACAGGCATGGACCCAAAGAAAAACCAATCCCTCTGGGACAGGAAGGAATAGAGAAATCCAAGGGCAAGAAACTCCCTTGTGGTGGCCACCCAACCCCACTGGGCCCCTAGAGAACCAAGAGAGCTGAATGGAGAAGTGTCTCCCATCCCTTTCCCACTCAACCACATTCCTTTCAGTTTCTGCTCTCCTCCACATAGTCCTCTAGAAGAACCTAATATAAAGTCACAAAAATGATTATTTCCTCTTGATCATTTTGGTTCCAAGTCACCATCTACTTCAAATTACAGATATATTGTCTTTAAAAAATTTTTTTGTTTTTTTAGAAACTCTGACCTTTATTTAATTATTTATTTGCAAGCAGAGAGAGAGATAGAAGAGAAGCAGACAGAGAGAATGGGCATGCCAGGGCCTCTAGCCACTGCAAACAAACTCCAGATGCATGTGCCCCTTGTGCATCTGGCTTACATGAGTCCTAGAGAATCGAACCGTGATCCTTTGGCTTCGCAGGCAAACACCTTAACCGCTAAACCATTTCTCCAGCCCCTAATTTTTTTTTTTGTTTATTTGTATTTATTTATTTGAGAGTGACAGGCAGAGAGAGAGAATGGGCACAGCAGGGCCTCCAGCCACTGCAAATGAACTCCAGATGCATGAACCACCTTGTGTATCTGGCTTACGTGGGTTCTGGGGAATCAAGCCTCAAACCCTGGTCTTTAGGCTTCACAGGCAAGCGCTTAACCACTAAGCCATCTCTCCAGCCCAGATACATTGTCTTTAACTGGATATGAATGAGAATGTGAGCGGAGGATGGCAGCCTACAGGACAAGGTAGACTCAACCTTCTACAAATGTCCCTTTGAAAATCAAAGGAAGCCTACAAAGGCATGAGTGAGTGGAGGGGAGGGAGTACAGGAGAGGGGCACACAAGTGGGGTGATGAGATCAAGGAGCTCCCTACCTCACCCCTGAGATTTTCCTGTGTCTTGCCTCAATCCACCTCCCTGAGGGCTCCTCTTCACTACCAGCCCTAGCCCCTCACATTCCCCTCAGCCACAAAAACAAGCAGCTTGTTGATTTTTCCTCGCCCAAGCAGTTCCCTCTGGACCAATTAGCTATTTGCATTTGTTGCTGATTTTCTTCTTTTGAAGGCAGCTGACCTGCTAATACTGGGAGTTTGGAGCCTACCCAAGGGCTAGGACTCTACATACCTGAAAGACTCAGAGGCAGAGGAGTGAGGGCTATTGCCCTGGGGTCACCAGGTTAAGTTCCACCACTTCAGAGACCTGTGAGCCCTGCAGTGCTGCCCTTTCAGAAGGGGAGGAGGCCTCTTCACTCTTGCATTCTTCCCAACCTGATCCTAAACAGAAGAGGAGAAAAAAGGAAAAAGACTAGCTGGAAAGTAGTCATGTCTATAATCCCAGCACTCAGGAAGTTGAGGTAGAAGGACTGCTAAGAGTTGGGAGAAGCCTGGGGTACATAGTGAATTGCTGATTAGTCTGGGCCCTGCCTAGTCTGAGACCTTGCTTCAAAAAAATAAAAAAGAAGTCGAGCATGGTGGTGCATACCTTTAACCCCAGAACTTGGAAGGTAAAGATAGAAGGACTGCTGTGAGTTTGAGGCCAGCCTGGGACTAACAGAGGTCAACCTGGGCTAGAGTGAGATCCTACCTCGAGGAAAAAAGAGAGAGAGAAAAGAAAAATGTATGCCTCTGGACATGGTGGCACATGCCTTCATCCCAGCACCCAGGAAGCAGAGGCAGGAAGATCACAAACTGAAGGCCAGCCTGAAACATCATAGCAAGTTTCAGACAGCCTGGGTTATATGAAACCCTATGTCAAAGAAGAAGAAAGGATGCTTATGGGCTGGGGAGATGGCTCAGGGGTTAAAAAAAGAATGCTAATATTATTAGCTCATACTACAGGCATACTACAGTGAGAAACCAAGGTCTGCTGGATAGAGAACAGTGCTTCCAAGACAGGAAACTCAGGTCCTGCTGGCTCCCTTCCCAATTCAGCAGATATTACTTACCCTTCTGGGCCTCCTCATTTGCCAACAAGATCCTATCAACCTGAAGGAAGAGGCTAGGCTGAGGACTCTTTAAGTTTTCAACACCTTATACCATACCTATGTTTATTGTGTCAATATTGATATTGTAAAAATAAACATTTGGCATCCACATTAAAATAAACAAAAATAACACCCCCAGGGGTCTTAGCTAGAAAACTGGAGTAGTTCAAAGCCAAGCCTGTGCCCTAGAACACCAGGCAATATCTAAAATGGAAACATGACGACTGGATTGACAACGTGGTATAATTATTATAATGATTTATAAATAAGCAACAAGAAGTACTTGAGAACGGCTGGCTAGGGACACAGAGAGCTGTCCCTGGTGAGTCCTGCATAACTGAAGGAAAAGTCTGCTTTCTGTAGATGCAGATAAAGTTACTTGGGAGATTTCAGTCCCAGTAGTTCGCAAAGACTTATAAAAAGCATTCTGAGTGGAGAGGGAGAAAATCCAGGTTCCCAGAGAGTTGGGCAGGGTGTTTTCATTGGTAAGACCTTAGGTATGTGGCAACATGAAGGTGGAGGGGAAGCTGGTGCATGGGACTTGAGGGAAGCGATGGGGAAGGAAGGAGACGCCTATAACTGATAAAGGTATGGAGAGAAGTGAACTGGTAGTGCTGAGCTGGTTACAAAGCCCCAGCTGCTTTCAAGATACTGCAGAGAACCTATGGGAGTTGAGGCCCCAAACCTCAAGCAGCTCGGAAGTCAGAGGTAATAATCTGACCAGGATTCCAGGCATGCTGTTGGCACCCACACACAACTCCTCTAAAGCTAGACACAACATCTCCTGCAAACCCTTCCTCCTGAACGTTACCCTTCAGCTAAAGGAACCAACCTTCACGACCCAGGCTGGAGAGATGGCTTAGCAGTTAAGGTGCTACCTGTGAAGTCTAAGGACCCAAGTTCAATTCTCCAGTACCCAGTAAGACAGATGCACAAGGTGGCACATGTATCTGGAGTTCATTCGTTTGCAGTGGCTAGAGGCCCTGGTGTACCCATTCTCTCTATCTGCCTCTTCCCTATTTCTTAAATAAATAAATAAATAAAATATTTTAAAAAATATTTTATTTATTTATTTATTTGAGAGAAAGAAGCAGAGAGAGATAGAGGGAGAGGGAAAATGGGTGTGCCAGGGCCTCCAGCCACTGCAAACAAACTCCAGATGCATGATGCATCTGAACGTGGGTCCTGAGAGTGCGGGATCCTTTGGCTTTGCAGGTAACTGCTAAGCCATCTCTCCAGCCCAAATAAAATATTTTAATAAAAAATGGGGGCTGGAGAGATGGCTTAGTGGTTAAACGCTTGCCTGTGAAGCCTAACCACCAGGACCCATGTAAACCAGCCATCTCTTCAAATGAATTGGCATTTTTATTAAAATATTTTATTTGGGCTGGAGAGATGGCTTAGTGGTTAAGGCATTTGCCTGCAAAGCCAAAGGATCCCGGTTCGACTCTCCAGGACCCACGTAAGCCAGATGCACCAGGGGGTGCATGAATCTAGAGTGCATCTGCAGTGGTTGGAGGCTCTGGTGCTCCCATTCTCTCCCTCTCATTCTCTCTCTGTCTCTTTCTCTAAAATAAATAAATAAATAATTTAAAAATGCCAAAAACTGCCGGGCATGGTGGTGAACATCTTTAATCCCAGCACTCAGGAGGCAGAGGCAAGAAGATTGCTTTGAGTTCAAGGCCACCCTGAGACTACATAGTGAATTCCAGGTCAGCCTGGGCTCAAAAAGAAAAAAAAAAAGAAGAAGAAAAGAAGAAGAACCTCAAAAGGAGGAAAAAAAAAAAAAGAAGAAGAAGAAGAAGCAGCCAAATACCAGCCAATCAGATATTGTTCCAGAAGATGATACTGATGGACTTTATAACCCCACCCCCTTTTTTAACAACCTCTCTTGAATCAGTTTCCTTTTTTCCATTTCTACTGCCAAGTTCCAGCCTTTATTACATTTTACCTTCTTTCTATATCTTTCTCTTTTCTCTGTTTGTCCCCTGATGACCCAGCCATTCCATTCTACCTATGGTCTGCCATTGGCTGGCTCAGAAACTTGTCACACTGACTAACCCCTCTGCCTCCTGCCAACTCAAGGTCTCACCTGGAACCTTGTGAGACTGATCTCTTGCACTTAATCTGAAGGGACTGTCTATTATGCCACCAGTCGTTTCCACACCAATGAAGGGCACATGGTACAGGCTGGGTCAACCTGCTTGGACCATGGGCATTTTCCTCTCTGATATGTGAATCTCAGAATGTGGTGACAAAACTATTGTGATAGGAGACAGAAATTGGCTAGGCAGGCAGGGTAACAGAACCCCAAAGTGAATGATTTTTTTTCCCTTGACTAGAAGCCAGAAATGTTACTAAGCCTACAAAGAAAACCTGAATTTATTTCCTTATCTCTTTTCTTCCCAGGAAAGTAACACCCTCCAGGAAAGATCTCTAGATTAAGTTTGCACCCTTCCTAGATGACAGAAACTCTGATCCCTACCTAAGACTTCTGGAAATACTACCCCATATTAGAGAAGAAATAAGGTCCTTGGTGGGCTTTACCCCCTTCTGCCTTCTCATGGGCAAGGAGCTCTCTGTACTTTCTCCTCTTACTCTAAAAGTCTCTCTAAACTTAAAGAAAAAAAAAATCTGGTCCTTTTCTCCTAAACTGTGAAATCTGGTCTTTGTCACGTAGTAACCTGTGAATCTGGTCTTTGGCATGTCACAATCTGTTCCACATTCCATAAAAAACCCTAACTAACCAAAAAGTTCTCCTCCTCTCTAGAGACTCCTTCATATCTGTACAGACAGGAGTCTTTCCTTTCCTATCAAGTTCTAATAAAAGTCTTCAGAAAAATCTGTATTTCAACCGGGCATGGTGGTGCACACCTTTAATCCCAGCACTTGGGAGGCAGAGGTAGGTGGATTGCTATGAGTTCAAGGCCACCCTGAGACTACATAGTGAAATCCAGGTCAGCCAGGTCAGCCTGAGCTAGAGTGAAAGAAACCCTACCTTGGAAAAAAAAAAAAAAAAAAACCCAAAAATAAAAAAAATAATAATAATACATTAAATAAAAAAATAATAAAATAAAATAAAAAATTTTAAACCTTAGGATCTGTTTCCCCAAAGCAAACCATAAAATCTAAAACTGTCATTGTCATCTTCCCCTGCCGGGCCACGAAGAAATTCTCTGATCTACCTTGATTGATAGTAACATGCTCATTTCAGAAAGCGTTTTGTCCCATACCGAGAAAGGAGGAATGCTGTCAAATATTAAAGACTCTGAGCTGGGACGTAGTGATGCACACTTTTAATCTCAGCACTCTGGAGACAGAGTTAGGAGGATTGCTATGAGTTCAAGGCCAGCCTGAGACTATATAGTGAATTCCAGGGCAACCTGGGTTAGAACAAGACCCTACCTCAAAAAACCAAAATAAAATAAAATAAAATGAGCTGGGCATGGTGGTGCATGCTTTTAATCCCAGCACTCAGGAGGCAGAGGTAGAAGGATCGCTTTGAGTTTGAGGCTGGCCTGGAACTACAGAGTGAATTCCAGGTCAGCCTGAGCTATGGTGAGACCCTACTTGGGATGGGGAAGAGAAAAATTAGATAGATAGACAGATAGATAGATAGACAGATAGATAGATAGATAGATAGATAGATAGATAGATAGATAGATAGATAGATAGATAGATAGACGGATGGATGCTGGGGGTGGTGGCTCATACTGCTTGTAAACCTTACACTCAGGAGGTTGAAATAGAAGAATTTCCATGAGTTTGAGGCCAGCCTAGGCTACAGAGTACCAGGTCAGCCTGGGCTAGAGTAAGACCCTGCCTCAAACAGAACAAAACATAACAATAATAATATGGAGGGCAACTGAGGAAGATACCTGAAATCTACCTCTGGCATGCACATGTATCTGCACAGACATGTGTACCCACACACATAATATACATACACCACAAAAAAGTCAGAATTTTGGGGGCAGAAGAACCCAAAAGACAATTACTAATTTTCTGGGTAAGACAGTGAATGGACAAGAGTAGGGGTGTGCAGTCTGTCTCAGATTTTTATACTAGCTGTCTGAGTTTGGGTAAGTCTCAGAAGTTCTGTAAGCTGTAAGTCTCAGTTCTTCACAGTGACAATGATGCCAACCTTGCCATGTTGCCATGAGGACTCACTAAAGTGTGAGAACATCTAGCACAGCACCAGCCAGCAGCAAGCAATCAATGAATAGCAGACATTATTTGAGCTGTTAGTAGCAACTGATTGAGCAGATGCTAAGCCAGAGGGTTAGAATCAGGAGTCCTGGGACTTCTTATACCAAAGTCTACCTTTCTGTTCTTCAGTAACCCTAACTGGATCTTTATCTGCCTTCTGTTTATATTTTCTTTTATATCTATATTTACTTCATTGGCCTGTATAAACAACAGAAAATGTTTTGCAAAGCAGACAGTGATTGTTCCTGCTTTGTTTAAATTTCAGATTCCTGGGCATCCTGTCCAGTGTACGGCCATAGTCTGACTTCGCCTGGTAGGCCTTCTTTGATCTGGGAGATAGGCATGGGGGCAGGTAAGTATCTGTCTGTTCCTGCTTTACTATGTCCATGCAGCCACCCTTTTCCAAGGTCCAGTTTCCCAAACATCCTGCTTGGTCATGGGACCTTCCTTCAAAGAACAATGGGGCTGTGGGTACAGTGGGACTGACAGCTCCAGCACCATCAGAATGACTGAAAAGGGCTAAAATGTGTAACTGCCAGAATAAGCCTTGCTGGGGAAGAAAGATGGAAGTCTCACTTAAGACTTTCCACCTGTCTGGGTTAATTTGCCACACAACTGTAATAGCCTCAATTCAGTGACTTTTCAAAATATTAGCTACAAGCCGGGCGTGGTGGCGCATGCCTTTAATCCCAGCACTCGGGAGGCAGAGGTAGGAGGATCGCCGGGAGTTCGAGGCCACCCTGAGACTACATAGTTAATTCCAGGTCAGCCTGGACCAGAGTGAGACCCTACCTCGCAAAACCAAAAAAAAAAATAAAATATCAGCTACAGCTGGGCATGGTGGTGCCTGCCTTTAATCCCAGCACTAGGGAGGCAGAGGTAGAAGGATAGCCATGAGTTCAAGGCCACCCTGAGACTACATAGTTAATTCCAGGTCAGCCTGGGCCACAGTGACACCCTACCTTGAAAACCAAAATACAATATTAGCTACAAAGAAGCTGGGCAAATATGAAAATACTAAGCCCCATCCAGACCAACTAAATCAGAAAACTCTGGCAGTTATCTGTGCTTTAACCAGCTCTCCAGAGGATCCAGAAGCCTGGTCAAATATGAAGAACCTTGCTCTAAACTTTTTTTAAAAATTAAATTTATTTATCTGCAAGCAGAGAGAGAGAAAAAAAAAGAGAGGCAGACAGAGAGTGAATGGGCACACCAGGGTTTCTAGCCACAGCAAACAAACTCTAGACGCATGTGCCCCTTGTGCATCTGGCTTATGTGGGTCCTGGGGAATTGAAGTTGGGTCCTTTGGCTTCACATGCAAATGCCTTAACCCCTAAGCAATCTCTCCAGCCCTGCTCCAAATTTTTAATCATAAGACCCTCTGCTCTGGCAGGTATGGTAACTAATCTCAGAACTTGATTTTGTTGTTGTTGTTGTTTTCTCAAGGTAGGGTTTCACTCTAGCCCAGGCTGACCTGGAATTCACTTTGTATTCTCAGAATTTGAGAGGTAGAGACAGGAGGATCACAGCAAGTTCCAGGCTACCCTGGTCTACATAATGAGTTCTAGGCCAGCCAGGGCTATATAGTGAGACCCTGTCTCAAAAAAATCAAGAAGGGTGTGGTGGCCATGCCTTTTAATCCCAGCACTCAGAAGGCAAAGGTAGGAGGATTGTTGTGAGTTCAAGGCCAACCTGAGACAACATAATGAATTCCAGGTCAACCTGGGCTACAGGGAGAGCCTCAAAAAAAAAAAAAAACAGGGCTGGAGAAATGGCTTAGCAGTTAAGGCATTTGCCTGCGAAGCCAAAGGATCCTGGTTCAATTCTCCAGGACCCACTTAAGCCAGATGCACAAGGGGAGCATGCATCTGGAGTTTGTTTGCAGTGGCTAGAAGCCCTGGTGTGCCCATTCACTCTTTGTCTGCCTCTCTTCTATCTCTCTCTGCTTGCAAATAAATAAATAAATAAATAAATTTTTAAAAACAAACAAACAAACAACAACAAAACCTTGGGGGTTGTAGAGATGGTTCAGCAGATAAAAGCACTTGTTTGCAAACCATGAAGGCCCAGGTTCTATTTCCTAGTTCCCATGTAAAGCCAGATGCACAAAGTGGCACATGCATCTAGAATCATTTACAGTGGCAGAAGGCCCTGGTGTACCCATGCTCACTTGTGTTCTCTCTCTCTCTCTCTCGCTCACTCTTTGTATGCATCTTTCTGCCCAAATAAATAAATAAATAAATGAGATTCTTGGCTGGCCATTGAGGTGCATTTGAATCTCAACACTTGGGAGGCAGAGGTAGGAGGATATCAATGACTAGGAGGCCAACCTAGGGCCAGAATGAGTTTCCAGTCAGTCTGGGCTAAAGTGAAACCCTGCCTTGAACCTCCTGACATCCACTTCCCCCCTCCAAAAAAAGATCCTTGGGCTGAGGAGATAGCTCAGTGTTTAAAGACACTTGCTTACAAACCTTGTTACCTGGATCCAATTTCCCCGCACTCAAGTATACCCAAATGCTAAAGTGGCACATGCGTTTGGAGTTCAACTGCAGTGGGAAGAGACCCTGGTATGTCCATACATGCACACACGAGAGTAAATAATTTTAAAAAAAAAAGATCCTCTGCTTCAACTTTACACAGTATCTACTATGTGACAAGGACTGGGCAAGTTGAGAGCATTCAGAAATAGACACATTTAAAGAACTTCCACAAAATCAAGTACACAGCTGGGTATAGTGACACATACCTATAATCCCAGCACTTGGGAGGTAGAGAAAAGAGGATCAGGAGTTCAAGGCTATCCTCAGCTATATATCAAGTCCAGCCTGAGCAACTTGAGACCTTGTCTCAAAATCAAAACAAACCCAAACAAAATGCAAATGTACAAAACTACAGTAATGCAGAATGTGTTATAGAACATCAAAGGAATCCATTTCCCACCTTTCTCTTCAGACCCAGACACCCTGTATCTGCTCTTGTCATGAAAAGAAAACTTGAATAACGAGGGGAGCCAAGCTGCCTTGCCTCCCTCACACTCCCAAACCTGCTATCTCAGACTCCTCAATCTGAAGCAGGCTTCCCAAGAAGAGTGATCCTCACCGGAGGCATGGCTTGAGGGGAAGAGCTCCTATGGGGCCACCATCCACTGGTTCCTTTGGTTGTTCTGAGGCACCAGGGAACCTTGAAATGGTAATCCTCCTGCCTCAGGCAGCTGAGTGCTGGGATAACAGGTGTGTGCCACCATGCCTGCCTACCTAATGGTTTGTATGGGCTTCAAGATCACCTCTGAGTTTTGGCTCCAAAAAATTAACATGGGACTCATCAGCATGCCACAGAACACAGTGACCTCTGAGACAGGGGACACTCCCACATGCCTCTGGCAAGCTTGCAGACTGTGCAGATGTAGACATAAACACTCACACAGACAGTTGGCCCCCTGGCCTCCCTTCTCCATTCTCAAGTTACAAGGTTAAAAGCATCCTACTCACAGCCAAAAGGGGAGGGGAGGGCAGGGGGTGCTGAAGCCGGGAACCATCTGGTTCAGATATAGACTGCTAGCTCAGGACCCCCCCCCCAAAACTCCTGAAGCATCTCCTCCCTTCTTAATGGCTGGTGCACAGGTTTTCCTACTTCTCTTCCCTATTTTCTACCATTAAACTGGGGTTGGGTAGGAAGGAGTGACCCAAAAGAAACTCTACCAAAGGAAGATGACAAAATAACAACAAACAATAAAAGCAAAGGAAAAAAAAAAAAAAAACCAGGCAAGTTCTTGCTGCCTGTGTCCTCCTTCTCTCTACAATCCTGAGCACCAGGACTAAACTTGAGTTCACCTCCTACAGACAGACACGGTGCCTTCCTCCACAAAGCACTCAGAGAACCTAGCAGGCATCCCTCACTGAAGGGGTCACCCCTTTCAAAGTTAGCAGCAGAAGCCCGATGAGGCTTTGGGTTGTGGTCTCCAGAGTCCTCTAAAGCCACCATCTCCATAAAGGTAGATGGTTGTCCCTTCCATCCCAGAGAGCCCACCAAGTACAATGACCAGATATAGACATTTGTCACAAAGACAAGGTGGGAGTGTGGGTTACTGGCTAGCAATGACTATTTTCCAGATTCCCCAAAGGTCCCTGAACCCTTTTCAGCACATCTGGAAAGCAAGAGGCAAAATGGGAGACAGAAACAGAAAAGCTAACTTGAGCAAGCAGCAACTAGCGGGTGACTCCTCTCTAGGCAGAGGGCTAGGCAAAGGAAGAGGCAACAGAAGTGGTAGAAGAGCTAAAGAGGAGACAGAAGTGAGCTCAGCCCAGAGCTTGCGGAAGGGGCTGAGAAGTTTGGTCCAGTCACGGGGGAATGATTGGAGGGAAGAGATGTGTCGGAAGACACAAGCATCACAGTCAGGAAACAAGGGACAGAGCTCCAGCGGGCATCCACAGGGCTTGCGTAATGACCAAGTTTCTGGTGTATATCATGCCTCAGTTTCTCTAAGGTAGAAAGGAGGTCAAGCTGTCAGGTCTCATCAGCGAGAACTAGGCCACACAGTGTGGCTACGGGGCAGTGCCAGGTAGGGGAAAGGCTGCAGGGGAGAGAAGAAGAGTGCTAATGGTGCAGACAGCCTGTGGCCAAGAGGAGTGGGGCAGAGATTTTTTTTTTCTCCAGGTGGAGTAAGGGGCCGGAGCACCAGAGCTTGCTTGGAGGTTCTAACTAGGGAGTACACTGGAAGTGGGGTCTGGGACAGGGAGCTCAAGGGCTGGGGTTGGGGGCTGCCGGCAAGGAGTGGAACAGAAGTGCCTGGAAGGCTGGGAGCGGCTAGATGTGCAGAAGCAGAAGGAAGGCGGGGATACAGATCGAGGCCAAGGCAAGCGGACCCCCCCCCCGCCCCGCCTCCAGGGCGCCCGGACCAAGGGGGAAGTTGTCGGGCTGGACCCAATCGGTCTGGGCCTCTGGGTCAAGCCCGCAGCCGCGCAGAGGAGGATTGGGGGAGCATGAGGCCGGGGGGGGGGGCGCCCCGCATCCTGCCCTCCTTCCTTCCCTCCCTCCCTCCCTCATCCCGCCCGCGCACCTCAGTCAGCGCTGGGCGCCGCGCGGGCCATGCTCGCCGCTCCAGCCGCCGCCTCCGCCCATGCAGAAAGCGGCCGCTGCCGCCTCTTCCAGCGCCCCGGACCCGTTAGCTTCGCAGCCCTCCGGTCCGCCCGCGACGGGCCAGTCCCGCCCTTGCCTTGGCCCTGCCCTCCTCACAGAGCGCCACGGCCGCCGCCTCAGCCCGGCCCCTCCCCCCACCCCTGCCCGGCTGAAGGAAAGGGTGGGGGAAGGGGGCGGGTGCCCCCTCCCCATTCACATCCTCCCTGGACCTCCCCTGTCCCTCCTGTGCCCCACCACCCGCGCAAGCATGCTGGGATATGAAGTTCCGCCGGCCCTGGATCGTCAGCGGCCCTCCGCTTTTGGGACTACCACTCCCAGAAAGCAGTGCGCTTCGTGCCCCTAGGATTATGGTCTTTGTAGTTCGGCAGGGATTCAGCGGGACTAAAGGCGCAGCGTTTTAGAGGGGAGGCTCCCTGGGTTTCCTAAAGACCCGGCATCGGCGGTACTGAAACCCAAGCCGTGCAGTCTGTGGTGCCCCGAAATTGAGCTGGACACTTGGATCATCAAAGGGTACGAGCTAGCTGAGGATGCCTCTTCGAGGTGATGTGACCAGCTGCCAAGTGAGCCCGGCTGAAAGGGACTTGGTCACACGCGCTCATGCAAAGAGCCGTGACCTAAGCCAGCTGGGTTCATGCCTTGCCTTGCAAGCTGGAGCTGCGGTTGAGGCCGCAGCGTCCAGGCTGGAGGGGAGAGGGGCCTCAGCAGCGGTGGGAGCATGGCATAGGATTCGTCCTCACTACATTATTCCCCACCTGTGAACAAAAGCTTGTAGGACCCCTAGAGTTCTCGCCCACTGGGGCCTCTCTTCATTCCAATCTCTTAGATGCCCTTAACTTCCTGTTATTTTTCCAAATATTTTCTTTGCAAGTCCTTGCCTCAACTTTCAAATCTAGGTCCAAACCATCGGGAAGCTCTTCATTGATGGCACTTTTACCCTCCAAGCTTCTCCGCTGGTGGAAAGGAGGGCTGTAGGTCAGTGGTTCTTAAACTCTAATGTAAATTGGAAAGCCTGGCCAAATACAGACCTCTGGCCCCAGCCATCGGTTTCTGGTTCATTAGCTCAGGGATGGACTCCCAGGGCCACAGAATGTATGGAATGTCTGTTTCCCCTTCCCCTCCTTCCCTCCCTCCCTCCCTCCCTCCTTCCCTCCTTCCCTCCTTCCTTCCCTCCCTCCTCCTTCCTTTCCTCCCTTCTTCCCTCCCTTCCTCTTTCCCTTCAATTTCCTCAACATGTAGCTGAGACTGGCCTTGAACTCACTATAATTATCCTGCCTTAAACTCTCAAGTACTGGGATTACAGGTATGTGCCACCACACTCAAAATGTGTATAGAATATGAATTTCTTCTTTCTTTTCCTCCCTTGTGCCCAAGATTATTTAATGCCAGGAGAGACCAGAAATGAAAGAGAGGGGGGAGGGAAAGGAGAGAGACTTCAGAACCTGTAGCAGACAGTTTCAGGTTCACTAAGATGAAGTTTATAGATCCAGGGAAGTTCTATAATGGCAGAAGAAGCTGTCCTGCTCTTACAGGACCAGGCAAGAGAGAAAGCCAAAAGCCACACAGCACAGCATACCTCAGGAACTCCAGCTAGGCACACTTTGCATATCTTTAGATTGAAATCTCAAACCCACCACCATCACACCTTAAGATTCTCCCTGTGAAACTGCCTCCAGCCAGGTGGATGCAGATACAAAGTAGAAGCTAATAAAACACTGATAATAAAACACTGGGCCGTCTATTCAAATGACCACAGAACTCTTTTTCTTTTTCTTTTCATATTTTTATGGTCAGGTTTTCATGTAGCCCTGGTTGACCTTAAATTCACTATGTAGCTGAGGATGACTTTGGACTTCTGATCTTTCTGCCTCCACCCCCTGAGTGCTGGGATTACAAGTGTGTGCCACCATGCCTGTTTCAAAATGTCTGTTTCTTTAATTTAAAAAAAAAAAAAAACAACCAGCTGGGCGTGGTGGCACACGCCTTTAATCCCAGCACTCGGGAGGCAGAGGTAGGAGGATCACCGTGAGTTCAAGGCCACCCTGAGACTACATAGTTAATTCCAGGTCAGCCTGGGCCAGAGTGAGACCCTACCTTGAAAAAAAAAAAAAAAAAAAAAAAAAAAAAAAAGCCGGGCGTGGTGGTGCACGCCTTTAATCCCAGCACTGGGGAGGCAGAGGTGGGAGGATCGCCATGAGTTCAAGGCCACCCTGAGACTACATAGTGAATTCCAGGTCAGCCTGGGTTAGAGCAAGACCCTACCTCGAAACCACCCCCCCCCAAAAAAAAAAGATGCCGGGCGTGGATGGCGCTTGCCTTTAATCCCAGCACTCGCACTCGGGAGGCAGAGATAGGAGGATTACCATGAGTTCAAGGCTACCCTGAGACTACATAGTTAATTCCAGGTGAGCCTGGGCCAGAGTGAGACCCTACCTCAAAAAACCAAAAAAAAGATTGGGCTGAAGGGATGGCTTAGCAGTTAAGGCAAGTTAAGGCATTTGCCTGCAAAGCCAAAGGACCCAGGTTCGATTCCCCAGGACCCACATTAGCCAGATGCACAAGGGGGTGCATGCATCTGGAATTCATTTTTAGTAGCTGGAGGCCTTGGCACACCCATTCTGTCTCTCTCTATCCCACTCTCTCTGTCAAATAAATAAATAAAAATAAAATATTTTAGAAAAAAATAGTTTTCTAAATTTGTTTGTGTGTGAGTGTGTGTGAGATAGAGTATGGGCACATCAGGGCCACCTGCTTCGGAAAACAAACATCAGATACATGCATCATTTTGTGCATCTGGTTTTTTGTGGGTACTGGGGAACATAACCTAGGTCATCAGACTTTGTAAGCAAGTCCTTTTAGCTACTGAACCATCTCCCCAGCCCCAGAATGTGTATTCCTAACAAAGTCCTAGGGGATGCTGATGCTGTTAGCCCTAAAAACCATTTTGAGATCTACTTCTGTTGATGTTTGTTGAGTGAACTGACATTATTCAGGTATGGACTTGATGTGGAATAGCATCTTAGCCACGCTTGGTGACACAGGCCTGGAATGCCAGCACTTGGGTCTTGTTTTGAGCCAGAGACTCTTTGCTGATTCTAGAACATGGTCTCCCAAAAGAGAATAGTCTCTATTCCCCTGTAGAACTGGAATTACAGGTATGTGTGGCCACAGCCAGCTGTTTTCCTGGGATCTGAAGATTCAAACTCTGGCAGTCTCAGGCCTTCATGCTCGTGCAGGAAGCACACAACCATTGGGTCATCTCTCCAGCCCAAAGCGCTTTTTAATAAAAAGATTACAGAGCTGAGGAGATGTCTCAGCTGTTAAAGGAGCTTGCTTGCAAAGCCTGTCAGCCCATGTTTGATTCCTTGGTGCCCTCATAAAGCCAGATGCCCAGAGTGGTGCATCATCTGGAGTTTATTTGCAGTGGCAAGAGACCCTAATAAGCACATTCTCTCTCTTTCTCTGCTTGCAAACAATAAAAGTACTTTATTTATTTATTTTATTTATTTTTTATTTTTTGGTTTTTCGAGGTAGGATCTCACTCTGGTCCAGACTGACCTATTCACTATGTAGTCTCAGGGTGGCCTCAAACTCACGGTGATCCCCCTACCTCTGCCTCCTGAGTGCTGGGATTAAAGGCGTGTGCCACCACGCCCAGCTATAATAAAAGTACTTTAATATTTTTATTTATTTATTTTCAAGTAGATAGAGTAGAGAGAGCAAGCATGGGCGCACTAGGGCCTCTTCCCCCAGCAAAGGAACGCCAGATGCATGCACCACTTTGTGCACCTGGATTTACGTGGATACTGGGAAACTGAACCTGAGACAGCACCTTTGCAAGCAAGTGCCTTTAACCACTGAGCAATCTTCCCAGCCCAATAAAAATATTTAAGGGCTGGGGTTGGAGAGATGGCTCAACAGTTAAGGTGCTTGTTGCAAAGCCTGACAGCCTGGGTTCAATTTCTCAGTACCCAGATAAAGCAAATGCACAAGGTGATCCAGTGGCAAATGTGTCTGGAGTTTGTTTGCAGCAGCAAGAGGCCCTGATGCACTCATTATATTAGCCAGGCACGGTGACTCACACCTTTAATCCCAGCACTTGGGAGGCAGAGGTAGGGGGATCTTTGAGTTTGAGGCCACCCTGAATTCCAGGTCAGCCTAAGCTAGGGTGAGACCCTACCAAACACACACACACACACACACACACACACACAACAAAAACCAAATACCTGGGGGATTTGGCTCAGTTGGTAGTGTTTGCCTAGTATGGGCAAAACCCTGAATTTGATCCCCAGCATGTCTGTAATCCCAGAGCTGGGAAAATAGAGGAAGGAGGATCAGGAAGTTCAAGGCCATCCTCAATTACATAGCTAGTTTGAGGCTAGCCTGGGATACATGAAACCCTGTGTCAAAAAAAAAAAAATTGGGCATGGTGGCACACACCTTTAATCCCAACGCTCAGGAGGCGGAGGTAAAGGATTTCCATGAGTTTGAGGCCACCTTGGAAATCCAGAATGAATGCCAGGTTGATCTGGCCTAGAGTGTGACCTTACCTCAAAAAAAACAAAATAATAATAATAATAAATAATGTGTTCTTTAAATTTTTTTAAATTTAAAAATTTAATACAAGCCAGATGTGGTGGCACAGGTCTTTAATCCCAGCATTTGGGAGGCAGAGGTAGGAGGATTGCTGTGAGTTTGAGACCAGCCTGAGACTACAGAGAGAGTTCCAGGTCAGTTGGGCTAGAAACCCTAATTTGAACCCCCCCCCAAAAAAAAAATCTCTGTACAAATCCAAGCTGAGTTCAGTTCTCTCTTATTGCAACAGTATGTTATTGATTAAACTCCATCCTTGGGCTGAAGAGATGTCTTAATGGTTAAGGCACTTGCTTGCAAAGCCAAAGAACCCAGGTTTGATTCCTCAGACCCCACATAAGCCAGATGCACAAGGTAGAGCAAGAATCTGAAGTTCATAACTCCATCCTTACTACTTTAACTAGTCTCTTCTTTGACAAGGTGGAAAGATATCTGCTTTGAATTCTGGGGGTCCAGTCTCTAGCTCACTTGCCTACCGGTCCCATTTACCCAGAAGCAAAGCGTAATTTATCCCAAAGTCCTTTGGCAAGCATCCAGGTGACTACCAGAGGCATTGGACCGTAAATAAAATTGACTCAGGAATGCTTTTTTGTTTTGCTTAGATTTGTATCTACCTTACAGGCTGAAGGGGCCTGGATCTAAGTAAGTAAACCCTAGGCAGTCCCATGCTCTGCTTGTAACATCAGGCAGGACCTTCTTGCAAGGATTTTGCCTCTGCACTGGGGTTATGTGACCCTTACAGCAGAGTTAGAATGAGTCTCTTATTTCTTTCCTTTCCTTCCCTTCCTTTTCTTTCCTTTCCTTTCCTTCCCTTCCCTTTCTTTTTTTTCTTTTCTTTTCCTTTCCTCTCTATCTCTCTTGCCTTTCTCCTTCCTTTCTTTCTTTCCTTTCCTTTCCTCTCCTTAACTCCATCCCTTTCTTTATTTCTGAGTGTATGTGTCATGACACCCATGTGGAGCTCAGGGTACAATTTCATAGTCTTCCATCTATTTTTTTTTGGTTGTTTTTGGTTATTTATTTATTTATTTTTGGAGAGAAACACAGAGAGAGACAGAGAGAGAGGGGGGAAGACAAATAGAGATGGGCGTGCCAGCAGTCTCTCAGCTGCTGCAAACGAACTCCAGATGTGTGTGTCCCCTTGTGGTCAAGTGTGGCATTGCGCCTTTGCGCCACTTTGCATCTGGCTAAAAGTGGGACCCGGAGGTTGGAACTGACGTTCTTAGGCTTAGCAGGCAGGCGCCTTAACCGTTAAGCCATCTCTCCAGCCCATTGTTGGTTATTTAAAAAAATATTTTATTTAGTTATTTTGAGAGAGAAAGAGAAAGAAGCAGATAGAATAAGCACACCAGGACCTCTAGCTACTGCAAATGAACTCCAGATGGCTGCACCACCATGTGCATCTGTCTTATGTGGGTACTGGGGTATTGAACCTGGGAGCTTAGGCTTCAAAGGCCTTAACTACTAAGCCATCTCTCCAGCCCTTGTTTTTTTTTTTTTTAAAGATTTTATTTTGCTGGGCGTGGTGGCACACGCCTTTAATCCCAGCACTCGGGAGGCAGAGGTAGGAGGATCGCCGAGAGTTCGAGGCCACCCTGAGACTACATAGTTACTTCCAGGTCAGCCTGGACCAGAGTGAGACCCTACTTCGCAAAACCAAAAAAAATAAATAAATAAATAAGATTTTATTTTTATTTATTTATTTATTAGAGACAAAGAGATGGAGGGAGAAAGAGTGACAATAGCAAAATCCAGATGCATGTGCTACCATGTGCATCTGGCTTATGTGGGACCTGGAGAATCGAACTGGGGTCCTTAGGCTTCGCAGGCATGTGCCTTAACTGCTAAGCCATCTCTCCAGCCCCCTTGTTTTGTTTTTTGAGGTAAGGTCTTGCTGTAGCCCAGGCTGGTCTGGATTTCACTATGTAGTCTCAGGCTGGTATTGAATTCACAAATATCCTCCTGTCTCTGCCTCCTAAGTGCTGGGATTAAAGGCATGTGCTACCATGCATCATGCCCAGCCATACTTTTTATTTATTTATTTATTTTATTTGGGAGAGAAAGAGGGGGAGAGAAGGAGAAAGAGAGAGAGAGAAAATGGGTGTGCCAGAGCCTTAGAACACTGTAAACCAATTCCAGAAGTATGTGCCATCTTGTGCATATGGCTTACTTGTGTCCTGGGTCTTTAGGCTTTGCAGGCAAGCACCTTAACTGCTAAGCCATCTCTCCAGCCCCCCAGCCCCCCCACACACAAACACGTTTTTTTCTTGTTTATTTATTTATTGGGGAGAGAGAGAAAGAGACTGATGAGAGAGAGAGAGAGAGAGAGAGAGACAGAGAGTGAGCCGAGCATGGTGGTGCATGCCTTTAATCCCTGTACTCAGGAGACAGCGGTGGGAGGATTGCTATGAATTTGAGGCCAGTTTAGGACTACATAGTTTTAGGTCAGTTTAGCCTAGAGTGAAAACCTACTTCAAAAAAACAAGATAAAAACCGGGTGTAGTGGTGCACACTTTTAATCCCAGAACTTGGAAGGCACAGGTAGGAGGATCTCCGTGAGTTCAAGGCCTCCCTGAGACTGCATAGTTAATTCTAGGCCAGCCTGGGCCAGAGTGAGACCCTACCTTGGGGAAAAAAAAAAAACCAAAAAAAGATCAAACAAAAAAAATTGCTATATAATTCAGCAATTCCACTTTTGGACATATGACCAAGAATAAATAAATAAATGTGGCATGGTGTATGGCACAGTGCAGGTCGGGCCTGAGCCAGGCCGCCTGCTAGAAGAAACCAGGAAGTGGCTTCTGTGGACATGGCATCCTGCACAGGCCTGGCGTGACAACAGCTACAGTCCCAGGCCACAAGCAACCTGCTGTGAGATGACCTGCCTGGAGACAGGCTGTCATTTGTCACAGGAAGGGAACCACCCCATACAACGATTGGCCAGCCAGACCCTTAAAACCCCCTACACTTCCTTGAATAAATGAGTTTGCAGCAGCTTGCCCCTGCCTGCTTCCACCCAACTCCCGGAGTCTGTGTTGTGACTCCGCACCTCTCACCCCCAACTCGGCAGAGATCCTGCCGTCCCTCCTGGGCTGGCCCAGCATGGTGTGGTAACTCACACTTGTAACCCCAGCACTTGTAAGGGTTGAGGCAGGAGGATTGTCCTACATTCAAGTTCAGCCTGGGCTAACAGAGTAAGACCCTGTCTCAATAAATAAATGAATGAGTAAACACAGAAATAATTGAAAGCAGGAACTCAAAGAGATGTTTGTACTCCGATGTTCATAGCAGTGCTACACACAATAGCCAAGAGATGGAAGCAAGTCATCACTGAGCAATGAATGGAGAAGGGAAATGGAGCGTGTGCCTACAATGGGGCACTATTCAGCCTTAATAAAAGGGAAATTCTGACATATGTTACAACATGAATAAACCTTTAGGACATTATGCTATGTAAAATAAGCTAGTCACAAAAGAATACATACTGTATGATTTCACTTAAGTTAAGAATCAGGCTAGGTGGGGTGGGCTAGAGAAAGACCCCCCTACCTTGAAAAAACAAAAAAAGGGGGGGGGCTGGAGAGATGGCTCAGCAGTTAAGGTGTTTGCATGCAAAGCCAAAGGATCTGGATTTGACTCTCCAGGATCCATGTAAGCCAGATGCATAAGGGGGCACATGCATCTGGAGTCCGTTTGCAGTGGCTGAAGGCCCTGGCATGCCCATTCTCCCCCCCTTTCTTTCTCATCTGCCTCTTTCTCTCTTTCTCTCAAATAAATTAAATAAATAAATAAATGAAAGGTCAGGGGCTGGAGAGATGGCTTAGTGGTTAAGCGTTTGCCTGTGAAGCCTAAGGACCCTGGCTCGAGGCTTGATTCCCCAATACCCATGTAAGCCAGATGCACAAGGTGACACATGCATCTGGAGTTCCTTTGCAGTGGTTGGAGGCCCTGGTGTACCCATTCTCTCTCTCTCTGCCTCTTTCTCTCTTTGTCTGTTGCTCTCAAATAAATAAAAATAAAAATAGCCGGGCATGGTGGCTCACGCCTTTAATCCCAGCACTCGGGAGGCAGAGGTAGGAGGATCGCCAAGAGTTCGAGGCCACCCTGAGACTACATAGTTAATTCCAGGTCAGCCTGGACCAGAGTGAGACCCTACCTCGCAAAAACCAACCAACCAACCAAACAAACAAAAAGGTCAGGAGTTGAAGTTAAACTGGGTTTTCCTTCCTCAGTTAACCTAATCAGACAATCCCTCACAGGTGACCCTAAGAAGGTCCTGCCAAATTGATAACATAAGCCATTACAACAGCTGATATCATCCTCTGGTTTCCGCATGCATATGCACACGCGCGCACACACACACACAAACCTATGCACACACACTCATATACATATGAACATGCATATTTTGAATTTTTTTTTTTTTTTTTTTTGGTTTTCCAGGTAGGGTCCCACTCTAGTCCCGGCTGACCTGGAATTCACTATGTAGTCTCAGGGTGGCCTTAAATTCACGGCAATCCTCCTACCTCTGCCTCCAGAGTGCTGGGATTAAAGGCGTGCGCCACCATGCCCGGCTCAACCCCTAATTTTAAAAATATTTTTATGGGTTGAAGAGATGGCTTAGCGATTAAGGCACATGCCTGTGAAGCCTAAGGACCCCGGTTCAATTCTCCAGAGTGAGACCCTACCTCAGAAAAACAACAACAACAAAAAAAAACCCAAAAAAACAAAAATTAGAGGTTGAGCCGGGTGTGGTGGCATACGCCTTTAATCCCAGCATCAGGTAGGCAGAGGTAGGAGGATTGCCAAGAATTCAACGCTACCCTGATACTACGTAGAATTCGGGACCACCCTGAGACCACATAGTGAATTCCAGAGAACAAGACCCTACATTGAACAGTAGTCTGTACAAAAGTCACTGGCATCAAAAGTAATATGTTATGGGGAGGCAGAGGCAGGAGTTCAAAGCACACCTAGGCTACATGAGATAAACAACAATAGTAACCAATTATAGGACTAATAGTGTGGTCCAGTGGTAGAGTCCTTGCCCAACAGGCACAAGCCCTGGCTTCAATTCCCAGCACCCCTAAAAATGTGCACAGAAGCTGGGCATGGCAACCCATGCCTTTAACCCCAGCACTCAAGAAGCAGAGGTAGGAGGATCGCTGTGAATTTGAGGCCACCCTGAGACTACAGAGTGAATTCCAGGACAGCCTGGGCAAGAGTGAGACCCTACCTCGAAAAACCAAAAAAAAAAAAAAAAAAAAAAAAAAAAAGCTTTATTTGCATATGGGTGTGTATAGGCATGCCAGGGTTTCTTGCGGCTGCATACAAAAACTCCCATTTGGCTTTATGTTATAGCTAGGGAATGAATCCTAGACAGCTGCCTTTGCAAGCAAGCATTATTTATTTATTTATTTATTTAGAGAATAGATGTGCCTTTCAGCCACCCTGAAAAACTGCAGACAGTTGCGCCCCTTTGTGGGTATGTGTGGCACTGCATGCTTGCGTCAAGCATCTGGCTATATGTGGAATTTGTAGGAATCAAACAGGGGTTCTTAGGCTTCACAGGCAAGCGCCTTAACCGCTAAGCCATCTCTCCAGCCTGCAAGCAAGCATCTTATTTTATTTTTATTTTTTTGAGTTTTCAAGGTAGGGTCTCACTCTAGTCCAGGCTGACGTGGAATTCACTATGTACTGTCAGGGTGGCCTTGAACTCACGGCGATCCTTCTACCTCTGCCTCCCAAGTGCTGAAATTGAAGGCATGTGCCACTACACCTGGCTGCAAGCATCTTATAACCACTAAGCCAGCCATATCCCCAATTCCTTTATCATTTTTTAAAATGTCTTTTAAATGCAGAGAAAGAGACAATGCATATTTTGAATTTTTTTTTTTGGTTTTCAGGGATCCCACTCTAGGCTGACCTGGAATTCTAGTCTCACTTAAAAATCCTCTACCTCTGCCTCCAGAGTGCTGGGATTAGCATGCATGCCGCACTTCATGCCCGGCCCAACCCTAATTTTAAAAATATTTTTATGGAAGTTGAAGAGATGGCTGAAGGCTGATTAAGGCACATGCCTGTAGCTTCCATGACCCCGGTTCACCCTCCAGAGTGAGACCTCACCAGAAAAACAAAATAACAAATAAAAACCCAAAAAAACAAAAATTAGAGGTTGAGTCAGCGTATGTGCACACGCTTAACCCAGCATCAGGGTAGGTAGAGGTAGGAGTGATCGCAAGAATTCAACGCCACCTGATACCATGAGAATTCTGGGACCACCCTGAGACCATAGTGAATTCTAGAGGTCAAGACCTCATTGAACAGTAGTCTGTACAAAAGTCACTGCACAAAGTACATGTTGGCTGGGAGGCAGGAGGCAGGAGTTCAAAAGTGACACCTAGGCTACAAGGAGATAAAACAAATAAGCTAGTAAATTCACCAGGTGGGACCATAGTGTGGTCCAGTGGTGGTGAGTCCTTGCCCAACAGGCCACCCTGGCTTCATTCCCAGCACCCCTAAAATGTACAGAGAAGCTGGGCATGACAGCAACCCATTAACCCCAGCCTCCAAGAAGCAGAGGTAGGAGGATGCGCTGCATGAATTTGAGCCACCCTGCAAGAGTGAATTCCAGGACAGCCTGGGCAAGAGTGAGACCCTACCTCGAAAGGCCAAAAAAAAAAAAAAAAAAAAAAAAAAAAAAAAAATTTATTTGCATATGGGTGTGTTAGGCATGCCAGGGGTTTCACAGCTGCATGCAACTCCCATTGCTTTATGAGAGAATGAATCCTAGACAGCCTTTGCAAGGCATTATTTATTTATTTATTTATTTTATTTGAATAGATGTACCTTCAGCCACCCTGAAAAAACTGCAGACAGTTACTTGCAGACAGGCACTGCATGCTATCTTGAATTTGTAGGAATCAAACAGGGGTTCTTAGGCTTCACAGGCAGCGCCTTAAGCTAAGCCATCTCAGCCTGGCATCTTATTTTATTTTTTTATTTTTTGAGTTTTCAAGGTATTAGGGTCTCAAATCAGCCTGGCGTGGAAATTCCTGCTACTGTCGCTTTGCAAGCGTCCTTCTACACCTCTGCCTGTCTTTAGGAGTGAACATGTGCCACTACACCTTGCAAGCATCTTATAACCACTAAAGCCATCTCTCCTTTATCATTTTTTTAAAATGCCATATATATATTTATTTGAGAAACAGAGAGAAAGAGACAGAGTGAGAATCTAGGGCCTCTAGCACTGAACTTTACCTTGTGCAGATTTTGTGGGTATGAGCAATTGAACCTGGGTCCTTTTGTTTTTTTGGCGCATACGCTAATTCCAGCACTTGGGAGGCAGAGGTCTGAGTTTGAGGCCACCCTGAGACTACATAGTGAATTTCAGGTCAGCCTGTACTACAGTGAGACTGTACCTCGAAAAACAAAATAACAAAAAAAAAATTTTGTTATTTATTTCAGATTGAGAGAGAGAAAGAGATAGGTGCGCCAGAACCTCGGCCAGCTTAACAAATGAACTCCAGACCCATGTGCTATCTTGTGCATCTGGCCAAATTGGATCCTGAGGAATCAAACCTGGGTCCTGTGGCTTTGCAGGCAAAGCACCTTAACTTCCATCTCAGCCTCTCTCCCCACTTTTAAAGATTTTTGTTTATTTTTGTTTTTTTTTTTTTTTTTGAGGTAGGTTCTCACTCTGATGTCAGGGTGTCTGCAGTAGAATTCACTAAGACCATTCAGGGTGGCCTTGTGTTCACCTTTATCCTCCACGACCTCTGCCTCCCAGGCTCCTGGGATTAAGGCGTGTGCCACCAGAACATGGCCTTTTAAAATTTTTAAATTTCTTTGTCTTCCAGTAAATTTCCTGTTTACCAGACAGAGGAGACAGAGAGAGAATGGGTGCACAGGGCCTCCTGGCCACTGCAATGAACTCCAGATGCATGTTCCCTTGGCATCTGGCCCATTTCACCCCACTTTTTTGAGGCATTGTCTCACTCTTGAAGGGGGCTGACCTGGAACTCACTTTTTAGGCCCAGGCTGGCCTTGAAGTTCATGTTATACCCTTATCTTAGCCTCTGGAGTGCTGGACTAAATGCCTGCACTATCATGCCTGTTTTTTTTTTTTTTTTTTTTGGAGACAGTCTCATGGTCTCAATGAAAGCCAGGTTGGCCTCCAATTCCATCTCACTATGTAACTGATAATGACCTTGAAGTCCTAATTTTCCTGCCTCTACTTACCAAATATGGGATTACAGGCATGTTCCACTATGCATGGTGGTCTCTGTGTGACTTCTTTGTAAGTGTGCATGTTTGTATGTGTGTGGGCTCATGTATATGCAGGTGTGTGTTCATGTGGAGGCCAGCGGTCTATGTAGGGTTTCTTCCTTAATGGCTTCCCTTACTTATTGAGACAGAGTCTCTTAATAAACCCAGAGCTGATTTATTAATATAGCTAGCTAACCTGCTCTATCTATGCCTCCCCAGCTCTGGGATTACAGGTGTGCACTACCATGCCCAACTTTTATGTGGGAACTGGGGATCTGAACGCAGAAATCAGGCTCCCAAGTTTTCATCTCAACCCCCTATTTTCTTCTTCTCCCTTCTTCCTCCTCCCTCCTTCTCCTCCTCCTCCTTCTTCTTCAAGGTAGGGTCTTACTCTAGTCCAGGCTGACCTGAAATTCACTATGTAATCTCAGGTTGGCCTCGAAAAACCAAAAAAAAAAAAAAAAAAAGAGTTGGAAAAGTTTTAGAAGGATGGATCCTCATGAAACTCGGGAAAACCCTACCAACCGCCAAACGCTCAAGCAAAAAGCAAAAACAGTGATTTAGCGGCTCTGAACTAGGGAGAGAAAGGGGAGGGGAAGATGGAAAACAGAAACCTACAGAGACCCGTAACCCCGAATTACAAAAAAGGCCTGTGTCTTTAAAATGCATTTGGCCTCTGGGAGTTGTAGTTCTGGAGGTCCAGGGGCCTGCCCTCCCTCCTTAGGTTTCAGGACTCTGGTCCTTCTGCCAGGCGTGGCCACAAGGAGGCTCCGGCGACTTGAGCTGGCCCTCGGGAGCGAGACGGGCGAGCGCGAGGCCGAACTCCATTTCCCAGGGTGCGCGGCGCGGTCCCGCGCGTCGACGAGGGCTGCTCCAGTGCCCGGCAGCCGCAGGTACGTGGTCCACGCAGCGACCAGGGTCCCACCGGCTCGCGTCTGCAGCGCGCGCTGGTCCTCCGCGGTTAGAGCCTCGTGCAGCGGGCTTTCCCTTCCCCTGGGCTTTCCTCGGGATCGCAGGGACCTGAGGACACCGAAGATATGCCCCCGAGGCCGCGGGCGCCCCGGATGCCCGCGCTTCTCTGATTTTGCTTTGGGGGCGTCTTCCTGCCTCAGTTTACTCCATGAGGGCTTCTCATTAGATACGAATTTCTAGAGCACCCTGTGTAATTTACCTTGACGTTACGCCCAGTCAACTTTTCTTGTGCCAGTTCCCGGAAAGCTGCAAATCAGCCCTTCAAGATCGTCTCTTTTTCCTTTTTTCCTTCCTTTCCTTCCTCCCTCCCTCCCTGCCTTCCTTTTTGTGGTTTTTCGAGGTAGGGCTTCGCTGTAGCCCAGGCTGACCTGGAATTCACTATGTATTCTCAGGGTGGCCTCGAACTCACGGTGATCCTCCCGAGTGCTGGGATTAAAAGTTTGTGCCACCATGTCTCTTTAGTTTTCTTCCCTTCGTTTGTTTGTTTCCTTCTTTCTTTCCTTCCTTCCTTTTTTTCTCCCTTCTTCCGTGTCTCTTTCTTTCTTTCTTTCTTTTTTTTTTTGGTTTTTCGAGGTAGGGTTTCACTCTGGCCTAGGCTGACCTGGAATTAACTATGTAGTCTCAGGGTGGCCTCGAACTCACGGCAATCCTCCCACCTCTGCCTCCCAAGTGCTGGGATTAAAGGCGTGCGCCACCACGCCCAGCTCTCTTTCTTTTTTTAAAAAACATTTTATTTATTTATTTATTTGAGAGAGAGATACAGAAATAGGCAGATAAAGAGAGAGAGAGAATGGGCGCCAGGGCCTCCAGCCACTGCAAACGAACTCCAGATGCATGCACTCCCTTGTGCATCTGGCTTATGTGGGTCCTGGAGAATGAGCCTCGAACCGGGTTCCTTAGACTTCACAGGCAAGCGTTTAACCGCTAAGCCACCTCTCCAGCCCTCTCTCTTTCTTTTCTTGTGCTGAAAGGTGCAAAGTCCCTGTCTGGTCCTTCTCTTCAAAAATGATATGAGGAAGCCCCTTGTAGCCGCACATGCCTTTAATCCCAGCACTGGGGGAGGGAGGAGGGCGGGCAGAGGTAGGAGGATCACTGTGAGTTTGAGGCCACCCTGAGACTACATAGTGAATTCCAGGTCAGCTTGGGCTAGAGTGAGACCCTACCTTGAAAAACAAAACAAAACAAAAAATGAAAAAAGAGGGCTGGAGAGGTGGCTTAGCGGTTAAGGCACTTGCCTGCAAAGCTTAAGGACCCAGGTTCTATTCCTCAGTATCCCCATAAGCTAGGCATATGCATCTGGAGTTCATGTGCAGAGGCTGGAGTACCCATTCTCTCTGACTCTCTCTGCTTGCAAATAAATAAAAGTATTAAAAAATACAAAACAAAACAAAAAATTCAACTTGGTTTGGACAAATGAAGTTCTGTTGGGTGTAGGGACTATATTCTAAGATCACAGTGCAAGAGCCACATATGACAGGGCAAACTCCAGGAAGAGAATTCTTGGGTTTTTGTTGTTGTTGTTGTTGTTTTGAGGTAGGGTCTCACTCTGGCCCAGGCTGACCTGGAATTCACTATGTAGTCTCAGGTGGCCTCGAACTCACAGCAATCCTCCTACCTCTGCCTCCAGAGTGCTGGGATTAAAGGTGTGTACCACCATACCCAGCGGGAGAATTCTTGTTTCTACACTGTGGCTAAGAGTACAAAACACTGGAGTCCAGATACACCTGGCCTTCTATAGTAATTCTACCTGACCTTAGACATTCTGTTTCCCACTCTGAGACTACAAAGTGAATTCCATGGTTTCCTTATGCTTGTAGTATGATAAGAACCGACTCTTAGGTCTGTTAGGTGGCACTTGGGAACTGACACCCTAGTGACTTTGGCATGATGCCTGAGGAAACACACCCTGTGTGTTAGTTCTGGTATCATTCTTTCTTTGTGTTATTAAATACTCTCTTGGCTAATCAGGCAGGGAATGCTCCGCTCCTCAACCGTCCTTGATTTCCTGAGGCCTTCCCTGATTCTTTTCTTCTTTGGGCCTTCTTTAATTCAGAGACTATTCCAGAGCCTTTATTCCCTCGTTTCCAATCTAGGTTAAAACTCTTCCTGCTTGCCCAGTTAGAAAGATCTGTCATTCACTGAGCAACTGCTGGGTGACACATCCTTCACTTTGTTTTGAGACAGGGTCTTGTTATGTACTTCAACCTAGAACTTACTGTGTAGTTTAGGCTGGTCTCAAACTCATGATCTCCTGCCTCAGCCTCGTTAGTGTTGAGATTATAACCTCCAGGCTTGTACTTTTTTTTTTTTTTTTTGGTTTTGTGAGGTAGGATCTCACTCTGGTCCAGGCTGACCTGGAATTCACTATGTAGTCTCAGGGTGGCCTTGAACTCTCGGCGATCCTCCTACCTCTGCCTCCCGAGTGCTGGGATTAAAGGCATACGCCACCATGCCCGGCTTTGTACATTTTTAAAAAATATTATTTATTTATTTATTTGAGAGAGAGAGAGAGAGAGCGTGGGCATGATGCCAGGGCCTCCAACCACTACAAACGCACTCCAGACTCATGTACCTCTTGTGCATCTGGTTTACGTGGGTCTTGGGGAGTTGAACTTTGGCTTTGCAGGCAAACACCTTAACCGCTAAGCCATCCCTCCAGCCCGGCTTGTACTTTTTAAAAATTTTTTAAAAATTATTTTATTTATTTTTGGAGAGAGACACAGAGAGAGACAGACAGAGAGGGAGAGGGAGACAGATAGAGATGGGCGCGCCAGCAGTCTCTCAGCTCCTGTGAACAAAATCCAGATGCGTGCACCCCCTTGTGGGCAAGTGCGGCATTGCGCCCTTGCATCACTTTGCATCTGGCTAAACGTGGGACCTGGAGATTGGAACCAGCGTTCTTGGGCTTAGCAGGCAAGGCGCCTTAACCGCTAAGCCATCCCTCCAGCCCCAGCTTTACTTTTTAAAAATTTTAAAAAGTTTGGGGCTGGAGGGATGGCTTAGCGGTTAAGGTGTTTGCCTGCAAAGCCAAAGAACCCAGGTTCAATTCCCCAGGACCCACATTAACTAGATGCACAAAGGGGGTGTATGCATCTGGAGTTCATTTGCAGTGGCTGGAGGTCCTGGCGCACCCATTCTCTCTCTCTCCCTCTTTCTCTATCAGATAAATAAATAAATAAATAAATAAATAAATAAATAAATAAATAAATAAAAATTTTAAGTAATTTAAAAATCATAAGCAGGGCATGGTGGTGCATGCCTTTAATCCCAGCACTCAGGAGGCAGAGGTAGGAGGATCACAGTGAGTTCAAGGCCACCCTGAGACTACATAGTGAATTCCAGGTCAGCCTGAGCTACAGTAAGACCCTACCTCAAAAAACAAAAAACAACAACAACAAAAAAAAAATCACATATTATTTGTGAGCATAGAGAAGGAGAGTGTTTGTTATGTTTAGTTTGATATATGTATGTATAGTATATGCATGTGTGTGCACAGATGTGTGCATTTGTGCATATACATTGAAGGCCAGAAGAGAATTTGTGTACTCTATTGTTCCTTTGCATTATTTCCTTGAGATGGAGCCTCTTACTGAACCCAGAGCTGCCAATTTTTTTTGGTCAAACTGAATGACTAGGGAGCCCCATTGATTCTGTGGTCTCTGCCCCCAAGACCTGGGTTATAGACATTCGTGGTCACATTTTTTTTGTTTGTTTGTTTTTGTTTCAAGGTAGGGTCTCACTATAGCTCAGGCTGATCTGAAACTCACTCTGTAGTCCCACACTGGCCTCAAATTCACAGCAGTCCTCTAATTAACCTCTGCCTCCCAAGTGCTGGGATTAAAAGTGGTGTGCCACCATGCCTGGCCACACCTAGTTTTTGTTTGTTTGTTTTTTTGAGGTAGGTTCTCACTCTTGCCCAGGCTGACCTGGAACTCACTAGGTAGTCTCAGGATAGCCTTGAATTCACGTTGATCCTCCTACCTTTGCCTCCCGAGTGCTGAAATTAAAGGCATGTGCCACCATGCCAGGCTTTTTTTTTTGTTTTTGCGTAGGGTCTCACTGTACCCAGACCACGAATTCCTATGTAGTCCAGTGGCACACATCTTTAATCCCTAGCACTCTGCTGACTTGGAATTAACTTTGTATTCTCAGGATGGCGTGGAAGTCACAGTGATCCTCCTACCTCTGCCTCCTGAGTGCTAGGATTAAGGGCACGGCCACCACGCCCTGCTGAAATATAGGTTTTTAAACATGTAGGTGGATGTAGCCTGGCAGAGTGAGAGGGTCTCCTCAAAAAATAAAAATAAAAAAACAAAAAGTCTCAGGGTGGCCGGGCATGGTGGCGCTACCTCCTTTAATCCCAGCTTTAATCCTAGCACTCTGGAGGCAGAGATAGCAGAGGTCACTCAGGAGGATCCAGGTTAGCCTGGAGAGTGAGACGCCACCTCAAAAAAAAATAAAAACAAAAACAAAAACATAGTTATGGTTCCAGGTCAGCCTGGACCAGTGAGGACCCTAGGCCACCCTGCATAAAAGGTCAGCCTGGACCAGAGTGAGACCCTACCTTGCAAAAACAAAAAAAAAAAAAACAAAAACATAGAACCTAAACCAAATTAATATATACCTATACATTTCTGCCTCAGGAAGCCCCTTGAGTGTTGTCAGGATGGAGCAGCCAAAAGGGGTTGATTGGACGGTCATCATACTGACATGCCAGTACAAGGACAGTGTCCAGGCCTTTCAGAGAGGTAGGTGACCGCCAGCCCTTAAACACCTTGCCCTTAAAAACTAGAGCTTCCAGGCCCCTTTTCCTTGCCAGACTCTGAGAGCCCCAGGAGGCTGGTAGACCTGGCTTGACCTGCAGACTTCTTCCTAGTCTTATAATTTCACACATGCTTGTCACATCATTGTGCCTCATCTGTAAAATGGGAACAACAAACTGTCCTTACCTCAAAGAGTTGGGGAGTGATCTAATTAGCTACTAAATGAAAAGCTAAGTCAAAGTAATCAAATAATGACTAATAATAGACTTGCTTAGGTCCCTTGGACCCAGGCAGGGAGGTAGGGGAGGTGTCCCAGCACACATTCTGACCACAGAACTGGAGGTACGGCAGAAACGGGAGCAGATCTCAGCGGGGACACTGTTACTGGCTGTGGAGGATCCTGAGACTCGCGTGGGAAGTGGAGGAGCCACCCTCAATGCGCTGCTGGTGGCGGCCGAGCACCTGAGTGCTCGTGCAGGCTTCACTGTGAGTATTCCTGCCTGTGGATCCTGTTGGAACCCAGTCATTCCCAAGACCTCTGGCTCTTCTTGCTGCCCCCCCCCTTTTTTTTTCAGGTAGGGTCTCACTGTAGCTCAGGCTGACCTGAAATTCACTTTGTATCTCAGGCTAGCCTTGAATTTATAGTGATCCTCCTACCTCACCTTTTCCAGTGCTGATATTAAAGGTGTGTGCCCCTATTCCCTGCTTCTTGCTTTTTTTTTTTTTTTTTTTGAGGTAGGGTCTCACTCTAGCCCAGGCTGACCCAGAATTCAGTATGGAGTCTCAGAGTGGCCTCAAAATCATGGTGATCCTCCTACCTCTGCCTCCTGAGTGCTGGGGATTAAAGGCAATGAGCCACCATGCCTGGCTTGTGCTGGTTTTGAGTATGTGAGTTGGGCTTGACTCATCTCTGCTATACCATCCAGTTAAGGGCAGAAGGCAGGGCCAGCCTTTTGTGATGTTTTGTTTTTTAAATTTTTATTTACTTACTTGTTTTTTTCCTTCTTAAATATATTTTATTTATTTATTTTTTAGAGAGAGAGAGAGAGAGAATGGGCCCACCAGAGCCTCCAGTCACTGCAAATGAACTCCAGATGCATGTACCCCCTTGTGCATCTGGCTTATGTGGGTCCTGGAGAGTCGAACCTAGATCTTTTTGCTTTGCAGGCAAACGCTTTAACCACTGAGCCATCTCTCCAGCCCTTAACTTTCTTATTTGTGAGGAAAGAGAGAGAGAGAGCAAGAGAGAATATGAATGAATATGGGTGTAGCAGGACCTCTGGCCACTGCAAACAAACTCCAATTGCATGCACCACTTTGTGCGTATGGCTTTATGTGGGTACTGGTGAATCAAACCTGGGTTGGTAGACTTTGCAGGTAAGCACCTTAACTACTGAGCCATCTCTTCAGCCCATTTGAGGTGTTTTTAGAAAGTAGAACTGGAGGCTGGAGAGATGGCTTAGCAGTTAAGCACTTGCCTGTGAAGCCTAAGGACCCTGGTTTAAGGCTCTATTCCCCAGTACCCATGTAAGCCAGATGCACAAGGTGGTACATGCATCTGGAGATCGTTTGCAGTGGCTGGAGGCCCTGGTGCATCCATTCTTTCCCTCCCCCCACCTCTTTTTCTCTCTGTCTGTTGCTCTCAAATCAATAAATAAAAACAAAAACTTATTTTAAAAAAGCATAAATGGGAGCTGGAGAGATGGCTTAGTGGTTAAGGCTTGTGAAGCCTAAGACCCATATTCTACTCTGCAGATCCCACATTAGCCAGTTGCACAAAGGTGAGGCAAGTGCAGGGTTGTACATGCCCACTAGGTAGCGCAAGCATCTGGAGTTCGATCTGGCGTTCCAATTCTCTCTGTCTCTAGTTCTCTGTCTCTCTAAAAATAAAAGTAAAGAGCTGGAGAGATGGCTTAGAGGTTAAGGCGCCTGCCTGCGAAGCCTAAGAACACCCGTTCGATTCTCCAGGTCCCACATTTAGCCAGATGCAAGAGTGATGCAAGCATGCAGTGTCACACATGCATACAAGGGGGCGCATGCGTCTGGAGTTGGTTCACAGCAGTTGAGAGGCCGCTGGTGCATCCATTCTCTATCTGTCTATCTTTCTCCCTTTTTCAAATTAAAAAAAAAAAAAGGAAAGCTGAGCATGGTGGCCTCTAAAATTTTTTTAAAAGATTTTATTTTTATTTATTTGTTTATTAGAGACAGAGAGAGGAAAAGAGAGAGAGGGAGAGTGAGAATGAGCACGCCAGGGCCTTCAGCCACTGCAAATGAACTCCTGATGTGTGCTCCCCCTTGTGCATCTGGCTGACATGGGACCTGGAGAATCGAACTGGGATCTTTGGGCTTGCAGGCAAACACCTTAACTGCTAAGCCATCTCTCCAGCCCGCCCACACCTTCAATCCCAGCACTCAGGAGGCAGGGGTAGGAGGATCACCATGAGTTTGAGGCCACCCTGAGACTACATAGTGAATTCAAGGTCAGCCTGAGCTAGAGTGAAACCCTACCTTGAAAAAAACAAAACAAAACAAACAAAAGTAAAATGGGGAGGGGGCAAAGGAGCTGGAGAGATGTCTTAGTGGTTAAAGTACTTGACAGCAAAGCCAAAGGACTCAGGTTCAATTCCTCAGTACCCACATAAAGCTGGATGCACAAGATGGTGCATGCATCTGGAGTTTATTTGCAGTAACTAGAAGCCTTGGCATATCCTTCTCTCTATATATAACTGCCTCTCTCTCTTTCTCCATCTCAAATAAATACATATTTAAAAGATTATATATGTAGGCTAGGCATGGTGGTGCATGCCTTTAATTCCAGCACTTTGAGGGGCAATGGTAGAATTATTGTGAGTTCCAGGTCAGCTGGGCTACAGTGAGACCCTGCCTTGAAAATATCAAAAAAGGGCTGGAGAAATGGCTTAATGGTTAAGGCGTTTGCCTGCAAAGCCAAAGGATTCCTGTTTGATTCTCCAGGACCCACATAAGCCAGATGCACAAGGGGGCACTTGCATCTGGAGTTCATTTGCAGTGGCTTGGAGGCCCTGGTGCATCCATTCTCTCTCTCTGACTCTTTATCTCAAATAAATAAAATATATATATATATATATATATATATATATATATATATATATATATATTTTTTTTTTTTTTTCCAAGGCAGGGTCTCACTCCGGCCCAGGCTGACCTGGAATTCACTATGTAGTCTCAGGGTGGCCTCGAACTCATGGCGATCCTCCTACCTCTGCATCCCGAGTGCTGGGATTAAAGGCATGCGCCATCACACCCGGCTCAAAATATATATTTTTTAAAAAGAAAATATCAAAAAAGACCCAGGTGTGGTGGTACAATTCTGGCACTTTAGAGGCAGAGTTAGGAGGATCGCCATGAGTTTGAGGCCACCCTGAGACTACATAGTGAATTCCAGGTCAGCCTGGGCCGGAGTGAGACCCTGCCTTGAAAAAACAAACAAACAAACAAAAAGAACACACACACACACACACACACACACACACACACACACATATGGAAAAAAAGAAAAGCCCAAATTTGGAGTCAGTATCTTAGTAGCATGTTTTCTGACTTCTGAAAAGTTCAAAGATTTGCCAGGAATGGTGATGACCACCTGTAATCCCAGCACTCAGGAGGTCAGCTGCAAATTCCAAGGCAAAGCCGGGCGTGGTGGCGCACGCCTTTAATCCCACCACTCGGGAGGCAGAGGTAGGAGGATCGCTGTGAGTTCGAGGCCACCCTGAGACTACATAGTTAATTCCAGGTCAGCCTGGACCAGAGTGAGATCCTACCTCAAAAAACCAAAAAACCAAAAAAAAAAAAAAAAAAAAAAAAAAATCCAAGCCAGTCTGGTCTACATAGTGACTTACAGGCCAGCCAGGCCTATATAATAATACCCTGCTTCAAAACAAAACAGATAAAAAGTTCAAAAGTCTTGCTACTCTGGCCTTTCATTACTGTGTGGCACCTGTTCATTGGATCTGAAAAGACCCCCCGCCCACTGCTTTGGGCAGGACATGTGAGTCAATGTCCCCACTAGGCCATGTCCCATACTCACCCAGTCACTTAACTAAGTCACCTTGCCTGCATAACACAATGGCCTGGAGAATGAGGTTTCCCAGGCATCTAGGCACAGGCATGCTGCCATAGTGGAGGTGGCATGGACAGGGGACAGGAACCCTTTGGTTACCATGGAGCTGGCACCCCCAGTAATCCAGTTGGCCTTGAGTTGCTGCTTACAGCCTCCTTTTTATTTTATTTTTATTTTTATTTATTTATTTGAGAGAGAAATAGAGAAATAGGCAAGTAGATAGAATGGGATGTCTGGGCCTCCATCCACTGCAAATGAACTCCAGATGCATGCACCGCCTTGTGCATCTGGCTTATGTGGGTCCTGGGGAATTGAACCTGGGTCCTTTGGCTTTGCAGGCAAGTACCTTAACTGCTATGCCATCTCTCCAGCCCCAGCCTCCTTTTTTTTTTTTTTTTTTGGTTTTTCAAGGTAGGGTCTCACTCTGGCCCTGGCTGACCTGGAATTAACTATGTAGTCTCAGGGTTGCCTGGAACTCGGCGATCCTCCTACCTCTGCCTCCCGAGTGCTGGGATTTAAGGCATGTGCCACCACGCCCGGCTCCAGCCTCCTTTTTAAACAAGGCATAAAGGTGGCCCTAGTGGAGAGCTGTTAGGCAATCTTCTTTCTCTCTTTCTTTCTTTCTTTCTTTCTTTCTTTCTTTCTTTCTTTCTTTCTTTCTTTCTTTCTTTCTTTCTTTCCTTCCTCCCTCCCTCCCTCCCTCCCTCCCTTCCTCCCTTATTTATTTATTTATTTATTTTCTGAGGTAGGGTCTCACTCCAGCCCAGGCTGACCTGGAACTCACTGTATAGTCTCAGGCTGGTGATCCTCCTAACTCTGTCTTCCATGTGCTGGGATTCCAGGTGTACACCATCATACCCTGCCTTGTAAGGCATTCTTTTTTTTTTTTTTTAGGCAAACCCAACAGACTGGCTTTTTTTTTTTTTTTTTTTTTTTTTTTTTTTTAGTAGGGTCTCACTCTAGCCCAGGCTGACCAGGAATTCACTACGTAGTCTCAGGATGGCCTTGAACTCATGGGATCCTCCTCTACCTCCTGAGTGCTAAGATTAAAGATATGTGCCACCACGCCCAGCTTTTTTTTTTTTTTTTGTTTGTTTGTTTGTTTTGTTTTTAGAAGTAGGGTCTCACTCTAGCCCAGGCTGACCTGGAATTCACTCTGAGTCTCAGGGTGGCCTTGAATTTACAGTGATCCTCCTACCTCTGCCTCCTGAGTGCTGGGATTAAAGGTGTGCGCCACCATCCCCGGCTCAGCTTTTTTTTTTTTTTTTTTATTTGAGAGAGAGAGATACAGAAATAGGTAGGTAGGTAGAGAGAGAGAGAGAGAGAGAAAGGGAGAGAATGGGCATGCCAGGGCCTCCAGGCACTGCAAACAAACTCCAGATGCATGCGCCCCCCTTGTGCATTTGGCTTACATGGGTCCTGGAGAATAGAGCCTTGAACCAGGGTCCTTAGGCTTCACAGGCAAGCGTTTAACCACTAAGCCATCTCTCCAGCCCATCAGCTTTTTTTTTTTAATGGGCGGGGAGAATTGGTATGCCAGGGCATCCAGCCACTGCAACAAACTCCAGACATGTACGTCCTCTTGTGTGCATTTGCAACATTGTGTGCTTGCGTCACTGTGTGTCTGGCTTACAGGGGACCTGGAGAGTCAAACATGAGTCCATAGACTTCACAGGCAAGTGCCTTAACCGCTAAGCCATCTTTCCAGTCCTTGTTAGGCATTCCTTTTTTTTTTTTTAATTTTAATTTATTTATTTGCAAGCAGAGAGAGAGGTAGAAGAGAGGCATACAGAGAGAGAATGGGCCACTGCAAACGAACTCCAGATGCATGTGCCCCTTGTGTATCTGGTTTACGTGGGTCCTTGAAGAATCGAACCAGGATCCTTTGGCTTCGCAGGCAAACGCCTCAGCCACTAAGCCATCTCTCCAGCTCTTGTTAGGCATTCTTAATCAGAAAGGGCCAGGCTATACCTTGCCTGCCTGTGGCCATTGGTCTTAACCTTTTGGTACCTGAGTGGATTTGTGTTGGGGTCCATCCCTGGACAAAAGAACATCCTCCACCAGGTGTTCTCTGCCCAAGGCCAATAGGGCTCTCCCATTCCTGACAGGTGGTCACGTCCGATGTCCTGCACTCGGCCTGGATCCTCATCCTGCACATGGTAAGTGGAATTTGGGGCTGCTAATGAATATGATACATGCACCACTTTCTGTCTAGCTTTATGTGGATGCTGGGGAATTGAATCTGGCCTGGCAGGCTTTGTAAGCACACACAGTGTTTTTTTTTTTTTTTTTTTGAGGTAGGGTCTCACTCTGGTCTTGACTGACCTGGAATTAACTTTGTAGTCTCAGGGTGGCCTCGAACTCACAGTGATCCTCCTACCTCTGCCTCCCGAGTGCTGGGATTAAAGGCACATACCACCACAGCCGGCCAAAGTGTTTTAAACCACAGAGCCTTGCTTTCTTATGTTTTCAGTACTGAGGATCAAACCCAGAAAGTTGAGCATACTAGGCAAGTGCTTTTCAACTAAGCTCTACCCCCAGCCAGATAGACCTGTTTATAATTTATATTTTTAAAATGTGCTGGGCCTCCCAGCACTTGGGAGGCAGAGGTAGGAGGATTACCATGAGTTCGAGGCCACCCTGAGACTACATAGTGAATTCCAGGTCAGCCTGAGCTAGAGCGAGACCCTACCTTGAGAAACCAAAAATAACGTATCTGTGTGTGTATGTTTTCTAGGCTGGCCTCACACTTAAGATCTCAAGATTCTTCTTAGTGCTGCGATTATAGGCATGTACCACCATGCCAGCTCTTAGATTCCCCCCCCCCCCACCAGGTAGGGCCTCACTGTAGTCTAGGTTGACCTGGAATTCACTATGTAGTTCCAGGATGGACTTGAACTCATGGCAAGCCTCCTATCTCTGCCTCCCAAGTGCTGAGATTAAAGGTGTGGGCCACCATGCCAGGCTAGATGTTTTTTTTCTTTTTTGAGGTAGGGTCTCACTCAAGCCCAGGCTGACCTGGCAATCACTATGTAGTCTCAGGATGACCTTGAACTCATAATGATCCTCTTACCTTTGCCTCCCAAGTGCTGGGATTAAAGGCATGTGCCACTGCTCGGCTTTTTTTTTCTTTTTAAATTTTTTACATTAGATTTTATTTATTTATTTATTTATTTATTTATTTATTTATTTATTTATTTATCTATCTATCATTTATTTATTTAAGACTGAGAGAGGGAGAGAGATAGAGAGAGAGTGAGAATGGGCGCGCCAGGGCCTCTAGCCACTGCAAACAAACTACAGATGCATGCACCACCATGTGCATCTAGCTTATGTGGGACCTGGAGATTCGAACTGGGGTCCTTAGGCTTCGCAGGCAAAGGCCGTAACCGTTAAACCGTTAAACCGTTAAGCCCTGCTTTTTGTGTTTTTGAGTAGGGGGGGTCTCACTCTCCTCCAGACTGACTTGGAACTCTCTCTGTAGCTAAGGCTGGCCTTGAACTCGTAGTGATCCTACTTAAGCTTCCCAAGTGCTGGAATGATAGGCATCAGCTTCAGGTCTGTTTGTTTTTTTAATGGTAGGGTTTTGCTGTAGCCCAGGCTGACCTGGAACTCACTCTGTAGTCCCAGGCTGGTCTCAAACTCAGGGTGATCCTTCTACCTCTGCTTTCTGAGTGCTGGGTTTAAAGGTGGGTACCTTCATACCCAGCAAACAAAATTTTTTGGTGACCTACTGAGTTTCATTAGGGTTGTTTGCATGAGCATGGGTGGGAATGTTTTTTTTTTTTGTTTTTGTTTTTGTTTTTTGATGTATGGTCTCATTCTAGCCCAGGTTGACTGGGGACTTTGTAGTACCAGGGCTGGCCTCAAACTCATGGTGATATTCCTACTTTTGTCTCCCAAGTGTTGGGATTAAAGGCCAGTATCACCATGGCCAGCTTAATTTTTTTTTTGTTTTTAATTTTTAATTATTTGAAAGGGCGGGGGAAATGTGCATGTCAGGGCCTCTAGCCATTGCAAATGAACTCCAGATGCATGCGCCACTTTGTGCATCCAGTTTCACGTGGGTCCTGGGGAATCAAACCCAGGTTGTTAGGCTTTGCAGGCAAGTGCCTTAACTGCTGAGCCATCTTCCCAGCCCTTTGTTTTTTTGAGATAGGGTCTTGCTATATCCCAGGCTGACCTGGAATTCACTATATAATCTCAGGGTGGCCTCAAACTCATGGCAGTCCTCCTACCTCTGCCTCCCGAGTACTGGGATTAAAGGTATATGCCACCTATTTATTTAGTGCCCAGCTCTATTTATTTATTTTTATTTATTTATCAGAGACAGAGAGAGGGGGAGAAAGAGAGAGGCCCCAGAGGCATGCCAGGGCCTCTAGCCACTGCAAAAGGACTCAGATGTATGCGCCACCATGTGCATCTGGCTTACATAGGATCTGAAGAATTGAACCTGGGTCCTTAGGCTTCACCTAAGGCAAGCACCTTAACCGCTAAGCCATCTCTCCAGCTCTCCAGCTTAATTTTTTTTTTTTTTTTGGTTTTGCGAGGTAGGGTCTCACTCTGGTCCAGGCTGACCTGGAATTAACTATGTAGTCTCAGGGTGACCTCGAACTCTTGGCGATCCTCCTACCTCTGCCTCCCAAGTGCTGGGATTAAAGGCGTGCGCCACCACGCCCGGCATCTCCAGCTTAATTTTTAATACATCTACCTGATGCTTGCTAACATTGCTTAAACAGTTGATGTCCTAATTTCTCAGCCCCGAGGGCTTCCTCACGGAGTCCTACTTCTATCCCCTATCCCAGGGCCGTGACTTTCCCTTCGATGACTGTGGCCGAGCGTTCATCTGCCTCCCTGTGGAGAATCCACAGGCCCCTGTGGAGGCGTTAGTCTGCAACCTGGACTGCTTGTTGGACATCATGACCCACCGGGTGAGGCCAGGCAGTGGGCCAGGGTACCTCATCCCCAATAGAGCCACTTTGATCCTACTGAGCCATCAGGGAAGGTCTGTGCTAGCTCAGGTGGGGGATCCCAGGAAGAATGCTTTGCAGTAGACCCACAGTTAGGCGCACTCCTTTAATCCCAGCACTCGGAAGGCAGAGGTAGGAGGATTGCCAAGAGTTTGAGGCCACCCTGAAAGTACAGTTAATTCCAGGTTGGCCTGGGCCAGAATGAGACCCTACCTTGAAAAACAAACAAACAAACAAACAAACAAACAAACAAACAAACAAACAAACAAACATCTTAAAGAAGTTATTAATCTTGCTCACCTTGGGGGAAGTGTGGTGCCAGTTGGAACAGGTAATGGTCAGCATTGGTATCATGGCTCTTTAGATGCTGAAGCAGCAGAGTCCTCAGATGAAGTGGCTGTTAGAGCATGCACAGCAAGCCAACACAGAAGTGAGGCAGTGGAAAAAGAGCTGTGTCAGGCCATTAACTATGTTTTTTCTCTCTCTCCTTTCTCCCATTCTCTGCAGCTGGGCCCAGGTTCCCCACCAGGAGTGTGGGTCTGCAGCACTGACATGCTTTTGTCTGTTCCTCCAAACCCTGGTGAGTCTGAGATGGGCTGGATGGCCTGGGACAGTCTTCCCTTTCCACAGCTAAGGCTGGCTCTGCCCCTCTAGCCTACCCTGTCTCAGCTGCCTGTTCAGAAAGGAGGCCTAGGTCAGTCCCAGCTGCTGGCCTTGCCCTGCTAGGCCTCAGTCTTCTTGTCTATAGAATGAATAGCCAGGTATGGTGACTTACACCTGTAATCTCAGCACTTGGGAAGGTAAGGCAGGAAGTGAGTAGTTTGAGTGATGGTTGAGTTCTAAATTAGCGTGAGCTAGAGTGAATCCATATTTTAAACCGGCTAAGCAGGCAACCAATAAATCTACCTCCTGACAAAAAAGACCTAAAACCAGGCTGGAGAGATGGCTTAATGGTTAAGGCACTTGCCTGTGAAGCCAAAGTACCCAAGTTCTATTCCCCACGACCCACATAAGCCAGATACACAAGGTGGTGCATGCATCTGGAATTTGTTTGCAGTGACTAAAGGCTCTTATATGCCCATTCTCTCCCCCCGCCTCTCTCAAATAAATAAAATATTTTTGAAAAAGACCCCAAACCAAAATAAAACTAAGAATGGACATAACTGCCCTGCCACTTCTTCCCATAGTGCTTTGTGGAAGAACTTTAGGGGATGAGGGATTTCCATTTTCCCCAGAGAAATGTCCACTTGGAAATCATATTTCTTGTTTAGAGATGCCTGGACGCCCAGCCTTGGGCTTTTGCTTCCTCATGCCTGGGTCTCCCTGCCTTTTCACCCTGACTTTGCCATCCTATAGGGATCACCTGGGATGGCTTCCGGGGAGTCAGAGTAATCGCCCTTCCTGGAAGCCTGAGCTACGCTCTCAATCATGGTGTCTACCTCACTGACTCTCAGGTATTGTCCCTGGGGCATTTGAACCAGCCTGGGATTGTGGTGGTTTTCCATTCCTGTGCTCTGCAAAGTCTCTGTCCTGAATTTTCCTGTGTGGTCTTGAGCCCGAGGAGTTTCCTCCATGTCAACAGCTTGGGTGCTCACTGGTTTGTCAAAAATGCATTTTAGTCCAGGTGTGGTGGTGCATGCCTTTAATCCCAGCACTCAGGAGGCAGAGGTAGGAGGATCACTGTGAGTTCAAGGCCACCCTGAGACTACAGAATGAAAATCCAGGTCAGCCTGGCTAGAGTGAGACCCTACCTCAAAAAAATAAAAACAAACAAACAAACAAAAAAGTGCATTTTAGGAGTCAGGAGTGATGGTGTATATTTTTAGTCCTAGCACTTGGGAGGCAAAGGTAGGAGGTTCGCCATGAGTTCAAGGCCAGCCTGAGACTACATAGTGAGTTCCAGGTCAGCCTGGGCTAGAGCGAGACCCTATCTCAAAAAAAAAAAAAAAAAAAAAAAGAGCATTTCAGGGGTTGGAAAGATGTTTCAGTAGTTAAAAGTGCTTGCTTGGGGCTGGAGAGATGGCTTAGCGGTTAAGCGCTTGCCTGTGAAGCCTAAAGACCCCGGTTCAAGGCTCGATTCTCCAGGACCCACGTAAGCCAGATGGACAAGGGGGCGCACACATCTGGAGTTCGTTTGCAGTGGCTGGAGGCCCTGGTGCACCTATTCTCTCTCTCTCTCTCTACCTGCCTATTTCTGATCTCTCTCTCTCTCTCAAATAAATAAATAAAATACTTTAGAAAAAAATTTTAAAAAGTGCTTGCTTGTGCTGGGCATGGTGGCACACGTCTTTAATCCCAGCACTCGGGAGTCAGAGGTAGGAGGATGGCCATGAGTCCGAGGCCACCCTGAGACTACATAGTTAATTCTAGGTCAGCTTGAGCTAGAGTGAGACCCTACCTCAAAAACCAAAAAAAAAAAAAAAAAAAAAAAAAAAGCCTGGGCGTGGTGGTGCATGCCTTTAATCCCAGCACTCGAGAGGCAGAGGTAGGAGGATCACTGTGAGTTCAAGGCCACCGTGAGACTACACAGTTACTTCCAGGTCAGCCTGAGCCAGAGTGACACCCTACCTCAAAAAAAAAAAAAAAAAAAAAAAAAAAAAAAAAAAGTGCTTGCAATGCCTGATGACCTGGGTTTGATTCCCTGGTACCAATATAAAACCAGATGCATAAAAGGGTGCATGTGTCTGGAGTTTGCTTGCACTGGCAGGAGGCCTTGGTGTATCCATACTAACTTTTTCTCTGTCTCTCTCTCTCAAATGAAAATAAGTAAATAATGCATTTTGGAACCAGGAGGGTTGGTTCATACCTTTAGTCTTACTGGCTGAGGTTGGAGTTTGAGGCCAGCCTGGGCTATAGAGAGTTCCTGGTCAGTCTGGGTTAGAGTGAGACCTTGTCTCAAAAAAAAAAAAAAAAGCATTTCCTGATTACTGCATGTCATGTTCTGTACTTGGGCTCAGGCTACGAGGGCAGTAAATTTTGTGTAGGTAGAAATCTCTGTTGCTTGTATCTCCATAAATACACTGGTACCTTCCAGATTTGTGTCTCAAGTTCTCCCCTTGAAGCACACTTGCTAACATAGCTTTGCCCACCTTCTGAGTCCACTCTTGTTTCCTTCCATAACTCTGTTCCTTCTCTCCCACTCTGCAGGGTCTTGTTTTGGATATTTATTACCAGGGCACTGAGGCAGAGATACAACGGTGTCTCAGGACTGATGGACGGGTGCCACTGGTATGGCTACTAGACTTGGCTTCAGGGTCTTTGAGGGGAATTTTGGAACAGGGGAGGGAGGGCTTCTCTCTTTCTTAGTAAGAGCCTCACTCTTTCTAGAAGATGACTCCAGGGCAAGCTGAAACCAGAACCTGAGAAAGGTCTGGCTTTTAGGGGAGCAGATGAGCCAGAATCTGAGGAAGGGACAGCCTTGGGATTCAGGTTCTTGTCCTGGACCAGAAAGCTACCAGATACAAACAAGTCGGGGAATGTAGTGGGGAGCAGCTGCAGAATTAGATTCAGAGGAATCCTCCAGAATGAAGGCAAGGATTGGGTATGCATCCCTTCAGGTCTCTGGGATCGTCTTCTTCTCTGTGGAGACTGCTGAGCACCTCTTGGCCACCCATGTAAGCCCACCTCTGGATGCCTGCACCTACATGGGCTTGGATTCTGGAGCCCGGCCTGTCCAGGTGACTGGGGTCCCCTGGCTGGGGGTGAGACTTTAGCCCCTCAGAGCAGACGCTTCTCCTTTCTGGGTTAGCATCTCTGTAGCTGGGACTGACCCAGCTCAGCCTGGGGAATGTGGGGCCCAGCCGCTGCCCTGCCAATAGCTAGGTTTTTCACCCTCACCTAGCTGTCTCTGTTTTTCGACATCCTGCTCTGCATGGCTCGGAATGTGAGCAGGGAGGACTTCCTGGCTGGGCGGCCCCCAGAGATGGGGCATGGTGACACGAACATAGCAGGTTACCTACAGGGTGCCCGTATCCAGTTGTGGAAGGAACTTCGCAATCAGCCCCTCTCCATGGGTGAGTATTGTGTCCACTCTCTGGAGTGGGGTCTTGGAAGTTAAGATCCCCTGGAGGAGGCTGTCCCCTGCATCATGGGCCAGGTTCCTCAGCTCATAGACCGGACAGTTACCCTGTCTCATTCAGGACCCACCTGCTGGACACCTCTCTTCCTGTCTTCCTCTTTCCCAGTCTGCCCACCTGCTAGGTGTGGGGCTGGGACAGGTTACATCATCACAGCTGCCCTCCTAGAGGATGTGTCTGCTGGCAGGGGGCCTGGCCTGCCAGTGGAGCTGCAGCAGGCACAGGCTTGGGGTCAGTACTTGTGTCTTCACAGTGTATGTCCCTGATGGTAGCTACTGCTACTTGGCCTCTTCTGCCAGTGAGTTCCTGCATAGCTTCACACTGCCTGGGGCCTCTGGGGCCCAGATTGTCCACTCCCAGGTGGAGGTAAGACCTGGCTGATTTTCACAGGTGCCTGATGGATAGGTTAGGTAAGATGTGGGTTCCAGGGAAGGAAATATCCCATACTTGGAATGGGTTACTTGTGAGTTCAGATTATCTCCTTTTTCTCTCTTCTCTTCTCTTCTCTTCTCTTCTCTTCTCTTCTCTTCTCTTCTTTTCCTTTCTCTTCTCTTTTTTCTTTTCTTTTCATTTTATTATTATTTATTTAAGACAGGGTCTCATGTAGTTCAGGCTGGCCTCAAACTTTCAATGTAGCCAAGGATGACCTTAAATGTTTTAAAATCCTTCACCTCCTGGGATCACAGGTGTGGACTGCCATGCCTAGTTATCTCCATTTTACATCTGAGGCACTGGAGGCTCAGAGAGGCTAGGTAATTTATCCAAGGTCACACAGCTAGGGAGTGGCCAAGGCAGAAGCTAAGCTGCTCGGGGAGACAGGCGCATGTGAGGTGATGGGCCTGGGTTAGTGCCATGGAGGTGAGGATGGGGCAGCTGGGTAGATGGGCTTGGGCCAGGGCACCTTCGGAAGTGTATGTGGCGCAGTGGGCTTTGATATTCCATATCCTAATACTTGGTTTCTAGACTGGGATAATTCCTAGCCTCTGGCCCTCATGATTTTTCTCCCTGGCTTCATAGGAGCTAAAGCTCCTGGAGGCTGGATCTTCTGTGGTCAGCTGCTTACTGGAGGGTCCCGTGCATGTGGGGCCAGGGAGTGTCCTGCAGCACTGCCACCTGCGGGTGAGGCCTGATGGATGGCATGGGGGGAGTGGTGAGGGCATCTGTACTCCTCATTTGCTTGGAGGATCCCAGGTACCTGCCACCCAAGATGCTTGCACCTTTCCCTCCAGGGCCCTATTCACATTGGTGCTGGTTGCTTCTTGAGTGGCCTGGACACAGTGCAGTCTGAGGCGCTACATGGCCTGGAGCTGTGTGACCTCGTCCTGCAGGGACACCATGTACAGCTACATGGCTCCCTGGGCCATGTCTTCACCCTTGTTGGCCGTTTGGACAGCTGGAAAGTAGGCACCTACCTCACCTTCCTTCCACATCTTCAGACTTTTGGGTGCCCCTAGGGGTCTTGGTCCACCTCACCACTGGGTTTTTTTGTCTTTTTTATTTTTTTAAATTTATTTATTTATTTGCAAGCAGAGAGAGAGATAGAGAAGAGAGACAGAGAATGGGCATGTCAGGGCCTCTAGCCACTAAAAACGAACTCCAGACACATGTGCCCCCTGTGTGTGTGGCTTATGAGGGTCCTGGAGAATCGAATCTGGGTCCTTTTGCTTTGCAGACAAACGCCTTAACTGCTAAGCCATTTCTCCAGCTCTCTTTTCAATTTTGTTGGAGGTGGGTCTCGCTCTAGCCCAGGCTGACCTGGAATTCACTATGTAGTCTCAGGATGGCCTTGAACTCACAGCTATCCTCCTGTCTCAGCCTCTGAGTGCTGGGCTTAAAGGCGTGCACCACCAACCCTGGCTACCACTGGGTTTTCTGAGGGATAGGCTGTAAAGGGGGAGGGTGTTGCCAGGAGTCTCGGTGGGCCTTTGCATCTCACCTCTCACCTCTTCAGCTGGGCTAAGTGATTTTTTTTTTTCGAGGTAGGGTCTCATTCTAGCCCAGGCTGACCTAGAATTCACTCTGTATTCTCAGGGTGGCCTCGAACTCACGGTGATCCTCCTACCTCTGCCTCCTGAGTGCTGGGATTAAAGGCATGCACCACTGAGTGATTTTTATCACTGTTTAGAGAGAGAGGTGTCCTACCTTAAGTGTCAGAGTCAGTTATAGTGCCAACAAGGCCTAAAACACAGGATTCTGCTCTGCATCTCAGGGTGTTAAGGTGGTTTAAGAGGGCTGGAGAGATGATTTAGCAGTTAAACTGCTAGCCTGTAAAGCCAGGTTCTATTCTGCAGTACCCAAGTAAAGCCAGATACACAAAGTGGCACATGTATCTGGAGTTCGTTTGCATTGGCGAGAGGCCCTGGTACGCCCATTTTCTCTTTCTTTGTCTCTCTCTGTCTGCAAATAAATAAATAAATTATATATATATATATATATATTATTATTATTATTATTAGAGAGAGCAAGAGGAAAAGAGGCAAACGAATGCCTGACGCATGCGCCACCTTGTGCAGCTGGCTTACATGGGTCCTGGGGAATCGAACCGAGTTTCTTTGGCTTTGCAGGCAAACAGCTTAACCGCTAATCCACCTCTCCAGCCCCAAAATGTATGTATGTATGTGTATATATGTATATATATTGGTTTTTCGAGGTAGGGTTTCACTCTGGTCCAGGCTGACCTGGAATTAACTATGTAGTCTCAGGGTGGCCTCGAACTCTCGGCGATCCTCCTACCTCTGCCTCCCGAGTGCTGGGATTAAAGGTGTGAGCCACCACGCCTGGCCCAAAATATATATATATATATTTTTGAGGTAGGGTCTCACTCTAGCCTAGGCTGACCTGGAATTAACTATGTATTCTCAGGGTGGCCTTGAACTCACAGCAATCCTCCTATCTCTGCCTCCCAAGGGCTGGGATTAAAGATGTGAGCCACCACGCCCGGCTCCAAAATATTTTTTTAAAGGTGGTTTAAAAGTCTGCTCCAGTGTGTTTCTGTTGGAATAGCTGTTCCCCCATCCTCTAGCTTCCTGTCCCTAATCCCTTCCCCACAGCCCTGCAACCTTGAGTACTTCCTCCTCTTTTCTCAGAAACAGGGACCAGGCACATATCTCAACATGTCCTGGAGTGAATTCTTCAAAAAGACAGGCATTCGGTAAGTAAGCTAATACCCAATGGGCCCAGGTAGTCAGCATGACCGCTTCTTTGGGGCTTACCCCTTACCCTGCCCACCCTGCCCCAACACTGAGCCTGAGGTAGTTTGGAATATCTAGATTCTCCTGTACTTTCCTCCTGAGCAGCTACAAATCATTGTTTGAGTTGTGGTCACACTGGGAATTTTTTTTTTAATTTAGTTTTTTTTATTGACAACTTCCATAATTATAGACAATAACCCATGGTAATTCCCTTCCTCCCCCCACTTTCCCCTTTGAAACTCCACTCTCCATCATACCCCTTCCCCCTCTCAATCAGACTCTCTTTTATTTTGATGTCATGATCTTTTCCTCCTATTATGATGGGCTTGTGTAGGTAGTGTCAGGCACTTACACTGGGAATTTTTTTCAGTGGTCTGAGCAAGATGGCACAGCAGCATGGCCCCCCTCTCTGCATACTGTATTGCCCATGGAGGAGTGTCCTTTGCTCAGTTGAAAGGCAGTTCACGGCTTGGGGAGGAGGCAGGTCCCCTGGTTTCCTTCCTTCTAATGCACCTCTCTGCACTTCAGAGACTGGGACCTTTGGGATCCAGACACGCCTTCCTCCCAGCGATGTCTTTTCAATGCCCGCCTCTTTCCTGTGCTCCATCCCTTGAGGGTTCTGGGGCCCCGGGACATGTTGTGGATGCTGCACCCTCAGAGAGATGGGGGTGAGGCCCTGCGGGTCTGGAGAGCCTCCTGGCGCCTATCCTGGGAACAGCTGCAACCTTGCCTGGACCGGGCTGCCACATTGGATTCCCGTAGGGACCTGTTTTACCACCAGGCCCTGAAAAAGGCACAGCATGTGCTGGAGGCCCGTCAGGACTTATGTCTGCGCCCACTGATCCGGGCTGCTGTCCGAGAGGGCTGTCCCGGGCCCCTGCTGGCCATGCTGGACAAAGGTGAGTATGCTGGGCATTTTTTTTTTTTTTTTTTTTTTTTTTTTTTTTTTTTGGTTTTGCAAGGTAGGGTCTCACTCTGGCCCAGGCTGACCTGGAATTAACTATGTAGTCTCAGGGTGGCCTTGAACTCTTGGTGATCCTCCTACCTCTGCCTCCCGAGTGCTGGGATTAAAGGCGTGCGCCACCACACCCGGCTGCTGGGCATTTTTGCTAGGGATCTTCTTCTTCCTTTCTTGCCCTCAGCTGAAAAGAAGAACTAGGGAGCCATGTAGCTCATCTCTGAGCTAGGGGAGACACTGGAGTTTCGGCTTTGGGAAATTTAATTCCGTTAGCAGGGCTTTTGGTGGGAGATTGTGTTTTGTCTGCTGAGCTTCTGCATCCTTGCAGCAACCACAAACCTGTGTGTTCTGAACTGAGTGCCAGGATGATGCCCTGCTGCATATGGACAGCTCTCCACATTATAGAAGGGCCACATAGCCTGGGGGCTGAGAGCCTTAGCCTCAAAGGTAGCATCTCAGTGACCTTGCAGAACATTGGGACTGGAACATTTCCCTGTTTGTCACTCACCATAGCCACACAGCTAGTTGAGACCAAGACTTTGTGGTTTGACCCCCTAAGCCTGAGCTCTTAAGCCAGTTGAGTGTCTTGGGCAAGAGTGGAGGGGCAGGTTTGATCTGGGTCTGGCATGATAAGATCTCTGCTGGGTAGAGAGAGGGATGTATTCATAGATACAGACACATCTTGGGCAAAAGCTAGGTGAGAAGTCTAGAGTGTTTGGAGACTATTGAGAAGTCTTTGGGGCAGAAGGTGTTGGAGGCTGGCAGCTTCCTCTTCCACCTCTAACTCCTGATCCCTCAGTTGCAGCTGAGGCAGGAGACCCTGGCATTGCAGCCCGGGCTCTGGCCTGCGTGGCAGATGTGCTGGGCTGCATGGCAGAAGGCCAGGGAGGCTTGCGTAGTGGGCCTGCTGCCAACCCTGAGTGGATGAGGCCCTTCTCATTCTTGGAGTGTGGAGACCTGGTTGGGGGCGTGGAGGCACTTGCCCAGGAGAGGGACAAGTGGCTGAGTAGGTGAGTGCTAATTCAATGACAGAACTCTTTGAGAGCCACCTGGGGAAGTATCTGCTAATGGTGGAAGCCCAGAGAGGTTGAGCACCCTGGGTCACCCAGAGCATTTGCAGCAACTAGACAACCTCCCCCCAGCTTGGGACTCCATGCTGCCATCTCCTTTCCCTCCTGTTAGGCCAGCCTTGCTGGTGCGAGCTGCCCGCCACTATGAGGGGGCTGGGCAGATCCTGATCCGCCAAGCTGTTATGACAGCTCAGCACTTTGTCTCCACGGAGCCTGTGGAGCTGCCAGCACCAGGGCAGTGGGTGGTGGCCAAGTGCCCAGCCCGTGTGGATTTCTCTGGTGAGCCCCTTGTGGGAGTGAATGTATGGCTAACTTCCCCAGGGCTGGGCTGGTAGCTCTGTGACCACCTTGGTGAACTGCCATAGGGGGCTGGAGTGACACACCACCTATTGCCTATGAGTTTGGTGGGGCAGTGCTGGGCTTGGCTGTACAAGTGGATGGACGCCGGCCCATCGGGGCCAAGGCACGCCGCATTCTGGAGCCTGAGCTACGGCTGGCGGTGGGGCCTCTGCAGGATGAGATGACCATGAAGATAGTGTGCCAGAGCCTGGATGACCTGCAGGATTACTGCCAGCCTCATGCCCCAGGTCAGGGCACCCTAGGACATCTTCAGGTGGGGATAGCATGCACAGCTAGCTGGGATGGGGACAGAATATGGAAATCTGTCCATAGAGCACTGCAGGTTATGGGGGTCTGACCTGAGGCCTAGCCATTTTGGTTGAAGTGGCCTGTAAGAATGGAAAGGGTTGGAAGTCACCTTGCCTGGGCATTTATAGGCACAGGAAAGAGAAATGACACATTTGTCTATGTTAGAGAGCCTAGATGTCCTTCTGTGGCTTGAGGATGTGGCTTGCACTGCTGCTGGGCTTTTTCAAATTTTATTTATCTTAGGGAGGAAATGAGAGAGAATGGACACTTTATGGCCTCTAGCTACTGCAAACAAACTCCACACACATGTGCCACCTTGTGTATTTGGCTTTATGTGGGTACTAGGGAATCAAACCCAGGTCCTTAGGCTTTGCAGGCATGTACCTTAACTGCTGAGCCATCTCTCCAGCCTGCTGCTGGGCTTTTGTTCTATCAGAGGAGCCCCATCCTGGGCTGGGACACTACAGAGAAGGTGGGCTGAGTGGTGGTATAGAAGACCAAATTCCTTGTTTTGTGCCCATCCTTCCCCAGGGGCTCTGCTGAAGGCAGCCTTTATCTGTGCGGGGATCGTGCATGTCCACTCAGAGGTCCCTCTGCGTGAACAACTGCTACACACCTTTAGAGGAGGCTTTGAGCTTCACACTTGGTCAGAGCTGCCCCATGGTTCTGGTCTTGGTGAGTAGGCCCTGGACCTTTGCTGTTCACTTTCTCTGTCACAGCTTTTCAGCCTTGCTTAAAATCCCTGTCCCTGGCTTCTATGCAGCAGAAAGGGAGAGAGGTGGTTCTGGGCTGGAGAGAGGTGGTTCATGCCTGGTGACCTCCTCCATGTACTGCAGGCACCAGCAGCATCCTGGCAGGTGCTGCCCTGGCTGCTCTACAGCGAGCTGCAGGCCGGAAAGTGGGTACAGAGGCCCTGATCCATGCAGTACTGCTCCTGGAGCAGGTGCTTACCACAGGTATGCAATGGCCCAGGGTTGGTGGGGATGGGTTGTGGCACTTTTTCAAAGACCATGGGGTGCCCGTAGGTTTGTCAATAGCCACATAATTGTTGCTCCTTAAAATAGTTGTAGTTTCCTTATCACTGGATTCCTGGTGGTTTTCAATTTAAAGTGCTGTATCTTTTTTTTTTTTTTTTTTTTTGAGGGTCTTGCTTTTGCTCAGGCTGACCTAGAATTCATTATGTAGTCTCAGGCTGGCCTTGAACTTGTGGCGATCCCCCTAGCTCTGCCTCCTGAGTGCTGGGATTAAAGGCGTGAGCCACCACGCCCAGCTAAAGTGCTGTATCTTGAAGGCACTAATATCTTGTGAGTACCTACTTGGGGCCAGAAGCCATTGTACCTTTCTTGTGCTATTGGGTGCCTGTTGGTACCTGATGGTAGCCTTCATGACTCTGCCCCCCTCCAGGCTGTCCTTCAGAGCCTGTAGGGCCGAGCTAGATTTAGAGTGGAAATGAACCTTCAGTCTGCCTTCTTGGTAACTTGCCTCTCTTGGGCTAAGAGTATTTGTATGTCCACTGTAATGGGACAGTGAGGGTCCAGTCAAGGCTACGTAGGATCTAATGAGATGTTCCTGGCACCAAGGTTGGAAACTGAGCACAATGTAGACCCATTGAAACGAGTCATATCCCATAATAGTAGCCATCAGCAAAGAATTAGATAGGAAAGACCTCTTCATACTTTAGTGGTATATTCTTCATTTGGTCAGCTGAGAGATATTTATTGATCATCTACTCTAGTGAGGCTTAGGGATAAAATGAACAAAAATATGTCATTACCCTCAAAACCCAGGATGTACAGGAGATAGACTTTAACCAGTAACTACTCAAATGAATGCAGCATTTCAAACTGCACTGAGTATTCTGAAGGGGAGGGGTAAGTTCTTGACCTTTCCCTCTGTATCCTATCACTGTATTTTGACTGTCAAATTCCAGATGTTTCTGCCATTTGCATTTTGTACTTTATGTCCTTGGTGTCTCTTAAATATTGAGGGACTGTCCCCAAAGCAGCTTGTTTTGTCAATTATTTATTTGCAATGCTAAGGCTGAAATCCAAGTCCTGTTAGGGCCTGGAGCTTTTTTTTTTTTTTTTTTTTTTTTTTTTTTTGGTTTTGCGAGGTAGGGTCTCACTCTGGTCCAGGCTGGAGCTTATTCTTACCATAAACACAAAAATGCAGGTGGACCAGCAGATTACAGGGAAGTTTTCCCTCTAGTTGCAAATCCTCTAGGAGTAAAGGATTTGTACTACTGAGCTACGTCCCTAGACTCTTCATTTATTTACAAGCAGAGAGATATATGAGAGAGACAGAGAGAATGGGCACACCAGGACCTCTAGTCCCTGCAAATGGACTCTAGATGCATGCTCCACTTTGTATTTTATTTATTTGAGAGAGATATACAGAAATAGGCAGGTAGAGAGAGAGAATGGATGCACCAGGGCCTCCAGCCACTGTGAATGAGCTTCAGATGCATGCACCCCTTTGTATATCTGGCTTACGTGGATCCTGGGGAGTTGAACCTGGGTCCTTTGGCTTTGCAGGCAAGCGCCTTAACCGCTAAGCCACTTCTCCAGCCCACATGCTCCACTTTGTGCATCTGGCTTTATGTGGGTACTAGGGAATCAAACCTAGGCCATAAGGCTTTGCAAGTAAGGGCCTCAACCACTGAACCATCTCTCCAGCCCCTAGACTCTTTTTAAAATTTGAGAGAGGCAGCTAGAGAGAAAAAGTGAGGGAGGGAGGGGGGAAGAGGGAGGGAGGAAAGGGGAAAGAGGGAGGGAAGGAAGGAAGGAAGGAAGGAGAGAATGGGCGCACCAGGGCCTCTAGCCACTGCAAATGAACTCTAGATGCATGCACCATCTTGTGAATCTGGCTTACCTGGGTCCTGGGGAATTGAACCTTGGTCCTTTGGCTTTGCAGGCAACCTCCTTAACCACTAAGCCATCTCTCTAGCCCCCTCAACTCTTTTTTAAAATTTTTTAATTTATTTATTTGAGAGATAGAGAAAGAGAGAGAATGGGCACGCCAGGGCCTCTAGCTACCGCAAATGTACTCTAGACGAGTGCGCCCCCTTGTGCATCTGGCTTACATGGAGCCTGTACAATCGAACGGGGATCCTTTGGCTTTGCAGACAAATACCTTAACCGCTAAGCCATCTCTCCAGCCCCAGCCCCAACTCTTTAAAACAATTTTTTTTTTTTTTTTTGGTTTTTCGAGGTAGAGTCTCACTCTAGTCCAGGCTGACCTGGAATTCACTATGTAATCTCAGGGTGGCCTTGAACTCACAGGATCCTCCTACCTCTGCCTCCCGAGTGCTGGGATTAAAGTTGTGCACCACCATGCCCAGCACATTTTTTTTTTTTTTTTGAGGTAGGGTTTCATTCTGGCCCAGGCTGACCTGGAATTCACTATATAGTCTTAGGGTGGCCTCAAATTCATGGTGATCCTACTTCTGTCTTCTGAGTGCTGGGGTTAAAAGCACGTGCCACCATGCCCAGCTTTTTAAAAATATTTTTATTTATTTACAAGCAGAGAAAGATAGAGAATGGGCACACAGGGCCTCCAGCCACTGCAAATGAACTCCAAATGCATGCACCACTGTGCATTTGGCTTTATGTGATTACTGGGGAATTGAACCTGGTTTTTTAGGCTTTGCAGACAAGTGCCATCTCTCCAATCCTTAAAATATTTTTATCTAGCCAGGTGTGGTGGTGCATGCCTTTAATCCCAGCACTCGGGAGGCAGAGGTAGGAGGATCGCCGTGAGTTCGAGGCCACCCTGAGACTACATAGTGAATTCCAGGTCAGCCTGAGCTAGAGTCAAACCCTACCTCGAGAAAAAAAAAAAAAAAAAAAAAAATTATCTGCAAGCAGAATGAGCAGGGCATACCAGATTTTCCTGCTGCTGCAATTCTAGATGAATGTGCAACTTTGTGCATCTGGCTTTACATGGGTACTGGCAAATCGAACCCAGGCCAGCAGCTTTGCAAGGAAATACCTTTAACAGCTGAGCCATCTTCCCAGCCTTGTTTTTTATTTTTTTGAGACACAGAGTGAGAAAGGGAGAGGCAGAGAGAGAGAATGGGCGCGCCAGCAGCCTCTCAGCCGCTGTGAATGATCTCCAGATGCGTGCGCCCCCTTGTGGGCAAGTGCAGCATTGTGCCCTTGCGTTACTGCATCTGGCTAAACATGGAGTGGGACCTGAAGGTTGGAACCGGCATTCTTAGGCTTAGCAGGCAGGTGCCTTAACCACTAAGCCATCTCTCCAGCCCATTTATTTTTTTGAGATAGAGTATCATACTGTAGCTCAAGTTAGCCTGAAACTCATTAGGTAGCCCAGGTTGGCCTCAAACTTGCATCAGTTCTCCTGCCTCAGCTTCCTGAATGTGCACCACCATGTTCAGCTATGTTTCACTATTCTATAGCTGCAGGTGAAGAGGCTCATACCTTTCATTATTAAAGGAAGATGTGTAGCTCTCTCAAGCTAAGATGATGAAGGCCGGGTGTGGTGGTGTGTGCCTTTAATCCCAGCACTCAGGAGGCAGAGGTAGGAGGATCACCGTGAGTTCAAGGCCACCCTGAGACTACATAGTGAATTCCAGGCCAGCCTGGGCTAGAGTGAAACTCTACCTTGTGAAACAAAACAAAAAAAGACGATTAGTTTTATTTTGAGACAAGGTCTCAATCTAGCCCAGGCTGGCTTAGAACAGACTGATCCTACCTCAGTCTCCCACATGCTGGGATCAAAGGCATGAGCCACCAGGCCCAGGCTGAAAGAGTCCCCTGGCTCCACCTCCCATTGTTTCACTTTGTGTTCTGCTTTATGAGGGGGTGCTTAAACTTGGTTTAGCAAGACAGTGCCTTTAACTGCTGAGCCATCTTCCCAGACCCAGAGCTTATTTATTTATGTTTTTCTTTTAAATATATATATATACATATATATATATGTATATATATATATATATATATATATTTTGGTTTTTCAAGGTAGGGTCTCACTCTGGTCCAGGCTGACCTGGAATTAGCTATGTAGTCTCAAGGTGGCCTCAAACTCATGGCAATCCTCCTACCTCTGCCTCCCGAGTGCTGGGATTAAAGGCGTGTGCCACCATGCCCGGCTTAAAAAATATATTTTATTTATTTATTTATTTATTTATTTATTTATTTATTTATTTATTTGGGAAAGAGAAAGAGGCAGAGAGAGAGGGAGAGAATGGGCACGCTAGGGCCTCCAGCCATTATGTGGGTCCTGGAGAATCGAACCGGGATCCTTTGGTTTTGCAGGCAAACGCCTTAAACTAAGCCATTTCCCCAGCCCCAGGCTTATTTTTTTTAAAAACACAAATACTGTTAGAACACTAAAGGTGAAGACTGGGGTGTTTGGCACATGCTGTATGAAGGTTGAGGTAGGAAGATCAAGGCCAGCCCGAGACTACATAGTAAATTCCAGGTCAGCCTGGGCTAGAGTGAGACCCTACCTCAAAAAATTAAGCCGAAGCTGGATGAATCCCAGCACTTGGGAGGCAGAGGTAGGACTGCCATGAGTTCAAGGTCACTCTGAGACTACTGCGTGAATTCCAGGTTAGCCTGGGCTAGAGCGAGACCCTACCTCAAAAAACAACAACAAAAATTAAGTGGGGTGTGGTGGTGCATGCCTTTAATCCCAGCACTTGGGAGGCAGAGGCCACCCTGAGACTACATAGTGAATTCCAGGTCAGCCTGGGCTAGAGTAAGACCCTACTTTGGGAAAAAAAGGAGGGGGGGCTGGAGAGATGGCTTAGCGATTAAGGGGCTTGCCTGAAAAGCCAAACGACCTTGGTTTGAGTCCCCAGGACCCACATAAGCCAGACACACAAGGGGGTGCATGCATCTGGAGTTTGTTTGCAGTGGCTGAAAACCCTGGCATGCCCATTCTCTCTCTCTGCCTCTTTCCCTCTCTTAAATAAATAAAAAAATTAAAAAAAAAAGTGTAGGGGACTGGCAGATTACAGGGAAGTTCTATCTACCCCTCTGGCTGCAAATCCCATAGGTCCAATTTTCTTTTGATGTGGTTTATCCCAATTCTAAATTAGGTCTTTACTGAAAATTATACTGTGAACCCTAAGCTTAGGTCCACACTGCCCCTTCTCCCTTACTGAGATTGGCCTGCTGTCAGAAGCAACATAGTTCGCTGGTCTCAGCTAGAGTTGAGTCATGCTGTCTTCATTTTGGCCTGGTCAGGGTTCTAGGGCCATGAACCTAGGCCGGGACGGTGGAGTTGAGCCAAGTAGACTCCAACAGTTATAGGACTCTGCGGTCTTAGGAGGTGGCTGGCAGGACCAAGTGAGTGGCCTAATGCCTGGCATCAAGGTGGGGCGCTCCCAGGCCCAGCTGCCCTTGAAGGTGGAGGTGGAAGAGATCACTGTGCCTGAGGACTTTGTTCAGAAGCTCAATGACCATCTGCTTTTGGTGTACACTGGCAAGACTCGTCTGGCCAGGAATCTGCTGCAGGTGAGCTTGGCTCCAGAACGAGGAAGGAGGCAGTTGGTTAGCTAGGCCTGATCCTCATTGTATTTCCCCTGCCTCACCTACAGGATGTGCTAAGGAACTGGTATGCCAGGCTGCCAGATGTGGTACAGAATGCCCACAACCTGGTTCGACAAACTGAGGAATGTGCTGAAGCCTTCCGCCGAGGTGAGGTGCTTACCCAGAGCAAGTACCATGTTACTTGGGTATCTCAGAAGCCAGGAGTCTTTGCAGGCTTGGCACAGGCTACAAATATTGAGCCCCTGTCCTTTTCCTGGTGGAAGCTATACCTTAGGGAAAACTTGCCTCATGGAAAAGGCTCACCAGCTCCACCTGCTGGCAAGCAGATGGAGAAAGAAGCTCTACCCTGTCTTGAGTTGCAGGGAGGTAGAACCCAGTTGAGCCCAGGCTGACCTGGAATTCACTATGTAGTCTCAGGCTGGCCTCGAACTCATGGTGATCCTCCTACCTCTGCCTCTCGAGTGCTGGGATTAAAGATGTGCACCACCACACAGGGTTAAGGTATAGTTTTCTAAATACAGGCTGTGCCTGTATTTAACCATGTTGGTTACTTTGTATTTATTAGTCCACAACTCTATATAGCTTAGCACTTCCGACCCTGTTTCTAGCCAGCACTGAACCTGGGTTGGTTAATCCTGATATTTGTGAAACAGTGCCATTTGCACTTCTACAAACGGGTATTGCCTATCGTGGCAAGGACACACCATCCCCTCTTTTATAACCCCAGGAAGCCTGCCTCTGCTGGGCCAGTACTTGACTTCATATTGGGAGCAGAAGAAGCTCATGGCTCCAGGCTGTGAGCCCCTGGCTGTGCGGCAAATGATGGATGTCTTGGCCCCCCATGTGCATGGCCAGAGCCTTGCAGGGGCAGGTGGTGGAGGCTTTCTCTATCTCTTGACCAAGGAGCCACGGCAAAAGGAGGCTCTGGAGGCTGTGTTGGCCAAAGCTGAGGTACATGATGGTGTCAGAGTTTATGGGTGAAATACTGTGGCCTACTAACTCATTGGGATACATGTTCATGTCCTGGTTCTGCCCCATGTCTATTCTCCAGAAGGTCTGAAAGTTACCAAGAGTCCTATAAACATTGTCTGTCCTATCCAGGGCCTTGGCAACTACAGTGTTCACCTGGTGGAAGTGGACACTCAGGGACTGAGTCTGCAGCTTCTGGGAAGTGAGCCCTCCACTTGACACCCATCCTCTCTGAAACAGGCAACACCTAGAGCTATAGCTGTGCTTCCCTTCTGTCTCCACCAGGAGCTTCCAGCCTGCTGCAACTCCTTACTCATCTCAGTGAGGTAGTATGTGGGGACAAAACTGCCTCACGGTTGATAACAGCTAAGACTTTACCTCTGGTTCCATCTGGACTGAGGAAGATCCTAAACTCATTGACTCATGTGGTCTTCACAAATCCTATGCCTGGGGTAGGCCTACCAAAGCTCTGGAAGGGGATAATAACCAGCCTTATCAGGTGGCTGAGCGTCCCTTGGTAAGGTCTATCTAGAGATGCCCTTTGAAACACCATGGTCAACTCACTCCTTAGTCCCTTTGGCAAAGTTCAGGGAGCGTGGAGTTCCTTTCTCAGGTCTACCAGTAAGCCAGTACAATCTTGAAGTAAGTCTCTGCCAACTCAGACCTTCTCCAGCAACACTATGCCAGGTGTCCCTGTTCTCAAGACTGACATTCTTGGAATAAATTCACTCCACCCTTAAAGGTCGCCCTTGGAAAGCTTTTCCTTGTTCTTGCTGGGAGCAATTCTGGTGCTGACAGACCAAGAAGTGGGTAAAGTTCAGGACTGGATGAAGGCTTTTGCTGTCACATGACTGGGCATTGTGGGAAGCTGAGGCTTTAGGCATATTTTTAATTTTTTTGTTCTTTTGAGGTAGGGTCTCACTCTAGCCCAGGCTTACCTGGAACTCACTATATAGTCCTAGACTGGCCCCGAACTCACAGTGATCCTCCTACTCTTGCCTCCTATGTGCTGGGATTAAAGTTGTCTGCCACCATGCCTGGTTTTTAGACATTTTTTAGTGTGTGTGTGTACATGTGTGGAGGCCAGAGGACAATCTCAGATGTCCTCTAACTTTTTTTGGGTTGTTTAAGCAGGCTAGACTGGCTGGCCAGTGAGCCTCAGCAATCTGCTTGTCTCCAACTCTCCAGCACTGGGATTATAAGCATGTACCACCATGACTGGCTTTTTAGATGAGTTCCAGTCCTCATACTTGGAGACAAGCACTTTACTGAGCTCTCTTTTCAGACCTGGCCTTAGGCATTTAACTCATGTCCTGCCCAAGCAGCCAACTCTCCCTAGAACTAGCACACTGGTATCTCTCCAAGCAGTGTCTTTATTCTGATGTTTACAAATAAACATCAGACCTTGTCTCCAAATGTTCCCAAGCTCTCTAAGGCTGACAGGGGCAGTATGTTTGCTGTAGTGTGTGAGGGTGAGAGAACAACCACCCACCCATGTGAAAGGCCACATGCTGCCTACATTATCTCCCACCTCTCTCAATTGGGAAAGGCTGTCCTGAGGTGCTCCTGAGCCAGCTCTGTTTCTGAGCAGAGCATGGTGGTAAGGCCAGGCCTTGCCTTCCGGTTTTAGTGGTGATACAGTCTGGGTTATCAGCACACCTGAGCCAAATAGCTTTGTGCAGCTCTTTGGCGGTAGCTACTCAGGAAGTGAAGTCTGGTGGGCCACATGGGCTCACCATGGGTGCTATAGGCGCAGCCGCTTGATGTCCTCATTGCGGAAGTCAATGCGCAAAGCCAGAACCTGGCGTACTTCTGCAGGGGTCAGGCGCCATGTCAAAGGGCCAGAGTTGGCTCCCCAGTAATCTAGGATCTCAGTCACCTGTAGGGAAGATGAGAAACCAGTTAGCAGGACTGAGGCTATCTTGAGGGAAGCCCTGGATTCCAGCAAGGCAAAGCAGGGATACCTGGGAAGAAAAGGTACCTCCCAGGGCTGGGCTGCTAGGAGACGAGGGAATGGCAGGGTTCCAGATTCTGTCCTTGTCTTTTTTCAGTCACTTTTCCCCAGCTAGGTTGAGGGATCCCCACATACCCGTTCCAGATTGAGGATTGTGGCCATCTGAGAGAGCCGGGCAAACTTGTCTCGAATGGTCCAGGTTGTCACCGTGGTAAGATAAGCAATGAGTGACCTCAGTTCCTTGTCAAACTGCAGACCACCCAGCTGAAGAACACAAGCCTCTGTTTAATGTTTGGTCCTGTGGCCAAGCAGAACAGAACTAGCAGGCCAAGGGGATTATAAACAAGGTACATTATGTGTATGTATGGAGGTTGTTAAAAGAAAGTGGGCTGGGCTGGAGAGATAGCTTAGCAGTTTAGGCACTTGCCTGCAAAGCCTAAGGACTGAGGTTCAATTCCCCAGTATCCACATAAGCCAGATGCACAAGGTGGCACATGCGTCTGGAATTTCATTTGCAGTGGCCAGAGGCCCTGGTGTGCCCATTCTCTCACTTTCTCTAACTGCCTCTTTCTCTCTCTTTCTATATAAATAGGAAAAAAATTAAAAACTAAAAAAAAAAAAAAAAAAAAAAAAAAAAAGCGGGCTGGAGAGATGGCTTAATGGTTAAGGTGCTTGCCTCCAAAGCCATAGGACCCAGGTTCAAGTCCCCAGTACCCATGTAAAGCCAGATGTACAAAGTGGTTCATGCATCTGGAGTTCATTTGCAGTGGCTAGAGGCCCTGGTGTACTCATTCTCTCTCTCAAATAAATAAATAAAATAATAGAAAAAAAAAAAAGAATGTCAGGCGTGGTGGTGTACATCTTTAATCCCAGCACTTGAAGGCAGAGGTAGGAGGACTGCTGAGTTCAAGGCTACCCTGAGACTACATAGTGAATTCCAGGTAAGCCTGGGCTAGAGTGAGACTCTACCTCGAAAAACAACAGTAAAAAAAAGTTAAAAAAGAAGTCTGAGCCGGGCGTGGTGGCGCACGCCTTTAATCCCAGCACTCGGGAGGCAGAGGTAGGAGGATCGCCATGAGTTCAAGGCCACCCCGAGACTACATAGTTAATTCCAGGTCAGCCTGGGCTGGAGTGAGACCCTACCTCAAAAAACCAAAAAAAAAAAAAAAAAAAAAAAAAAAAAAAAAAAGAAGAAGTCTGGGGAGATGGCTGAGCAGTTAAAGATGCTTGCTTGTAAAGCCCACTGGCTTTGGGTTTGCTGATCTCTATTCTCTAGCACCCACATTAAGTCAGATGCAAAAGTGGTGCATGCTTGGCACACATGTATCCCCATATTCATACATTTTCATACATATAAATAATAAATATATTATTTTTCATTTTTCTTTTATTTTTCTGGTTTTTCGAGTTAGGGTCTCACTCACTAGCTCAGGCTGACCTGGAATTCATTATGTAGTCTCAGGGTAGCCTTGAACTCATGGTGATCCTCCTACCTGTGCCTACCGAGTGCTGGGATTAAAGCCATGCACCACCATGCCCGGCTATTTTTTAATTTTTTAAAAAGTATTTTATTTATTTTGAAAGAGAGAGAGAAATAGGCAGACAGAGAGACAGAATGGGCACACCAGGGCTTCCAGCCACAGCAAACAAATTCCAGACACGTATGCCACCTTGTGCATCTGGTTTATGTGGGTACTGGTGAATGGAACCTGGGTTCTTAGGCTTTACAAGCACCTTAACCACTAAGCCATCTCTCCAGCCTTAATTTTTTTTTTTTTTTGGTTTTTTGAGATAGAATCTCACTCTCTAGTCCAGGCTGACCTGGAATTTACTATGTAGTGTCAGGGTGGCTTTGAACTCACAGTGACCCTCCTACCTCTGACTCCCGAATGCTGGGATTAAAGGCATGTGCCACCACACCCGGGTCCCTAATTTTTTTTTAAATTTAATTTATTTATGTAGTCTCAGGGTGGCCTCAAACAAATTTCATGTATTTATTTGGAAGCAGAGAGAGCCAGATAAGAGAGAATGGGCATGCCAGGGTGTCTAGCCACTGCAAATGAACTCCAAATGCATGCACTACTTTGTGCATCTTGCTTTATGTGGGTACTAGGGAACTGAACCTGGGTCATTAGGCCTTTACTGCTGAGCCATCTCTCCAGTCCCAAATAAATAACATGTTAAAAAAAAAAAAAGAACTGGGAGGCAAAGCAAGCTGGGCTTCAGTATCCCTGTGGCTCTAGTCTGTTCTAGTACCTTAGAAGACAGAGCAAGTAAGTCCTGTGGTGGTTATGACTTGTCCTCCTTAGAGATCTATGGACCCAGTTTCCCTTTGACCTTACCCGGTTGAAGGTGGATTTCAGCACTACTTTCTCCAACTCAACAGCAACAAGGCTGGTCATGAGGCCAGTCAGGCTGTCATAGATGACTGGGGACAGGCTGGCCTGCACAGAAACTTGATATCAATTGAAGTCCCATTTAGCCCCTATGCCTCTATACTGGCGTCTTCAGGGGAAGGAGACAGTTACAAAGGGGGCAATGTTTCCATTGGCTGGGATTCAATAGGGCTTTTTAAATTTTTATTATTTTTTATTTTTTCGAGAAGGGTTTCACTCTAGCCCAGGCTGACCTGGAATTCACTATGTAGTCTCAGGGTGGCCTTGAACGCACAGTGATTCTTCTACCTCTGCCTCCCAGGTGCTGGGATTAAAGGCATGCACCACCATGCCCAGCTTTTTCTAAAGTTTTTGAGACAAGTTCTCATGTAAACCCAGGCTAGTCTTGAACTAGCCAGCTTCACTTCCTAAGTGCGGGGATTCCAACTGTGTGCCATAGTACCTGGTTCTATTTATTGCTGGGAACTGAACCCAGGGCATACATACATGCAAAGCAAACACTCTAAGTGAGTTACATCTCTATCCCTTTGGAGCCTACAGCAGGAGCGGCAAGACTGCTGGTGTAGGCAGAATGGGTAATTTCATAAACCCTCTTATCTTACCTTGAATTCTGCCATTTGCTGCTCCAGGTTGAGGATGAATTGCTGTACCCAAGGGTCATTGGCCTCATAGTCATTGAATTCTTCCTATTGTCAGGAAGCAAGCAGGGGTTGCTATGGACTTCTTTCTAAGAAATATAATTTACCCTCACCCCACCTTTGCCCCTTTCATCATGAGGCCCTTCCTCCCTGTAGCTTCTGACTTCTCTTGTTTCTAAAAGCCAGCTTGAATGGGCTCATGACTGTAATTCCAGCATTCAGGAGACTGAGCCAGGAGGACTGCTGTAAGTTCGTAGCCAGCCTGGTCTACATAGTGAGTTCCAGTCTAGGCTATACTACAGAGTGGAGATGAGATGGTCTATGAAAAAACAGCAACATTCCCTCCTCCAAAACAACAACCATAAAAGCCACAAAAAAAACCTTTCCACAAAAAAACCCACAACTAGGAAAAATAACTTGAGTCCTCAGGCTGGCAAAAACTGCTGCTTCATCTTATGTCTGGCCAACAAACAGCTCTGGGCTTCAGCAGTGACCCACATACTGGGGGCAAGGCATCTGGCCCAAACTGGCTAATGCTCTATAGGAGTGAAGTCACAAAACTGGGGTTCTGAGTCTCTGATAGGTGAGGCAAACTGAGCCTCAGTATAAGGGGGATGAGTTAGGTAAGAAACTCCTTTAACACAATTCTGAACCCTTCTGACTAAGAGCAAGCTGTTTTCTGGGAGTCTTTGATGAAGTTGGAGGTGGGAAGGCAGCATCTAAGGTCTAGGTTGTTCAGATGATTCCATTGCCCTTCAGATGGGGGTGGAGAGTTAGGGGAAGCCTGGGCTTGATGGCTGCTGTAGTCACACTGACCTCCTCAATGTTGTGGGAGACAGAGAGAAAGGTGTTGATCCAAGGCTGCACCTGAGGCTTGACTGCTGTGCTGTTGAGCTCTGCCAGCCCTTCCTATACCAATAAAGGACAGAGACACATCAGACACATGACCCACCCTGTTCCCCTTCCTTCATTCGTCCCTTCCTCAACTAGAGGGTATTCTTGCAGCTGAGGCTCTCAGCAGACCCTGTGGGAAGCATTGCAGAGGTCATGCTAATAAAAGAAGCCAGGGACAGCTTGTCCTTTCCAGATCTGTGCATATTCAAGTCCAGAGATGGGACCTAAAGGTTGAGCTAGCAAAATCTCAAAAGGTGATTTCAGGGGCTAGAGAGTAGCTTAGCAGTTAAGGCACTTGCCTACAAAGCCAAAGGACCCAGATTCAATTCCCTAGTACTCATGTAAAGCCAGATGCACAATGTGGTACATGCGTCTGGAGTTTGTTTGCAGCAGCCAGAGGCCCTGGTGCATCCATTCTCTCTAACTGCTTCTACCTCAAATAAATAAAAATAAGTTTTTTTTTTTAAAGATGATTTCACTTAAAAAATACATTTAAAAAAGATTTTATTTATTTATTAGAGACAGAGAGGGAAAGAGGGAATGGGCACACCAGGGCTTCTAGCCAGTGTAAACAAACTCCAGACGCATGCACCACTATGTGCATCTAGCTTACGTGGGACCTGGAGACTTGAACTGGGGTCTTTAGGCTTCACAAGCATGTGTCTTAACCCTAAGCCATCTCCAGCCCAAGAAATACATTTTATTTATGTGGGTGCTCCAGGCTTTTATTTATTTATTTTTATTTTTATTTTTTGGTAGAGTCTCACTCTAGGCCAGGCTGACCTGGAACTCACTTGGTAGCCCAGGCTGCTCCCAAGCTCATGGCAATCTTTCTACCTTAGCCTTCCAAGGGTTGTGATTATAGGTGGGACCCATCACATGAGGCTTTAAAAAGTGATTTCATAGCTGGGCGTGGTGGTGCATGCCTTTAATCCCAGAACTCGGAAGGCAGTGGTAGGAGAATCGCCATGAGTTCAAGGCTACTCTGAGACTACATAGAGAATTCCAGGTCAGCCTGAGCTAGAGTGAAATCCTACCTTGAAACCTGCCCCCGCCAAAAAGTGATTTCATCATGCCTGGTGCTGGGCAACAGCTGTGGCCAAGTAATGGTTGAGCCATGTAGTTCATTTCCTCAGAGCTTTTTTTCTGAGAACCCTTGTCATTCTGGGACCAACTGGAGATTCTAGAGGACCAGGCACTGGCTTGTTGATGTGACGGCTGTGCTACTCAAAAACCAGTGGGACCTTTAGTCTCAAGGAATTCGCTTTCCTTCAGTGTCTTGCATGCTACTTCCTTCACCTTCCCTCTCTGTTGCCTTGTACACAGTGGGGCTCATGGTAAGCTGTGGTAACAATCTTCTCAGAGCAGCACATAGGTGCAGGATCTAGGCAGCAGCTGAACCTCAGGCTTACCTGCAAAAGGTCCCGGAACTTGTTGGACACAGCAGCCAAGTCAGAAAGGCAACTGTCAAACTTGGCCTGGGCTTGCTCGCCTCCAATGCCTTGACTGAATAGTTTAGTGCAGTCACTCTAGGAGAAAACACAGCTTTAGACAACTGAGCATGCCTTTGCTAAGAGAATGTGCCAACCTGAGATGACATAGTGGATCTCAGGTCAGCTTGGGCTAGAATAAGTCAATATTTTGAAAAACAAAAAAAAAGAAAAGGTCTGGAGAGATGGCTTAGCAGTTAAGGCGCTTGCCTGTAAAGCCTAAGATCTGTGCATATTCAAGTCCAGAGATGGGACCTAAAGGTTGAGCTAGCAAAATCTCAAAAGGTGATTTCAGGGGCTATTCAGGTCCAATTTCCTAGTACCCACGTAAGCCAGATGTACAAGGTGGCACATGTATCTGGAGTTCATTTGTAGTGGCTAGAAGCCCTGGCACACCCATTCTCTTTTTTTCTCACTTTGTCTCTCTCTCTCAAATAAAAAATGAAATTAGCTGGGCGTGGTGACACATGTCTTTAATCCCAGAACTAAGGAAGCAGAGGTAGGAGGATCACTGTGAGTTTGAGGCCACCCTGAAACTACATAGTGAATTCCAGGTCAGCCTGGGCTAGATTGAAACCTCACCTTGAAAAAAAAATTATTAAATAGCTGGGCATGGTGGCACATGCCTTTAATCCCAGATCTGGGGAGGCAGAGGTAGGAAGATCACTGTGAGTCTGAGATCACCCTGAGACTACATAGTGAAATCCAGGTCAGTCTGGTCTAGAGGAGACCCTAACCTTGAAAAACAAAACAAAACAAAACAAAACAAAACAAAACTCAATCAATAAATAAGTAAAATTAAAGTAGAAAGGGCTGCTGGGCATGATGGTGCATGCCTTTAATCCCAGCACTCAGGAGACAGAAGTAGGAGGATCAATCACTGTGAGTTCGAGACCACCCTGACAACTCCAGGTCAGCCTGGGCTAAAGCGAACCCCCCCCCGGCAAAAGGGGTTAGCAGTTAATGCTCTTGTCTGCAAGGCCTAAGGACCAAGGTTTGATTCCTCAGTACCCATGTGCTGGGACTAAAAGTGTGTGCTATCATGCCTGGCTAACAGCATTAGCTGTCTCAATCATGAAGCCCCAAGCTGGAGAATGCCAAGTTGGGTTCCCTAGAACTCATATAAAAACCTGTGTATACACAACTTTAGTCTCAGAAAAAAAAAATCAAAACAAAAACCTGGGAGTAGAGCTGGGCGTGGTGGCGCACGCCTTTAATCCCAGCACTTGGGAGGCAGAGGTAGGAGGATTGCCGTGAGTTCGAGGCCACCCTGAGACTACATAGTTAATTCCAGGTCAGCCTAGGCCAGAGTGAAACCCTACCTCGAAAAACAAAAAAAACAAAACAAAACAAAAAAACCTGGGAGTAGCTGCACGTGGTGGCGCATGCCTTTAATCCCTGCACTGGGGAGGCAGAGGTAGGAGGATCCCGTGAGTTCGGGGCCACCCTGAGAATACAGAGTGAATTCAAGTCAGCCTGGGCTAGAGTGAGAGCCTACCTTGAAAAAAAAAAAAAAAAAAAAAAAAAAAAAAAAAAACACCAGTAACCCAACCCAAGTCTGTGGGGAGCAGACACCAGAGAATTGATTGGGTTCATTGATAAGCAGCAGCTCTGGGTTGAGGGACAGAATATGTCAGAGGATACCAACCTTCTTTGGCATTTGCATACAGTGCATGAGGTGCGCACATCTGCGTATAAATGACCATATACTACTCCATACACACTATACCCCCCTCCTAAGAAAAAGACAGCAACTAGCTTTGTGTAAGATTTGGTGAACCTTATCTAATCTCTTACATTTATAAAAGACTTCATCATAAGAAATTTGTTTTTTTTCTATTAGAGAAGCTTATGTTTTCCTGATAATGCATGCTCTTTTAAAGTGTATATACATAGTGGTTTACAGTGTTCTAAATTTGGAAGGACTTTTATAAAACAAAACGTGTTTAAATTTTCATGTTTTGTAATATCTAGTTCTTTATTTAAATGATGGATTTGTTGGTATGTGAATATAATTTGAATGTAATTAAAATGCTCTTTTAAACCAGGTGTGGTGGCGCACACCTTTAATCGCAGCACTTGGGAGGCAGAGGTAGGAGGATTGCTGTGAGTTTGAGGCCACCCTGAGACTACATAGTGAATTCCACGTCAGCCTGAGTTAGAGTAAGACCCTACCTTGGAAAACCAAAAAAAAAAAAAAAAAAAAAAAAAAAAAGAATAGAAGGCAAGGGCCAGGTGTGGTAAGCCTGGGCTAGAGTGAGACCTGTGGTAAGCCTGGGCTACAGTGAGATCTTACTTCAAAAAACCAAAACAAAATAAAAAATAAAATACTGTTCTTTCCAACTCTTGAGTCAGGGTTTTCCCTGCAGGTTCACTTATATGTGCTAACATGCCACTGATTGCTGAGAAGGCTCCAGTTCCCACCAAGACAAGTGTACTACTTGTGCTTTTTCTCAAAATGGGGTGGCTGTCAGTGCTGAAAGGTGATGAACAACTTCCACTGTACCTCCAGAGTTTTCTTCAGAGTAGAGATGTTTTCACTGCAGACTTCCACATTGTTCAGAGTCACCTGGGAGACAAGGAGGAAAGTTACTTACTGCTCATTGGGTTTTCTGCTCACTCTACCACCAGCCAGATTGGCTGACAGATATATTCCATGTGGCTCACAGAAGGGCTGGATGGAGTTTAGACTTAGTCTGAGGAAAGCTTTCATCAAGGAGGATGCTCAGATCTCAGACTAGGCTTAACAGTGACCCAGGTTCACCTTTTCTCTGGTGCCCAATTCCAAAGCAGGTCTTTTTGCTCCATGTTATAGACCAGAAATGACTCAGGCACACAGGTCTGGCATAAGTATTGGGCTCCAAATGGGCAAACCCTAATCAGAAATGCAAAGTCTGACATTTGTTAAAAAGTTTGTCAGCCAAGCCTGATAATGTAGGCACATAATTCCAGCTGCCCAGGAGGCTGAAGCAGGAAGATCAAAGTCCAAGGCCTGTGTAGGCTACAAAGTTCAAGACTAGCCAGGGCACCTCACTAAGGAATAAAAATACTGTTTCAAAATAAAAAGTAAAATAAATAAATAAACTGGGTGAGATGGCACATTCTTGTAATCTTAGCACTCAAAGGCAGAGATACGAAGATCACTTCAAGTTTGAGTCTAGCTTGGACTACATAGCAAGTTCCAGACCAGTAGGGTTACAAAGAAAGATCTTGTCCAAAAGACTCTCAGGGGGTGGAGAGATGGCTCAGCCGTTAAGGTACTTGCCTGCAAAGTCTAAGGACCAGAGTTCAATTCCCCAACACCCACGTAAAGTCAGATGTGTAAGGTGGCACATGCATCTGGAGTTCGTTTGCAGTGGCTGGAGGCCCTGGTGTGCCCATTTTTCTCTCTCTCCTTATCTGCCTCTCTTAAATAAATAAGTAAATAATATATTTAAAAAACACTTCCAAGAGCCGGGCGTGGTGGCTCATGTCTTTAATCCCAGCACTCGGGAGGCAGAGGTAGGAGGATTGCCGTGAATTTGAGGCCAGCTGGGACTACAGAGTGAATTCCAGGTCAGCCTGGGCTAGAGTGAGACCCTACCTCAAACCTCCCAATCGCCAAAAAGTAAAGAGTCTTCACTATGGGCCATGGGCTCTTTTTAGTACTCATCTGTCTCACAGACTAGGAAAGACCAATCACAAAAAGCACCATGAGGTGGGGAGGTGGCAAGATGGCTCAACAGCTAAAAGGGGCTTGCTGGCCTGGGTTGAATTCCCCAGTACCCATATAAAGCCAGACATATAAAGTGGTACAAGCATTTGGTTCATTTGAAGTGGCAATGGCAAGAGACCCTGGTATATAACTAAACATGCATGCAGGCATCTATCTATATCTATCTATCTATCTATCTATCTATCTATCTATCTATCTATCTATCTATCTATCTATCTGTTTATTTTGAGGTAGGGTTTCACTCTAGCCCAGGCTGAATTTACTAGGTAGTGTCAGGGTGGCCTCGAACTCACGGCGATCCTCTTACCTCTGCCTCCCGAGTGCTGGGATTAAAGGCATGCACCACCACGCCCAGCATAAACTTTTTTTTTTTTTTTAAAAAAAGCACAGCTGGGATATAGCTCAGTTAGCAGAGTGCTTGCCTAGCATGTACAAAGCCTTGGGCTCTATCCTCAGGACTGTATAACACTGGGCATGGTGGCACACACCTGCAATCCTAGTACTCAAGATGAAGACAGAAGAACAGAAGTTCAAGGTCATTCTTAGCTACACAGCAAGCCGGAGGCCAACCTGGGCTACATGTGATTTGTCTTAGGAACAAAAAGCAGTAAGGGGGCTGGGGAGATGGCTTAGCAGTTAAGGCACATGCCTGCGAAGCTTACAAACCCAGGTTTGATTCTCCAGTTTCCACTCAAGCCAGATGTATAAAGTGGTACATGCATCTGGAGTTCATTTGCAGTGGCTAGCGGCCTTAGTACACCCATTCTCTCTCTCTCCCTCTCTCTGTCCCTAATACATATATTAAAATTAAAAAAGCAGTATGGGACAAAAAATGATAAGTATAAATATGATCTTTAGAAGAGTCTGATTGGAGGCACTCAGAAGGCTCTGTGATACAGTTAGTGGCTGAGTTGAACTTACAAAACCAGAATATGGTTCTAAAAGATAACGGTGAATATTTTTTGCCATTCTTTAGGTTTACTGTCTCATTTAGTTATTTTTTTTTCAGTGCTGTTAGGGATCAAATCTAAAGCCTTAGGCACACTGGATAAGTACTCTACTAAGTACTAAATTATATCCCCAGCTGTTTTTTTCCCCCAAGACATGGTCTCATGTAGCCCAGGCTGGATTCAAACTTTCTATGTAGCCAAAGCTGGCCTTGAACTCCTGTCCTGCCTCTGCCTCTCAAGTGTTGGGATTGGACTGGTATGTGAGTGGTATGGCAAAGTGGGACAGGACAGGAAGAAGCCATGAATCAGGAACTTTAGGACTTTAGGGTAAAAGAACCACCCCAGGGGTTTAGATTTGGAAGTTCCTCCCATCCTTGGAGTACTTCCCTTGTCAGCAACCTGAAGCCAATACCGAAGAATCACACTACTAACCGCGCCACTTAGGCCATTCTGAGTAGAGGTGGAAAAGGCTACTGATGCCTGAAATAACCAACTGGGCCTAGTGACCCAGGCCCAAATTCCAGTGGTTTGGGAGTCTGAGGCAAAATAATTATAAATTCAAGGCAGCGTGAATAATTTAGCAAGACTAAAAAAGAAGCTGGAGGATATAGTTCATTGGTAGTGTTCTTGTAAGAATATATCAGAAAGATCATTCACCCCAAGTAGGCTTTATCCCAGAGATGTTCAACATATACAAATTGATAAATGTAATACATTATATAAATGGACCGAAGGACAAAAATCACATGATCATTTCGTTAGATGCAAAAAAAGCATTTGACAAAAATCCAACATCCCTTCATGTTAAAAGTCCTACAGAGACTGGGAATAGAAGGAACATATCTTGACATAATGGAGAAAAACTTGAAGCTTTTCTGCTAAAATTAGGAACAAGCAAGGGTGTCCACTGTCCCCACTTTAATATAGTACTGGAAGTCTTAGCCATAGCAATAAGGCAAGAGACATACATAAAAGGGATACAAATTGGAAAGGAAGAGATAAAGTTATCATTATTTGCAGATGATATGATTCTACATATAAAGGACCCTAAAAACTCTACCAGCAAACTTTTAGAGCTGATAAACACCTATAGCCATGTAGCAGGATACAAAATAAACACACAGAACTCAGTAGCCTTCTGTATGCTAACAACAAACACACAGAGGATGAAATCAGAGAATCACTCACATTCACCATTGCAAAAAAAAAAAAAAAAAAAAGTACCTTGGGTTAAACCTAACCAAGGACGTGAAGGATCTCTACAATGAGAACTTGAAAACACTCAAGTGAGAAGTTGCAGAAGACATTAGGAAATGGAAAGACATCCCTTGTTCTTGATTTGGAAGAATCAATATTGTGAAAATGGCAATCTTACCAAAAGCAATCTACACATTTAATGTAATCCCCATCAAAATTCCAATTGTATTCTTCACGAAAATAGAAAAAACAATCCAAAAATTCATTTGGAAGCACAAAAAAACCTTGAATATCTAAAACAATTTTGAGCAACAACAACAACAACAACAAAAGGCTGGTAGTATCTCCATACCTGATTTTAACGTAGATTACAGAGTCATAGTAACAAAAACAGCATGGTACTGGTACAAAAACAGACATGTAGATCAATGGAACAGAATAGAGGACCCAGATGTAAGTCCAGGTAGCTATAGCCAACTGATCTTCGACAAAAATGCCAAGAACACTCATTGTATAAAAGATAACCTCTTCAGCAAATGGTGCTGGGAAAACTAGATATGTATCTGTAGAAGGATGGAAATAGATCCTTATCTCTCCCCATGTACAAGAATTAAGTCCAAATGGATCAAAGACCTTAATATCAGACCTGAAACTCTGAAACTGCTAGAGGAAAAAGTAGGGGAAACCCTTCAACATATTGGTTTTGGCAAAGATTTTTGAATATATAACTCAATTGCTCAGGAAATAAAACCACAGATCAACTGCTGGTACCTCATGAAATTACAAAGCTTTTGTATAGCAAAGGATACTGTGACTAGAGCAAAGAGACAACCTACAGAATGGGGAAAAAAATCTAAATAAAAAAACCAAACAACCCAATTTAAAAATGGGCTATGGAACACAATACATGCGCGTGCGCGCGCACGCACACACACACACACACACACACACACACAAATGAACAAAAAAAATGGGCTATGGGCCGGGCATGATAGCACACGCCTTTAATCCCAGCACTCTGGAGGCAGAGGTAGGAGGATTGCCGAGTTTGAGGCCACTCTGGGACTCCATACTGAATTCCAGGTCAGCCTTGAAAAACCAAAAAAAAAAAAGAAAAAAAAAAGGGCTATGGAACTAAATAGAGAGTTCTCAAAAGAAGAAATACAGATGACATTTAGACATCTAAAAAAAAAGTTCGGGTTGGAGATATGGCTTAGTGGTTAAGGCACCTGCCTGCTAAGCCTAAGAACCCTGGTTCCAATCTCCAGGTCCCACGTTTAGCCAGATGCAAAGTGAAGCAAGGGTGCAATGCCACACTTGCCCACAAGGGGACGCACACATCTGGATTACGTCCGCAGCGGCTGAGGGGCTGCTGGTGCTCCCATTCTCTATCTGTCTTCCTCTCCTTCTCTCTGTGTCTCTCTCTCAAAAAAAAAAAAGTTCTACATCCCTTGTCATCAGGGAAATGCAGATTAAAACTACACGTGGTGGCGCACGCCTTTAATCCCAGCACTCAGGAGGCAGAGGTAGGAGGATTGCCAAGAGTTCAAGGCCACCCCGAGACTATATAGTAAATTCCAGGTCAGCCTGAGCCAGAGTGAGACCCTACCTCGAAAAAACCAAACAAACAAACAAACAAACAAACAAACAAACAAACAAACAAACAAACAAACAAAAACTACATTGAGATTCCATCTCACTTTTGTCAGATTGGCTACCATCATGAAAACAAATGATCATAAATGCTGGCAAGGATGCAGAAAAAGAGGAACCCTTCTACACTGTTGGTGGGAATGCAATCTGGTCCAGCCATTGTGGAAATCAGTGTGGAGGTTCCTGAGACAGCTAAAAATAGATTTACCATATGACCCAGATATACCACTCCTAGGCATATATCCTAAGGACTTGTCTCACTGCCTTAGAGATACTTGCTCAACCATGTTTACTGCCCCTCTGTTCACAATAGCTAGGAAATGGAACCAGCCTAGATGACCCTCAACTGATGAATGGATAATGAAGATGTGGCACATTTACACAATGGAGTTTTACTCAGTGGTAAACAAAAATGAAGTTATGAAATTTGCAGGGCTGGAGAGATGGCTTAGAAGGTGTTTGCCTGTAAAGCCAAAGAGTCCTGGTTCGATTCTCCAGGACCCACGTAAGCCAGTTGCACAAGGTGGCACATGATCTGGAGTTCGTTTGCAGTGGCTGGAGGCCCTGGTGTGCCCATTCTCTCTCTCTCTCACTCACTCTCTTTCTCAAATAAATAAATAAATAAATAATATATATACATATTTTGGTTTTGTGAGGAAGGGTCTCACTCTGGTCCAGGCTGACCTGGAATTAACTATGTAGTCTCAGGGTGGCCTCGAACTCTCAGTGATCCTCCTACCTCTGCCTCCCGAGTGCTGGGATTAAAGGCATGCGCCACCACACCCGGCTTTAAATAAAATATATTTTAAAAATTATGAAATTTGCAGGGAAATGGATAATCATGGAAAGGATTATACTTAGTGAAGTAATCCAGGCCCAGAAAACCAAATGTCACATGTTCTGTCTCATATAGGGATCCTATCTACAAATGATTGGACTTCTATGTGAGTAGGAATAAAACTCAATAGCAGATGCCACTAAGCTAGAAAGGGAATATAAAAGGGGGGAGGGACTTAATAGGATGGTATTGTATATATGGAAGTAGAAGAACAGATTAACGGGGGAGAAAAAGCCTAAGTGATGTCAGGGGAAGAGAGAGTAAAGGAAAGGTGCATGGAGGGCTAATCAAAATCTAAGAGGATATAAGTAAGTCATATGGAAACCTACTTTTTTTGGGCAATGGAACACTCAGAAGCCATAGATTGTTACTAGAAAATTTTCAGTGCCAGGGATGGGATATCTTCCAGTGAGCTGTTGGCCAGGGAGGTCCCTGATACCCGCAAAACATGATAGGCCATTGCTGAGGCCCTTGGTTTCCCACCAGGAATAGACGGTAAGACCCTATTGCTGAAGACACCACATACTTGGGCTGTAAGGTCACTGAGAAATCCTGCTGGAGCTGAGCTGAAAGCCTCCTCCTTGTGGACCAGCTGACAGAAAGCTGGAAAAAGCTACCCTGCATGCAGTTCAATGGGAGAGAGAAAAATCACCAGTGAAGATACTCAACAGTGGATACTGCAAGCCTTAAATTTGGCCAGCCAGGCCAAATGAGGTAACAGGTCAATAGTGGCATGTGTTTTATGGGGGGGGGGGGGAACCAACCGCTCTCTAATTGGACTGGAGGCTCTCTCCATGGGAGGGAATACATCCCTGATACTGAAAACCTATAACGGGGTAGTTATGAGCCCTAGGGGTGTAACGTCTGCTGGTGTCTGGCTAAATGTACATACTATGCTCACCAAACTTCTCAAAAAGCACTTCTCTTAATGTTCATACCCATATATTAATGCTACTCTCACTTTTAGTTAGAGAAGCTTTTCTTTTCAGATGGCGGTGACCTTAGGATGACTCAAAAGGCACCATGGTGCTGAAAAGAAGGGACAGAGGAGTGCTCAGCACTGAAACATCTCTAACACACCTTCCAAGGCTCAGGATCCATTGCAGAAGAGGTGGCAGAAAGAATGTAAGAGCCAAAGGAAGGGTAGGACTCCTTACAATGTGCTCGTCCAGACATAAATTGCCTGGATATCCATGACCTCACAGTGCCTGATGCTACCTACACAAGACCATCATAATAGGAGGAAAGATTATGACATCAAAATAAAAGACAGACTGATTGAGAGGGGAAGGGGATGTGACAAAGAGTGGAGTTTCAAAGGGGAAAGTGGGGGGAGGGAGGGAATTACCATGGGATATTGTCTACAATTATGGAAGTTCTCAATAAAAAAAATAAAGGGGTGGAGAGATGGCTTAGTAGTTAAGGCGCTTGCCTGTGAAGCCTAAGGATCCTGTTCAATTCTCCAGGTCCCACGTAAGCCAGATGCACAGGGTGGCACATGCATCTGCAGTTTGTTTGTAGTGGCTAGAGGCCCTGGTGTACCCATTCTCTCTCTCTCTTTCTCTGTGTCTAATAAATAAACAAATATTAAAAATAAATAAATAGGGGCTGGAGAGATGGCTTAGTGGTTAAGGCGCCTGCCTGCTAAGCCTAAAAACGCTGGTTCCAGTCTCCAGGTCCCACATTTAGCCAGGCACAAAGTGACACAAGGGTACAATGCTGCACTTGCCCATAAGGGGGTGCATGTGTTTGGAGTTTGTTTACAGTGGCTGAGAGGCTGCTCGTGTGCCCATTCTCTATCTGTCTCCCTCTCCCTCTCTCACTCTGTCTCTCTCCAAAAAATAAAAAAATAAATAAATTAAAAAAAAAAGAATTAAAAAAAAAAAGAAAAATTTCAGTGGCAGGGATGGGATACCTTCCAGAGAGTTGTTGGCCAGAAAGGTCATGGATACCACCAAAACATTATAGACCTTGAACTCATGGCGATCCTCCTCCCTCTGCCTCCCTACTGCTAGGATGAAAGGCCACCATGCCTGGCTCAAAAAATGTGAATTTATTGTTTTGTATATTTGATCAAAATAAGGTAGCTACCAGCTGTAGTGGCGCATGCCTTTAATCCCAGCACTCAGAGAGGTAGAGGTAGGAGGATTGCCGTGAGTTTGAGGTCAGCCTGAGACGATATAGTAAATTCCAGGTCAGCTTGAGCTAGAGTGAAACCATATGTCAAAAAAAACCAAAAAAAGAAAAAAAAAAGAAAGAAAAAAAAAAGAAAAGAAAAGAAAAAGCTGGGCATGGTGGTGCATGTTTTTAATCCCAACACTTGGGAGGCAGAGGTATGAGGATCACCATAAATTCAAGGCCTCCCTGAGACTACATAGTGAATTTCAGGTCAGCCTAGGCTAGAGTGAAACCCTACTTCAAAAAACTAAAAATAAATAAATAAATAAATAAAAATAAAAAAGCTAATTGAGACATTTTAAAATTTATTTTTATTTATTTATTTGAGAATATGAATATGGACATGCTAGGCCCTTCAGGTGCTACAAATGAACTCCAGATGCATGTGCCACCTTATGCATCTGCCTTATATGGGTCCTGGGGAATTGAACCTGGGTCCTTTGGTTTTGTAGGCAAATGCCGTAACCACTAAGCTATCTCTCCAGCCCTGTTTTTCTTTTCTTTTTCTTTTTAAAAATATTTTATTTAATTATTTCAGAGAGGTAGAGAGAGAGAATGGGCACTTCAGGGCCTTTGGCTGCTGCAAACAAACTCCAGTTACATGTGCCACCTTGTGTAACTGGCTTACGTGGGTCCTAGGGAATTGAACCTGGGTTATTTGGCATTACAGACAAGTGCCTTAACTGCTAAGCCATTTCTCCAGCCTTAATATTTTGTTTATTTATTTATTGGGGGGGGGAGGGAGAGAATGGGTGCACCAGGGCCTCTAGCCACTGCAAATGAAATTCAGATGCATGCACTACCATGTGCATCTGGCTTACATGGGTTCTAGAGAGTTGAACCTGGGTCCTTAGGCTTCATAGGCAACTGCTAAGCCATCCCTCCAGACGGACCTACCAACTATTAGGAGCCATCTTTCTAGCCCTAATTGAAACTTTGTTTCTTTCTTTCTTTTTGTTTTTTGTTTTTTCTAGCTCAGGCTGACCTGGAATTCACTATGTAGTCTCAGGTGGCCTCAAACTCATGGTAATCCTCCTACCTCTGCCTCCTAAGTGCTGGGATTAAATGTGTGCACCACCATGCCCAGCTTAATTGAAACTTTAAAAAGAAGACATAGGGGGCTGGAGGGATGGCTTAGTGGTTAAGGCATTTGCCTGCAAAGCTAAAGTACCCAGGTTCGATTCCCCAGGACCCATGTTAGCCAGATGCACAAGGGGATGCACACATCTGTAGTTTGTTTTCAGTGGCTGGAGAACCTGGTACGCGCCCCCTCCATCAAATAAATAAATAAATATAAATGAAATGTTGAAAAAAAGACATAGGCTTGAGTTTATCCCTAAGCCATCTCTCCAGCCCTTAAAAAATATTTTTATTTATTTGAGAACAAGAGAGAAAGAATGGGTGTGCCAGGGCCTCTAGCCACTGCAAACAAACTCTGGATGTATGTGCCACCCTGTGCATCTGGTTTACATTGGTTCTGGGGAATCAAACCTCAGTCCTTAGGCTTCGCAGGCAAGCACTTAAACTGCCAAGCTATCTCTCCAGCCCTAGTTCATCTTTTAAGCCAGATCAGTTAGGCTACATTTTGGATATTCAAGCACAAATAATATACTTCAAACTTTGTGTTATAGTTTTCTTAGTGACTTTATTTTTTTAAATTTATTTAGGAAAGAGAGATAGAAAGAGGCAGAGAGAGAAGAGAATGGGCATGTCAAGGCCTTCAGCCACTGCAAACAAATGCCAGATGTGTGTGCCACCTTGTGCATCTGGCTTATGTGGGTCCTGGGGAATTGAGCCTGTATCTTTTTGCTTTGCAGGCAAGTGCCTTAACTGCTAAGCCATATCTTCAGCCCCTTAATGACTTTATTGATGATTCAAAAAACTGTGTAAGTGCAGTTGAGACTGTTGGTGGCTGACCTCTTAGTCCTAATGTGCTTACTTATTGGTGGCTCCACAGTCCACTTTGCAGTATTTGAGCATCAACTCCCAGAGTGTCTCTGCCTTTTCACTTTATTCAAGAGAATTTATAACCTTACAGAGAATTAAATATTTAAAAAAAATTTTTTTCCCAAGGTAGGGTCTCACTAGTCTAGGCTGACCTGGAACTCACTATGTAGTCTCAGGGTGGCTTCAAACTCATGGCAATTCTCTTCCCTTGGCCTCTCAAGTGCTGGGATTAAAGGAGTGCACTACCATGCCTGGCCCCAAAGTTTTTCAAAATTCAAAAAACAAAACAAGCTGGGCATGGTGGTGCACGACTTTATTCCCAACACTTGGGAGGCAGAGGTAGGAGGATTGCCATAAGTTCCAGGCCACCCTGAGGCTTCATACTGAATTCCAGGTCAGCCTGAGCTAGAGCAAAACCACCCTACCTCAAAAAAACAAAAACAAACAAACAAAAAAAAAGTGCCGGGTGTCGTGGCACATGCCTTTAATCCCAGCACTTGGGAGGCAGAGGTATGAGGATCACCGTGAGTTTGAGGCCACCCTAAGACTACATAATGAATTCCAGGTCAGCCTGGACTAGAGTGAAACCCTATCTCAAAAAAAAAAAAAAAAAAAAAAAAAAAAAAGCTGGGCATGGTGGCACATGTCTTTCTTTAATCCCAGCACTGGGGAGGCAGAGATAGGAGGATCACCAAGAGTTTGAGGCCACCCTGAGATTACATAGTGAATTCCAGGTCAGCCTGAGCTAGACTGAGACCCTACCTCAGAAAATGAAAAATAAAAAAAAAAAAAAAAAAAAAGTTGAGCAGAGCTTATGGGAGAGGTAAGGTATCCAGGCTTTTGGCAAAGAAAAGTTGACATACTGGCTCAGGCAGTTCAGAGGAGGTCCTTGGGTAAATGATTTCAGAATCCTTTTTTTTGTTTTTCAAGGTAGGATCTCACTCTAGTGCAGGCTGACCTGGAATTCACTATGTGGTCTCATGCTGGCCTTGAACTCATAGTGATCCTCCTACCTCTGCCTCCTGAGTGCATGTGTATATCACCACACATGGCAATTTCAGCATCTTCTTAAAAAAAACTTTCCTTAAAGGAGTTTTCAATTTCTAGAAATATTAGAGGAAGTCTATAGCTGAAGTTTTTTGTACTGTGACTTAGAGGTTACAGTATAACCTTAAGAGAGCTGAGGTGTAGCTGGGCGTGGTGGTACACACCTTTAATCCCAGTACTCGGGAGGCAGAGGTAGGAGGATCGCCACGAGTTCGAGGCCACCCTGAGACTACATAGTGAATTCCAGGTCAGCCTGAGCTCGAGTGAGACCCTACCTCAAAAAAAAAGAGAGCGAGCGAGCAAGAGAGCTGAGATGTAGCTTAGTTGGTAGACTGCTTGCCTAGCATTCATAAAACCCTAGGTTTGAACCTCAATACTGCAGAAACCCAGTGAGGGATACATGAGACCATTTCAAAAAAACTCAAAAAAACCAAGGTCTGGAGAGATGGCTTAACAGTTAAGGCACTTGACTGTGAAGCCTAAGGATCCAGGTTCGATTCTCCGGGTTCCACGTAAGCCAGACGCACAAGGTGGTGCATGCATCTGGTGTTTGTTTGCAGTGGCTAGATACTCTGGTGCACCCATTCTCTCTCTCGTCTAATAAATAAAATAAAATAATAATAAAAACCCCACAAAAACAAAAAAGTTCTCAAAAAAACCAGCTCCCAAACTGTTGGCCACCTACCAGGAAGGACAGCTTGGCTTCATCAGTGCTCTCAATGCCTTTCGTGTCAAATTTGCCCTGCTGAAGGCTGCTGTGCATGATGTTCACAGCACTTGTTACCCCACGCTGGATATCCTGTAAGGTGGTGGCTGGGAAGCCCATCTGCAGCTTGTTACATAGGACATTCCTGTGGGGCAGAATGACACATGGAGAATAACAGAGCTCAATCTGAGATGCAGGACGGCAGAACCAGCGTACCCATTACCCTGCCTCAGCAGCCCTGGTTGCTCTTTGGGAGGAGATGACCAATTCTTGATGGAGACCTCAAGAGCCAGGGTAGGACAGTGACCAATACTCCTTCAAAGACACTAAGAACATACAGAGGAGATTAGGCAATATTTATTTTTTATTTATTTATTTATTTTTATTTATTCATTCATTCATTTATTCATTTATTTATTTATTTATTTTTCAAGCACAGAAAAAGAATGAATGGGGGGCTGGGGAGATGGCTTAGTGGTTAAGGTGCTTGCCTGCAAATCTAAAGGACCTAGGTTCTATTTCCCAGGACCCATTTAAGCCACATGCACAAGGTGGCACATGCGTCTGGAATTTGTTTGCAGTGGCTGAAGGCTCTGGCATGCCCGTTCTCTCCCTCCCTCTCTGCGTCTCTCTCTCAAATAAATAAATAAATAAATAAATTTAAAAAAAAAAGAGAGAGAATGAATGGGCATGCCAGAGCCTCTTGCCACTACAAATGAATTCCAGTGCATGTGTCACTTTGTGCATCTGGCTTTATATGGGTACTGGTCATTTGAACCTGGCAGTCAGGCTTTACAAGCAAGTGCCTTCAACCACTGAGCTATCAGTCCAGCCCCAATTTATTTATTTATTATTTGCAAGCAGAAAGAGATAGAAGAGAGACAGACAGAGAGAATGGGCACACTAGGACCTACAGCCACTGCAAACGAACACCAGATGCATGCGCCACTTTGTGCATATGTTTTACTTGGGTACTGGGGAATTGAACCCAGGTTTGTTAGGCTTTTCAGGCAAATGTTTAACCACTGAGCCATCTCTCCAGTCCCCCAATGTTTTTTGAATGAAGCATCAACTTACTGAACAGTAAAACTGGGGGAAAGGATAGATGGACCTAGCTTCTGGTCAGCAGCTACACTGCCCATGATGGCACTGACACTGTGCTTAGGAGATGTTCAGTTATCATGTCTAAGCTCCATCTAAGAGGAGAGTATGTAACATAGTGAAAGGTTGTACTGTGTAGGAGGTGAAAAACAGTCTGAGTCAAGCCACTTCTAGATTCTCTGTTTTTTCACTTGGAAGATGCAAGATCTATGACAAAGGATGAAACCTCTCCAAGCTCCCAAGCTCCAGTTCCCACATGTACAAAACAGAGACCACAGTTCCTATGTCATCTGGCTTTTTAGTCCAGGCTGGTCTCGAAATCATAATGATCCTCCTACCTCTGCCTCCCAAGTGCTGGGATTAAAGGCGTACACCACCAGGCCCAGCACATGTAGCTCTTTTTTTGTTTTTTGTTTTTTCAAGGAAGGGTCTCACTCTAGCCTAGGCTGACCTGGAATTCACTATGCAGTGTCAGGGTGGTCTTGAACTCAAGGTGATCCTCCTATGTCTGCCTCCCAATTGCTGGGATTAAAGGCGTGCACCACCACACCTGGCTCACATGTAGCTTTTTTTTTTTTAGAGGAACTGAGTTATTTGTACATATTTTATTAATTTATGATTATATTTATTTATTTGCGTGCCATGCCTGCAAAACCTAATGACTTAGGATCAATGTCCTAGTACCCACGTAAAGCCAAATGCACAGTGACACATACATCTGGAGTTCGTTTGCAGTGGCTATAGGCCCTGGTGTTTCCATTATCTCTCTCTCTGTGTCTTTCTTCTCTCTCTCTCTGTTTATAAATATATATATTTTTTATTTTATTTATTTTTTGAGGTAGGGTCTCACTCTAGCTGGCTGACCTGGAATTCACTATGTAACTATGTAGTTCTCAAGGTGGCGTCAAACTCATGGTGATCCTTTTACCTCTGCCTCCCAAGTGCTGGGATTAAAGGCGTGTACCACCATGCCCAGCTTAAATAAAAATCTTAAAAATTTTTTTTTAAAAGGGAAGAAACATGGGATGGAAAGATGGCTTAGCACTTATGGCATTTGCCTGCAAAGCCTAATGACCCAGGATCAATTTCCTAGTATCCATGTAAAGCCAGATGCACAGTGGCACATGCATCTGGAGTTTGTTTCAGTGCCTGGAGGCCGTGGTATGCCCATTATCTCTCTCTGTGTGTATTTGTCTTCCCTCTCTGCTTGTAAATTAAATACACACACACTCTGGCTTAGGCTGACCTGGAATTCACTATGTAGCCTCAGGGTGGCCTTGAACTCATGGCGATCTTCCTACCTATGCCTCCCAAGTGCTGGAATTAAAGGTGTGTGCCACCACGCCTGGCTAAATAAAAATATTTTAAAAAAGAGAAGAAACAAATAGGACTCAGGAATCAACCACAGCTAGGACGTTTGTTTCTAGAAAGCAGAAAGGGAATCAAGGGATGGGGAGATGGCTCAGTGGTTAAAGGCACTTACTTGCAAAATCTGGGTTAGATTCCCTAGTACCTAATGTAAAGCCAGATATACAAAGTGGTATGTGCATCTGGAGTTTGTTAACAATAGAGGCTGTGGTGTACCATACTCACTCTCCACTTCCTCACTCGCTTTTTTCTGTCTCATAAATAAGTAATAGAAGAAGTCAATGGTACCTGAAGTCAGCCTCCAGTTCTGTGGTGGCAAGGTTGATCATGGCACAGAGACAGTCAATGTTAGAGCTGGACAGAGCCCGCCCAATGCACTTTTTAACAATGTAGAAGACATCATCCACCATACTGGATGTCAACTGGCCCTTTTCATATGTGTCCAGAGCCACAGCCTACCAAAAAGACAGAGAATTCAGTGAGTAACCCAGTCCTGCATGTTCTAGTCAGTCTGAGTTACACTGGTTCTGACTCTGTTCCTTTTTCTATATACCTTGTCCATGTTTCTCTCAACATGGCTTATTTAGGTCATAGCTTGCCAAAAGAAAAAAAACACTTCACTTCCCTCTTGTTTATTACATTAGGAGATTTAATATTTGAGGCCTCGCCCTTGGGGACATTCATTACCTGGGATGTCAGCCACAGGTGAGGCCCCACTTTCCCCCAGCACCTAACCCATAGACCTGCAGGAAGAAGGGAACAAGCAAGGCTCCGTGGTGGGGTGGGGAGAGGAGGAGCTGAGCTCGTCTTTTGTTATCCTGGGGAAAGATGACCCAGATAGGTACATGAAGAACATGGCCACTCCAAAGAAGTCCTCTTACTGTACAAAGCAGTGCCACTATATGACAGGCTTCAGCCATTTCCATTAGCCTTACATCTTTGACAGGTAGCCCCATTTGCAAGAGATATCACCTATGTCCTACCTTATTGACAGTCTCCCTCATGAAGTACTCCTCCATGGTAATATAATAGCCAATCAGTTCCTGCATAGTACAGCTCAATAGGCAGTTATTGAGGAGCTTGTCCAGGCATTTTTGGTGCTCTAGGGGACAGTCAAGAAAGAAACATTCATTTTTCTTCCAAAAGGTAGATGGAGCAATTTTTTTCATTTTTTTTCCAATTTTTATTTTATTTATTTACAAGCACAGAGAGAGAGAGAGAATGAGAAAAGAGGAAGAGAGAGAACGGGCGTGCCAGGGCCTCCAGCCAGTGCAAACGAACTCCAGATACTTGTGCCGCTCGTGCATCTGGCTTACGTGGGTCCTGGAGAATCGAACCGGGATCCTTTGGCTTCACAGGCAAATGCCTTAACCGCTAAGCCATTTCTCCAGCCCCCTTTTTTCATTTTTTTCAAGTTCCTTTCTAGGTTTTATTCCAAACAGGTACATTATTTATTTACATGTTTATAGTCAGAGTATAGATAGAAATTTTCTTTTTCTTTTTCTTTTTTTTTTTTTGAGGTAGGGTCTCTCTCTAGTTCAGTTCTTTTTCTTTTTTTAAATATTTATTTTTTATTTTTTAGAGAGAGAGAGAGAGACAGACAGAGAGAGAGGGAGAGGGAGACAGATAGAGAATGAGTGCGCCAGCAGTCTCTCAGCTGCTGTGAACGAAATCCAGATGTGTGTGTCCCCTTGTGGGCAAGTGCGGCATTGTGCCCTTGTGTCACTTTGCATCTGGCTAAACCTGGGACCTGGAGATTGGAACCGGCGTTCCTGGCTTAGGAGTCAGGCGCCTTAACTGCTAAGCCATCTCTCCAGCCCTCTTTTTCTTTTTTTGTTGGCTTTTCAAGGTAGAGTCTTGCTCTAGTTCAGCCTGACCTGGAATTCACTATGTAGTCTCAGGGTGGCCTCATAGTGATCCTCCTACCTCTGCCTCCTGAGTACTGGGATTAAAGGCATGTGCCACCACGCCTGGGTAGATAGAAATTTTCTATATTATTTACTTTTTAAAATTATTATTATTAATTATATATATGACATGTGTGAGTGCCAGTGTGTGCATGTGGAGCTCAGAAGACTACTTTCCATAGATCTTTGAAATACTCATGTTTTAGCCTCCCTTCTTACTGCAAATGCACTGAGATTACAGAAGCTTGCCACAACAGCATTATACTTTTTACCTGGGGTCTGAGGATTTGATTCAGGTACTCAGAGTTATGTGGCAAGCACTTTATCCATTGAGCATTTTCCCCAACCCCATTATTATTATTATTATTATTATTATTATTATTATTATTATTATGTGTGGTGCTGGGATGGAACCCAGGGTTTTGGCTATGCTACAGGAGTACTATACTACTCAGCTAAATCCCCAGCCCCAGCTTATTTATTTGTGATCCTCCTGTGTCAGCCTCTTAATTCCATGGATTATAGACATGCGCAATCATACTCAGCACCATGGAACACTTTATTCAACAAATATTTCATATATTTTAACTCTGTTTTCAGATATCTAGGTGTTTTCTGAAACATTTCTCAATGTTTTACCATTGCTGGAGATAATTGAGATCATGAAAATTGGAGAATACGGTAATTCTGTACAAACAACTTTTTACTCCTTTTTCATTTTTCTAGGATGATTTAATAGGAGTCAAAAGATCTAAGTTTCAAAGGCAAAGATAATCACATTGGATATGAAACACATCATCATCATCATCACTAGTATTATTATTTTATTTTATTTATTTTATTATTATTTTTTATTTATTTATTTATTTATTTATTTTTTTGGTTTTCCGAAGTAGGGTCTCACTCTGGCCCAGGCTGACCTGGAATTAACTATGTAGTCTCAGGGTGGCCTTGAACTCACGGCAATCCTCCTACCTCTGCCTCCCAAGTGCTGGGATTAAAGGCGTGCGCCACCACGCCCGGCTTATTTTATTTTTTATTTTATTTTATTTATTTTGTTTTTTTGAGGTAGGGTCTCACTCTAGCTCAAGCTGACCTGGAATTCACTACGTAGTCTCAGGGTGGCCTTGAACTCAAGGTGATCCTCCTATCTCTGCCTACCAAGTGCTGGGATTAAAGCCATGTGACACCACACCCAGCTTCATTATTGATATTAACACTATTTAGATGTCCAATAGGAATTTCTGTGATGGCAGAAATGTTTCATATATGTTGTACAATAGGTAGTCAAAAGCTATAGCAACTCTTATTTTATTTTATTTTATTACTTATATGGGCAAGCCAAGGCCTCCAGCCACTGCAAACAAACTCCAGATGCATGTGCCACTGTGCATTTAGCTTTAGTGGGTACTGAAGAATCGAACATGGTTGTTAGACTTTGCAGTCAAGCACCTTAACTGCTGAGCCATCTCTTCAGCCAGTGAATTCCAAGCTCAGCTGATCTGGAATTCACTACGTAGCCTCAGGGTGGCCTCAAATTTATGGCAATCCTACTACCTCTGCCTGGGATTAAAGGCATGTGCCACCACACCTGGCTAAGTCATCCTTTTTTTGAGACAGGAGCTTACCATGTGGCTCAGGTAGATTTCAAACTCCTGGGCTCAAGTGATTCCCCTACCTCAGCGTTCTGAGTAGCTGGGACTACACAGGAATGCACTACTGCACCTGGGAAAAGAGTCAGTCATGCACAGTGGCACATCCTATAGTAAAAGTTTCTAGGGAAGCTGAGGTGGGAGGAATTCTTAAACCCAACTCTTGGGCAACATAATGAGATACTCTTCAAAACAACAATAAAGGGCTGGAGAGATGGCTTAGTGGTTAAGGCACTTGCCTGCGAAGCCTAAGGGCCCATGTTCAACTCTCCAGATCCCATGTAAGCCAGACGCACAAGGTGACACAAGTGCGCAAGGCTGCACATGCACACAAGGCAGCACAAGCGTCTGAAGTTCAATTAAAGTGGCTGGAGGCCTTGGTGTGCCAATTCTTATATACCAGTCTGTTGGGCTTGCCTCAAAAAAAAAAAGTATGAGGTGGCTTTTTAGAGTGAGACCCTACCTCGTAAAACCAAAACAAAAACACAACAATAAAAATAAAAAGGCAAAGCTGGGTGTGGTGGCACATGCCTTTAATCCCAGCACTTGGGAGGCAGAGGTAGGATTGCCGTGAGTTCAATGCCACTCTGAGACTACATGGTGAATTCCAGGTCAGCCTGAGCTAGAGCAAGACCCTATCTAGTAAAAAACCAAATAGGGCTGGAGAGATGGCTTAGTGGTTAAGGCACTTGCCTGCAAAGCCAAAGGACCCAGGTTCGACTTCCCAGGACCCACGTAAGCCAGATGTACAAGGAGGCGCAAGCATATGGTTTGTTTGCAGTGGCTAGAGGCCCTGGTGCGTCCATTCGCTCTCTCTCTCAAGTAAATAAATAAAAATAAAATATTTTTAGAAAAAGAAAAAAACAAATAAATATATAAAATAAAAAATAAAAAAATAAAAAAGGAACCAGTATGGTGCTGCATGACTGTAACCCTAGCATTTGGGAGGTGGAGACAGGAAGAAACGTTCAAGGTTGGGCTGAGGCGATGACTCAGTGATTAAGTGCAGTTGCTGCTTATACCTGAAGATATGGGAGGGCCTGAGACCACCTGATTTCTGCTCCTCAGAACTCATGTAAAAAGCTGGGTGTGGCCACACAAAGTTATAACCCCAGCCCATGGAGGTGGAGACTGGAGAATTGCATGGGCTCACTGACTGAAAGATGGCAGCTTCATAACGAGGGAGAGATCCCATCTTAAAGAATTGCACAGATGAGTAATAGAGAAAGGTACCTGAAGTTCTTCTCTCGAGCATTCACATATATGTACACACACATACTCCACATATAACACACACACATATACATGCACACTAACAAAGAAGTTCAAGGTCATTTTTTACTATATTGGGAGTTCAAGGCCAGCCTGAGTTACATGAGACACTCTTTCAAAACCAGAAAAAGACTTGGGGAGTGTATCTGTAAAATGAAATTGGATTATGGCCCATCTTTTTTTTTTTTTTTTGGTTTTTTGAGGTAGGGTCTCGCACTAGCCCAGGCTGACCTGGAATTCACTATGTATCTCAGGGTGGCCTCAAACTTGCAGCAATTCTCCTCCTAGCTCTGCCTCCCGAGTGCCGGAATTAAAAGTGTGTGCCACCATGGCCAGCATATGGCCCTTCTTTTGCGTGTCTGTGTGTGCACGTATTTAGTATAAGTGGTGTGTACAGGCTGAAAGAGAATGCCAGGTATCCCCCTAGATCGCTCATCTAAAATTTCCTTGAGACAAAGCTCACTGAACCTGAAGCTGCTGTTTTTAGTAGAGACTGGCTGACCAGTGAGTCCCAAAGATCCTTTGGTCTCTGCTCCCCACAGGACTAGGGTCACAGGCGTGAATGCCCCACTCAGCTGTTATGTGGGTGCTGGGGATCAAACTCATGCCTTCTCTGGCCCTCATGTTTATGTGGCAAGAACCTTTATTCACTTGCATCTCCTAAAATCCAATTATAAGCCAGAGCTGGGAAAAAGCAAGGTATGTGAAAAAGACCAGAGGAAAACCATCAGTTTTCTTGGCCTTTAAGAGTGATTAGATGGCCTTAAAGATCCAGTCCAACTATAAAACGTGGTACCTCTAAAGTTCCTCCAGAGACACACTGAGGCTAATGAGTCCCAGTTGATTCCTTAGTAAGAGATCTGTGGTTTTACTATAACACGACAGTGCCAACTATATATGCCGCTATCCCATGGAATATGAGAAACATATTTTACCTTGCTTTACTTCTTCTGAGGCCATGGAGTCCCCCACCTCAAAATCTGAGCTGATCCTCTTCCTGAGGAAGCGTAAGTACAATTCACTGCGGGCATTCATCAGTGTGACCTCAGTCAGGATAGGGTCCAATTCCCTAAGACACAGAGTAAAAGGAATGCAGACACTGGATTCCCTTAAAGACAAGAACTACAGGCCAAGCACAGCCTGAATTTCCTTTTCCCTCTGGGCAAATAGGATAACTCTGCCAGATAGTTAGACTGGCTGTGCTGCTTCAAATATAGGACAGCTGTTAATCACATTTTCATGTATGCATTTTACCTCAATCATTTACCCATGATATTCTGCCATAGCTAGACATAAAAATGACCTATGCCGTAGTGGCGCACGCCTTTAATCCCAGCACTCGGGAGGCAGAGGTAGGAGGATCGCCGAGAGTTCGAGGCCACCCTGAGACTACATAGTTAATTCCAGGTCAGCCTGGACCAGAGTGAGACCCTACCTCGCAAAAACCAAAAAAAAAAAAAAAAAAAGACCTATGCCTTATATGAAAGAAAACATACCCCCTAATCTCTAACTGAATTATAGGGATTTAGGATATACCACTAAACTAGGCCCCATCTATCCCAATGAGTAGTTAAAACAATCCTGGGCTGGAGAGATGGCTTAGCAGTTAACGCACTTGCCTGCACAGCCAAAGGACCTTGGTTTGATACCCCAGGACCCACATAAGCCAGATGCACAAGGTGGCACATATATCTGGAGTTTGTTTGAAGTGGCTGGAGGCCCTAGTGCACCCACTCTCACTCCCTCTCTCTCTCTGTCTTTCTCTCTCTCTCAAATAATAAATAAATATAAAACAATTTTGAAAAAAACAAAATTCCAGGATTCATACTTCCCGATTTTCAAAACTTACTACAAAGTTATAGCAATCAAAACTAGCATAAAGCCGGGCGTGGTGGCGCATGCCTTTAATCCCAGCACTTGGGAGGCAGAGGTAGGAGGATCGCCACGAGTTCGAGGCCACCCTGAGACTACACAGTGAATTACAGGTCAGCCTGGGCTAGAGTGAAACTCTAACAAAAAAAAAAAAAAAAAAAAAAACTAGCATAAGACTGGGTGTGCTTCGTTTCCCTTGAGAAACAGATAGTAAGACCCTATTGCTGAAGATAACTCTTGCCTGAGAGGCAAGGTCACTGAGAAAGCAAGGTGGTGCTGAGCAGAAAACCTTCTCCCTGTAGACCAGCCAACTGAAAGCTGGAAAAAGCTGCACTGCATGCAGCATATGGGTGACAGAAGTCATCAGCAGTGAAAACAGTGGACACTGAATATTCAAGTTTGGCCAGACTGGCCCAACGACTGAACGGGTGCAATAGTGGCATGTCTACTCTTGGGGTAACCAACTGCTCCATAATTGGACTGAAGACCCTCTCTACGGGAGGGAATATATACCTGGTACTGAAAAACCTAAGCAAAAGTCTATGGTAGGTGAGGTCATGAGCCTTAGGGGTATAAAGCCTGCTCTTGTCTGACTAAATGTATATATTATTCCCACCAAGCTACCCTGAAAGTACTACACTTAATGTTCATGTTCACATATTAACGCTACCCTCACTTCTGGTTAGAGAAGCTTCTCTTTTCAGATGGCGATGACCACTGGGATGACCCAAAAGGGAACATAGTGCTGAGAAGAAGGGATGGAGGAGTGCCCAGCACTGAAACACCTCTGTCACACCCTCCAAGGATCAGGGACCATTGCGGAAGAGGGGGCGGATAGAATGGAAGAGCCAAAGGAAGGGTATGACTTCTTATAATGCAACTGCCCAGACAGAAATTGGCATTGATATCCATGACCTTGCAGTGCCTAGCAGTACTTCCACAAGACCCTCAAAATAGAAGAAAAAGATGATGACATCAAATTAAAAGAGAGACTAATGGAGAGAGGGAGGGGATATGATGGAGATTGGAGTTCTAAAGTGGAATGGGGGGAGGGGAGGGAAATATCAGGTGGGTTTTTTTTTGTAAGTATAGAAGTTGTCAATAAAAAAATAATAATTTAAAAAAGAAAAAGACTGGGCGTGGTGGTGCACACCTTTAATCCCAGCACTCAGGAAGTAGAGGTAGGAAGATGTCATGAGTTCAAGGCCACCCTGAGATTACATAGTGAAATCCAGGTCAGCCTGAGTTAGAGTGAGACCCTACCTTGAAAAACAACAACAAAAAAACCCTAGCATAAATATGTAGTACTTGAGGCTGGGGAGATGGCTCAATAGATAAAGGTGCTTGCTTGCAAAGCCTGCTTGCCCAGATTCAAAATTCCCAAGCCACCCAAGTAAATCTAGATGCAAAAATGACACAATCTGGTGTTCCTTTGAAGGAGGCCCTAGAGCACCTCTTCCACAACATACACACATACGAACTCTCAAATTCGCAAATAAATTAATTAAAATTATATGGGGGCTGGAGAGATGGCTTAGTGATTAAGATGCTTGATGCAAAGCCTAAGGACCCAGGTTCGATTCCCCAATACCCACATAAGCCAGATACACAAGGTGGTGCATGTGTTTGGAGTTCGTTTGCAGTGGCTGGAGGCCCTGGTGTGCCCATTCTTTCTCTCTCTCCAATAAATAAATAAAATATTTAAAATATATATATACATATTAAAAATATGTGGTACTAGCATAAAGATACACATTATAAGTATGTGGTACTAACATAAAGATATACATACAAATGAACAAAATTAAGAGTCTAGACAGTCAACTGATTCTCAATGGGATTGCTAAGGCAACGGGGAATGAATGATTGATTCAATGAATTGTGCTGGGACTACTAATATCCACATAATCAAGAATGAAGATGAAGTTGACCTATATACAAAACATAAATTAGGGCTTTTTTTGTTGTTGTTGTTGTTGTTTTTGGTTTTTCGAGATAAGGACTTACTCTAGCTGAGGCTGATCTAGAATTCTCTATGTAGTCTCAGGAGTCTACTCATGGAGATCCTGCTACTTCTGCCTCCTAAGTGCTGGGATTAAAGGCTGCCACCATGTCCAGCTTGGGCATATAGTTTTCACAACTCTCAGGATACAAGGCCTTGGATCAACTATAACAACCTCCCTATATTCATCTACTTCACGGTCTCCCAAAACTTTGTACTTCAGCTATATTAGACTTCAGTTTTTCAAATGCTCCTGAAACTTCACCAGATTTTGTTATATTTCATTATATTCTTTCTTATACCATACATTTAGAATACCACAGCAGTTATCAGTATAGACTCTAGCCAAATTGCTTTGAATCTACTTTTAGCTCTGCCATTTTCCAGCTTTATTGCCTTTAGCAAGTCTTTGGCCTTTTTAGGCTTTAGGTTCTTCACCTGTAAAATGTTTATAGATTTACATCTGGGGGTGATTTTGCTCCTTAGTGAACTATTAGTATCTAGTGGGTAGAGATGAGGACTATTGCTATCCATCTCACAATGTATAAGACAGTTCTAATAATAGTATAGAGGTTAAGATACCTTGGAGTAATGGCCTAATATTTGTTAAGTACCTGACATATAGTAAGCATTATGTATGTATTAGTTATTACTACTACCATAGGTATCACACACAAAAACACTTTCGCCCACCCTGAGATTACACAATAAATTCCAGGTTAGCCTGGGCTAGAGTGAGACCCTACCTTGAAAAACAAACAAACAAACAAACAAACAAACAAACAAAACTTTTGTCTGTTTTTGGATTTTACTTGCTACCATACAAGATCCAGTATCTGGCACATAATGTATTCTCATTAAAACTTGATTGTCTTCCAGGCGTGGTGGTGCATGCTTTTAATCCCAGCACTCCGGAGGCAGAGGTAGGAGGATTGCTGTGAGTTCGAGGCCACCCTGAGACTATAAAGTTAATTCCAGGTCAGCCTGGGCCAGAGTGAGACCCTACTTTGAAAAACCAAACAACAACAACAAAAAAAAACCCTTGATTGTTAGCTGGGAATGGTGGTGCACACCTTTAATCACAGCACTCAGGAGGCAAAGGTAAGAAGATCATCGTGAGTTCAAGGCCACCCTAAGACTACCTAGTGAATTCCAGGTCAGCCTGGACTAGAGTGAAACCCTACCTAAGAGGAAAAAAAAAATTCCCAAGCCACCCAAGTAAATCTAGATGCAAAAATGACACAATCTGGTGTTCCTTTGAAGGAGGCCCTAGAGCACCTCTTCCACAACATACACACATACGAACTCTCAAATTCGCAAATAAATTAATTAAAATTATATGGGGGCTGGAGAGATGGCTTAGTGATTAAGATGCTTGATGCAAAGCCTAAGGACCCAGGTTCGATTCCCCAATACCCACATAAGCCAGATACACAAGGTGGTGCATGTGTTTGGAGTTCGTTTGCAGTGGCTGGAGGCCCTGGTGTGCCCATTCTTTCTCTCTCTCCAATAAATAAATAAAATATTTAAAATATATATATACATATTAAAAATATGTGGTACTAGCATAAAGATACACATTATAAGTATGTGGTACTAACATAAAGATATACATACAAATGAACAAAATTAAGAGTCTAGACAGTCAACTGATTCTCAATGGGATTGCTAAGGCAACGGGGAATGAATGATTGATTCAATGAATTGTGCTGGGACTACTAATATCCACATAATCAAGAATGAAGATGAAGTTGACCTATATACAAAACATAAATTAGGGCTTTTTTTTTTTTGTTGTTGTTGTTGTTTTTGGTTTTTCGAGATAAGGACTTACTCTAGCTGAGGCTGATCTAGAATTCTCTATGTAGTCTCAGGAGTCTACTCATGGAGATCCTGCTACTTCTGCCTCCTAAGTGCTGGGATTAAAGGCTGCCACCATGTCCAGCTTGGGCATATAGTTTTCACAACTCTCAGGATACAAGGCCTTGGATCAACTATAACAACCTCCCTATATTCATCTACTTCACGGTCTCCCAAAACTTTGTACTTCAGCTATATTAGACTTCAGTTTTTCAAATGCTCCTGAAACTTCACCAGATTTTGTTATATTTCATTATATTCTTTCTTATACCATACATTTAGAATACCACAGCAGTTATCAGTATAGACTCTAGCCAAATTGCTTTGAATCTACTTTTAGCTCTGCCATTTTCCAGCTTTATTGCCTTTAGCAAGTCTTTGGCCTTTTTAGGCTTTAGGTTCTTCACCTGTAAAATGTTTATAGATTTACATCTGGGGGTGATTTTGCTCCTTAGTGAACTATTAGTATCTAGTGGGTAGAGATGAGGACTATTGCTATCCATCTCACAATGTATAAGACAGTTCTAATAATAGTATAGAGGTTAAGATACCTTGGAGTAATGGCCTAATATTTGTTAAGTACCTGACATATAGTAAGCATTATGTATGTATTAGTTATTACTACTACCATAGGTATCACACACAAAAACACTTTCGCCCACCCTGAGATTACACAATAAATTCCAGGTTAGCCTGGGCTAGAGTGAGACCCTACCTTGAAAAACAAACAAACAAACAAACAAACAAACAAACAAAACTTTTGTCTGTTTTTGGTAATTTTACTTGCTACCATACAAGATCCAGTATCTGGCACATAATGTATTCTCATTAAAACTTGATTGTCTTCCAGGCGTGGTGGTGCATGCTTTTAATCCCAGCACTCCGGAGGCAGAGGTAGGAGGATTGCTGTGAGTTCGAGGCCACCCTGAGACTATAAAGTTAATTCCAGGTCAGCCTGGGCCAGAGTGAGACCCTACTTTGAAAAACCAAACAACAACAACAAAAAAAAACCCTTGATTGTTAGCTGGGAATGGTGGTGCACACCTTTAATCACAGCACTCAGGAGGCAAAGGTAAGAAGATCATCGTGAGTTCAAGGCCACCCTAAGACTACCTAGTGAATTCCAGGTCAGCCTGGACTAGAGTGAAACCCTACCTAAGAGGAAAAAAAACAAAACAAAACAAAAACTTGATTTTCAAGCTGGGCATGGTGGCGCATGCCTTTAATCTCATCACTTGGGAGACAAGAGGTAGGAGTTTGACTTGGGACTACAGAGTGAGACCCAGGTTAGCCTAGGCTACACTGAGACAATACCTCAAAACAAACAAACCAAACAAAAACCCAAAGGATCCAGGTTCAATTCCCCAGTACCCACATAAAGCCAGGTGCCAAAAGTGGCACATGTGTCTGGAGTTTGTTTGCAGTGGCTGGAGGCCCTGCTGTGTCCATTCTCTCCATCCGTCTTCTATCTTTCTCTGCTTGCAAATAAAAATGAAAATAAAGCAGGGCATGGTGGCGCACACCTTTAATCCCAGCACTCGGGAGGCAGAGGTAGGAGGATCACCGAGAGTTCGAGGCCACCCTGAGATTACATAGTGAATTCCAGGTCAGCCTGGACCAGAGTGAGACCCTACCTTGAAAAACCAAAAAAAAAAAAAAAAAAAAAAAAAAAAAGGAATAAATAAATAAAATAAAAATAAATATTTTTAGGGTTGGAGAGATGACTTACTGGTTAAGGTGCTTGCCTATGAAGCCTAAGGACCTATGTTCAACTCTCCAGATCCCACATAAGCCAGAGACACAAAGGTGAGGCAAGCACAAGGTCACACGTGTCCACTAGGTGGCGCAAGCCTTTGGAGTTCAATTGCAGTGGCTGAGGTCTGGCATGCCAACTCTCTCTTGATATATATATGTATGTATACACACACACACACACACACATATATATAATTATATAATAAAATATATAATAAATAAATATATATATTTAGGTTTTCTGAGGTAGGGTCTCACTCTGGTCCAAGCTGACCTGGAATTCACTATGTAGTCTCAGGGTGGCCTTGAACTCATGGTGATCCTCTTACCTCTGCCTCCCGAGTGTTGGGGTTAAAGGCATGTGCCACCACACCTGGCTAAAAAATATTTATATATATATTTTATTTCATTTATTTGAGAGAGAGAAAGAGGCAGACGGAGGGGGAGAGAATGGGTGCACCAGGGCATCCAGCCACTGCAAACGAATTCCAGATGCATGTGCCCCCTTGTGCATCTGGCTTACATGGGTCCTGGAGAATCGAACTGGGTCCTTTGGCTTTGCAGGCAAATGCCTTAACCACTAAGCCATCTCTCCAGCCCCTCCAAATACGTATTTTTTTAAATAAAAAAAGTCCCTCCCAAAAAAAGTCAGGCATCGTGGCCCACACCTTTAATCTCAGCACTTGGGAGGCAGAGATGGGAGGAGTTGAAGGCCAGCCTGGGAAGTACAGAGTGAGTTCCAGGTAAGCCAGGGCTAGAGAAAGATCCTACCTCAAAAAAAAAAAAACAACAAAAAAAAAAAGAATGAAGCCAAAGTGTGTGTGTGGGGAGAGGTTGAAGAGACGGCTCAGTGGTTTACATGTGTTCTCTTGCAAAGCCTAAAGGTCCAGGTTTGATTCCTCAGTACCTACATAAAGCCAGATGCACAGAGTGGTACATGAAACTGGAGTTTGTTTGCAGCTGCAGGAGGCCCTGGTGAGCCCTGCCTCTCACCTTACAAATAAATAAATGAATGAATGAATGAATGAATAAATAAATAAATAAATAAATAAATAAATAAATAAATGTAACTGAAGGGGAATCAGGAGTAAAGTATTAGTGGGCTGGAGAGATGGCTCAGCTGTCAAAGACAATTGCTTACAAAGCTTGCTGGGTTTGATTTCCCAGTATCTACATAAAACCGGTCACAAACTGGCCCATGTGTCTGGAGTTTGTAGTGGCAAGAGGTCCATACTCTCTGTTTCTCTCTCAAATAAAATAAATATATATATATATTTTTTTTTAGCTAGGCATAGTGGCACACACCTTTAATCCCAGCATTTGGGAGGCAGAGGTAATAGGACTGCTGTGAGTTTGAAGCCAGCCTGGGAAGTACAGAGTGAGTTCCAGGTAAACCAAGTAGAGAGCCTACCTGTGGGGGTGGGGGGCGCGGGGAGGAAACGAAAGCCAACAACAACCAAAAATAAAATAGAAAAGAACAATTGCTTGAATATTTTAAAAACAAAACCATATTTTAACAGAATAGTCTCAATTAGATCTGACTATCAATTCAAACTTTAATGGGATGAAGGAAACGAGATTATTACCTTGGTTCAATTTTTTCTGTTGCAGAATTTCTTATCAGGCTGTTCTGGACAAGACGAAACTACAAAACACCAAAGAAATTAGAATACTTTTTCTGACTTAAATTATCTGCTTACCTGTCTTCTTTCCTTCCTTCCCTTCCCTTCCCTTCCCTTTCCTTCCCTCCCTTCCTTTCTTTTTTAAATTTTATTTATTTATTTATTTATTTATTTATTTATTTATTTATTTATTTATTTATTTGAGAGTGAGAGAAAGGCAGAGAGGAAGAGAGACAGTGAGAGAGAGGAAGGGAGGGAGGGAATGGGTATGCCAAGGCTTCTAGCCATTGCAAACGAATTCCAGATGCATGTGCCCCCTTGTGCATCTGGCTTATGTGGGTCCTGGGGGAATCAAACTGGGGTCGTTAGGCTTCACAAGCAAATGCCTTAACCACTATGCCATCTCTGCTTACCTTTCTTTCAAGCCAGAAGTCTTTTTTTGGTTTAGGTCTGAACACTCACTTTCATGGTCACACTTAAAAGTAATTCTACTAAGGCATGATTGTGCTTGCCTTAAATCCCAGCACTCAGGAGGCAGAGGTAGTAGGATCTGAGTATGAGGCGAGCCTGGGACTATAGAGTGAGTTCCAGGTTAGTGTAGCCTATAGTGTGCCTACCAAAAAAAAAAAAAAAAAAATCCGGGCAAGGTGGTGCACGCCTTTAATCCCAGCACTTGGGAGGCTGAGGTAAGAGGATCACTGTGAGTTCAAGGCCATCCTGAGACTATATAGTGAATTCCAGGTCAGCCTGAGCTAGAGTGAAACCCTACCTCAAAAAGCCAAAAACAAGCCCCCCCCCCCCAAAAAAAAACAACCCAAATAATGTTACTGGCATTCTAATAGACTATTGTCAGATTCTCCTAGTCTATAATTTTAGAAGTTTGCAGACATTTCTATTTCTTTTTTTCTAGAGGAAAGAGAGGGATTTAAGACAGGATCTTATACTGTAGCCCAGGCTCATTTCTAACTCATGGCAATTCTCCTGCCTTGGTCTCTGAGTGATATGATTATAGAAGTGAATCACTCTGTCAGGCCTCTTTTTTGTTGTTGTTTGTTTTTTTGAGGTAGAGTCTCACTCTAGCCCAGTCTGACACAGAATTCACTATGTAGTCTCAGGATGGCCTGAGCTTATTTGTAAACAGAGAGAGAGAGAGAGAGAGAGAGACAGAAAATGGACACACTAGGGCCTCCATAAACTGTACACAAATTCCAGATGCATGCGCATCCTGTGCATCTGGCGTCACATGGGTACTAGGGGAATTAAACCTGGGTTGTCCAGGACGTTAAGTCTGCAGGGAAGTGCTTCAAATGCTAAGCCATTTCTCCAGCACCCACTATCACCCTTTTGTAATGAGAGAGAGTGAGAGATTTGGTGTGCTAGGGCGTCCAGCCACTGTAATTGAACTCCAGACATGTGTGCCAACTTGTGTGCATGTGCGACCTTGTGCGCTTGTGTCACCTTGTGCGTCTGGCTTATATAGGATCTGGAGAGCCAAATATAGGTCCTTAGGCTTCGCAGGCAAAAGTCTTAACTGCTAAGCCATTTCTCCAGGCCCCCCCCCTCTTTTTTGAGGTAGGGTTTCACTCTAGCCCAGTCTGACCCAGAATTCACTATGTAGTCTCAAGATGGCCTGAACTCACAGTAATTTTCCTACCTCTAGCTCCCGAGTGCTGGGATTAAAGGCATGTGCCACCATGCCTAGCCTTTGTGTGTGTGTGTTTTTTTTTTTTTTGAAACAGAGTCTCAGGCTAGAGAGATGGCCCAACAATTAAAGGCACTTGATTGCAAAGCCTGACTGCCTTAGGTTTGATTTCCTAGTACCCATGTAAAGCCACATGCACAACGTGGAACACGTACCTGGAGTTTGTTTACAGTGGTACAATGCTCTGGCATGCCTATACTCTCTCTCCTTGTAAATTAATAATTTAAAAAAATTAAAAACAAATGGGTCTCACTATGTAGCAATCCCTATGTAGTCCAGGCTGGTCTTTAAATCATGGTGATCCTCCTGCTTTATTCACCTCCAAAATGCTAGGAATATAGCCATGTGCTACCAAACCCAGTTGGCCATATTCCTATTTCTTTTTTGGATTTTCAAGGTAGGGTCTTACTCTAGCCCAGGCAGATCTGGAATTCACTATCAGTCTTAGGGTGATCCTCCTACCTCTGCCTCTAGAGTGCTGGGATTAAAGACATGTGCACACACCCAGCTCATATTCCTATTTCTTTTTTTTGCGGTGGGGGTGGGGGTGGTTCCCGAGATTGGGTCTTGCTCTAGCCCAAGCTGACCTGGAACTCACTATGTAGTCTCAGGGTAGCCTTGAACTCATGGCATCCTCTGCCTTCCAAGTGCTGGTATTAAAGGCATGTGCTACCACGCCCATCTCATATTCCTATTTTTTTTTTTTTTTTTTTCAAAGTAGGGTTTCACTCTAGTTCAGGCTGACCTGGAACTCACTATGTAGTCATAGGGTGGTCTTGAACTTGTGGTAATCCTCCTACCTCTGCCTTCCAAGTGCTGGGATTAAAGGCATGTGCCACCATGACCGGCTTCATATTCCTAATTCTATGTACTTTTTTTCTCTCCTCGGCTCACAGGTATGGAACTAGGGCAAATTCAAGATAAAGTATTTGACATTCAATAGACCCTAGGCAAAGAGTTGGCCAGTGGACATTCAGCATTTGTTCATCTCTTTCTTTTTCTTTTTTAATATTTTATTTTATTTATTTGCAGAGAGAGAGAGAGAGAGAAAGAGAGAGAGAGAGAGAGAGAGAATGAGAATGGGTGCACCAGAACCTCTAGCCCCAGCAAACTCCAGATGTATGTGCCACTTTGTGCATCTGGCTTTACATGTATACTGGGGAATTGAACCCCAGTTGTTAGGCTTTGCAGGCAAGTGCCTCAACTGCTGAGCAATCTCTCTAGCCCTTCTCATTAAAAAAAATTATTTATTTATTTACTTGAGAGAGAGAGAGAGAGATACAGAAATAGGTAGATAGAGATCAAGAATGGGTATTCCAGGGCCTCCAGCCACTGCAAACGAACTCCAGACGCGTGCAACCCCTTGTCCATCTGGTTTACGTGGGTCCTGAGGAGTCGAACCTGGGTCCTTTGGCTTTGCAGGCAAGTGCCTTGACCACTAAGCCATCTCTCCAGCCCTCATTTTTTTTTTTCCACCTTTGGCTAGAGTTGCTTCCAAACCATTAGTAGTTTTTCCTTTACTCACCTGTTGGTGGTAGTTCCTCTGCTTGATGAACTTGTCTACCACCTTCTCCACCTGTCTATCACATTCTACCTGAAGATATTTGATCAGGGTATAAAGTCTCCCAGGTCCATAATAAGTCTCTACTATGGGCTGGTGGGTTTCCACAATGCGGGCAATCCCTATAAGAAAATTAGAGGGTTAGATACTAAATACTTTTTCCACAAAACAAATGCCTCCCTGTCATCCAGGACTAACCCACATCTAAATCAATCCTTTCCAGCTACTTCATTACCTAAAATGAACATAGATAGTACTAGTTGGTGCCAGGAGTTTCTAAGAAAACTCGTTTGTTATATATGAATAGTCATTGGTAATAGACACTTAAGTTATATTGATACTGTATTCTCTAGCAACATCTTTGGAAATCAAGACCATTCTTTTTTTTATATTGCATTTGCATTTATTTATTTGTGAGCAAAGAGAAGCAGAGAGACAGAGAAAGGATGAGGGCACCAAGGCATCTTGCCACTGCAAACAAACTCCAAATGCATGCACCACATTGTGTATCTGGCTTTATGTGGGTACTAGGGAACTGAGCCTGAGTCAGAAAGCTTTGCAAACTAGTACCTTTATCCACTGAGCCATCTTCCCAGCCCAGCATCAGTCTTGTATGTATGTATGTATGTATGTATGTATGTATGTATGTATGTATTTATTTATTTTGAGGTAGGGTCTCACTCTAGCTCAGGCTGACCTGGAATTCACTCTGTAGTCTCAGGGTGGCCTTGAACTCACGGTGATCCTCCTACCTCTGCCTCCCGAGTGCTGTGATTAAAGGCGTGATTTGTTTTAAGGTTAAGTTTACTCGTAGGGTTTGGGCCTTGAGAGCTAGAAAAGATCAAAATATTGGAGAGACTCTAATTTTGCTAATCAAATACTAAATTTGGAAGCCAATTAGGCAATAAATCAATATATAGTAAACTACAGAATTAAACACATCAGACTAGAGAGGAAAGAAGATGACTAGGATACAGAAGTCAGATGGAAATATCTCTAGCCTACCTAGAGTGGAAAACAAGGCTCACCTTCAAACAGGAGGGTGAGTGTGTCTGCAAAGATGACTGCAGCTCTTCGATCACTCATGTCTGACCCTAGCACCAAGAGCAGGTTCTCTTCAGCCTTAGTTGCCACCTGGAGAAAAGGAAAAAGTCCACAAATACTTCTCAGACCAAAGCCCAACCTCATAAAGGGTACATTTGTTTTTCTTCTGCTGTGTTTCCCTTGATGGTTGGAGGCCCAGGAAGCACAGAGGAAGCTTGCATGGTATTTGTGTGTGGTAGTGATGTGGGGGTGGGGGGGCTCTGGAAATTGGAGGTCAAGCAACACGTTAACTTGAGTATGTGATGGTTCTATTTGGAGGTATAAACAATGCTTTTATTCTCTTTGAATATATGAACAACCATTAGGTAAAGAGGGAGCAGCACTAATTTTAATAATCTTCTCAAAGCGTAACTTGTTATGCACCATGGAATTATTTTTTAATATTTTATTTATTTATTTATTTATTTGAGAGAGAGAGAGAGAGAGAGAGAATATGAGTGTTCCAGGGCCTCCAGCTGCTGCAAATGAACTCCAGACACGTGTGTCCCCTTGTGCATCTGGCTAATGTGGATCCTGGGGAATCGAACCTGGGTCCTTTGGCTTTGCAGGCAAATGTCTTAACTGCTAAGCCATCCCTCTAGCCCTATGGCATTGTTTTTGATACAGAGTCTCATTATGTACTTGAGGCTGGTTTGGGATTCACTATGTAGCTCAGGCTGGCATCAAATTCATGATCCTTCTGTCTCAGCCTCCCAAATGCTAGCATTGCAGGCATGTGCCACCATACCAGCACCTGTACTTAATTTTTCATTAATTTTTTTTGTTCGTTATGGTTTTTTGAAGGGTCTTGCTCTAGCTCAGTCTGACATGGAATTAACTATGTAGTCTCAGGCTGGCCTTGAACTCACAGCAATCCTCCTACCTCTGCCTCCTGAGTGCTGGGATTAAAGGTGTGTACCACCATGCCCAGTTCATTATTTTTTAATATGTTTTTTGTTTATTTATTTACAAGCAGAGAGAGAGAGAGAGACAGACAGACAGTCAGACAGACAGAATGGGCACCCCAGAGCCTCTAGCCACTGCAAATAAACTCCAGATGCATGCACCACTTTGTGCATATGGATGTACGTGGGTACTGGGGAATCAAACCAGGGTTGTTACATTTTGTAGGCAGGTACCTTAATCTCTGAGCCATCCCTCCAGACCTCATTATTTTTATTTAGTTAGTTTTGGTTTTTCAAGGTAGGATCTCACTCTAGCTCAGGCTGACCTGGAATTCACTCTGTAGTCTCAGGCTGGCCTCGAACTCATGGCGATCCTCCTACCTCTGCCTCCTGAGTGCTGGGATTAAAGGCGTGTGCCACCACTCCCGGCTCATAATTTTTAAAAAATATTTTATTTATTATTTATTATTAGAGAGTGAGAAAATGGGCATGCACACCAGGGCCTCTAGCCACTTCAACTGAACTCTAGACACATGTGCCACCTTGAGCATCCAGCTTTGTGTGGATACTGGGCAATTGAACCTGGGTCCTTTGGCTTTGGAGGCAAGGGTGTTAACCACTAAGGCATCTCTCCAGCTCCTTGTTAATTTTTTAAAAATAGTTTATTTATTTGACTGAGATAAATAGGCAGAGAGAGAGAGAAAGAGAGAGAGAGAGAGAGAATGAGAATATGAATGGGCATGCCAGGGCCTCCAGCTGCTGCAAGGTAACTCCAGACACATGCATCACCTTGTGCATCTGGCTTACATGGGTCCTGGGGAATCAAACCTTCATCCTTTGGCTTTGCAGGCAAGACCTTAACCACTAAGCCATCCCCCCAGCCCTCATTAATTTTTTTTTTTTTTTTTTTGGTTTTTCGAGGTAGGGTCTCACTCTGGCTCAGGCTGACCTGGAATTCACTATGTAGTCTCAGGGTGGCCTCGAACTCTCAGTGATCCCCCTACCTCTGCCTCCCGAGTGCTGGGATTAAAGGCGTGCGCCACCACGCCCAGCTCCCTCATTAATTTCTGAAAAAATATTTTATTTTTATTTATCAGAGAGAGAGAGAGAGAGAGAGAGAGAGAGGAGAACAAGGGAGAGGGAGAGTATAGGTGCACTAGGGCCTCCAGCCAGTGCAAACAAATTCCAGACACATGTGCCACCACCTGCATCTGGTTTATATGGGCTCTGGGGAATTTAATCTGGATCCTTAGGTTTCTCAGACAAACTCCTTAACATCTGTAGCAGACAGCTTCAGGTTCGCTGAGATGAACTTCCAGACCAGGCACAGTTATGGAGGAAGGGATATTATTTATTGAAGCTTACAGATCCAGGGGAAGTTCCATAATGGCAGGAGAAGTGGCCTACTCTTCACAGGGCCAAGCAGAGAGAGAGAAACCAACCAGGCACCACAGCACACAGAGCAAAAACTACCGCCAAAAGGTCACACAGCACACTTCAGGAACTCCTGCTAGGCACATTTGCATATCTTTACAATGGAATTTCAAACCCACATCATTAACACCTTAAGACCGGCCCCCAGTGACATTGCCTCTAGCAAGGTGATTGCAGATGCAAACTATAACTAGTAAAATACTGAATATATTGAATATATTCAAACTACCACACCATCTCTCATTGATTTTTTTTTTTTTTTTTTTTTTTTTGGTTTTGCAAGGTAGGGTTTCAGTCTGGTCCAGCCTGACCTGGAATTAACTATGTAGTCTCAGGTTGGCCTCGAACTCTTGGTGATCCTCCTACCTCTGCCTCCCAAGTGCTGGGATTAAAGTGTGCGCCACCACGCCCGGCTTCGTTGATTTTTTTTTTTTATGATGGGAAAAACAGACACCAGCCTGGTATACATACATAGTGAATTCCAGGCAAGCCAGGACTAGAGAGAGACCTTGCTTCAAGCAAGCAAGCAAGCAAACAGCCACATGATACTTGCCAGCTGAGTCTTAGAAATGGCTTCTACTTTTTCTTTTCTTTTTTTCCTCCTGAGATAGGGTCTCACTGTAGCCCAGGCTGACTTGGACTACATTCTGCAGAGCAAGGCTGGCCTCAAACTCACAGCAATCCTCCTACCTTGGCCTCCCAAGTGCTGGAATTAAAGGTGTGTACCACAATGTCTGGTTTATATTCTCAATTTCTTAAAAATTCAGCCAGGGAACAGCTGAGCAGCTCCAGAACAACTTCAGACACCCTGCACAGCTTCCCTTCTCCCAACAGCCACCACTGGGTATCACTGGAGATCTCAGGGGACACCAAGGGATTGGAGCTACCCCTCAGCCACATAGCGTCCAGCACAGCTAATCTGAACAGCAGATGCACCAGACCTGACTAGCCTAGCTGAGCCCACAGTGCAACAAAGATGGAACCAGTCGTGCACTCAGCATCAGTGAGACCAGAAGACATTCCAAAAGGTAAAAGGGCCTACTTATATCTGCCCCAAACCCAGAACTGGAAGTTCTTTTTTTTTTTCCTTTCTTTTATTCTTTCTGTTTTTCAAGGTAGGGACTCACTTTAGCCTAGGATGACCTGGAATTTACTCTGTAGTCTCAGGGTGATCTTAAACTCATGCTGATAAGCCTACCTTGGCTTCCCAAGTGCTGAGATTAAAGACACGAGCCAACATAGAGCTGGCCAATCTAATCACACCTTCCCTGTCAAGGCAGATTATGTCTCAGATTTGAATGATGTACTTTCAGTAGGCTTTGCCATTCTTAAATAAGCTGTATTTTGCAGCTAACTTCTGTTCCTTTTGATATTTTCTGATTTATAGTACCCTTTTGTCTTTTTTTTTCCCCTGTCTTTCTTGGGGGCAGGGTCTCACTCCAGCCCAGGCTGACCTGGAACCCATTACAGACAGAATCTCAGCTTCCCAGTCAACAGGGTATGAGTCAACACACAACCTTAGGGACTTTGGCTTTATTAGATTATCTGTTTTAATACCCACTCTTGCATAAACACTCCATGCTTGTTTGGACTGTGTATATTGCTCAGTTGGATTTTAGGATTGCCTGTGTTTTGCTCCACCCAGCCTACTAGAATATCTGCATAGCGGGCAAATCCAACACCTAGAGTCACTTCTACTGTTACTCTGGGGAGTAATATAAGAGCCACACCTGACACCTTATGCTCCTACCCTGAAGATATATAACTTCTGATTTGCATGTCTAAGAATACAATAGGTAGTTAGAAAACCCAGTCATGGAATTGACTCAAGATGAAAAAAATCTCTATATTATGATACAAGAAACACACACAAAAAAATCAAGACAATATAATTCCACCCAAAATTATAAATCCATCAGAAATGACCTCCAGTGAGACTGATTTAGATGAAATGCTTCACAAAGTATTCAAAAGAAGGATTATAACTATGTTCAAAGAAATCAAAGAAGAAATCAAAGAAAACAAACTCCTGAAGGAATCCCAAGAGAACACTGGAAACAAACTTACTGAAATAAGGAGGTCAATACAAGACATGAGTAAGGAAATAGAAATAATGAAGAAATACCAATCAGAAATACTAGAAATGAAAATCACAGCAAGTCAAATAAAAAACTCTGTAGAAAGTCTCCCATCAGAATGAATCAAGGACAGGACAGAATATCTACACTAGAAGATAAGGTGGCAGATCTAAAACAGTCCGACAAAGAGAAAGACAAGCTAATAGGAAGGTATGAATGGGAGTTTCAAGACATTTGGGGCACGATGAAGAGATCAAACATAAGAATTCAGGGTAGGGAGGCAGAGGTAGGAGGATCGCCATGAGTTCAAGGCCACCCTGAGACTACATAGTGAATTCCAATTCCAGGTCAGCCTGAGACAGAGTGACACTCTACCTTGAAAAACAAAAACAAAAACAACAACAAAAACAACAACAACAACAACAAAAAGAATTCAGGAGAAGAATTTCACTCCAAAGGCATAATAGGTATTTTCTTTTTTTCTTTTATTATTTTTTTATTGACAACTTCTTTAATTGTAGACAATATCCCATGGTACTTCCCTCCCTCCCCCAACTTTCCCCTTTGAAACTTCACTCTCTATCATATCTCCTCCCCCTCTCAATCAGTCTCTCTTTTCAGTTTGATGTCATGATCTTTTCCTCCTATTATGATGGTCTTATGTAGGCACTGTGAGGTTATGGATATCATAATAGGTATTTTCAATGAAATCATAGGAGAAGTTTTCCCCCAAATAGGGAAAGAGATTCCAATGCAGACACAGGAAGCATTTAGAATATCAAACAGACAAAACCAGGTAAGAACCTCTCCTCGCCATATTATAATTAAACTACTAAACACTCTAATCAAAGAAAATATATTGAAAGCGGTTATAAAAAAAAAAATCTCCCAACTAAAAAAAGTCTAGACCCAGATGGATTCACTGCTGAATTCTACCAGACTTTCAGAGAAAAACTAATACCAATGCTTCTCAAACTTTTCCATAAAATAGAAAAGGAAGGAATAGTACCAAACTCCTTCTACAAAGCCAGCATCACCCTGATACCAAAACCAGACAAAGACAGAACAAAAAAAGAAACTTACAGACCAGTCTCCCTCATGAACATAGATGCAAAAATTCTTAACAAAATACTGACAAACAGAATACAAGAATACATCAGAAAGATCATTTACCTAGACCTGGTAGGTTTTATCCTAGAAATGCAGGGTATTTATGACAAATAAATACCTGATAAATGTAATACAATATATAAAGAGACTGAAGGATAATAATCACATCACTGAGCGTGGTGGCGCACGCCTTTAATCCCAGCATTCAGGAGGCAGAGGTAGGAGGATCACCATGAGTTCAAGGCCACCCTGAGACTACATAGTGAACTCCAGGTCAGCCTGGACCAGAGTGAAACCCTACCTCAAAAAAAAAAAAAAAATCACATGATCATCTCAATAGATGCAGAAAAGGCATTTGACAATATCATGGCAGAAGTCCTAAAGAAACTGAGAATAGAAGGAACATATCTCAACATAATAAAGGCTATTTACAGCAAACCTACAGCCAACAATATACTAGATGGAGAAAAAATTGAAGCATTTCCATTAAAATCATGAGCAAGACAAGGATGTCTTTAATATAGTACCAGAAGTCTTGACTATAGCAGTAAGTCAAGAGACACAAATAAAAGGGATATAAGCGGGCATAGTGGCACATGCCTTTAATCCCAGCACTTAGATGAATGGATACGCCAGGGCCTCCAGCCACTGCAAATGAATTCCAAATATATGTGTCACCATGTGTAAATGGCTTATGTGGATATTGGGGAATCAAAACTGGGTCCTTAGCCTTCAGAGGCAAGTGCCTTAACAGATAAGCCATCTCTCCACCCTGAAAATGTCGGTCTTACTAAAAGCAATCTACACATTTAATGCAATCCCCACCAAAATTCCAATGGCATTCTTCATTGAAATAGAAAAATTCATCTGGAAGCACAAAAAAACCTTCAATAGCCAAACAATTCTGAGCAACAAAAATAAGGCTGGTGGTATCACCATACCCAATTTTATTTGCAAGCAGAGAGAGAAAGAGAGACAGACAGACAGGCAGGCAGACAGACAGAGACAATGTGCTGTGCACACCAGGGCCTCCAGTAGCTGCAAACTCCACATGCATCTGCCACTGTGTATCTGACTACATGGATACTGGGGAATCAAATCCAGGCTGTCAGGCTTTGCAGGCAAGTGCCTTAACCACTGAACCATCTCTCCCGCCTCACCATGCCCAATTTTCAGATATATTACAGAGTCATAGTAACAAAAACATCATAGTACTGGCAAAAAAACAAAACAACAACAACAACAACAACAACAAAAAACCCCAGACATATAGATTAATGGAACAGAATGCAGAACATATAACATGCAAACCCAGGCAGCAAAAGCCATGTGATTTCTGGCAAAAAATGCCAAAAATATTCATTAGAGAAAAGATAGCCAATAAGTAGTGCTGGGAAAACTAGGTATCTACATGTAGACAAATGAAAATAGAGCCTTATTTTTCTCCATGCACAAAATTCAAGTCCAAATGGATCAAAGGCCTTAATATCAGACCTGAAACTCTGAAACTGCTAGAGGAAAAAGCAGGAAAAACACTGTAACATACTGGCCTGAGTATAACCCCAGTTGCTCAGGAAGTAAAACCACTAATCAAACACTGGGACCTTGTAAAATTAAAAAGCTTTTGTACAGCAAAGGACACACTGTGAATAGAACAAAGAGGCAATCTACAGAATGGGAGAAAATCTTTGCCAGCTATGTATCTGACAAAGGATAAATATCCAAGATATACAAAGAATTCAGAAAACTAAATGGTAAGAAACCAAACAACCCAATCAGAAATTAGGCTATGGAACTAAATAGAGTTCTCGAAAGAAGAAATACAATTGGCTATAAACATCTAAAAACATGTTCTACATCTTTAGCCATCATAGAAATGCAAATTAAAATTACTTTGATGAGCTAGAGAGATGGCTTAGCAGTTAAGGCACTTTCCTGTGAAGCTTAAGGACCCGGGTTTGAGTCCCTAATACCCATGTAAGCCAGATGCACAAAGTGGCACATGTGTCTGGAGTTCATCTGCAGTGGCTAGATGCCCTAAAACACCCATTCTCTCTCTATCTGCCTCTTTCTCTATCAAATAAATAAAATATTAAAGAAAAAACTACTTTGAGATTCTACCTCACTCCTGTCAGAATGGCTATCATAAAGAGAACAAGTGACATATATCCTAAGGACTCTACTTACTACCTTAGAGATACTTGCTTGTCCATGTTTATTGTGGTTCTATTCACAATAGCTAGGAAATAGAAACAGCCTAGATGTCCCTCAACTGATGAATGGATAATGAAGATGTGGCACATTTATACAATGGAGTTCTATTAAGTGGTAAAGAAAAATGAAATTAAGAAACTTGCAGGGAACTGGAAAGGATATACTAAGTAAGGTAACCCAGGCCCAGAAAGCCTCATATGTGGATCTTAGCTACAAATGTTTAGATTTGTATCTGAGTTGGAGTTAAAAGCCAGTAGAAAGGCCAGCAAGCTAGAAAGGGGTTATAAGTAAGGGAGGAGAGGGAAGGACTTAAGGGGAAGGTACTATATATTTAAGTACATGAACAGATTACTGGGGGTACAATGCATAAGTGAGGTCAGAGGAAGGAATTGAGTAAAGGAAGGATGGGAGGAAAGTTAATTAAAATGTAAGATGCTATGAATAAGCTATATGGAAACCTACTTCTTTGGATAATGGAACACCCAAAGCCTTATATCGTTACTAGAAAAATTTCAGTACCAGAGATGGTATACTTTCCAGTGAGTTGTTGGCCAGGGAGGTCCCTGATGCCCCCAACAAGCCATTGCCAAGGCTCTTGGTTTCCCACAAGAACTAGATGGTAAGACCCTATTGCTGAAGACTCCACATGCTTGGGCTACAGGTCACTGAGAAATCAAATTGGAGCTGAGCTTAAAACCTCTTCCCTGTGGACCAGCTGTCAGAAAGCTGGAAAAAGCTATGGGAAAGAGAAGTCATCAATGGTGGTAAAGAACAGTGTACATTGCAAGCCTTAAGACTTGCCAGCCAGGCCAAATGTGCCAACTGGTGCAATAGTGGCATGTCTTTTATGGGGGAAACCAACATTTCTCTGGACTAGAGGCCCGTTCCACAGGAGGTAATACCTGCCTGGTATTGAAAACCTTGTCAAAAGCCTATGGCAAGGGAGGTCATGAGCTCTAGGGGAGTGACAATTGTTACCTGGCTAAATGTAAATATTATGCCCACCAAGCACTTTTATTAATGTTTATACCCATATATTAATACTATTTTCACTTTTGGTTAGAGAAGGTTCTCTTTTCAGATGGTGGTGACCAGTGGGATGACACAAAAGTTAGGATGGTGTTGAGGAGAAATGACCATGCGTGTTCAGCACTGAGACATCTCTATCACACCTTCCAAGGCTCAGTGTCCATTGCAGAAGAGGTGGTATAAAGAATATGAGAGAGCCGGGTGTGTGGCGCACACTTTTAATCCCAACACTTGGGAGACAGAGGTAGGAGTATTGCCATGAATTCGAGGCCACCCTGAGACTACATAGTGAATTCCAGGTCAGCCTGAACCAGAGTGAGACCCTACCTCGGAAAAAAAAAAAAAAAAAGAATATGAAAGGGACTGGAGGGATGGCTTAGCGATTAAGGTGCTTGCCTGCAAAGCCTAAAGACCTCGGTTTGATTCCCTAGTACCCACATAAGCCAGATGCACAAGGTGGCGCATGCATTTGGAGTTCGTTTGCAGTAGCTGGAAGCCCTGGCGTGCCCATTCTCTCTTTTTTCCCTCTCTTTCCCTTTCTCTAAAATATAAAAATAAATAAATCTTTAGCTGGGCATGGTGGCACACGCCTTTAATCCCAGCACTGGGGAGGCAGAGGTAGGAGGATCACTGTGAGTTCAAGGTCACCCTGAGATTACCAAGTGAATTCCAGGTCTGCCTGAGCTAGAGTGAGACCCTGCCTTGAAAAAACAAAACAAAACAAAACAAAACAAAGAATGTAAGAGCCAAAGGAAGGGTAGGACTGCTTACAATGAAATCTTCCAGACAAAAAATAGCCTGGATATCTATGACTTCACAGTGCCTGGCACTACCTAAACAAGATCTTCATAATAGGAGGAAAAGATGACATCAAAATAAAAGAGAGACTAATTGGGAGGAGGGGGACTATGATGGAGGGTGGATTTGTGAAGGGGAAAGTGGAGGTAGGGAGGGAACTATCATGGTTTATTGTCTATAATTATGGGAGCTGTCAATAAAAAAGTTTATAAAAAGAATTCAGCCTGGGGCTGGAGAAGATGGCTTAGCGGTTAAGCTATTTGCCTGCAAAGCCAAAGGGCCCTGGTTCAATTCCTTAGGACCCACATAAGCCAGATGCCCAAGGAGGTGCATGCATCTGGAGTTCATTTGCAGTGGCTGGAGGCCCTGGTGTGCCTATTCTCTCTCTCTCTCTTAGATAAATAAAATAAAATAAAATAAAAATAAAATAAAATAAAATAAAATAAAATAAAATAAAATAAAATAAATTCAAACCAAGTGTGGTGGCACAAGCCTTTAATCCCAGCACTCAGGAGGCAGAGGCAGGAGGATTGCTGTGAGCTCGAGGTCACCCTGAGACTACATAGTGATTTCCAGGTCAGCCTCGGCTAGAGCAAGACCCTTCCTCGGAAAAAAAAAAAAAAGGTGCTTGTTTGCAAAGCTTGCTGGCCCAGGTTCAATTTCCCAGTACCCACATAAAGTCAGATGCACAAAGTGGTACATGTGTCTGAAATTTATCTGGAGTGGCTAAAGGTCTTGGTGCACCCATATTCTCTCCCCTTTCCTCTCACTCTGCTCAGAAATAAATAAAATAAAGTAAAAAATCCTTCCCAGTGGGCATGGTGGTGCATGCCTTTACTCCTACTACTCAGGAGGCAGAGGTAGGAGGATCACCATGAATTTGAGGCCAGTCTGAGAGTACATAGTGAATTGTATTGTATGTTAGCCTGGGCCTACCTCCAAAAAAAAATTACATAAAATTTTTTTTCCCCACAGTATCCAGATTCCTTGATCTGGCTGACAAAGCACCATTAACAATAAGTTACTTTGGGACAAAAAAACAAAAGAAGTTACTTTGAGAAAATTATTGAAATTGGAGACTCCTTTTTCCTAATGAAAGTCTGTTTCCTCACCTCCCTTTTTTCCCTCCCTTCCTTCCTTCCTTCCTTTCCTTCCTTCCTTCCTTCCTTCCTTCCTTCCTTCCTTCCTTCCTTCCTTCCTCCCTTCTCCCCCTCCCTCCCTCCCCCCTCCCTCCCTCCCTACCTCCCTCCCTCCCTCCCTCCCTCCCTCCCTCTGTCCCTCCTTCCCTCCTTCCCAGATTGGCCCCAAACTCTCTGTAATCTTCCTACCTCTGCCTCCCAAAGGCTGGGATTAAAGGCATGTGCCACACCATGCGAGGCCAAAAGCCCCTATTTTCAAAGAAAGGGAAAGCAGTAAAGTTCTAAGATTTGAACTAAAGCCTATTTCCTTCTCTGAGTTTAAGTGAGCTCACTCACCAATTTTTTTTTTCTGTTTTTTGTTTGTTTCTTTTTTTTTTTTTCCCCTTGGTTTTTCGAGGTAGGGTCTCACTCTAGCCCTGGCTGACCTGGAATTCACTATGTAGTCTCAGGGTAGCCTTGAACTCACAGCAATCCTCCTACCTCTGCCTTCCAAGTGCTAGGACTAAAGGTGTGCACCACCATGCCCAGCTTATTTATTTATTTATTCATTTATTTATTTATTTTGGTTTTTCGAGGTAGGGTCTCACTCTAGCTAAGGCTGACCTGTAATTCATTCTGTATTCTCAGGGTAGCCTTGAACTCATGGCAATCCTCTTACCTCTGCCTCCCGAGTGCTGGGATTATGCTACCACACCCAGCTAAGTCTTTTTTATTTTTTGAGGTAGGGTCTTGCTCTAGCCCCAGCTGACCTGGAATTTCATCTCAGGCTGGCCTCGAACTCATAGTGATCCTTCTACCTTGGCCTCCTAAGTGTTAATGAAATGCATGAGCCACCACACCTGATGACTAGCTGCTTTTAAAATTATTATTATTTTAAGCCAGGCATGGTGGTGCATGCCTTTAATCCCAGCACTCGGGAGGCAGAGGTAGGAGGATCACCGAGAGTTCGAGGTCACCCTGAGACTACATAGTGAATTCCAGGTCAGCCTGGACCAGAGCAAGACCCTACCTCGAAAAACCAAAATAAATAAATAAAAAATAAAATAAAATAAATATTATTTTGTTTTTTTTATTTAAAAATTTTTTTTTTTATTTTTAGAGAGAGACACAGAGAGAGACACAGAGAGAGGGTAGAGGGAAACAGAGAATGGGCGCACCAGCAGTCTCTTGGCTGCTGTGAACGAAATCCAGATGTGTGCACCCCCTTGTGGGCAAGTGCGGCATTGCGCCCTTGCATCACTGCATCTGGCTAAACGTGGGACCTGGAGATTGGAACCGCTGGAGATTGGAACCAGCGTTCTTAGGCTTAGGAGGCAGGCGCCTTAACTGCTAAGCCATCTCTCCAGCCCATTGTTTTGTTTTTTTGAGGTAGGGTCTCGCTCTGGTCCAGGCTGACATGGAATTCACTATGTAGTCTCGGGGTGCACTTGAACTCACTGCGATCCTCCTACCTCTGCCTCCCAAGAACTGGGATTAAAGGCATGCATCACCATTCCCAGCTATTATTTTTTATTTTTTTAAGTTATTTTATTTATTTATTTTTTTCTGAGGTAGGGTCTCACTCTAGCCCAGGTTGACCTGGAATTCACTATGTAGTTTCAGGGTGGCCTTGAACTCACAGCGATCCTCCTACCTCTGCTTCCAGAGTGCTGGGATTAAAGGCATGCACCACCATACCTGGTTATTTTTTATTTTTGAGAAAGTCCCAAGCTTTTTTTTCTTATGTCCCAAGCTGACTTTAAACTTGCTATGTAGCTGAGACTGGCCTTACACTCATGATCTTCTTGACTCCATCTCATTGACTGCTGGGATTACAGGTATATGCCATTGTGCATGTCTGGGTTATAAAGTCTTGAGACTGTTAACTAAGAATTTCAATTGTCCTTAGACAAAACTATTTCCTGGCCAGGTATGGTGGTACACACCTATAATCCAAGTACTTGGGATGCAAAAGTATGAGGATCACCGTAAGTTTGAAGCCAATCTGTTCTAACATCAGCTCTAGGTCAGTCAGTTAGGTCAGTTGCATGAACTTGTCTCAACAAACAAAGCAAGCAAGCTAGTTCCTGACTAACAGCTTGAAAGGATGACTTAACTTCTCAGAGATCTTGCATTTACATTTTCTCATATCACCTGGTCTGCTGAAAACAAATGTGTACCAGCAGATGTCAAACCCACAACTGTTACATAGTAAAATGGCAATGAATATGTTAAATGAATGCATACATCAAGAAAGAGGAGTCATATTCAAAAGAGAGAAAATAGACTTGTTAACCACAGAACTCAGGAGAAAGAGACAGGAGGATCACACTGAAAGTTCAAAGCCAGCATGGTCTACCTAGAAAATTCAAGGCCTGGGTTCAGTCCATGGCACTGTGGGGAAAGGAGGGGAGAGGAAGAAATTCAAGAAACTTGGCTTGTCTATTGTCTTACTCTGTAGTTACAGAATCATACCATTTATCCTCCCAAGCATCCAAGGTTCATACCTGTTTGCAAAGGTATTCTGAGAACTTGCTTAATCCATCCTCATGCAAACCCAGCAGTGGGAAGATTTTGAAGAACCGTTCCACCTGAGGCAAATCCCCTTCCTTGGTAGCAATGGCAAACTTCTCTGCTACTATGGCTTTGAGACGCTGCTCAGCTTCCTGGAGCAATTTTAAGTTGGCATCAATTATGCTTCCTGCTCAATGGGGAGAAAATGAGAATTACTGTGAAGAAGGTACTGCACCATGTCCATGACACTTTGTATACCAGTATTCATTTGGTAAATATTTATTCAGCACTTAATGCATACTGTGCTAGCAATGTGGATAATTAAAAGAGTAATCAGCAGGGTATGGTGGTGCACACCTTTAATCCCAGCTCTGGGAGGCAGAGGTAGGAGGATTGCTGTGAGTTAGAGACCAGCCTGAGACTATAGAATGAATCCCAGGTCAGCCTGGGGTTAAAGCAAGACCCTACATTGACAAATCAAAAAACAAGGGCTAGAGAGATGGCTATCATTGCTCAAAGACGGGCAGGATTTTGATATCCGGGTAAGAGGGACATATATTCCAAGAAAATAAAATCAAATAAGCAGCAGAAATATGAGTATTTGTAGAGGACTGTAAGTAGTACATATCTAGCATAAAAAAAATGAAATAAGGGCTGGAGAGATTGTTTAGCAGGTTAGGCACTTGACAGCAAAACCTAAGCACCCAGGTTCAATTCCCCAGAATCCATATAAGCCAGATACACAAGGTGGTGCATGCATCTGGAGTTTGTTTGCACCTATTCTCTTTCTTTCATTGTTTTTTTTCAAGGTAGGGTTTCCCTCTAGCCCAGGCTGACCTGGAATTCACTATGTAGTCTCAGGGTGGCCTCAAACTCGTGGAGATCCTCCTACATCTGCCTCCCAAATGCTGGGATTAAAGGCGTGCACCACCATGCCTGGCTCCATTCTTTTTCTTTCTAACTGCCTCTTTCTTTTTCCCTCTCTCTCAAATAAATAAATAGAAATTATAAAAAAAGAGAATGAAATAAGAATAGAGCTGAAATATGAGGAGCATTTGTAGACTATTGTAAGTAGTACCTGTCTGGCATAACGAGGAAATGAAGAAATATTTGCACCATGAATGTAGGCATGAGTGAATACTTAGTGAGAATTAAGACCCTGTAAAGCCCAGAATACCAGGCTAAGAATTTCATTTTTTTAAATTTATTTTTTATTTTTATTTATTTTTGGAGAGAGACATAGAGAGAGACAGACGGAGAGGGAAACAGATAGAGATGGGCGCGCCAGCAGTCTCTCAGCTGATGTGAACGAAATCCAGATGTGTGCACCCCCTTGTGGGCAAGTGCGGCATTGCGCCCTTGCGTCACTTTTACATCTGGCTAAACGTGGGACCTGGAGATTGGAACCAGGTTCTTAGGCTTAGCAGGCAGGTGCCTTAACTGCTAAGCCATCTCTCCAGCCCAAGAATTTCATTTTATAAGTAAGCAATATGCTCAAGTGCAAAGAACATATTGACTAGACAATCAGTAAATGAAGGTTCAGTTTATTTTCTCATCAAATGGGATTAATAACACCTGTCCTGGGATGGTATACAACCTACATATGGCCTATTACCAACATGGAAACTTCCCAACAACACAAGTATTTTTTTGTTTTTTTGGTGTTTTATGAAACATGGTTCTTACTCTATAGCCCAGGTAGGTCTTAAAACTCATGGTTATCTTCCTTGACTCAGCTTCCCAAATGCTGAGCATGAGCCACTATGCCTAGCAACACATGCTTTTTTCTTGGTTCATTTTGCTTAGTGTAGGCTACAGATGCTTGTAACCAAATACAAATCAACAATTTGTAGCCAGGCATGGTGGTGCATACCTTTAATTCCAGCACTTGGGAGGCAGAAGTAGGTGAATCACCATGACTTTGAGACCACCCTTAGACTACATAGTGAATTCCAGGTCAGTCTCAGCTAGAGTGAGAACCTGCTTCAAAAACAAACTGAGCAAAAAGCTGGCGTGGTGGTGCATGCCTTTAATCCCAGCACTTGGGAGGCAGAGGTAGGTGAATCACCATGACTTCAAGGCCACCCTTAGACTACATAGTGAATTCCAGGTCAGCCTGGGCTAGAGTGAGACCCTATCTTGAAAAACCAAAAAAAAAAAAAAAAAAAAAAAAAAACTGGGCTGGAGAGATGGCTTAGCAGTTAAGGAACATGCCTGTGAAGCCTAAGGACCCAGGTTCGATTCTCCAGGTCCCATGTAAACCAGATGCACATGGTGGCACATGCATCTGGAGTCCATCTGCAGGGGCTAGAAGCCCTGGCATGCCCATTCTCTCTCTGTCTCTAATAAATAAATAAGAAATAAAAAAAAATCTTTTAAAAATGTTTAAAAAAAAACACAACTACTGCCAAGCATGGAGGTACATGCCTTTAATCCCAGCACTTGGGAGGCAGAGGTAGGAGGATCACCATGAGTTTGAGGCCACCCTGCAAATACAGAGTGAATTCCAAGTCAGCCTGGGCTAGAGTGACACCCTACCCCGAAAACCAAAAAAACAACAAAATACAACAACAACAAAGAACCCAATCCTAGAAATCAACAGTTTAGGATGCTGACCTTCTTTGCCCTGTCGGCTGAGCTCAATGACTGACTTGTCCAGACACAAGTAACGATGAATGTGGGCAGCAGCCTGTTCATAATCTTCATTTCTCAATGCAGTCTGAACTCCATCCATGCAGAATTTCAGGTCTAAAATGTCATCAGCTCTCTGAATGGCCTGATAGAGACGGTTCTGCAAAAACACTTTGTGCTTAGAGACAATGTCCTATTCCTTCAAAAACCCTCTCTAGAAGGTAGGGACATTTAGAAGTGGAGCCTAGTTAACTATAGGTCCTCTTTTTTAAAAATCCTTTTTTTTTTGTTTTTAATTTTTTTATTGACTTTTTTTTTTTTAATCTTAAAGGGATGTTAACTTTGGTCAAATGCTTTGTCTAAGTCTCTGAAGGCACTGAAGGATTATGTGGAATTCACTCTGAAGACTCAGGCTGGCCTTGAACTCATGGCAAACCTACCTCTCCTTCACAAGTGCTGGGATTAAAGGCATTTGCCACTACACCTGGCATTTTTTAAAACATTTAAAATTTATTTGGGGCTGGAGAAATGACTTAGTGGTTAAGACACGTGCCTGCAAAGTCAAAGGACCACAGTTCGATTCCCCAGGACCCATGTAAGCCAGATAGATGCACAAGGTGGCGCATGCATCTGGAGTTTGTTTGCAGCGGCTGGAGGCCCTGGCACACCCATTCTCTCATTCTTTCTAACTCTATCTACCTCTCTCTCTCTCTCAAATAAATAAAAACAAAATATGAAAAAAATTTATTTGCTTGAGGGAGACAAAGTAGGCATGCCAGAGCCTCTTGTCACTGCAAACCAATTCCAAACCCATGCACCACTTTGCACATCTGGCTTTATGTGGGTATTATGGAATTGAACCTGGGGCAGCAAGCCTTGTAATCAAGTTACTTTAACTGCTGAGCCATCTTCTTAGCCCTTTGTTGAAGTTTTTTTTTTTTTTTTCAAGGTAGGGTCTCACTCTAGCTCAGGCTGATCTGGAATTCACTATGTAGTATCAGAGTGGCCTCAAACTCAGTGATATTCCTATCTCTGCCTCCCGAGTGCTGCGATTAAATGTGTGCGCCACCACGCCTGGCTTGGAAGATTTTTTTTTAATGAGAGGGAGAATAGGCACGTTAGGGCCTCTACCCACTGCAATTGAACTCCACACGTGTGCCACCTTGTGTGCATGTGTGACCTTGTATGTATGTGTCACTTTGTGTATCTGGCTTATGTGGGTTCTGGGACTCAAACCTGGGTCCTTAGGCTTTGCAGGCAAGCGTCTTACCTGCTAAGCCATCTCTCCAACCCTGTTGAGGATTTTCTTTCCCCTTCCTTCCTCCCTCCCTCCCTCCCTCCCTCCCTCCCTCCCTTTCTTCCTTCTTTCCTTTCTTTTGTTTTTTGAGGTAGTTTTGCTGTCTAGCCCAGGCTGACCTGGAATTCACTATGTAGTCTCAGGGTAGCCTCGAACTCATAGCAATCCACCTACCTCTGCCTTCCGAGTGCTGGGATTAAAGGCATGCACCACCATAAAATATTTTATTTCTATATGCATAAAAGCTATTGGTCTAGAGGTTTTTTTTTTTTTTTTCTTTTTGCGTGTGTAGAGGCTAAAGGAGAATGTCAGGTATCCTCCAATTGCTTACCTGCATATTTCTTTCTTTGAGATGGGTCTCTTTCACTCAACCTAGTGTTGTTGCTGTTCATCAGCAAGTCCCAGCTATTCTCCTGTCTCTGTTCCCAGTAGACTAAGGTTAAAGATGTGTGTGGCCATGCTTAGCTGTTTTTTTTTTTTTTTTTTTTTGGTTTTTGAGGTAGAGTCTTGCTCTAGCCCAGGCTGACCTGGAATTCACTCTGTAGTCTCAGGATGACCTTGAACTCATGGCGATCCTCCCACCTCTGCCTCCCGAGTGCTGGGGTTAAAGGCATGCGCCACCATGCCTGGCATGCTTAGCTTTTTTATAAAATGTGTTCTAGGGAGTCAAACTTGGCAGTCTCCAGCCTCATGCTTAAGGAGAAAGCAGTCTTAACTACTGAGCCATCTCTTCAATCCTGGTCTAAAGTTTGGTTTTTTTTTTTTTTTTTTTTTTTTTGGAGAGAGACACAGAGAGAGAGGGAGAGGAAGACAGAGAGAGAATGGGCGCGCCAGCAGCCTCTTAGCTGCCGCGAATGAAATCCAGATGAGTTCGCCCCATTGTGGTCAAGTGCGGCATTGTGCCCTTGTATCACTTTGCATCTGGCTAAACGTGGGACCTGGAGATTGGAACCAGTGTTCTTAGGCTTAGGAGGCAGGCGCCTTAACCGCTGAGCCATCTCTCTAGCCCCTGAAGTTTTTTTTTTTTTTTTTTAACTTGATTTATTTGCATGTGTGTATGTATGGGAACACCAAGGTCTCTTGCTGTTGCAAACACATGCTTACCTGGCTTCATGTCTGGCTTTACATAGGTGGCTGTGGAATTGAACCCAGGCAATCAGACTTTGCAAGTAAGTGCCTTTAACAGCTGAGCCATCTCTCCAGTCTACTGGTCTGGAATTTTTTTTTTTGTTTTTGTTTTAGTTTTTTGAGGTAGGGTCTCACTCTAGCCCAGGCTGACCTGGAATTTACTATGTAGTCTCAGGGTGGCCTCAAACTCATAGCGATCCTCCTACCTCTGCCTCCCAAATAGTAGGATTAAAGGTGTGCACCACCATGCCCAGCTGGTCTGGAATTTTAGTGTCATATTTTTGTCCGGTTCTGGTACTTCATATTAGATCTCTAATACTAGTGGATGGTGCTATCTGGTCTCCAATGTGGTAATTTCTTTGCTCCCTTCTAATAACTCAAACATTAAAAGCTCAATGGGATTACCTTGGCCAGGTCAAGTTGACGGACTTTGCTGGACACATTCTCAGCCAAGTTGCAGGTAAAGGTGATCATGCCAGCCAGTTGCTTTGCATCTCCCTCAATCAACTGCAGGTTGGGACTGGAGAAATAAATTGTCAGCATAAACATACCCACAGAGGAAGAAATGAAAAGTTTCCCTTTTCCAGATGGAGACATCTCTTTTTCTCTCTTTAAAAATATATTTGGGATGGAGAGATGGCTTAGTGGTTAAGGCGCCTGCCTGCTAAGCCTAAGAACCCGTTTCCAATCTCCAGGTCCCATGTTTAGCCAGATGCAAAGTGATACAAGGGTGCAGTGCTGCACTTGCCCACAAGGGGGCACATGCATCTGTATTTCATTTACAGCAGCTGAGAGACTGCTGGCGCGCCCATTCTCTGTCTCCCTTGCCCTCTCCCCCCCCAAAAAAAATATATATTTATTTGTAAAGAGAGCAAGTGAGAAAGAGAGAAAAGGCACATTTGCCACTGTAAATGAACTACAGATGCATGTACCACTTTGTGCATCTGGCTTTAGGGCCTTCAGGCTTTGCAAACAAGCATCTTTAACCTCTGAGCCATGTCCCTAGCCTTTGGAGAAAAAAAAAAAATATATATATATATATTTAAAAATTTTTATTTTAGAGAGAGAAAAAGAGAGAGACTGAGGGAAAGAGAATTAGCGCACCAGGGCCTCAGTCACTGTAATTGAACTCCAGACACTTGCACCACCTAGTGGGCAAGTGTGCCCTTGCACTTGCCACACCTTTGTGCCTCTGGCTTATGTGGATCTGAAGAGTTGAACATGGGTCCTTAGGCTTCACAGGCAAGCGCCTTAACCGCTAAATCATCCCTCTAGCCCTGCTACTTTTCTTTTCTTTTTTCTTTTCTTTCTTTTTTAAAGATAAGGTCTCACTCTAGTCCAGTCTGATCTGGAACTCAAAGCAATCCTCCTACCTCTAGAATTAAAGGTGTGAGCCAGTCAGTTTAAAATATGTTATTTATTTAATTTTTTTTTTCCCTCTAAGGTAGGGTCTCATTCTAGACCAGGCTGACCTGAAATTCACTATGTCTCTGGCTGACCTTGAACTCATGGTAACCGTACCTCTGCTTCCCCAGTGCTGGGATTAAAGGCATGTGCCACCAAGCTGGGCACCAGGGCCTCTTGTCACTGCAGTCTCCAGATGTACATGCCATGCTGTGTATTTGGCTTTACGTGGGTACTGAGAAATTGAACCTGTCAAGCTTTGTAAGCTAGTGCCTTTAACCACGGAGCCATCTCCCCAGCCACCTTTCTTTTTATATTGAAGTTTTTGAGATCTCAGGATCTCACATAGCCCTAGCCTATGTAGCAGATAGCCTTAAACTTCTGATTCTATTGCTTCTACCAACCAAGTGCTAGGATTATAGGTGTAGGCCACTTTACCCAAACTTTCTTATTATTTTGAGGCAAGGACTCTCTAGATAAACAAAGTTGACCTTGAACTTGGTATACAGCTCAAGCTGGCCTGGAACCCAAATTTCTCTCACTTTAGCTTCCTGTGAGATTGGATAAAAAGGTATTTACCACCATACCTAGCAAAGAATCTATAAATACAGTGGTTCTTAGACTTGAACTGCACATCACCTTGGAAGCTTATTAAAATACATATTTCTTGCCAGGTGTGGTGGTGCATGCCTTTAATCCCAGAACTCGGGAGGCAGAGGTAGGAGGATTGCTGTGAGTTCGAGGCCACCTTGAGACTACATAGTGAATTCCAGGTCAGCCTGAGCTAAAGTGAGACCCTACCTCCAAAAACAAAAACAAAACAAAACAAAAAAACAAAAACATATTTCTAGGCTCTACAATTAGAGATTTTAACTCAGTACTACTATTTATGGAGTTTCTGAACTTGCACTAACAGCTTCATGTGGTTATTGTAGCAAACTTTTCCCTTGGGGAAATGCAGACACATATCTTCCCCCCAAACAGAGGAAAGATGGCAGACCAAAGTACAATTACACTGCCACGTGTGATGGTGCACGCCTTTAATCCCAGCACTTGAGAGGCAGAGGTAGGAAGATTGCCATGAGTTCAAAGCCACCCCGAGACTACATAGTGAGTTCCAGGTCAGCCTGGGCTAGAGTGAAACCCTACCTCGAAAAAAAAAAAAAAAAAAAAAAAAAAAAGGGCTGAAGAGATCACTTAGTGGTGGTTAAGGCACCTGCCTGAGAAGCCTAAGAACACCCATTTGAATCTCCAAGTCCCACGTTTAGCCAGACACAAAAGTGATGCAAGCACACAATGTTGCACATGCACACAAGGGGGCGCGTCATCTGGAGTTCATTCACGGCAGTTGAGAAGCCCTGGTGTGCCCATTCTCTCTCTCAAAAAAAAAAAAAAGTATAATCACACCAATATCAGTTCAGTGAGCCAATGAGTTTATTGGGGGGGGGGCACTTATAGAGCATGGTGAGCGGTTATTTATAGGAACATGGAATCCTCAAAACAGACACTTTGGTGGGGCTTCTTGGTCAAAGTTACTCCTTGGGAGAAATAATTTCAAGCTCTGTGGATCTGTTTCCAATGTTCCCTGGGTAATTGGTACCCACACAGGTGTCCGGACTAATCAAAGATTTTTTTTTTTGTTTAAGAAAGAGAGAGGGCTGGAGAGATGGCTTAGCAGTTAAGGCGCCTGCCTCCTAAGTCTAAGAACGCCAGTTCCAATCTCCAGCGGTTCCAATCTCCAGGTCCCACGTTTAGCCAGATGCAAAGTGACGCAAGGGCACAATGCTGCACTTGATCACAAAGGGGTGCACACATCTGGATTTCGTTTGCAGCAGCTGAGAGGCTGCTGACACGCCCATCTCTATCTGTCTTCCTCCCCGTGTCTCTCTCCAAAGAAAAAAAAAGAGACAGAGAGAGAGAGAGAGACAGACAGAGAGAGAGAGAGACAGAGAGAGAATGAGTGCGCCAGTGGCCGCTCAGCTGTTGTGAATGAATTCGATGCATGTGCTCCCTTCGTGGCCATGTGCAGCATTGCACGCTTGTGTCACTTTTTGCATCTGGCTAAAAGTGGGACCTGGAGATCAAACGGGTGTTCTTGGGTGCTTGGCAGGCAGGCAGGCGTCTTAACCGCTAAGGCATCTTTGCAGCCCTCAAAGATATTTTCAAACACTGGTGCTAAGAGTTTATACTGTCTTACTTGTCCTTCTTTTTTCTTTAAAGTTTTATTTATTTTTATTTATTTGAGAGTAAGAGAGACAGGCAGAGAGAGAGAGAGAGAGAGAGAGAGAGAGAGAGAAAAGGCACACCAGAGCCTGTAGCCACTGCAAACAAACTCCAGACACATGTTTCCCCCTGTGCATCTTGGCTTCTGTAGGTACTGGGGAATCAAACCTGGGTCCTTTGGCTTTGCAGGCAAGTGCCTTAACAGCTAAGCCATCTCTCCAGCCCCTTTACTTATCCTTTTCTGAAAATTTCTAGGATAAATTAATTGGTTTAGATTTGTATTGTTTTCAAGACTGATAACAGGTTCTGTCTGTGTTTATAACTATTAGATATTTAAAGAATATATGCTTACTTTCTATGCCTCAGATATGGCTTATGCTGCCACAGGACAATCATATTTTAAAAGGTTAAACAAAACGACTTTAAGCTCTTTTGCCACTCTTTTTTACCCCCCCAGGTAGAGTTTCACTCTCTAGTCCAGGCTGACCTGGAATTCACTATGTAGTCTCAGGGTGACCTTGAACTCACAGTGATCCTCCTACCTCTGCCTCCTGAGTGCTGGGATTAAAGGCATGCACCACCATGCCCAGCTCTCTTTTGCCATTTTTTAACTAAATCTATTTCGGTAATCAAATGTGCTCTCTCTCTATATACATCCAGGTTGGAGTAACTTCCTAAGTGCATTAATAACCTATGCAGAAGCCAAACCCAACTGGAATCATTGGAACTAAAAAGGCCAATATTTTGGCCTGTGCTCCCAGGTCATGAGGTCACTGGAGATGATGGGACACTTCTACACTGGCCCCCTGGTAAGTCACCTGTCTTCCTGATCAGGGAGGATACGGAGACACAAACAAACAAACAAACAAACAAACAAACAAACAAACAAACAAACAAATCAGTGTACAGTTTGAAACAGGAGAGTCACAACTGAGGAGCAATCAGTTCTCCTGGCTTCCCCCAAAAGGGAAAACTACTTGGCCAGCATGACCCTGACTCATCCTAACCAACGAAAAACACCAGTAAGCTATAGGGCTACTCCTGGGTCTCTAAAGTCTCCTTTGGTTTGGAGAGCCATTAGTGACCTCCACAATTAATCCCTGATTAAATTTTGGCTATCTGTTTGGTCTTAAACACTGAGAGAGAAATGTATAACCAAAGATAAAGGGACACCTCAAATATATGAATGGCCTGTTAAGTTATACAACAAGAGCTTTCCAAGAGGGGAAACAAGCAAGGCCTTAAGACATGTTGTCCCCATCTCTAATAGTTCTAATTCTATAATAAGGGAAAACAACCATAGATGTCAAAAGGGTTTTTTTCAGCTGGGTGTAGTGGTACACGCTTTTAATCTCAGCATTCAGGAGGCAGAAGTAGGAGGATCACCATGAATTCGAGGCCACTCTGGGACTACATAGTGAATTCCTGGTCAGCCTGGGCTTGAGTGAGACCCTACCTCGAAACCCCCTCTTCCCCAAAAGAGGGTTATTTTCAAATCTGGAATATATATATACACACACACACACACATATGACTCTGACCAAAGGTTGCTTAATTCAAAAGATTTCCTTAAACTAGGAACAACGGTGAATCTCTTCTAACTTGTGCTAGGACATCCTTAAGCAAGTCCTGAGACCAAAAAATGTATTTGTACAGCTTTTAATGGCACCCAATGGCTTTATGGTACCAACCTTTGGCCCTGGCTACCTCAGGACAAATTTAAAAAGGTACTCTCTGGAAAGCTATTATACAAAATATAGCATCAAAGTTAAATGTTGTGTATATGTTTCTGATAATTCTGCTAATATCTTGACTGTTTTACAAGCCATACAGAAACAGATTTAGACTATGTCAGACAGTACTGTGCCATTTTATGAACAGTTCTGCAAGAAAATCTCAGCCAGCTCATGCTTGAATGGTCCTGAGACAATCCAACTCCGTCTACCTGGGTTTCCTAGAATGCTCCCCAAGCCTGGAAGTCCATAAGAAGGACAACCCTGAAGATGACCAGATTGCTGTATGCTCACTTCTCATTAACTCCTTACTTTTATTCTTTCTCCCCAACATTCTCTTCCAAGACTATCTTTCCTGTATTCTATCAATACACTTCTGGGGTCCTTTAGAATAGTTCCCCTCTCTGGGAGAGACTTTCTAACTGACACAACTTTGTTCCCCATTCAGCAGGAAATAGTTAACAATCTGACATCATATTCCCTTTGTCGTCGTCTTCTTTTTTTAAAGATATAATTAATTAATTTATTTGAGAGAGAGAGAGGCAGAGAGAAAGAGAGAGTGCATACGCGCGAGAGAAGGGGCGCACCAGGTTTCCAGTCACTGCAAACGAACTCCAGATGCATGTGCCCTCTTGTGCATCTGGCTTACATGGGTCCTGGAGAATCGAACCAGGATCCTTTGGCTTTGCAGGCAAATGCCTTAGCTGCTGAGCCATCTCTCCAGCCCCCCCCCTTTGTCTTCTAAAAGCAGTTAGTGTGTCTTCTCATGAGAGGGGGAAATGAAGGAGGGTAGAGTTAGGGTGACTGGACCCTTGAAGATAAAAAGGGCAGGAATGTTTTTTCTTATCTCTTGCCTAGTTCCAAAGAACTGTTTTTCCACAGTCAGGACCCCTCCTGGAAGAGAGGTCTTTCATAGGGTTTAAACATTGTGGTTGGTCAAATTAAGCTAATCTCCTCCTGAGACAGCCCCTAATCCTAACCAACCAACTGGCCCTCTGGTTCACCTGGGCCAAAAGACATCACCTAAGGTTACAAATACTTTTGCAATGGGAGGGCAGGCTTGCTGGCTCTCTGATCACTTGGGAACTTCCAGTTGTGGGTAAGTTTTTCCCTTGGCTGGGCCTGGGCTGGCTAGGCCCTAGCCCAGGCCCAGCCAGGAGGGCCCCCTAACCCTTACTCTCTGCATGGGTTCTTTGTCTCCTCCAGCTCCCTACATGGCAGCAGCTCCTTGAACTTTCTTTTTTCTTTCTAAGCTTTTTCTCCAGATCCCTATCTGGTCACATGGACTCCTGAGCTACACGGGCTTTTGGGCTCCACATGGAGTACTTCTCTTCTCCCTGCTTTGTCTCTCCTTACCTCTCAGCCTTCCCCTTCTGCACTCCTTTGTAAAAATCTGAATGTGTTATTTAAAAAAAAAAAAAATCCCTTGGATACTTCTCTCTCAATTTCAGGATGAGAGCTTACCTACACAGCGTTGGAACCCCAGAGCAGCTGCACCACCAAGAAGCCTCATCCCACCCTGAATGGCGACTTCCCTGTGGCAGCTTCCAGAAGCTCCTTGTCCCTGTCCAGGAGTATGGGACCCCAGAGCAGCATTTCAGTGGATAGCAGCACTATCCCCTATGGATACTTCTCCCTCAGTCTTGGAGTGAGGGCTTACTTACAGAGCATGGAGATTGCCTCATTACTGTTTCTTGAATCTTTTTACCCTCTATATACTCTCTCTCCCTGAAGTCACAAGACCTCCTGCATTATTATATTCGGGAGGCACCTGAATCTTGGGTGGGGGTCTGATGACCCTTCCCATGCCTTCTCTCATATGTTGACTCAGCTGGGTTTATTTTTATTTTTGAGAGAGAGAGAATGGGCACACCAGGGCTTCTCAGCCACTGTGAATGAACTCCAGATGCATGTGCCCCTTTGTGTGTATGTGCGACATTGTGCTCGTGTGTCACTTTTGCGTCTGGCTAAACATTGGACCCAGAGATTCGAATAGGCGTTCTTAGGCTTCACAGGCAGGTGTCTTAACTGCTAAGCCATCTCTCTAGCTTGACTCAGTCGTTTTTGATCAACCTTTCAATGCATAGGAAATTTGTCATACAACAGTGGTTCCAGGTTTTTTTTTTTGAGGAGTCAGCGCAGGACACTGGTATTTATTTTAGAGCTCAGGCCCGGCCCGGCCCGGCCCTGCCCTGCCCTGCCCTGCCCTGCCCCTTTGATAGCTCAGAAGGAGCACAGGGAAGGCACAGGTGTTTTGGCTTCATGGAGCACTGTGGATACCATCTGGGATGGGGCTGGACCATGCTGTGGTCATGCAGACTCCATGGACATTACTGAGCCTGTAGCTGTTAGCAAAACACACATCTGTCACCATAAAAAAAAACCATGTACTGCTGGGCATGGTGGCACATGCCTTTAATCCCAGCACTCAGAAGGCAGAGTTAAGAGGACTGCCATGAGTTCAAGGCCACCCTGAGACTCCTTAGTGAATTCCAGGTCAACCTAGGCTAGAGCGAGACCCTACTTCAAAAAAACCAAACAACAACAACAACAACAACAACAAAAAACCACCATGTACTAAGGCTGGGTGTGGTGGTACATGCCTCTAGTGTGAAACCCTATGGTGGGGGTGGGGGACAAAACAAAACACAACACAACCATGTGCTATCCAAGGATTTTTTTTTCTTTTTTCTTTATTTGGTTTTTCAAGGTAGGGTTTCACTCTAGCCCAGACTGACCTGGAACTCACTATGTAGTCTCAGGGTGACCTCAAACTCACAGCAATCCTCCTGAGACCTCTGTCTTCCAAGTGCTGGGATTAAAGATGTGCACCACCATACTAGGCTATCCAAGGACTTTTTGACAATCACTGAACTATCTATTTTGAGGAGTTCACTTTATATTCCACTTGGAGTTAATCTTCCTATCTTCCTTCCTTCCTTTCCTTCCCTCCATTTGAGAGAGAAAATGGGCCTTTCAGCTGCTGTGAATGAGCTCCAGACACATGTGCCCCTTTGTGGGCATGTGCGACATTGCATGCTTGCATCACTTTTTGCATCTCCTATAAGTGGGACCTGGAGATTTGAACAAACTTTCTTAGGCTTTGCAGGCAGGCACCTTAACCGCTAAGCCAGCTCTCCAACCCTACCCCGCCCCTTTTTTGTTTTTTTTGAGGTAGGGTCTCACTCTAGCTCAGGATGACCTGGAATTCACTATGTAGTCTCAGGGTGGCCTTGAACTCATGGCGATCCTCCTACCCCTGCCTCCCCAGTGTTAGGATTAAAGGCGTGTGCCACCACACTGCCCCCCTCCCCTTTTTTAAAGAACTCATTGTGTAGTCCTAGGCTGGCCTCAAACTCATGGTGATACTCCTACCTCTGCCTCTTGAGTGCTGGGATTAAAGACATGTGCCACCATGTCCAGCTAATGCTTCTTTCTATTTCAAACTCAAATGGTAGTCTTTAGCAGAAAATTAGGAAACATTTTGCCCCCCTCCATGAGACACAATCTCATTCTATAGCTTAGGCTGGCCTTGAATTTGCAGCAATCTTCCTGCTTTAGCCTCCCAAGTACTGAGATTATAGGAGTGAGTCACCATGGCAGACTTGGAAAACTACTTGTAGCCAGTAGTCCCTGTTGGAATTTACAATAGTCTTTGCTATGATACATACTCACCCCATTCTGTGGAGTGCGACCATCTTACTTTCAACAGTGGTTTGTTGGTCCAAAAGAGCATCCAGCTCTCTCTCCACCACTTTCTAAAACAGAGAAACATCTTATCATTAATGGGTAGAAAAACTTTTTTTTTTTTCAGTACTTAGGTTTGAACACTACCAGAGCTTTAGCCCTGGTCCTAAATAGAAAGAATTTTAAATTACCTAACTCTAGCCAGGTGTGGTGGCTCATGTCTGTAATCCCAGCCCTTGTGAGACTGAGGTAAGAGGATCTTTGTGAGCCAAGGGCCAGCCGGGGCTACAGTGAAACCCTATCTTGAAAAAAGAGGGGAGGCTGAAAGATGGCTTGGAGGTTAAGAGACTTACCTGCAAAGCCTAATGACCTAGGTTCAATTTCCCAGTACCCATGTAAAGCCACATTCACAAAGTAGCATATGCATCTTGAGTTTGTTTGTAGTGACTAGAGGCCCTGGTGCACCCATTCTCTCTCTCTGCTTGCAAATAAATAAATATTAAAAAACAAAAAAACAGGGCTGGAGAGATGGCTTAGCAGTGAAGGAACTTGCCTGCAAAGCCAAATGACTCAGGTTCAACTCCCCAGGACCCAGCATATATATGAAGAAAATATATATATATATATATATGAAGAAAAAACAACAACAAAAACATGTTACTTCACAGCCACTTAGCTAAAGAGTGAATCTCATTTCAAATTTCTTCTTCCACGATGTTTCCCTTGTACTACACATGGCTTTGTTTTGTTCCCACTAGATTTAAATAAGACTTCAATTTTGCATTTACCACATTTAGTAATTATTGTCATTCTTATATAAATATTTATTTTGAGACAGTGTCTCCTGTAGCCCAGAGTGGTCTTGAATTTACTCTATAACTGACAGTGACCTTGAACTCCTGATCTTCCACCCCTTATTTCCCGAGTACTTGGATTACCAGACATATGGTAAAACACCCAACTACTTTACATGTATATCTACTCCATCTAGCAGGTGAGCACTACAATGAGAGATGAACTTTAATTGAATGTCACTAGTACAGTGCTTCACACATGTAGGCTTTAAGATATAATGGCTGCCGGGTGTGGTGGCGCACGCCTTTAATCCCAGCACTTTGGAGGCAGAGGTAGGAGGATTACCAGGAGTTCGAGGCCACCCTGAGACTACATAGTTAATCCAGGTCAGCCTGAACCAGAGTGAGACCCTACCTTGCAAAAAAAAGAAAAAAAAAAAGATATAATGGCTAAACAAGTGAAATTTCCAAAGTGGCTAACACACACTCATTTCTTTCTTCTGTATCTCAGTACACTGAGGGAATAACTACATTTCTATCTCAGTAAAGCCATTTATTGTGCTCTCTCAATTTTTGTACCCTTAAGCTTTAGTTGAGTTTATTATTGTTTTTAAGAACAGGGTCTCTCTATGTAGGCCAGGTTAGCCTTGAATTTGATATTCTTCTGCCTCAGCCTCCAGAGTGCTGGGATTACAGGTGTATATTACCATTCCTGGCTCTGCTTTGATTCTTTACCTATAAAATAGAGATAGCAATAAATACTACATAGGATTGTTGTGCAAACCAAACAGAATAACAAAAGTGCTTAATATGGGGCTGGAGAGATGGCTTAGCGGTTAAGGTGCCTGTCTCCTAAGCCTAAGAACGCTGGTTCCAATGTCCAGCGGTTCTAATCTCCAGGTCCCACGTTTAGCCAGATGCAAAGTGAGGCAAGGGCACAATGCCGCACTTGCCCACAAGGGGGCGCACACATCTGGATTTCGTTCACAGCAGCTGAGAGACTGCTGGCGCGCCCATCTCTGTCTCCCTCTCCATCTCTGTCTATCTCTCTCTGTCTCTCTCTCCAAAAATAAATAAAAAAATAATAAAAAATTTTTAAAAAGTGCTTAATATGTAGCATACAGTTCAATGATACCCAGAGGAAAACTTCCTGACAGTCATCAAATACAAAGACAGAACCAATATGGTTACATCAGAAAATCTCATGTTCATGCCCTGACAAATTACTGATTCAATGAATGCATACATGGAATGTTAAGTCAAGAGTACCTAACTTTAAACACTTCTTGCTGAGAAAATACAAGCAGTTGATACAAGGTAATATTCAAAGATATTAACGGCCTTCTCTCACTGTCAGTCTTAATTTGTGTGTGTGTGACGTATGCATGCAGATGCACTCACATGCCCAAGGTAGTTTTCATAAGACCCAGAAATTCTCCAGTCTTTGCTACCCACAGGACTGGAATTATAGACATGTGTGGCCATTCCCACCTGTTTACATAGGTCTTTGGGAATCAAACTGAGGTGGTCTCAGATCCTCTCAGGCCCTCATGCTTACAGCAAGTACACTTTATTTGCTAAGCCTCAGGGCCCTTAAGCTCAATTTTACATTCAACTTTACTTAAAACTGTTACTGGTTAAGACGCTTGCCTATAAAGCCTAAGGACCCATGTTCAATCTCTCTCCAGATCCCATGTAAGCCAGATACACAAAGGTGAGACAAGTGCAAGGTCATACATGCTCACTAGGTGAGGCAAGCGTCTGGAATTTGGTTGCAGCAACTGAGGCCCTGATGCGTCAATTCTCTCAAAAAAAAAAAAAAAAAAAAAAAAAAAAAAAAAAAAAAAAAAAAAGAAAAGCCAGGTATGGTGGCGCACACTTTTAATCCCTCCCAGCACTAGGGAGGGAGGCAGAGATAGGAGGATTGCTGTGAGTTCAAAGCTACCCTGAGAAAACATAGTGAATTCCACGTCAGTCTGAGCTAGAGTGAGACCCAGCCTCAAAAAACCAAAAATAAATTTAAGAAAAAAAGTGTTTTGGAAAAAATACTTAGAATCCAGGCATGGTGGCTCATGCCGAGAATACCAGTACTCAGGAGGCTGAGGCAGGAAGATCACAATGAGTTAGAGGTCAACCTGGGCTGCCAAGTGAGTTTTAGGTCACCTGGACTAGAATGAGACCCTACCTTAAAATGCCAAACAAGATGGGCATGGTGGTGCATTCCTTTAATCCCAGCACTCGGAGGCAGAGATAGGATTGCTGTGAATTTCAGACCACCCTAACATAGTGACTTCCACATCAGCCTGAGCTAGATAGAAACCCTACCTCAAAAAAAAAAAAAAAAAAAAAAAAAAAAAAAAAAAAAGGTCAAACAAACCAAAATCCCTCACTTTTAGATCCTTCTGACTAGCAATGACAACTACACTGGAAAGTGTACTGAGAGGATCAGATTACCATGGAAAAGTAAAGGAGGTCTATGGAGATTGCACGTTATCAACTGAAATGAATCTTGAATTATATCCACATCATTCATATGACAGTACATCAGAGGTACAAGTGAAGTGACTTATCCAAGAGCCAGACAGTTGTGCCTGTCTCTTAATAAAATTTCAAACTCCTAGCAGGATGCAGTGATGTTCGCCTGTAACTCCAGCTACTCTGATATGGGAAGGCAGCTTGGGCAACATATTGAGGCCATCTCAACGAAAAAAAAAAAAAAAAAAAAAGAAGAAGAAAGAAAATGGGGGTGGGAGGGGAGATGGCTCAAAGGATAAGACAAACACTCAAGGGTACCTGAGCTCAGAACCTATCACCCAGTAAAAAACTGGACACTGAAGCAGGAGGTTGCAATCCCAGCCAAACGTAAGGGCAGGAAGAGAGGCAGAGACAGGAGAATGTGCAGGAAGGTCTGGGTTCTGTTAGACAGGCCAAAGCAGAGGTGAACAACAATGTGAAAGCCTGCACAAGCAGGTGGGAGGCGAGGGCTAACACCCGAAAGCTGTCCTCTGACACCCACACACGCGCTGTGGCACGCAAGCACCCGCACTCGCATGCATGAGCACACACTCTCTCAAAGAATAAAAACTCCTTCACAGCTCTGCATTTCCCAGAAACGCTAAAAGTGCACCGACAAATCATTTCCTACAAAGGAAAGCTTTAAAACTTCAAGTTAATTTGCAACAACACCTGACATAATTAAGACAATGGAAAACACCTAGTTCTTAATTTTTACTGCCGGATCCAGTGCAGTTCTTATTTTAAAAATCAAAGGACTTGTCAGATGTCTAATTTTACTCGCCCAGGAAATCAATTAGGGGGAAGAGAGAATACAAGAAGCAGTAGATTGCCCAAGTAACCAGGTCAAACAAGCTTGAAGGCGTTTAAGCTTGGGTGAAGAATTGACAGGTGCCCCCAGATGCCCAACTACAGTAAAGCTTCTCGAGTAGGGATTTTTCAATGCCCCTCGCCCCGACCCCCGTGAAGGACAGTGGTGGTTTCATATTCCGGTCGGCTCGCTGCCCCTGGATCCCCATAGAGGAGGCTCAGCCCCCCACCTCCTCGCCGCACAGCCGTTCGTACACAGCTTCCAGCTCCTGCAGTTCTGTCAGAGAGCGAATGAGGTCGGTGGAGATTTCCGAGCAGCGACCTCCTCCCACGCCCTCAGACATTGGCACTCCTGACAGCTTCACAGGGGATTCCTGTTCCGCCATCTTTGTTCCCATTCGGTGCTTCCGGGCTCGTGAGGACCCCTCCACGTTGACGCGCAGAGTCTTTCGGGCTGCCCACAGAGATGCCCGATAAACAAAATTTTAAAGTTTAATTAAAAAAAATATATACTACCATTCCAGCCCGGCAATGTGTAATATTTAAGTAATTGTAAATGTTGTGTGGAAAACAAGATGGAACCATTTTTACAAAAAAAAAAATCACATATATTTTTCAGGCTTGGATTGGGTTCCTCTTTCCGTCGCCCGCCACACCAAAGGCCCCGGGCCTTGATTGCTAATGGCGGATGCCGGCCGCTTGATATTGGCTTGGGCTTAGGCCTAGGGAGATTTGTCATCCATCGGATCCCGACGCCATCCTTCCTACTGCAGGGTAAAGAATTGGCCTCGTAACTTCTCTTGACCCCAAGGAAGAGGAGAGCGATCCCGCCCGAGAGGGGCGCCCAGCATTTCGGCGGGAGGCTCGAGCAGTGTAGGCCCCAGTGGCTCCGCAGGCGGTGAGGACATGGAGTGGGGAGCGTGGGGTGCGAAAACGGTTTTCTGGGTTCTTTCCCAGCTTCTGTCCACAGAATGGGAACGAGCCCCGGTTCAAAGTAGTTCTTGGAAGTTTACCGTAGTTGTGGCGCTCATCAGTGGCCCCAACACTTGAGAGTCGAGGCAGTAGATTGGCGAATTGGAGGCCAGCCTGGGCTACATGGAAAGATCCTGTCTCAATAAAAAGAAAAATTTGGGGCTGGAGAAATGGCTTAGTGTTTAAGGCACTTGCCTGCAAAGCCAAAGGACCCAGGTTCGATTCCCTAGAACCCACGTAAGCCAGATGCACAAGGGGGTGGACGCATCTGGAGTTCGTTTGCAGCGGCTGGAGGCCCTGGCGCGCCCAGTCTCTCTCTCAAATAAATAAAGAAAAATAAAATATTTAAAAAGAAAAGTTTTAAAGGCAATTGTAGAAATTACCTCCGGAACGAGAGGTGTGAGAAGGAGCGTGAAGGACATCTACCGAGACAGACAGACAGACAGACAGACAGAGAGAGAGAGAGAGAGAGAGAGAGAGAGAGAGAGAGAAATGTTCCTTGAGAGAATTTGGAAAGCTTGTTTAAAGGGCCTAAGTGACAGAAAGTCTTTGGAAAGAGGATTATGGTTTGAATTTGTGCTTTCGTAGTTGGACATTGTGTTTCATACTCTGTAGCTATTTTCTCGTGCAAAATGAAGGATAATACCTATTTTTCAGACCGTTTAGGTGTGACCAAGTACCCTTGGAACATGAAGTAGGGATGGAGTGAGAAATCAAGGGCATTTACAGTAATCGCAGAGGAGATAGATGCTAGGGGAGTTCTAAATCTTAGCACATTTGGGTGGTTAATGTTTCCTGGTGGTTAGTTCTTCGTCCAGCCAGCATACTCTTTTTCCACCTTGTAGGAATTCAGTTGTGTTTTCATGAGTTCAAAAATTAAATATTTTATTTGCAAGGAGAGAATGAGAATGGGCTCCCCAGGGACCCTTGCACTGCAAATGTACTCCAGATGCATGTGCTACTTTGTGCATCTAGCTTTATGATGGTACTGAGCAATTGAACCCCTGGTCATTAAGGCCATCCTGAGAGGTCAGCCCGGACTAGAGTGGAACCCTACCTTGAAAACCAAAAAAAAAAAAAAAAAAATCACATTTAGCACCATATATGATTCAAATGAAAACTAAGACACCAAAAAATTTGTGTTTTGCAGTAGGGTCTCACTGTGGTCTAGACTGACCTGGAACTCACTCTATAGTCCCAAACTGGCCTCAAACTGAGGTGATCCTCCTATTTCTGCCTCCCGAGTGCTGGGATTAAAGTTGTGTCATGCCCCACACACCTGATTAAGATACCAGTATTAATCTGTTAGGTAATCAAATGTCCGAAGTATTTAACATTTCTTTAGCTGGTTATGGGCACCTGACTCTCATACATGGCTTTTTTTTGAGAGACAGAGATGGGCGCTCCAGCAGTTGAGCTGAACGAAATCCAGATGTGTGCGCCCCCTTGTGGTCAAGTGCAGCATTGCGCCTTTGCATCACTTTTGCATCTGGCTAAACCTGGGACCTGGAGATTGGAACCAGCATTCTTAGGCTTAGGAGGCAGGCGCCTTAACCGCTAAGCCATCTCCAGCCCATCATACATGGCTTTTGAAAGTCAACTTGGCAATATCAAAATGTCATCTACCAATTGCCCTTTTTTTCCTCTCTCTCTCTCTCTTTCTTTCTTCTTGTTGTTTTTTTTGTTTTGTTTTGTTTTTCGAGGTAGGGTCTTGCTCTAGCCCAGGCTGACCTGGAATTCACTCTGTAGTCTCAGGGTGGCTTTGAACTCACGGCGACCCTCCTACCTCTGCCTCCCTACTGCTGGGATTACAGGCGTGTGCCACCACATCTAGCTACATTTTTCTTTTTCTTTTTTTATTGACAACTTCTTTAATTGTAGACAATATCCCATGGTACTTCACTCCCCCCACTTTCCCCTTTGAAACTTCACTCTCCATCATATCCCCTCCTCCTCTCGATCAGTCTCTCTTTTCAGTTTGATGTCATGATATTTTCCTCCTATTTCTTTTTAATATTTGTATTTATTTATTTGAGAGGGAGAGAAGTAAGTAATGGGACCTTGTTGCTGCAAAGGAACTCTAGACACATACTCCATGTGGTGCTTCTAGCTTTTCCTGGGTACTGGGGGGTTGACCCTGGGCTGCCAGGGTTTCTAAGCAAGCTTGTTTAACCACTGAACCATCTCTCCTGTCCCTTAATCTGCTTCTGGGAATTAATCTTACAAATAAACTTAAGCATGTTTGTAACATTTTAGAAAAATATTTATTTATTTGAGAGACAGAGAAAGAAGAAGATAGAGGAGAGAGAAAACACGCACGAGGGCCTCTAGCCACTGCAAAGGCACTCCATGTGCATTCGGCTTTATGTGGGTACTGGGGAATCAAATCCAGGTCCTTAGGCTTCACAGACAAGGGCCTTAACTGCTAAGCCATCTCTCCAGCCCTTTAACATTTTTTAATTTATTTACTTGAGAGCAGAGAGACAATGAGAATGGGTGTGCCAGGGCCTATTGCCACTGCAAAAGAACTCCAAATATGTGCATAACTTTGTGCATCTTGTTTTGTGTGGGTACTGGGGAATTGAAACCAGGCCTTTAGGCTTTGCAAGCAAATACCTGCAATCACTGAGTCATCTCTTCAGTCCATAATGCACCTTTTAAAAATTATATTATAAGCCAGGCGTTGTGGCACACGCCTTTAATCCCAGCACTCGGGAGGCAGAGGTAGGAGGATTGCCGAGAGTTCGAGGCCACCCTGAGACTACCTCTGCCTCCCGAGTGCTGGGATTAAAGGCATGCGCCACCACACCTGGCTACTGGAGTTTGTTTGCAGTGGCCTCCTGATCATACTGTCTCAGCCCCCTGAAAGCTTGCCTGGCTCTGTAATAAACCTTTGCTGGTTCTGCCTTCATCCAGAAGTTCTGCACAAAAATTTCTTTTAAAATAATGATTTGCGGGCTACAGAGTTGGATTAGTGGTTAAAGCACTTGCCTGCGAATTCTAAGGACCCATGTTTGATTCTCCAGATCTCGTGCAATCCAGATGCACATGGTGGGGTATGCCTCTGGAGTTTGTTTGCAGCAACTAGAGGCCCTGGTGCGGCCATCCTCCCTCCCTCCTCCCCCCCCACCCTCTCTCTCTCTCTCTCTCTCTCTCTCTCTCTGATAAATAAGAAATAGTGATGTGCCAACTCTTTTTCTGTCCTTAGCCTGCTTTGACTTTATACTCTGGAATACTGGGTGGCTCAGATTTGCTGCCACCATGTTCCTGTACAACCTGACGTTGCAGCGTGCCACTGGCATCAGCTTTGCCATTCATGGCAACTTTTCTGGTAAGTTCTCTACTTAATATCCTTGTGAGTTACTACATATTTTCTTATCTCATGGAAGAAATGTTTGCAATTTCTAAGAAAATAATTGTTGATAAATGTGAACAGTACAAATTTGGCTTGTAATCTATGAGTTTTGGGTTAAATTAAGTTGTATTATCTGTTTAATTTCACATGCACTTCTCAAGTAACACTAGGTCATAATTCTTAATCATAGGTACCTATCTCTTTCTAGGTGGTCTATTAGACATTCCAAGATGGATAAGCCATGTTTTTATGTTTCTTAATTCCAATGCAGAGTTTCACTCTAGTCCAGGCTGGCCTGGAACTGTGTAGCTTGTGTTGACCTCAAATTCAGTGCAATCTTCCTGTCTGCCTTAGCCTGCTGGTGCTGAGATTGTGTGAGCTACTGTAACCACATGAAATCATGATCCTTAATCTTGATAAGAATATCTTAATCTTGCCTTCAATTCTAGCACTGGGGAGGCCAGCCTTAGACTACAATAGTAAATTCCAAGTCATCCTGGGCTAGAAGGAGACCCCATTTCTAAGCCCCCCCCCCAAATGTCTTAATAGGGAGTAACAGCTGACACTTGGAATTCCAGCAAGCTTTCAGGAGGCTGAGACAGTATGATCAGGAGGCCACTGCAAACAAACTCCAGACGCGTGTTCCCCCTGTGCATCTGGCTTACGTGGATCCTGGAGAATCGAACTGCTCAAGTGTGTGTGTGTATTTTAAAGAAACCAGGGCTGGAGAGATGGCTTAGCATTTAAGGCGTTTGCCTGCAAAGCCAAAGTATCCCAGTTTGATTCTCCAGGATCCATGTAATCCAGATGCACAAAGGGGGCACATGTGTTTGGAGTTTGTTTGCAGTGGCTGGAGGCTCTTGCGTGCCCATTCTCACTCTCCCCTCTCTTTCCCTCTCTGCCTCTAATAAATAAATAAAAATCTTAAAAACAAAACAAAACAAAACAAGGTCAGGCTTGGTAGCAAATACCTTTAATCCCAGCACTTGGAAGGCATTGGTAAGAGAATCACTGTTAAGAACCTGCCTCAAAAAAAAAGAAAAAGAAAGGAAGAAAGAAAGGAAGAAAGAAAGAAAGAAAAGGAAGGGGGGAGGTAAAGTTGGACCTTAGTACTGTCCTTGAGGTGACAATAGAACTTTTGCAAGCAAGTGCCTTTAACTGCTGAGCCATCTCTTGGAAGATAGAAAATAACTGGTTGTGTAATTACAGTACTTAGGAGACTAATGCAGGAGGATATCTGAATTCTAAGCCAGCCTAGGCTATAATGTAAGACTCACCTCCCCCTCCCCCAAAAAAAGAGAGATGGGGAAAATTAGACGGCAGTTATAAATCTTTCCTTACCATTATAGATTGAACATTTGCAAATTAAATTAATCCCAAGTGATTTTGTTTTGTTTTGTTTTGTTTTTTGAGGTGAGGTTTCACTCTAGCCCAGGCTGACCTGGAGTTCACTATGTAGTCTCAGGGTGGCCTTGAACTCACGGAGATTCTCCTACCTCTGCCTCCTGAGTTCTAGGATTAAAGGCATGTGCCACCATGCCTGCCTGATACTTCTTTTTTTTTTTTTTTTTTTTTTTTTTTTTTTTAGGTAGCGTCTTGCTCTAGCCCAAGCTGGCCTAGAAGTCAATATATAGTCTCAGGGTAGCCTTGAACTCACAACAATCCTCCTACCTTGGCTGCAAGTACGTTTTTAGCTGCTAAACCATCTTTCCAGCCCTTACAAAACCTTTTTTTTTTTTTTGGTTTTTCGAGATAGGGTCTCACTCTAGCTCAGGCTGACCTGGAATTAACTATGTAGTCTCAGGGTGGCCTCGAACTCACGGTGATCCTCCTACCTCTGCCTCCCGAGTGCTGGGATTAAAGGCGTGCGCCACCACGCCCGGCTTCTTTTTTTTTTTTTTTTTTTTTTTTTTTTTAATATTATTATTTGAGAGAGAGAGGCAGATAGAGAATGAGTATGGACGCACCAGGGCTTCCCTGCCACTACAAACAAACTCCAGATGCTTATGCCCAGTTTTGTATTTCTGGCTTTATGTGAGAACTGAGGACTTGAACCTGAGCCATCAGGCTTTGCAAACAAGCACATTTTTTTTATTTTTTATTTTTTTGAGGTAGTGTTTCACTCTAGCCTAGGCTGACCTGGAATTCACTATGGAGTCTCAGGGTGGCCTTGAACTCATGGCAATCCTACTTCTGCCTCCCGAGTGCTGGGATTAAAAGTATGTGCCACCACGCACAACAAGCACACCAGCACAAACAAGCACCTTTAACCACTGTGCCATCTCTCCACCTTACAAAACTTTTTTTGTTTTTGTTTTTGTTTTTGCGAGGTAGGGTCTCACTCTGGTCCAGGCTGACCTGGAATTCACTATGTAGTCTCAGGGTGGCCTTGAGCTCTCAGCGATCCTCCCACCTCTGCCTCCCGAGTGCTGGGATTAAAGGTGTGTGCCATCATGCCCGGCTACAAAACTTTTAAAAAAAAAAACATTTTATTTTTTATTTGAGAGAGAGAGAGAGAAAGAGATTCAGAAATAGGCAGGTAGAGAGAGAGAATGAGTGTGCCAGGGCCTGCAGCCACTGAAACAAACTCCAGATGTGTGTGCTCCCTTGTGCATCTGGCTTATGTAGATCCTGGAGCATTGAGCCTCAAACTGGGGTCCTTAAGATTCACAGGCAAGCATTTAACCACTAAGCCATCTCTGTAGCCCAAGTTTTTTTGTTTGTTGTATTTTTTCCAGATAGGGTTTCACTCTGGTCCAGGCTGACCTGGAACTCACAGCAATCCTCCTACCTCTTCCTCTCTGGTGCTGATATTAAAGGTATACACGACCATGCCCAGGTAAACGTATCTTTTCAAGTTAAATAAGTTAATTTAAAACATTGGGCCCCAAACTTAATTATCTTTGTTGGTATTTCTGTCTATCTAGGTTACTTTTTGGACTTGTTCTGGTTGTTTATGATCTTTATTTTTTGGTGGTTTAGGAACCAAACAGCAGGAAATTGTTGTTTCCCGTGGAAAGATCTTGGAGCTACTTCGTCCTGACCCCAACACTGGCAAAGTCCATACTCTGCTCACTGTGGAAGTATTTGGTGTAATCCGCTCACTCATGGCCTTTAGGCTAACAGGTGGCACCAAAGACTATATTGTAGTTGGCAGTGACTCAGGACGCATTGTTATTTTGGAATACCAACCATCCAAGAATATGTTTGAGAAAATTCACCAAGAAACTTTTGGCAAAAGTGGATGCCGTCGCATTGTTCCTGGCCAGTTCTTAGCTGTGGATCCCAAAGGGCGAGCTGTTATGATCAGTGAGTGGCTTGCTTTATTTGCTCTACGTGCCTGTTATTTATTTACTTTTTTTGAGGGCTTGGTTGAACATAAGAATGCTGTGTTCTTGGCAGGGTACCATTGTATCGCTTATGGGTAAATTTTAGCATTGTATTTAGCATTATTTTGGGTTAAAGTTGTGTTTCCACTTTTACAAATGTTTCCTTTTAGAACGATGGGGAAAGTCTTAAGGTGCCAACTTTTTTGGAAATGGCTGTTTTTTGTTTGTAGCAAAGATTACAGTCAAATGATACTAGGTTATATGGTGAATATGGTTGCTTTTATCAGCCTGAAGTGATGATTCACATTCATGTCTCTTCTCTGATAAATTCTTGAAGGAAATTCTGTGTATCTGATCAGGTCTCAAGAGAGCAACTCTGAGCAATTGCAAAATCATTAGATAAGATTTAAAGACTAAAGCTAACAATTTGATTAATTATTTAGTTTCCCAATGTTCTTAAATCTAGTGTAAAATTAAAATCTTTTGAAGATTTAGTGTAATAAGATTTTTTTTGAAAGAAGGGAGCCAAAATGATTCTTTTGTTTGCTAACAATGCAGAGCAGAATCCTGAGTTACTATACTTCTAAGTCAGCGCTCACCGTAAATCTTACTTTAAAAAAACATTTTGATGTACATCTATCTGTTCTATGTCTTTGCATCATGTGGGAATCTGGTATGCTTGTTTCCTTTAATTACAGGTGCCATTGAGAAACAGAAATTGGTATATATCTTGAACAGAGATGCTGCAGCTCGACTTACAATTTCATCTCCCTTAGAGGCCCACAAAGCAAACACTTTAGTATATCATGTGGTTGGAGTGGATGTGGGATTTGAAAATCCTATGTTTGCTTGTTTGGAAATGGATTATGAGGTAAAGGGAATTGTGTCTTTATATTTCTTCCATTCATCCCAGTTTTCTCTGATTAAAAAATTTTTTAAAATTTGTTTTTTTTATTAATTAATTTATTTATTTATTTATTTATTTATTTATTTATTTATTTATTTGAGAGCAACAGACAGAGAAAGAGGCAGATAGATAGAGAATGGGTGCACCAGGGCCTCCAGCCACTACAAATGAACTCCAGACGCATGCACCCCCTCGTGCATCTGGCTTACGAGGGTCCTGGGGAATCGAGCCTTGAACTGGGGTCCTTAGGCTTCACAGGCAAGTACTTAAGCACCAAGCCATCTCTCCAGCCCCCCCCCCTTTTTTTCTTTAATTTTCGAGGTAGGGGCTTGCTTTAGCCCAGGTTGACCTGGAATTCACTATGTAGTCTCAGGGTGGCCTAGAACTCATGGCAATCTTCCTACTTCTGCCTCCCAAGTGCTGGAATTAAACTGGAATTTACTATGTGATTACAGGCTGGCCTTGAATTCACAGTAATCCTCCTACCTCTGCCTTTCCTAGTGCTGGGGTTAAACTGGAATTCACTATCTAGTTTTAGGCTATTCTTGAACTCACAGCATCCTCCTACCTCTGCCTTCTGAGTGTGAGGAATTAAAGGTGTGCACCATCATGCCACCTAAAATTTTTTTGAAGCAGGATCTCTAGTTCAGGCTGACCTGAAACTCATTCTGTAACCTTGGCTGACCTCAAAATCAGGGCAATCTTCTTATCTCAGCTAGGATTGAAGGTGTGTAATACCACGCCTGGCAGATACAAAACTTTGACTTTATGGTAACTGATTAGTCTCTATGCCTGTATTCCTTTAGGAAGCTGACAATGATCCAACCGGGGAAGCAGCAGCTAATACCCAGCAGACACTTACTTTCTATGAGTTAGATCTTGGTTTAAATCATGTGGTCCGAAAGTACAGTGAGCCTTTGGAGGAGCATGGCAACTTCCTTATTACAGGTACTTTTAAAGTTAATTTACTTCTTTGTGTGTATGTGTCCGGCCCACTTGCTTCTGGATTTGAATACCAGATGCTTGTGTCACTTTTTTCATCCGACTTATGTGGGTACCTTCAGAATTGAATCAAGGCCACAGGCTTTGCAACAAGCACAAGCACCTTTAACTGCTGAGCCATCTTCTCAGCCCACTTCCCCTTTTTTAAAATTATAGGGTTTCATGTATTTCAGGGTGGCCTTGAACTTACCCTTCTGCTTGAACCTTCTGGGTGCTAAGTTTATTTCATGTGACCATGAGGCTGGAACCTAGGGAATCATGCATGCCAACTAAGCGAGCACTGTTATCAACTGAGCTACATTCCTAGCACTTTTTTTTTTTAAATTTTTTATTTTTTCGAGGTAGGGTTCACTCTAGTCCAGGCTGACCTGGAATTTACGATGTAGTTCCAGGGTAGCCTCGAACTCATGATGATCCTACCTCTGCCTCCCAAGTGCTGGGATTAAAGGTGTGTGTCACCACACCTGGCTTAATGTATTTTTTTATTGACAACTTGAATAATTATAGACAATAACCAGTGGTAATTCCCTCCCTCCACCCACTTTCCCTTTTTTTTTTTTTTTTTTTTTGGTTTTGCGAGGTAGGATCTCACTCTGGTCCAGGCTCCCTTTCCCTTTTGAAACTCCACTTTATTATACCCCTTACCCCTTTTAATCAGTCTCTCTTTTATTTTGATGTCATCATCTTTTCCTCCTATTATGATGGTCTTGTGTAGGTAGTGTCAGGCATTGCAAGGTAATAGATATCCAGGCAATTTTGTGTCTGGAGGAGTGCATTGTAAGGAGTCCTCTTTCTTTGGCTCTTATATTCTTTCTGCACCTCTTCCACAATGGACGCTGAGCCTTGGAAGGTGTGATAGAGATATTTCAGTGGTGAGCATTCCTCTGTCACTTCTCAGTACTGTGGTGCCATCTGAATCATCCCAAGGTCATTGCCATCTGAACAGAGAAGCTTCTCTAACCAAAAGTGAGAGTAGCATTAATATATGGGTGTGAACATTAAGAGAAGTGCTTACTGGGCAGTTTGGTGAGCATAGTATATTAGCCAGACACCAGCAGACATTATACCCCTAGGGCTCATGACTAACCCTATTGTAGGTTTTTAGTATCAGGTCATATATTCCCTCCCATGGAGCAGGCCTCCAGTCCAATTAGAAAGCAGTTGGTTTTCCCCCATAACAGACATGCCACTATTGCCAACCCGTTGGCTCATTTGGCCTGGGTGGCCAAATTTAAGGCTTGTCGTGTCCATTGTTGAGTCTCTACTGGTGACTTCTCTCTCTTCCATGGAACTGCATGCATCATAGCATTGATTATTATTATTATTATTATTATTATTTTTTTTTTTTTTTGGTTTTTCGAGGTAGGGTCTCACTCTGGCCCAGGCTGATCTGGAATTAACTATGTAGTCTCAGGGTGGCCTTGAACTCATGGCGATTCTCCTACCTCTGCCTCCCGAGTGCTGGGATTAAAGGCGTGCGCCACCACGCCCGGCATAGCATTGATTTTTGAAGTAGGGTCTCACTCTGGTCCAGGCTGATCTGGAATTCACTATAGTCTCAGGGTGGCCTCAAACTCCCGGTGATCCTTCTATCTCTACCTCAAAAAACCAAAAAAAAAATTTTTTTTTAATTTTAATTTATTTATTTTGAGAGAGGGGAGGGAAAGAGGCAGGGGGAACAGGGGAAATAGGGGCACCAGGACCTCCAGGTACTACAAAGGAACTCCAGATGCATCCCCCAACCTGTGCATCTGGCTTATATTGGGACCTGGAGACTTGAACCTGGGTCTTCAGGCTTCGTAAACAAGCTCCTTAACCACTAAGTCACCTCTCCAGCCCCAGCATAGCTTTTTCCAGCTTTCTGTCAGCTGGTTTACATGGAGGAGGTTTTCAGCTCAGCTCCTGCAGGATTTCTCAGTGACCCAAGCACTGTTTTTTTTTAAATTTCTTAAAATCTTTCTTTCTTTCTTTTCTTTTTTTCTTTCTTTCTTTCTTTCTTTCTTTCTTTCTTTCTTTATTTATTTCTTTATTTATTTATTTATTTATTTATTTACTTGAGAGAGGGAGACAATGGGTACGCCAGGGCCTCTAGCCATTGCAAACGAACTCTAGACACATGCAGCTTCTTGTGCATCTGGCTTACGTGGGTCCTGGGGAATTGAACTGGGGTCCTTTGGCTTTGCAGGCAAACACCTTAACCAGTAAACCATCTCTCCAGCATCCCCCCTTTTTTTTTTTTTTTTTTTGGTTTTTCGAGGTAGGGTCTCACTTTGGCTCAGGCTGACCTGGAATTCACTATGTAGTCTCAGGGTGGCCTCGAACTCTCAGCGATCCTCCTACCTCTGCCTCCCAAAGTGCTGGGATTAAAGGCGTGCGCCACCACGCCCGACCCTTTTTTAATTAATTAATTAATTAATTTGGTTTTTTGAGCTAGGGTCTCACTGTAGCCCAGGCTGATCTTGAAGTCACTCTGTAGTCTCAGGGTAGTCTTCAACTCATGGGGATCCTACCTCTGCCTCCCAAGTGCTGGGATTAAAGTCCTGTGCCACCACAGCTGGCACTGTTTTATTATTTTATTTTATTTCATTTTTGGTTTTTTTGAGGTAGGGTCTCACTCTAGCTCAGGCTGACCTAGAATTCACTATGTAGTCTCAGGGTGGCCTCGAACTTGTGGTGATCAGCCTACCTCTCCCTCCTGAGTGCTGGGATTAAAGGCATGGGCCACCACACCCGGCCACTGTTTTATTTTGACAGAATTTCACTTTGTTTCCCAGGCTGGCTTTAGACTTAAGATTCTCCTACCTCAGTCTCCTGAGTTGCTGAGATTATGTTTGTCAGTGCACTGGAATTGAACACTTTTGTCTGCATCAGACCAGATGTCTGTATTCCCCAGTGGTATCGTAAATACCTGAGGAAAACTTGACTGTTCAGTTGAAATAGATCCGTTTGCAGGCCCTCATCTCAGCTCTTCAGTGGGCTTAACTTGGGAACTAGAGTGCCGGATTCTCAATGGTCAGCACAGCTTCACCGAGTCAGTGGCTCCTATTCGCTAGGCGACCATATTGTAGATCTGAGACTGAGTACTGAGGGTTTTTTTTTTTTTTTTTTTTTTTTTTTTGGTTTTTCGAGGTAGGGTCTCACTCCAGTTCAGGCTGACCTGGAATTCACTATGTAGTCTCAGGGTGGCCTCGAACTCACGGCAATCCTCCTACCTCTGCCTCCCGAGTGCTGGGATTAAAGGCGTGAGCCACCACGCCCGGCTTGAGCACTGAGTTTTATGTTTGGTGATAAAACCTGGATATATTATTAAGGCTGAGATCACCCAAGTTCATATAAACACACTGTTCTATATCTAAAGTAGACACCAGGAAGAAGAAACTCTTAGGGCTTGGGGAGATGACTTAGCAGTTAAAGGCATTTCATTGCAAAGCCTGGTGACCCAGGCTTACAACCACCCACATAAAGCCGGACAGGCTTTGATTGCAGCAGCAAGAGATCCTGACATACTCACACATATCCAAGCTCAAAAAAACAAAAACAAACAAACAAAAAAACACTTGGAATGTTTTGCAGCTTCACACACATAGCCTTCAAGCAGGAAAGAAGAGGTGTCATTGCTAAATTTAATTTATTTGAGATAGAGTGAGAAAAAGAGGCAGATATAGAGACGGAGGGAGTGGGTACGCCAGGGCCTCCAGCCGCTGCAAATGAACTCCAGACACATGTGCCACCTTGTGCATCTGGCTTTATGTAGGTACTAGGGAATCAAACTTGGGTGTCCTTAGGCCTCACAGGCAAGCACCTTAACTACGAAGCCACCTCTCCAGCCCTTAAATTTTATTTTTTTCTTTTTCTTTTTTTTGGTTTTTTTTTTTTCAAGGTAGGGTCTCACTCTGGCCCAGGCTGACCTGGAATTAACCATGTAGTCCCAGGGTGGCCTCAAACTCACTGCAATCCTCGTACCTCTGCCTCCCGAGTGCTGGGATTAAAGGCGTGCGCCACCATGCCCGGCTATTAAATTTTATATTTGTTTTAAAATACTTACGAAGCCAGGTGTGGTGGCGCACGCCTTTAATCCCAGCACTCGGGAGGCAGAGGTAGGAGGACTGCTGTGAGTTCGAGGCCACCCTGAGATTACAGAGTGAATTCCAGATCAGCCTGAGCCGGAGTGAGACCCTACCTCAAAAAGACCAAAAAAAAAAAAAAAAAAATTATGTATTTATTTATTTGCAAGTAGAGAAGGACAGGTACAGAGAAAGGGTGTGCTAAGGCGTCCAGCCACTGAACTCCAGATGCGAGCACATCTTTGCACTTTGTGAATCTGGGTTTACATGGGTACTGGGGAATCGATCTCAGGTCACTAGGTTTTATAGGCAAGTGCCTTAACCACTGAGCAATCCCTCCAGCTCTGAATTTTATTTTTTCCAACAGTTCCAGGAGGATCAGATGGTCCAAGTGGAGTGTTAATTTGCTCTGAAAATTATATTACTTACAAGAACTTTGGTGACCAACCAGATATCCGATGTCCAATTCCCAGGAGACGGGTAAGGTCTTTGCCAAAGAGAAGAAATACTTGTGTTTGTGGAATGAATTTAACCTTTTTTGATTACAGTTTAGTTTCTTAATTTAACTGCTGTCAAGTTTTAGCTTTTTTTGTTTTCCAAAATAGGGTCTTTCTCTAGTCGAGGCTGACCTAGAATTTACTACGTAATCTCAGGCTAGCCCTGAACTCATGGTGATCCTCCTGTCTCTGCCTCCGGAGTGCTGGGATTAAAGGGGTACACCACCATGCCTGGCAAGTTTTAGCTTTTTGCTAAAAGCTTTTTTTAAAAATAAAGCTGCTAATTTTTAAAGAGAATTATATTACTATGATATACAAGAGACATGTAGCCCAAGCTGGTTTCCAACTTGCTAGGTAGCTGAAAATGACTTTAAACTTCTGATCCTCCTTCTTCAACCTGCTGGGATTATAGGTATTTGCCACTATACCTTGTTTGTGGGGTGGATGATCAAACCTGGGGTTGTGTTACATGTGTGCAAGGTAAGCACTCTACCAAATGAACTGTATATCCCCAGCCTATGAAAGGAAATTAGGAAACAAGTTTTCATATCAGAATATTGGGTAGTGACTGGGGATGTAAAAAGTGTTAGTGTTTGCCTAGCATGTGTGATGCCCTTGGGTTCACTCCCCAGTACTTAGAAATAAAAAAAAAAAAAAAAAAGGGAAAAGGGAAAAAGCTTATAGGCAGTTGTCAATTTGTAATTACTGTATGTCTCTAACTTAATAAAGCAGATTTTTTTTTACAGGTGGTCTTTCTCTTTTCCCCCTCCTTCCTCTAATGTATTCCCGTTTACCCTTCACATATACTCAATAGTTCCTATTGTCTTAATTGTATTTGCCTTTTCTTTTTCTTTTTAGCTTTTTGTTGATGACTTCTATACATATTGACAGTATACTGTGATCATAATCCTATCTCACCACCTTCCCTTGTAACCCTCTTGAATTCCCACTGAATTTCTCCTTTCCAACTAGTCTTTTCTATTTTGATGTCATCGTTTTTTCCTCCTATTTAAATTTTTTAGTAATATTTTATTTCTATTTATTTATTGATTAGAGAAAGAGATGGGTGTGTTAGGGCCTCTGCCACAATGTGCTTCTGGCTTATGCTGGTTCTGGGTCCTTAAGCTTTGCATGCAAGCTCCTTAATCATTAAGCACCCTAATTTTTAATTAAAAAATTTTTTTTTGTTTTTTTTTGTTTTTGTTTTTCGAGGTAGGGTCTCACTCTAGCTCAGTCTGACCTGGAATTCACTATGTAGTCTCAAGGTGGCCTTGAACTCACGGTGATCCTCCTACCTCTGCCTCCTGAGTGCTGGGATTAAAGGCGTGCGCCACACGCCCGGCTGATTTTTTAAAAAACATTTTAAAATATTTTATTTATTTATTTGAGAGGAAGAGGCAGAGAGAGAGAATGGGTGTGCCAGGGCTTCCAGCCACTGCAAACAAACCCCATATGTATGCGCCCCCTTGTGCATCTGGTTTACATGGGTCCTGGAGAGTCGAAGTGGGATCCTTTGGCTTTGCAGGCAAACACCTTGACCAGTAAGCCATCTCTCCAGCCCTAATTTTTTAATTTTTAAAAAAAAATATTTATTTGCAAGGAGATGGGGAGAGAAGTAGAGAGAGAGAGAATATGCGTGTCCCAGGGCCTCTTGCTGCAAACAGATTCCAGACTCATATGCTACTTTGTGCATCTGGCTTTATGTGAGTACTGGGGGATTAAATCTGGGCCAACAGGCTTTGTAAGCAAGCATCAGGCCATCTCCCCAGCTCTGTTGCTCTTATTATACAGGTCTTATGTTGGTAGTGTCAGCTATTGGGAGATCATGAATACTATGGCCACTTGTGTTTGGATGACAGTATTGTAAGCACTGTATTTGTGGCTCTTAAATTCTTTCCATCACCTCTTCCACAGTGGTCCCTGAACCTAGGAGGATGTGATAGAGATGTCTTACTTAGTGCTGAAAACTCCACTGTTACTTCTTCTCAGCACTTCAGTGTGTTTTGTTGAGTCACCCCAGTGGTCACTGCCATCTGAAGAAAGAGGCTTCTGTAAACCAAAAGTGAGATTATTCATATATGGACATAAACATAAATATTTAGAGGACAATTTGGTGGGCATGATATATCCATTTAGCCAGACAACAGTAGTAGTTTCCCCCTCTTAGGTCTTATGACCTCTCTATCCAAAGGCTTTTGATTAGCTTCTTAGTACCAGGCAGGAATTCCTTCTTGAGATGTGGACCTTAAGTCCAATCAGTAGTTGCTATCAGTAGTAGCTTTCTCCCATAGCAGAAATGCCACCATTTCCCCAGTTTCTTTTCTTTTTTCCAAAGTAGGATCTTACTCTAGCCTAGGCTGAGCAATCTCCCCAGCCCTGGCTGGCACTCTGTAGCCCCTGTTCTCCTCAAACTTAGTGATCCTCCTACCTTAGCCTCCCCTAGTACTAGGATTAAAGGCCTTGCCACCACTGTGGCACTCTTTTTTTCTTCTCTCTCTCTCTCTCTCTTTTTTTGAGAGACAGGAAGAGGCAGAGAGAGAGAATGGGTGCACCAGGGCCATTTCAGCAGCTGTGAACGAACTCCAGATGCATGCGCCCCCTTGTGGGCAAGCACAGCATTGCACACTTGCATCACTTGTGTCTGGCTAAACGTGGGACCTGGAGAGTCAAACGGGGTTCTTAGGCTTGCTTGGCAGGCAGGTGTCTTAACCGCTAAGCCATCTCTCCAACCCAAGTCTTTTCTTTATTATGATGTATTTTGTCTACATTTTTACCCTTGTAAGCCAGGCTGGCCTTGAATCCTTCTGCCTCAAACTCCCAAGTTGAAATTATAGATAATGCTCAGCATTATTTCTAGGCTAAGTAAAACATTTGAAAAGAAATTGTAGACATGACACTCAAAATTCAGTCAATTAAGATGTGACTCTTGAACATTTTCTTCCATAACTATACTGCTGATATTATACCAGGCGTTTTCTTTCCTTTTTTTTTCCCTCTAATGGTAAGAATAGAACCTAGGATTGTGTATATTATTTATAGCCTGAAGTGATGACTCTTAATTTCATGTCTCTTTACTGACATTTTCTCTGGAGATTGTTTCTGCCATCAGTATCAGGCTACAAGGTAGAACATTGGCTGCTTCTTGGTTACTTAGGGCTTACATAATTTTAGCAGACAAGAAGTTTCACCTGTTTATGTCTGCTGACAGGCTATTCTGGTCAAAGTTTGTATCCTAGGCTTCAGGTGATCTGTACAGTTTCCACTGGTAAGGTGCTGAATTCTAGAAATGAAAAATGTTTATTTCTAAGATGTTGATTCTGTGTTTGGCTTTGCTAGAATGACCTGGATGACCCTGAAAGAGGAATGATTTTCGTTTGTTCTGCCACCCATAAGACCAAGTCGATGTTCTTCTTTTTGGCCCAAACTGAACAGGGTGATATCTTCAAGATCACTTTGGAGACAGATGAAGATATGGTAAGTGACCCTGGGTGGAGGGGGAAATAAGGATAAAAATTCGCTTGTTGAGCTGGGTGTGGTGGCACATACCTTTAATCTCAGCGCTCAGAAGGCAGAGGTAGGAGGATCACCGTGAGTTTGAGGCCACCCTGAGACTACATAGTGAATTTCAGGCCAACTTGAGCTATATTGAGACCTCTACCTCAATAACAAACAAAACAACAAGAAAAAGTTGGAAATCTAGAACTGGTTGTAGTGGCATATGCCTTTAATACCAGTACTGAGGAGGCTGAGGTAGGGGGATTACCCTGAGTTCAAGACCAGCCTGGGGCTACAGAGTGAGTTCGAGGTCAGCCTGGACTAGAGTGAGATATTCCTCAAATTAAAAAAAAAAATTTTTTTTTTTAAATTTCTATTTATTTGAGAGAAAGGGAGAGGGGAAGAGGCAAAGAAAAAGGGTGTGCCAGGGCCTCCAGCCACTGAAAACGAACTCCAGACGCATGTGCCCCCTTGTGCATCTGGCTTATGTGGGTCCTGGGGAATCAAACTGGGACCTTAGGTTTCGCAGGCAAGTGCCCTAACTGCTAAGCCATTTCCCCAGTCCCACCCCCTTTTTTTTGAGGTGGGGTCTCACTCTAGCCCAGGCTGACCTGGATGGAATTCACTATGTAGTTTCAGGGTAGCCTTGAACTCTCAGCGATCCTCCTACCTCTGCCTCCCAAGTGCTGGGATTAAAGGTGTGCACCACCCCACTCAGCTAGAAAGTTTTTCCCTTTGTATCTAAAAGCTGGTAATGTTCATGGTCTTCTATTACCTACATAGCTATTGACATCAGGAATTGGCAAGCTTTTGTAATGGCTGTTACAATAAATATTTACAGTTTTTGTGGGTCATAGAGGCTCTTTCTCTAACCAACTCCTTGGCAGCAAAGAAAAGTAATCATTCCTAATATATTAACAAATATTCAGGGCCAACCTTTGAGCTGTAGTTTTTTCATGCCTGGTTTAGACTGTTCAGTTTATGCTATATGGTAGTGAGCTGTGTGGCCAAACCTCACTTGCCTATATACTAAACGCTATCCTGTTCATTCCAGGTAACTGAGATCCGCCTGAAATATTTTGATACTGTACCAGTTGCTGCTGCCATGTGTGTGCTTAAAACGGGCTTCCTTTTTGTGGCATCAGAATTTGGGAACCAGTGAGTAATTCTTTTGTTAGGCTAGTTCACTCTGGTTACTTACTATAAAGGTTGAAAGCTGATAGAAGGGAAATGTGGTTTCAAAGCTGGACAGATTTTTACAAGAATATTTTAATATATTCAAAACAAGTATTGCTTCTATCACCCCTTCCTATTCTTTTTTCTTATATTACATTTATTTTCTTTGCTAGCCTCTTTTTTTGTTGTGGTTTGTTTGTTTTTCGAGGTAGGTTCTCGCTCTAGCTCAGGCTGACCTGGAATTCACTATGTAGTCTCAGGGTGGCCTCAAACTCATGGCAGTCCTCCTATCTCTGCCTTCCAAGTGCTGAGACTAAAGGCTTGTACCACCACACCCAGATTTTGCAAGCCTCTTCTACATCAGTTGCTTGAATCAGTATGACTCAGCAAAAATGTCTTTAGACAGGTGTGATGACACACACCTGGAATCCCAAACCTTGGGAGACCTCTTAAGTTTAAAACCAACCTGGGGATACTTACATAGTAAGATGTTTGTCGTCTCCCCACTAAAAAAAATATTTTTAAATCCGTTAGAGAGACGGCTCAGCATTTAAAGGCACCTGCTTGCAAAGCCTGATGGCCCATGTTGATTTCTGAGTAACCATGTAAGCCAAACAGATCTGGAGTTTGTTTGCAGTGGCAAGAGGCCTTGGCACACATCCATATTTATTTTCTCTTTGTCCTTCTCAAATAAAAATACTTAAAATACAATAAAATCCTAGTATCTTTAGAAGTGATATCTTTCCTATGCTTTATATTGGATACTTAATTAAAGTACTCACTGCTAAAGAGATTTCTACAAGTGTTTAACAGATTGAAAGGTGAAGATCATTTCTACTCATACCTGGCCATCCACATCACTACTGCATCTAACTTCAGTATTTCTGTTGATGAGAAATGGGCCACTTACAGTAAATCTAAAATATTTTTGTTTATTTTTTCTCTCTCTCTTCAATCAAGTCTAAGCTCTGGTTTATTTGCCCCCTCCCCCACCTGGCTATGTGGTTTTGTTTGAGAATTGTATCTGTTACAGGCTTTGTTTGTGTTTGGTTTTTAGGTAGGGTGTCTTAGCCCAGGCTAACCTGGAATTCAGTATATAGTCTCAAGCTGGCCTCCAATTTACAATAATCCTCCTACATCAGACTCCCAAGTGTTGGGATTAAAGGCATTTATTTCTTTTAGTGGTGCAAATCTAACTTGTTCCATTGGATTTTCAGAAAACCCAGCCTTTTTGGATGGATAATTGATAAGTTAGTCTGTGTAATTATCTCCTGTATCCATTTGATGGTTTTTCATTACCAAATGTAAGAAATCTGAATTCAAGTCTCTAATTTAAGACCAGCATTCAGAACTCCAAATTACTTATATAAGATAAAATAACGTCCTCTTGGGCTGGGATGTGGCTCAGTGGCTAAAGGTGATGCTTGCAAAGTCTGCCAGCTCTAGGTTCAATTCCTCAGAACCCATAGCCAGATATAAAATGGTCATACATCTGTGATCCTAACATGCTATATCATAGTGAAGTTGAACCGGGAGAATCTGAAGTTCACAGGCTAGCTAGTCTGGTGTTCCTTTTAGTCTGGTGTTCCTTTGAAGTCTAGCTATTCGCTTGCAATTGCAAGGGACCCTGTCTCAAAGAAATTAGAGCTCAGTCAACTTGAAGTTGTCATCTGACCTCCATATATTCATTGTTGTATGTGTTCCCATAAACACAAATAAAAAATTAAAGGCCCATGCCTTTAATCCCAGATTGCAGAGAGTTTGAGGCCAGCCTGAGACTACATAGTGAATTACATGTCAACCTGGGCTAGAGTGAGACCCTACCTAGGAAAAAACAAAACAAAAAGCTATCCTACCAGTCTGTACTAAAAAGTACGAGGCAGGCATGGTGGTGCACACCTTTAATCCCAGCACTTGGGAGGCAGAAGTAGGGTCGCCAGGACTTCTGAGACTACAAAGTGAATTCCCGGTCAGCCTGGACGAGACTGAAACTCTACCTTGAAAAAACCAAAATAAATAAGCAAAAATGTTTACAAGCCACTTTACTAATACAGCACTGAATTTCTTCACAATTAAAATATATTGTCCAGGATTGTGCTCCTTCTTCCTTAGTTCTCTCATTTTCTTTTGTTTTGGTTTCTTTTTTTGTTTATTTTTATTTATTTATTAGCAACAGACAGAAAGAGGCAGAGAGAGAGAGAGAGAATGGGCGCACCAGGGCCCCCAGCCACTGCAAACGAACTCCAGATGCATGTGCCCCCTTGTGCATCTGGCTTACGTGGGTCCTGGGGAATCGAGCCTCGAACCAGGGTCCTTGGGCTTCACAGGCAAGCGCTTAACTGCCTAGCCATCTCTCCAGCCCTCATTTTCTTTTCTTTTTTAAAAATATTTTTCTTTATTTACTTGAGAGAGAGTAGGCACACCAGGGCCTCTAGCCACCACAAACGAACTCGAGACGCATACGCCCTCTTGTGCATCTGGCTTACACGGGTCCTGGAGAATTGAACCGGGATCCTTTGGCTTTGCAGGCAAACACCTTAACCACTAAGCCATCTCTCCAGCCCCCAGGTTCATTTTTATTTGAGAGAGAGAGAGAATGGTCATGCTAGGGCCTTCAGCCATTGAAAAACGAACTCTAGATGCATGTACCCTCTCTTACTCATCTGACTTATGTGTGAACTGGGGAATCAAATGAATACCTATCTAATTTTACTTGGGTGGCTGGGGATTTGCAAGCAAACACCTTTAACTGCCAAAGCCATCTCCCAATCCCTTATTTTACTTTTTGTTTATAGAAATTTTCTTACATAGAAAGTGGAATTCACTGTAGTCTCAGGGTGGCCTTGAACTCATAGCAATCCTTCTACCTCTGCCTCCCAAGTGCTGGGATTAAAGGCGTGTGCCACGGTGTCCAGCTTATTTATTTATTTAGAATTTATAAAAAAATATATTTTTAATTATTTTATTTATTTTTGGAGAGAGACACAGAAAGAGACAGACAGAGAGGGAGACAGATAGAGATGGGCGCGCCAGCAGTCTCTCAGCTACTGTGAACGAAATCCAGATGTGTGCACCCCCTTTTGGTCAAGAGTGGCATTGCACCCTTGTGGCACTTTGCATCTGACTAAATGTGGGACCTAGAGATTGGAACTGGGTTCTAAGGCTTAGCAGGCAGGCGTCTTAACCACTAAGCCATCTCTCCAGCCCAAAATATTTTATTTTTATTTATTTGTTTATTTGAGAGAGAGGCAAAGAATGGGTGCACCAGGGCCTCTAGCCACTGTAAATGAACTCCAGACACATGTGCCACCTGTGCATCTGGCTTATGTGGGTCCTGGGGAATTGAACCTGGGTCCTTTGGCTTTGCAGGCAAGTGCCTTAACCACTAAGCCATCTCTCCAGTACATATTTATTTAATTTTTAAATTTTTTAAAAATTTAGGTATTAGAGAATGGTCATGCCGTGGCCTCTAGCCACTGCAAATGAACTCCAGGTACATGTACTCCCACGTGCATCTGGCTTTATGTGGGTACTGTGGAATTGAGCCCTGGTTCTTAGGCTTTACAGGCAAGTGCCTTAACCACTGCGCCATCTCCAGCCCATAAATATTTTTCTTTTTAAATTTTATTCTATTTTATTTGTTTGAGAGAGAGGGGGAGAAAGGCAGAGAGGGAGAGAGAATGGGCACACCAGGGCTTTCAGCCACTGCAAACGAACTCCAGATGCATGTGCCACCTTGTGCATCTGGCTTATGTGGGTCCTGGGGAATAGAACTTAGATCCTTTGGCTTTGCAGGCAAGCGAACCACTAAGTCATCTCTCCAGCCCCAGAAATTTTTTTAGTATGATTACACTGCTGTTGAATTATTTTGACATAAGACAGTTTATTCACATGAACAGTCTTCTAACTAAAAAAATCTCTATTCTTTCATCTCCCCAGTTACTTATATCAAATTGCCCATCTTGGAGATGATGATGAAGAACCTGAGTTTTCATCTGCCATGCCTCTGGAAGAAGGAGACACATTCTTCTTTCAGCCAAGACCACTGAAAAACCTTGTACTAGTTGATGAGTTGGACAGCCTTTCTCCCATTCTGTTTTGCCAGGTGTGAACCTTTCCAGTCATCTACCCAGTGTACCAGCAAACTGTTCTTACATGTAATGATGTAACAGTCTTCCTCGGTTTAAATCAAGGGGCAATCTAAATACAGCATTTCTAACGTAGTGACCCACACCTTTAATCCCAGCACTTAGGATGCTTACTTACAAAGATCATGAGTTTGAGGCCAACCTGTGACTAGAGTGAGTTTTAGAACAGCCTGGGCTAGAGTGACGCTACCTCAGGAAAAAAAACCAAAACCATTTCTATGGGAAAATGAAGTTGTTAGAGAAGTATGAAAACTAAAACCTGTTAATCTTTGGGAATATTTACTTATTTATTTACTTTGGATTTTCCAGGTAGCCTCAGGGTGCCTCCCCCCAACAAAGAGAAGAGTATTTTCTTATGCTGTTGAAAGTTAATATGTATGTTTTTATAAAGTTTTACAAATGAAAAAGTGATGAATTTAAAATACTGGGTTTTTAAAAACGTTTTATTTGCAAGAGAAAAGAGACAGATAAAGAGAATGTGGGTGTGTCAGATCCTCTGGCCACTGCAAATGAACTTTTTCTTTTTTTATTCAAAAAACTTAGCCTGCCATGGTGGCAAATGCCTTTAATCCCAACACTCAGGCAGATGTAGGAGGATTGCTGTGAGTTTGAAGCCAGCCTCAGACTATATATTGAGTTCCACATCAGCCTGGTCTAGAGGGACACCCTACCTTGAAAAACCCAAAACAAAACAAAAAAAAAAACTTGTTGCTTCAAACTGACTTTCTTTTGGAACACAGGATTTTTCTTTCCATGTCCCAGAGTCAGCAGCCAATATATAAACTTAATATCAAAGAATAGTTTGTCCTCTGAGAATTATATTTGAATACTTAGCACAGTAGACATGTTTTTTTCTGTTCTGTCTGCAGATAGCTGACCTGGCCAATGAAGACACTCCACAGCTATATGTGGCCTGTGGTAGGGGACCACGGTCATCTCTGAGAGTCTTAAGGCATGGACTTGAGGTAAGGTGGGAGTTTTGTTCTCTTTAGGGTTTGGAGGGAAGCATAGACTGAGCATCTTTTAAGGTTACTTGATGAGATTAAATGATTCTATGAAAAATATGGTCTTCCCTTGCTTCTCTAAAGTTTATGGAGTTTATGTTACCTATTCCTTTACTTGTTAGTATGGTAGTTCTAGGTTTATTAGCTATGACATAGAGGTCAGGAAATCTGTATACAACACTTTATTCTCTTTCATTCTAGTCTTTTTTTTTTTTTTTTTTTTTTTAGGTTTTTCGAGGTAGGGTGTCACTCTGGCTCAGGCTGACCTGGAATTTACTATGTAGTCTCAGGATGGCCTTGAACTCATGGTGATCCTCTTACCTCTGCCTCCCAAGTGCTGGGATTAAAGACGTGCGCCACCACGCCCGGCTCGTTCTAGTCTTAATCTTTGTTTAAAGTTGTATTTGCTTGTCTATTATAGCTTTATTGGGAATTCAACCTAGGACCTCTACCACTGAACTATATCTCTTCCCCTGTATGTTTGTTTATTTTTGGTGCTGGTAATCAGATGTGCTCTATCCAACACATGGTGTTATAAATTTATTCTTTGTTATTATAAGCTTTCAAGTTACATCATTTTTATTTAAAACATTTATTTATTTATTTATTTATTAGAGAGAAAGAAGCACACTAGGGTCTCCAGCCCCTGCAAACGATCTCCAGATGCATGTGCCATCATGTGCATCTGCCTGGGTTCTAGGATGTTGAACCTCGGTCCTTAGGCTAGGCTTTGCGGTCAAGCACCTTAACTACTAAGCCATCTCTCTAGCCCAGATTACATTATTTTTAATGTTTCTGGAGTATTTCATCTAAGTGGTTAGATTATAACTTATTTTATTGTTGGTCCTTTTGGGTGATCTGGATGCTCAAAATTACCTTCTCAAATTCCATATCATCTTTTCATAATGGTTCTACTGTTAATGTTTAATGTTTATAGCAGGAGCCCTGGACTTAATTTTGCTGGAAGTGAAATAAAACATCTTGTCATAGTTTGATATTAGAGCCTTTAGTAGGTAAACTATAGCTATTAAGGGCCTGCTGCCTGCTTTATTGTTTGTTTTTGGTTTTGGTTTTTTGAGGTAGGGTCTCACTCTAGCTCAGGCTGACCTGGAATTCACTCTGTACTCTCAGGGTAGCCTTGAACTCATGGCAATCCTCCTACCTCTGCCTCCCAAGTGCTGGGATTAAAGGCATGTGCCACCATGCCCTGTTCTGCCTGCTTTATTGATTTTATAGGTATTTAATAGGTATTTTTTTCTTTTTTGTTGTTTTATTTTTTTCAAGGTAGGGTCTTATTTTAGCCCAGGCTGACCTGGCACTCCCTCTGTAGTCCCAGGCTGTTCTCAAATTCACAGTGATCCTTCTGTGCCTCTGGAAGATTGCAGAGCTAGGAGAATTCCTCTGCCTTCCAAGTGCAGGGATTAAAAGGCTTGCACCACCACAGCCAGAGCTTTTTTTCTTCTGTAAAATAGGCTTAAAGATGGGATCTGCCTTAAAGGATTGTTGTGTTAGATTATACATTTGAAACACTTAAAGATATAGCATGTCATAGCAACATGTGTTGACACGTACAATTCTATCTACTCAGTAGCCAGAAGTAGGAGAATTGTGAGTGAAGGTTAGTCTGGGTAACATAGTCCCCATTTCAAAAACAAAGATATAGGGGCAGGGCTGGAGAGATGGCTTAGCTATTAAGGTGATTGCCTGTTAAGTCTAAGAAGCCAGGTTTGATTTCCCAGTACCCATGTAAAGTGTGTAAACATTCATCTGGAGTTCATTTGCCAGGGCCTAGAGGCCCTTGTGCACCCATTCATGTTCTCTCTCCTTGCAAATAACTTTTTTTTTTCGGAGGTAGGGTCTCACTCTAGCCCAGGCTGACCTGGAATTCACTATGTAGTCTCAGGGTGGCCTTGAACTCTGCCTCCTGAATGCTGGGATTAAAGGCGTGTGCCACCACGCCTGGCTTTCAAATAATTTTTTTTGTTTTTTTGAGGTAGGGTTTCACTCTAGCTCAGGGTGGCCTTGAACTCATGGTGATCCTCCTACCTCTGCCTCCCAAGCGCTGGGATTAAAGGCGTGTGCTACCACACCCAGCCTCAAATTAAATATATATTTTTTAATTATTTTATTTATTTTTGGAGAGAGACACAGAGAGAGATAGACAGAGAGGGAGACAGATGGACGCGCCAGCAATCTCTCAGCTGCTGTGAACGAACTCCAGATGTGTGCGCCCCCTTGTGGTCAAGTGCAGCATTGCGCCCTTGCGTCACTTTGCATCTGGCTAAATGTGGGACTTGGAGATTGGAACCAGCATTCTTAGGCTTAGCAGGCAGGCGCCGCTAAGCCATCTCTCCAGCTCTAAATATTTTTTTAGAAGATATATAGTAAGGGCTGGGAAGATGGCTCAGTGATTAAAGGCACGTGCTTCAAAGCCCAGGTTTGAGTCCCCTGCATCCATTTAAAGTCAGATGCACAACTGACACAAGAGTTCCTTTGCAGCAGCATGAGGTTCTAGCATTCCCATTTTCTCTTTCTCCTTGCAAATGAATATTTTTAAAATAGATAGTAAATAAAAAATTTTTTAAATGGGTTGGAAGGATGACTTAGCAGTTAAGGTGCTTGCCTGTGAAGCCTAAGAACTCATGTTCAAATCTCCAGGTCCCAAGGTAGCCAGATGGACAGTGACACAAGCATGCAATGTTGCACACTCACACAAGGGGGTGTATGCCTCTGGAGATCTTTTGCAGAGGCTGAAGACCCTGGTTCACCCATTTTCTTCCCTGCCCTCAAAAAAATAATCACTGAGGGCTGGAGAGACGGCTTAGTGGTTAAGGCGCATGCCTGTGAAGCCTAAGGACCCCCGTTCGATTCTTCAGGTCCCACATAAGCCAGATGCACAAAGGGGAACACGCATCTGGAGTTTGTTTGCAGTGACTAGAGGCCCTGGCACGCCCATTCTCTCACTCTCCCTCCCACTCTTTCCCTCTCTCTGTCTCAAATAAATAAATAAATAAATAAATAAATTTTAAAAAAAAGGAAAGAAAAAAAACAAAAACAACAACAAATAATCACTGGACGTGGTGGTGCATGCCTTTAATGCCAGCACTTGGAAGGCAGAGGTAGGAGTATCTCCATGAGTTCAAGGCCACCCAGAGACTTACATATTTTCCAGGTCTGCCTGAGCTAGAATGAGACCCTACCTAGAAAAACCAAAATAATAATAATAATAACAACAAGTAAATAATCAAAAAAATGGGGAGCTGAAAAGATGGCTTAGTTGTTAAGGCACTTGCCTACAAAGCCAAAGGACCCAGGCTTAATTCCCTAGGACACATGTAAGCCAGATGCACAAGGTGGTACATACATCTGGAGTTCGTTTGCAGTGGCTGGAGGCCCTAGCATGCCATTCTCTCTCTCTATCTCAAATAAATAAAAATTTTAAAAAGGTTGTATAGTCAATGTTGATCAGTTATTTCTGGAATCTGAAATTATTCTCACTGTCAAAATATCATCATTCTGCCACCAATTAATTTTTTTTCTTTAATTTTTTTTTTTTGGTTTTTTGAGGTAGGGTCTCACTGTGGCCCAGGCTGACCTGGAATTGACTATGTAGTCTCAGGGTAGCCTCGAACTCACGGCAATCTTCCTACCTCTCCCTCCTGAGTACTGGGATTAAAGGCATGTGCCACCATGCCTGGCTCAATCACCAATTTTCTAATAAACCTGGACCTAATTTAGAGCCACCATGTGTAACTCCCAAGTGTGTTCCCCTTCATCTTTCTCTTGAATTTTTTTTCTTTTTCTCTTGAATTATTTATTTATCTATTTATTTTAGTTTTTCAAGGTAGGGTCTCACTCTAGCCCAGGCTGACCTGGAATTCATTATGTAGTCTCAGGGTGGCCTCGAACTCAGGGCAATCCTGCTACCTCAGCCTTCCAAGTGCTGGGATTAAAGGCATGTGCCATCACACCTGGCTGATCCCTCCCTCCCTCCCTTCCTTCCTTCCTTCTTTCTTTTTACTTATTTATTCTTTAGGTTTTCCGAGGTAGGGTCTTACTCTAGTTTAGTCTGACCTGGAATTCACTATGGAGTCTCAGGGTGGCCTCGAACTCATGGCAATCCTCCTACCTGTGCCTCCCCAGTGCGTGAGTCACCACCTCTGGCTGAATTCCTCCCTCCCTCCTCCCTCCCTCCCTCCCTCCCTCCCTCCCTTCTTTCTTTCTTTTCTTTCTTTCTTAATTTTGTGGGTTTTTGAGGTAGGGTTTCATTCTAGTCCAGGCTGACCTGGAATTCACTATGTAGTCTCAGGGTGGCCTCGAACTCACGGTGATCCTCCTACCTCTGCCTCCTGAGTGCTGGGATTAAAGGCATGCGCCACCACGCCCGGCTGAATTCTTTATTTTCTTTCTTTCCTTCCTTCCTTCCTTCCTTCCTTCCTTCCTTCCTTCCTTCCTTCCTTCCTTCCTTCCTTCCTTCTTTCTTTCTTTCTTTCTTTCTTTCTTTCTTTCTTTCTTTTTGGTTTTTCGAGGTAGGGTTTCACTCTGGTCCAGGCTGACCTGGAATTAACTATGTAGTCTCAGGGTGGCCTCGAACTCACGGCGATCCTCCTACCTCTGCCTCCTGAGTGCTGGGATTAAAGGCGTGCGCCACCACGCCCAACTGATTCTTTATTTTTTAAGTCAGAGTCTTGGGCTATTGTTAAGGCTAGCCTGAAACCTAGTATGTATTCCAGATTGGCCCCAAACTCATATCATTTCTCCTCAGTGCTGGCTGATTGCTTGTTGGATCCCAGTGAGCATTTGATAAAAAGCTGGTGTTACTGGATGTGGTGGTGCATTATTTGTTTATTTATTTTGCACATGCCTTTAATCCCATGCTGAACTGAAATCTATCATGAGGACCACCAGTACCGTTAGTTTTGTTTTTGTTTGTTTGTTTTGTTTTTTTAGTGTAGGGTCTCACTGTAGCCCAGGCTGACCTGGAATTTACTCTGTATTCTCAGGTGGCCTCAAAACATGGTGATCCTCCTACCTCTGCTTCTTGAGTACTGGGATTAAAGGCGTGTGCCACCATGCATGGGCAGAATTTTTTTTTTAAGATTTATTTATTAGAGACATAGAGAGGGAGAGTGAGAATGGGTGCGCCAGGGCCTCTAGCCATTGCAAATGAACTCCAGACACGTGTGCCCCCTTGTGCATCTGGCTTCTGTGGGACATTCAGAATCGAACCAGGGTCCTTAGGCTTTGCTGCCGTATGCCTTAGCTGCTAAGGCATCTCTCCAGTCCAAGAATTTTTGATTATTTTAAATATTTTTTAAATTTTTATTTAGTTATTTGAGAAAGAGAGAATGGGTGCACTAGAGCCTCCAACCACTGCATGCGTCACCTTGTGTATCTGGCTTGCATGGGTACTGGGGAATCAAACCTGGATCCTTAGGCTTCACATGCAAATGCCTTAACTGTTAAGCCATCACTCCAGCCCTAGAATTTTTATTTTTTTACTTTTGGTTTTCTTGAGGTAGGGTTTCATTCTACCCCAAGCTGACATGGATGGAATTCACTGTGTTTCAGGGTGGCATCAAGCTCATAGCGATCCTCCTACCTCTGCCTCCCAAGTACTGGGATTAAAGGCGTGCACCACCACGCCCAGCTCAGCGCTAGAAATTTTGATTTTTTGATTTTTTTTTTTTTTTTTTTTTTTTTTGGTTTTGCGAGGTAGGGTTTCACTCTGGTCCAGGCTGACCTGGAATTAACTATGTAGTCTCAGGGTGGCCTCGAACTCACGGTGATCCTCCTACCTCTGCCTCCTGAGTGCTGGGATTAAAGGCGTGCGCCACCACGCCTGGTAATTTTTTTGTTTTTGTTTTTGTTTTTCAGGGTAGGGTTTCACTCTTTCTCAGGCTGACCTGTAATTCACATTATAGTCTCATGGTGGCCTCAAGCTCACTTCAGTCCTCCTACCTCTGCCTCCTGAGTGCTGGGATTAAAGGCGTGTGCCACCACACCTGGCAGTCCCATCTTTTTAATCCAACATACAGTATGTGGGGCTACATTTGCCTTTAGGACTTTATTACATGCCATATTATGTTGCATTTAATGTTCACTTAATCTGTGGCTTGCCACCTCTCCTTATCAGGTGTCGGAAATGGCTGTTTCTGAGCTACCCGGTAACCCTAATGCTGTCTGGACAGTACGTCGGCACATTGAAGGTAAGCATCTCTTTCTCCATAGACAAAATGGGGCCTGGGACCCATGGAAATAGAAAACGTTAAGAGACTCCATAATATTTCTGTATCACTTTATCTCCTACCCTATACCAGAAACTTCTGGCTCAATGCCACATTTTTGATGCTGTTAAAATCAGTATGCCTTTATTTATTGCTTCTTTTTCTGAATGTGGGTAAGGAGGCATGAGGCAGCATTTATTATAGTTACATAAACATTTCAGAATCAAAGAACTGCCATGTGTGATTTATTTTATAAAGCACTGGTTTCATCTTATAAGAACTGTAAGAGAAAGTTGTTGCTTTTCGTTTGTCTTCAACTCTGTTCTCCCATTGTACTGAAATCAAGAAATGTAAGATGGTTTTCTGGGAATTAGGAGGTCTGATGAGGCTTGTTAATCTGTCAGTTCTGTTTGTGCTTACAGTAAGATTGAGTGGAATCAGTTTTAGAGTAGAAGCATTGGGAAGGAGGATTCTGAGTTCCTGTATAGAAATGGTCACCTCATTCTAAAACTGAAAGGGCTGGAGAGATGACTTAGTGGTTAAGGCATTTGCTGCCAAAGCCTAAGGACCCAGGTTTGATTCCCCAGTACCCATGTGTAAGGCAGATGTACAAGGTGGCACATGTGCCTGGATTTTGTTTGCAGTGGCTAGAGGCCCTGGCGCACCCATTCTCACTATATATCTTACTCTTTCTCTGTCCTTACTTCCTCTCTCTTTCAAATAAGTAAAAATACTTTTTTTTTTTTTTTGGTTTTTCAAGGTAGGGTCTCGCTGTAGCCCAGGCTGACCTGGAATTCACTGTGTAGTCTCAGGGTAGCCTTGAACTCGCTGCAATCCTCCTACCTCTGCCTCCCGAGTGCTGGGATTAAAGGCGTGCACCACCACGCCCGGCTGTAAAAATACTTTAAAACTGAAAATAATTTGACAGTACACAGCACTCCCAACATCAGGAACATCTTGTGACAGTTGAATGTCAGGCCTATAAACATAGAACTGTTCTAATTTTCTCTTTTAGAGCAGAAAGGTTTGTTTTTTGTTGTCATTGTTCTAAGACCTGTTTTCCCTTTTTTCCCCCTTAGAAATATGGTACTAGTGAGTAAGATCACCTTAGCCAGTAAACAGCTTTTTCTAGAAAACATCCATGATTTTCTACCTGATGTTTAGATGTTCTAGTGGATGGAATAAACTTAAGGAACTGGGAAATGTGTAAGAGGAAAACTGCTTTCTATTAGTAGACTACTACATATTTTGTTTTCATTGTTATTATTGGAATCAAATGTGTTGAAAGAATAAAATGAACAGGAAATGGGTATGCTGTGAAGATAATCATTAGATAGTTGGTTTAGAGAGTTCCATGTTGTATATAATTTGTACATAAAGAAGCTGGGTAATGATGTTTACCTTGGAGGCTGATTTTATGGTTCTTAAAGCATTGAAGTAGAAAGAGGCTATGAAATAATCTTTATCTTGTCTTTTTCTTTTTTTTTGGTTTTTCAAGGTAGGGTCTTGCTCTAGGCTGACTTGGAATTTACTATGTAGTCTCAAGGTGGTTTCCGACTAATGGCGTTCCTTTATAGTGCTTGGATTAAAGGCTTGTGCCATGATATTTTTAAATTTTTATTTTTATTTATTTATTAGAGAGAGACAGAATAGGCACACTAGAGCCTCTAGCCACTGCAAACAAACTCCAGATGCATGTGTTACCATGTGCTTATGTGGGTACTGGGGAATGGAACGTAGGTTCTTAGGCAAGTGCCTTAACTGCTAAGCCATCTTTTCAACCCCTTTTCTTTTTCTTTTCTTTTCCTCTCTTCTCTTCTCTTTTCTTTTTTTTTGAGGCAGAGTTTCACTCTAGGCTGGGCTGGCCCCAAACTCATAGCACCCCTCAGTTTTCCAAGTGTTGGGATTAAAGGCAAGCGCTGCCGAGCCCAGTTCTTTTTTATTTATTTGTTTCTGGGTTGTTATTTTTCAAGGTAGGGTCTCACTCTAGCCCAGGCTGTCCTGGAATTCACTATGTAGTCTCAGGCTGGCTTCAAACTCACAGCCATCCTTCTACCACTGTCTCGAGTACTGGGATTGAAGGCTATGTCCAGCTTACTTTTTTTTTTTTTAATATTTTATTTTTATTTATTTGAGAGAGAGAGAGAGAGAGAGAGAGAGAGAGAGATAGATAGATAGATAGATACAGATAGGCAGGTAGAGAGAGAGAGATAGAATAGGCGCACCAGGGCCTCCAGCCACTGCAAACGAACTTCAGATGCATGTGCCCCCTTGTGCATCTGGCTTACATGGGCCCTGGGGAGTCGAACCTGGGACCTTTGGCTTTGCAGGCAAGTACCTTAACTGCTAAGCCATCTCTCCAGCCCCAGCTTACTTGTTTTTTAAGGACAGGGTCTAAGTACTCAAGGTGATGGAACTTGCTGTACCAATTTCCGATTAGATTGGCCTTGAATTTACAATACTTAGTCTTCTAAGTATAGTGAAGAAGGGTCATATGTCTGGCTTCTTTTAACTTTTTTATTTTTTAATATTTTTTATTTATTTATTTGAGACTGAGAGGTAGATAGATAATGGGTGCACCATGGCCTTCAGCCGCTACAAATGAACTCCAGATGCATGTGCCACTTTGTGCATCTGGTTTAAGTGTGTCCTAGGGAATCAGACCTATTTCCTTTGGCTTTGCAGGCACACACCTTAACTGCTAAGCCATCTTTCAACTTTTTTTTTTTTTTTTTTTTTTTCGAGGTAGGGTCTCACTCTGATCCAGGCTAACCTGGAATTAACTATGTAGTCTCAGGGTGGCCTCGAACTCATGGCGATCCTCCTACCTCTGCTTCCCAAGTGCTGGGATTAAAGGTGTGTGCCACTACGCACGGCTTCTTTTAACTTTTTAAAATAGCTTTAAAAAATTTTTAAGCCAGATTAAGGTTTCCTCATTTTTGTGAAGAAGGCAGAAAGTACCAAAAATTGATTGTTTTTTTTGTTTTGTTTTGTTTTTAAAAATATTTTATTTATTTATTTGACAGAGAAAGAAGGAGAGGGAGGGAGAGAGAGAGAAAGAGGAGAGAGTAGGTGTGCGAGGGCCTCTAGCCAGTGCAAACAAACTCCAGATGCATGAGCCCCCTTGTGCATCTGGCTAATGTGGGTCCTGGGGAATTGAACCTGGGTCCTTTGGCTTTGCAGGCAAATGCCTTAACAACTAAGCCATCCATCCAGCCCAAGAATAGATTTTTAATTCTCAAAAGTGCATGTGTGTGTGTGTGTGTGTGTGTGTGTGTGTGTGTAAGTGAATGGTAGTGCAGAAAACTCTTGTCTCTTTAATCCCAATCTAGTGCTCATTTTGTGGTGGGAATCTGATCTTATTTTCTTCTATTCTTTCATACTGGGGTCACCAAAGTACCCACCATGTATTCACAGTAATTAACCTAGAATCTCTAACACAATAGCACACTGGTAGAAAACTAGCCTAGTATGTATTAGTCCCTGAATTTAATCCTCAGCACCACCAAAAAATGAAAAAGGAGATAAGGTTAAAAAAAATTGTTATATGCACTGATGTGATGGAAGGTGTAAAGCATAATGCCAGGTGAGGTTATAGAAAAAGGAATGAGCTTATGTTTATGTTTAGATTAAGAAAGGCTTTGTGGAAAGAAAATGTTTACCAAATTGTTATTAGGCAAGCAGTATATTGTATGATAGAACTGATATTTGAAAATTTTCTGTTTGTTTTGTTTTCAAGGTAGGGTCTTACTCTAGACCAGGCTGACCTGGAATTCAGTACGTAGTCCCAGGCTCACAGTGATCCTTCTACCTCTGCCTCTAGATTGCTGGAACATTTTTGTTCTCTGTTAAATGCCAAAACATAGGAATCAATTGTATCTTCATCAGATTTACTCTGTTAGGTTCTTTGTTCATTTTCTTTCCAGATATCCTAAGTTACTGTTGAGTGAGCATTCCTCTACCCACACATGCTGTCAGTCTTCAGGCAAATACTAACCTTGGCTGGTACTTGGTGATGTATACTACCAATACCAAGCCTTTTTTTCTCTTCCACAGGTGGCTGGTGAAGGTGCTGATTATAACAGGTGTGTACCTACTGCTAGGGTCTACTGTGGGGTCTTGTAGTTTACCCAGGGAGAGGGACCTGCACAAAACATTGAATCTGCCCTGAGTGTGTCTCTTAGAGGGTAACTTTGCAGGTGGATGTTGATGTACAGCATAGTGGCACACACCCATCTGCTTGTTTATCAGCCAGTCTGGGGTGGAAATTGGCTTTTCAGTTTTCCTCCACAGATTTTCAGAAAATAAAACTAGTTGGAGAAAGCATGTAACTAGAAAATCATAGCTTTATTATCTCTTTGAGTTGTTCACTTTAGATATATTGACCAAAAAAGATTAGGACCTGGAGAAAGATTGTTCTCATTTCCTAGGAGATTCTTCACAATAAACATTAATGTTCTTTATGAGACTTAGTCCCTAGAAAAAAATCATTGTAAATTTATAGATTCTAGTCATTTGGCGTTACTGAAGCTTTTTTTTTTTTTTTTTTTTTTTTTTTTTTTTTTTTTGGTTTGGTTTTTGAGATAGGGTCTCACTCTGGCCCAGGCTGACCTAGAATTAACTATGTAGTCTCAGGGTGGCCTCGAACTCTAGGCGATCCTCCTACCTCTGCCTCCCAAGTGCTGGGATTAAAGGCATGCGCCACCACGCCCGGCTGAAGCTTGGTTTTTGTTCTGAATGCCAACTTATTTTAGTACTTCATTGTTGGAGAATGGAAGCGGTAGAAGTTAAAATATACTTGGGTATTCACAGGGTAATGGGTATTTAGAGGAAATCGGAAATCTGTGGCGTAAAGCAGCTTTTAAACCTTAGTCATTCCTACTATTGCATTATTTAGCTAAAGTATGATCTCTTTTTAAGTTGACTGAACATTTCATTTATATCTGAGAAGTTTGGGGTTACGGTTGAAGAGAACATATAAATCTAAGAACCTCTTTATCCCCAATTTCTTTTCTATGTAAGTCTAAATTTATATGGTTTCTCTTCTGTAATCTCCTTTTCTCTCCACCTCCTTCCTTTTGATTAGAGTAAGATACTGGAAAGTTGGGGCCAATTAAAGTCCTTTGTTGTGTGGCTTTAATTTGCTCTTACATAACTTTCAAGGTATCAGATTTTAGTAGATGGAAACATGAAAAATGATGCAGTATTCCAATAAAAAAGTAAAACATTTTCTTTTTTATTTTTTAAGCATTTTTTATTGCAAGTCAAAAATGGAGCTGTATATAGCATTTTAAAGTTTAGTATTACATGGAAATTAATATTGGCTTTTTGAGGGAGCTATTAGAAATTCACTTAGTGACAACAAAATCTTAATTTATTTTGTAACAGTAAACAATGCTTACCCTAGTAAAGCCATTTTATGGGATGTCTCCAAAGCACTTGGTATAGGCTGACAAGTTTAAAAGAAATATAATCAAGGGCTGGGAACATGGCTCAGTAGTTCGATGACCTTGCTTGCAAAGCCTGTCTACCTGGCCATCGTGGAAGCTAGATCCAAAAAGTAGTGCACAGCTGGTATTTGTTTGCAACAGCAGGGGGGCCCTGGCATGTGCAAATAAATAAAAGTATAATAAAAAACAAGTATTAGGCTGGAGAGATGCCTTAGTGGTTAAGGCTTGCCTGCAAAGGGCTCAGGTTTGCCTCCTTGTCATTTGGAAATTGAACTTATACCCTGTGCATTTTTGGTCTAGGCATAGATCACACTTAGCTGGGAAAGATCTTTGGTCCTTGCTTTTCAACCACCCCTGTACACACACACATGCATTGTTCATTGAAATTTTGTCATTTTCATAACTGAAAATTTCATGACAACTTAACATTTCTATTATAAAATGTAGATTGCTGGGCTGAGAGAGAGAGTTCAGTAGTTAAGGCATGTGCCTACAAAGCCTAATGACAAGGGTTCAGTTTCCTAGTACCCACATAAGGCCATAGGCACAAAGTGGCATGTACATCTGGAGTTTGTTTGCAGTGGTTAGAGTCCCTGGCACGCTCATTATCTCTCACTCTCTTTTCTTGGTCTCTCTCTGCTTGCAAATAAATAAAAGTTAAAAAAAATTTTTTTTAGGCAGCTGGGCGTGCTAGCACATGCCTTTAATCCAGCACTTGGGAGGCAGAGGTAGGAGGATCACCTTAAGTTCAAGGCTACCCTGAGACTACATGGTGAATTCCAGGTCAGCCTGGGCTAGAGTGAGATCCTACCTCGAAAAGCCTAGTTTTTTTAAAGATTTTATTTTATTTATTAGAGACAGCGAGAGGGAGAGAGAGAAAAAGAGAGTGAGAATGGGCGTGCCAGGGCCTCTAGCCACTGCAAATGAACTCCAGACACATGCGCTACCATGTGCCTCTGGCTTAAATGGGACCTGGAGAATTGAACCGGGGTCCTTAGGCTTCATAGGCATATGCCATAACCGCTAAGCCATCTCTCCAGCATATATATATATATGAGAATGAATCTGCGTGTGGTGGTGCATGCCTTTAATCCCAGCACTTGGGAGGCAGAGGTAGGAGGATTGCCATGAATTTGAGGCCAGCCTTAGACTACATAGTGAATTCCAGGTCAACCTGAGCTAGAGTGAGACCCTACCTTGAAAAAACAAAAACAAAAATAAAAAAAAAAAAATTAAAGGCTGGGAAGATGACTTAGTGGTTAAGGCTGTTGCCTGCAGAGCCTAAAGACCTGAGTTCTATTCCTTAGTACCTACATAAAGCCAGTTGCATAAAATGGTGTGTGTGACTGGAGGTATGCCCATTTTCTCTGTCTTTCTCTGCTTGCAAGTAAATAAATAAAAATATTTAAAATTGTTTGAAGTCTTAAAATATTTTAAATTCAGATTGCTACTCATCAAATTGATTTTATGTCCTACTAATAGGTCAAAATACTGCTATAGGCTATACCAATAACATTTTTCTTGATTACCTCCTACAAAGAATGCTTATTCTTTTGAACTAATCTAATAATTTTGAAATGATACAAACCAATAGTGTGTCCTTGGTATGAGTGGTATAAGTTAGATCTATAGCTGCTGTTGCTAGAAGTGAGGCAGCCAATCCAGTTTAGTACCTTATAATTCAGTTCTTTGTTTATCTGGTTTCTGGGTTAGGAGGACAAAATATGGCAAATTGATATAAAAATGAAGGGCTGGAGAGATGGCTCATCAGTTAGGTGCTTTGCTGCAAAACCTAAGGATTTGAGTTCATTTTCCCTAGTACCCATGTAACACCAGATGTACAAGGTGGTACGTGCATCTGGAGTTTGTATGCCATGGTAGAGGCGCTAGTGTGTTTATTCTCTTTGTATCTGCCTCTTTCTCTCTCAAATAAAAATAAAAAAATTTGAAAAATAAAAATATAAATAATAAAATCTCATCCTTTCGAAAAATATGACTTTTATCAAGTGTTAAATCAGTTATTGTGGATATAGGGGACTCAACCTGTTTTAAGTTGTAGAGTGAAGGTATATGGGAAATAGATGGCCTTTAACAATGGGGTATGCAGAGGAAATTTTTCATGTTGCCTTTATACATAACTCAAATCTTCTGACCCTGAGAAATTCATTTGTGTTTGTTTATTCAACTACTTTATGAAAAGCAAGTTCTAATACGATTGCTCGTGACCACTGGGTTATATTTTTAAATAGTAAAAAACCAGAAAAGGCAAGGACTGACAATATAAACATCATTCTCAGTGGGACTAGGATTCCCACTTTTTAACCCTAGAGTGAAACCTTAAGTAATCTGCTATATCCATTAGAGTTTATATTCTTAGGAATATATCTTCTTTAGAAGAAGTTAGGGATTTTCAGTTTTAAGGATTATCTCTTACGAATAGGTTGTGATTAACAGTTGGCACAAATGGGCAGGTATGTAGCATAGTTGGTAGAATCCTTGCCTAGCATGCATGAAGCCCTGGGTTCAATCTTTAACATCCCACAAAGCAGGTATGGTGGTGCATGCCTGCAATCCTAGCACTCTAGAAGTGGAGTCAGCCGTAGGAGTTCAGTATTCTCCTTAGATAATATCCTTAGATAATAGTTGGAGACAAGTCTGGGCTACATGAGAGTGTCAGAAAATATAAACAAGGGCTGGAGAGATGGTTCAGTGGTTAAAGCACTTGCCTGCAAAGCCACATGCTCAAGATGGCACAAGTCTTGAGTTTTAAAAGTTCCAGTTATATATATGTATACATATGTATATTTAAATTTTTCTCATGCCTCTACTTCCTTTGTATTCTCTTATTTCTACAGCAGATGTCTCAAGAAAATGCTAGTTTTCAAAGGTGTGATAAGAAGGCATTTATACTCAGTGTATTTAGGCATTTATCTGTAGATGATAGGACTGGTTTGGACCATCCTGTCCTGTGTGTGTTGTTTGGTGACTACACATAAAAGTGTCTGAATGAAACTCTTAGTCTTACTTAGCTTTCTAATTCAAATATGTCTTTTACTAACCAGTTACTTTCTTTGCCTTTCCCAGATGAGTTTGATGCCTACATCATCGTATCTTTCGTGAATGCCACCCTTGTGCTGTCTATCGGAGAGACTGTGGAAGAAGTGACGGATTCTGGGTTCTTGGGAACCACCCCAACATTGTCCTGCTCCTTATTAGGAGATGATGCATTGGTGCAGGTGAACTTACCTTTTCTTTCTTTGTCCCTTTCATGCTGTTACACTGTAAAGTACTTACATGTTTCTTACCCTACAGAAAGCCTCACGAGGACATAAAGAACTACACTAAGATTAGGCCTTTTGGGTTTTTATTAATATAACTACTCATTTGGAGAATTTTGTTTTGTTTTTTGCTTTTGTTTTTCAAGGTAGGTTCTCAGGCTGACCTGGAATTCACTATGTAGTCTCAGGGTGACCTCGAACTCACGGCAATCCTCCTACCTCTGCCTCCCGAGTGCTGGGATTAAAGGCGTGTGCCACCACACCCGGCTCATTTGGAGAAATTTTTTAACTCTATTGACAACTTCCATAAATATAGACAATGTATGGGCTGTAGAGATGGCTTAGTGGTTAAGGCACCTGCCTCCTAAGCCTAAGAACCTGGTTCTAATCTCCAGGTCCCACGTTTAGCCAGATGCAAAGTGACCCAAGGGAGCAATGCCGCACTTGCCCACTAGGGGGTGTACACATCTGGATTTCGTTCACAGCAGCTGAGAGACTGCTGGCGCGCCCATTCTCTGTCTCCCTCTTTCTCTGTCTCTCTCTCTCTCTCTCTCTAAAATATATATATATATACAGATACATACATACATACATACATAGATACATACATACATACACAATGTAACATCATAATCCCCTCCTAGCACCTTTTTCAAGATTTTATTTACTTTGTATTTTATTTATTTATATATTTATTTTTTGGTTTTTCAAGGTAGGGTCTCAGGCTGGCCTTGAACTCACAGTGATCCTCCTACCTCTGCCTCCCCAGTGCTGGGATTAAAGGCGTGCCACCATGCCTGGCTCATTTGAAGAAATTTTTTAACTCTATTGACAACTTCCATAAATATAGACAATGTAACATCATAATCCCCTCCTAGCACCTTTTTAAAGATTTTATTTACTTTGTATTTTATTAATTTATTTTTTGGTTTTTCAAGGTAGGGTCTGTGGCCCAGGCTGACCTGGAATGCATTATGTAGTCTCAAGCTGGCCTTGAACTCACAGTGATCCTCCTAACTCTGCCTCCCCAGTGCTGGGATTAAAGGCTTGTGCCACCACGCCCGGCATGCATGCATGCTTGCTTGCTTGCTTGCTTATTTATTTATTTATTTATTTATTTATTTATTTATTTATTTATTGAAGAGAACAAACAAACTGCCATGTCAGGGCTTCTAGCCACTGCACATGAACTCCAGGTACATGTGCCACCTTGTGCATATGGCTTTATGTGGTTACTTTGGGTCCTTTGTCTTTGCCAGCCATTGCCTTAACCACTAAGCCATCTGTCCGAGCCCTGGAGAAATTTTTTTTGTATATTTTTATTTTTATTATTATTTTGTTTTTGTTTTTTGAGGTAGGGTGTCACTCTAGCTCAGACTGACCTGAAGTTCACTCTGCAGTCTCAGGGTGGTCTTGAACTCAAGGCGATCCTCCTACTTCTGCCTCCCAAGTGATAGGATTAAAGGTGTGTGCCACCATGGCTGGCCTATATTTTTTTATTTTTATTTATTTATTTATTTGAGAGAGAGAGAGATACAGAAATAGGCAGGTAGAGAGGGAGAGAGAGAAAGAATGGGCATGCCAGGGCCTCCAGTCAAACGAATTCCAGATGCATGTGCCCCCTTGTGCATCTGGCTTACTTGGGTCCTGGGGAGTTGAACCTGAGTCCTTTGGCTTTGAAGGCAAGCACCTTAACTGCTAAGCCATTTCTACAGCTCTGGAGAAATTTTTTTAAAAAAATATTGGGGCTGGAGAGATGGCTTAATGGTTAAGGCACTTGTGTGCAAAGCCAAAGGACCCAGTTTTGATTCCCCAGGACCTACCTGACCCAAATGCACAAGGTGTTGCATGTTTCTGGAGTTGGTTTGCAGCAGCTGGAGGTCCTGGCATGCCTTTGGTTATTGGGGAATCATACCTGGGTGTTTAGGCTTTAGAGGCAAGCACCTTAACTTCTAAGCCATCTCCAGCCCTCATTTGGAGAATTTGAAATTCTTTTGTTTTTGTTTTTTAATTTAATTTTTCTGATTTTTTTTTTTTTTTTTTTTTTTTTTTTTTTTTTTAGTTAGGGTCTCCCTGTAGCCCAGGTTGGCCAGGACCTCAACAGTGCTCCTCTACCTCTAAGGCTAAAGGGTTGAGACACCATGCCTGGCCAACCAAATTTTTGGTGGCTTTTTTTTTTTTTTGCTTGTTTGGTTTTTTGAGGTAGGGTCTCAGTCTAGTTCAGGCTGACTTGAAATTCACTATGTAGTCTCAGGGTAGCTTCAAACTCACAGCATTCCTCTTACTTCTGCCTCCCAAGTGCTGGGATTAAAGGCATGTGCCACCACGCCTGGCTCAAATTCTTGGTTTTTTTGTTTTAGTTTGTTTTGTTTTGTTTTTCAAGGTAAGTCTCACTCTAGACAAGTCAGACCTAGAATTCACTATGTAGTCTCAGGCTGGGCTGAAACTCACAGTGATCTTTCTACCTCAGCCTCTAGTGTATATAGACAGAGAGAATGGGCGCACTAGGGCCTCCAGCCACTGAAAACAAACTCCAGACGCAGGTGTCACTTTGTGCATTTGGCTGTATGTGGGTAGTGGGGAATAGAACTCAGGTCATTAGGCTTTATAGGCAAGTGCCTTAACGGCTGACCCATCTCTCCAGCCCCCTGTCAAATTCTTAATTGGTGCTTCAAATGCATTGGCTACACATTTGCTAGATGTGTGAGTAATTCTAAGTGATGTGTCTGTCTTCCTTCTTTTACTGACTACTAGGTGTATCCAGATGGCATTCGGCACATACGAGCAGATAAGAGAGTTAATGAATGGAAGACTCCCGGAAAGAAAACAATTGTGAAGTGTGCAGTGAACCAGCGACAAGTGGTGATAGCTCTGACAGGAGGAGAGCTGGTGTATTTTGAGATGGATCCTGTATGTTATTTTGTGATGTTGGGCTGTATATTACATTCACTGTACTGTGGGACTTAGTGTTGGGCCCAGAGGTAAAGATAGGAGTTATTACTCAGTATTTAAAATAGATTCACATGAAAGCTATCTGGAGGATGAAAATATCCACAAGACAATCTGGCCTTTTCCAGAGAGGAAAAGGGAGAAAATCTGACTCCAATTAGAATTGTGAAGTCCTCCCTTAGCAGTGAAATATTTGATCTTTCTGTACTTCCTGTTTACTTTTCAAGACAAATACTTGGCAGAGATTTATTTTCTGCCATTTTGAAGATTTTCTTTTTTTTGGTTTTTCAAGGTAGGGTCTCACTCTAGTTCAGGCTGTCCTGGAACTCATTATGTACCCTAGACTGATCTCAGACTCATGGTAACCTTCCCTTCTTAGTCTCTAGGATTGCCGGAATGAGCCACTGTGCCTAGCTTTTTTTTTTTTGTTTTTTGGTTTTTTGAGGTAGGGTCTCACTCTAGCCCAGGCTGACCTGGAATTCACTATGTAGTCTCAGGGTGGCCTTGAACTCACAGCAATCCTCCTACCTCTGCCTCCCAAGGGCTGGGATTAAAGGCGTGCGCCACCACGCCCGGTTTGTGCCTAGCTTTTTTGTGGCTGTTTTTTGTTTTTGTTTTTCAAGGTAGGGTCTTGCTCTAGCCCAGGCTGACCTGAAATTCACTCTGAAGTCTCAGGCTTGCCTTAAACTCACAGAGATCCTCCTATCTCTTCCTCCCTAGTGCTAGGACTAAAGACTTGCACCACCATGCCCAGACTCTTTTGATTTTTTTTTTTTTAATTTTTAAAATTTATTTTATTTATTTTTGGAGAGAGACACAGAGAGAGACAGACGGAGAGGGAGACAGATAGAGATGGGCACGCCAGCAGTCTCTCAGCTACTGTGAACGAAATCCAGATGCGTGCGCCCCCTTGTGGTCAAGTGCAGCATTGCGCCCTTGCATCACTTTGCATCTGGCTAAACGTGGGACCTGGAGATTGGAACCGGGTTCTTAGGCTTAGCAGGCAGGCGCCTTAATGGCTAAGCTATTTCTCCAGCCCTCTTTTGATGCTTTTTAATGAAAATATGTCAGGTATAAATTATCTAGCTTTTAAGAAATCTCAGCCGGGAGTGGTGGCTAATGGCTTCAATCCCAGCACTTGAGAGGCAGAAGTAGGAGGATCACTGTGTGTTAGTTTGAGACCACCCTGAGAATACAGAGTGCATTCCAGGTCAGCCTGGGCTAGAGTGAGACTCTACCTCCCTACCTCGAAAAACCAAAGGGGAAAAAAAGAAAGAAAAAGAAATCTCTAGTAGGACCTTCATTTTCAACCAGATTTTAATTCACTTTCACTTAAAAGTTTTGGTTAATTTTGAGATAGGATTTCATGCAGTACAAACTGACCTTGAACTCATTTACCTTGTTCCACCCCCCCGCCCCCCGGGACTATAGTCATAGACTACCTTGCCTGATCGCTCATATTCTCATAAACAGATTTTTCTTCTTAAGTACAATCTGGCTGTCACTCAGGCTGATCTGGAACTCACTTTGTAGTTCTGACCTCAAACTCACAGCGATCCTTCTACCACTGCCTCTGAGTGCTGGGATTAAATGTGTGTATAATCACACCCCTATTTTTTTTTTTTTTTTTTTTTTTTTGTCTTTTGGTTTTCATGAACAGATTCTAATGTATTTTCTAAGGATTGGGTTGACTTAGAAGATTGTGGTTATTGTCAAAGATCTTTGATTGTTTTCTCCCTCTGGGAGAAAAGAGGAGTGAGGGGTTGGGAAGATAGTTCAGTGTTTGCTACACAACTCTTTCAGTACTTGAGTTCAGATCCAGTAAGATCCTGCCTGAGATGAAAGGTAAGGACAGACAGGATCATTGTCCTTTGATACCAAATTAAAAATAAAAGGAAGATTTAGAAAGAAATCTAATTGTCCCACTCCTTCCCTGGGCCTAGGGTTTTGGGATGAATTGGGGTACTTAGATATATCTTTGTTTTCCCTCCTGTAGTCAGGACAGTTGAACGAGTACACAGAGCGGAAAGAAATGTCAGCAGATGTAGTGTGCATGAGTCTGGCCAATGTACCCCCTGGAGAGCAGCGATCTCGCTTCTTGGCTGTGGGGTTGGTGGACAACACTGTCAGAATCATCTCCCTGGACCCCTCAGTAAGTGATACCTTCAATTTATGAATCTTCTGGGTCGGACCTGAGCACCTGGATCCATAAACCTATACCTACTTCTCCCATTTACCTCTCTTCCTCATTCTCCAGGCCACAATCTCACATGTTTGACAAACCAGACCCCCCACTCTCAAGCCCTATAAGTGCTATTTCTCTTTATTATTATAGCAACACATCTCCCGAGTCATGCCCAACCTTGCTTTGTACCTACTCCTCCTTTTCTTGATTTGGATGTAGCCACATATCTTGGGCGTTTTGTGTTGTAGGCAGATTGTTGATCTGAGATTACTAAATGTCTTTGGCATAGGCTTTGAATCCTTTTTGTAGTATAATAGTTCCAAGAATGGGTTGATATGTAAGGACATCTTAAATGCTCGTAGATAATTTTTTAGGGAGCTGCTCTTTCCAATGTTGGTCATTTGTATTTTCAAAATTTTTGTCTTCCTCAGGACTGTTTGCAACCTCTGAGTATGCAGGCTCTCCCAGCCCAACCTGAGTCTTTATGTATTGTAGAAATGGGTGGTACTGAGAAGCAAGATGAGCTGGGTGAGAGAGGCTCTATCGGCTTCCTCTACCTGAACATTGGGCTACAGGTAAGAAGTCCAGAGGCTTATATTAGTATTGGGTCTTCTGTATGTTTTATATGTTCCTTTGTCCAGTACAGGTATTTTTTCTGACTACTAGGGTTCTAGATAGTGATTATGAAAAGTGAATAGTGCTTTGATTCATTTTCTTCCCCCTTATACTTCACTTTGTGATTGCTAATTTGGATCAGAACTAAAAAAGAATCACCTGTAATTCCCACGCCATTCCAGCTCTTTGAAATGCCTGTTTAGCAGTAATGAAGCCTTAGATGTTTCTGTTGTTAAAATGTCTGAGCTCTTCAAGCCATGAAAAGCAAGAACCTGAGCATAAGATAGTCAGTGTTGTTGGTTATTTTTTTTTTTAATATATTTTACTTATTTGAGAGAGAGTGAGAGAAAGAGGCAGATAGAAAATTAGCACTCCAGAGCCTCCAGCTACTGCAAATGAACTCCAGGCACATGCGCCACCTCGTGCATCTGCCTTACTTTGGTCTTAGGGATTTGATCCAGGGTCCTTTGGCTTTGCAGGCAAGTGCCTTAACCGCTAAACCACCTCTCCAGCCTGGTTATGGTAATTTTTTTTTTTTAAAATATTTTTTGGACTGGAGGGATGGCTTAGAGGCTAAGACATTTGCCTGCAAAGCCAAAGGACCCCGGCTCAATTCCCCAGGACCCATGTTAGCCAGATGCCTAAGGGGGCACAAACGTCTGGAGTTCGTTTGCATTGGCTAGAGACCCAGGCATGCCCAGTCTCTCTTTCTCTCTCTCCCTCTTTCTCTGTCAAATAAATAAATATAAATAAAATATTTTTAAGAATACATTTTATTTATCTGCAAGCAGAGAGAATGGGCATTCCAGAGCCTCTAACTGCTGGGATTGAACCCAGGTCATTAGGATTTGCAGGCAGATGCCTTAATGGCTGAGGCATCTCTCCAGCCCAGTTATGATATTTTTATATTTTTGGCTTTTTCTTTCTTGGATAACCTAGAACTTACTGTATAGTCCCAGGCTGCCCTTGAATTCACAGTGATCCTTCTTCTTCAGTCCCCCGAGTGTTGGGATCAAAAGTGTGTGCTAGCATGCCTGGCTTTTTAAGAAAATTATTATTTTTCTTTTCATGCTTAAGTACTATATGTACTTTTGTTTAAATATTTACACAAACACATTTAAACCTCACTTAAAAGTCAGAAGCTATAGCTGGGTGTGGGTGGCACATGCCTTTAATCCCAGCTCTGGGGAAGCAGAGGTAGGATTATCACCATGAGTTTGAGGCTACCCTAAGACCAGAGTGAGATCTTACCCCGAAAAAACAAACAAAAAAGCTGTAACAGGATTCAATAAGCCCGTGCCCTATAGTAAGATGTGAAGTGGAAATGGGAGAATTACCCTGAAACCCTCATACCACCAGCCTGGTGAACAAAGGTGGGAGGCAAGAACTGATTTGAAAGCTGTCCTCTGACCTCCACACGTATCTGCACTCACATAAACACACAACCCAAAAATGTACAGAACATATGATGAGAAGTGTGTTTTTCACTTAGTAGATGTTTAAACTATTTGAATGATTTAGTGAGAAAATGAATGGCTGAGTGTTTGGGACTAATTGGTTGATTTGCAAGCACAGAGAACATGGGCAGGCCAGAGCTTTTTGCCACTGCAAACATACTCCAGATGCATGTACCATTTTGTGCATCTGGCTTTATGTGGGTGCTAGGCAGTTGAACTGTGGTTATCAGGCTTTATAATCAAGCACCTTTAACCACTTAGCCATCTCTCCAGCAGTCTGTTGAGTTATTTTTTTTTTTTCCCCATAAGTGTGAAAGTTGCCAGGGGAGACAAGCTATCATTATAAGTAGGCTTTATTGGACTGCAGAGATGTCTTAGCAGTTAAGTGAGCTTCCTGTACGAGCATGTGGGCTTAAGGAGGACTGAGAATACCCAAGGTCAAATCTCCAGATTCTAGTTAAAACAGCAGGACATGGCAACACATGCCTGTATCCCCAGTCCCACTGGGGAGTTGAGAGACCAAGAATCGGCTGAGCCCTACAAGTTCTGCAATCTGTAAAAATAGACTTAGGCATTTGCTTTAAAAATTTTTTTAAAGTTTTCATTTATTTGATAGAAAGAGGCAGAGAAAGAATGGGCGCACAGCTCCAGCCACTGAAATCATACTCCAGATGCATGTGCCATCTTGTGCATCTGGTTTGCCTTTGTCCTTTGGCTTTGTAGGCAAGCATCTTAACTGCTAAGTCATCTCTCCAGCCCAGACTTAAGCTTTTAACAAGGTCAGACCAGATAGAAGAGCAGTGGATCAGGACACATGACATTTCACTCTAGCCTCAAGAACACATATATATGAGCAAAAATATAAAAAAGCCAGGCATGGTCGCACACATCTTTAATCCTAGCACTTGGGAGGTAGAGGTAGGAGGATGGCTATGAGTTTGAGGCCAGCGTGAGACTACAGAGTGAATTCCAGGTTAGCCTGGGCTAGAGTGAAACCCTGCCTCAAAAAAACAAAACAAGCCAGGCGAGGCGGTGCACGCCTTTAATCCCAACACTCGGGAGGCAGAGGTAGGAGGATAGCCATGAGTTCAAGGCCACCCTGAGACTGCATAGTGAATTCCAGGTCAGCCTAGGCTAGAGTGAGACCCTACCTTGAAAAAAAAAACCCTAGATAAATAAATAAATAAATAAATAAATAAATAAATAAATAAATAAATAAATTTAAAAAACAAGGAGCAGGAGAGATGGCTTATTGGTTAAGGCACTTACCTATGAATCCTAACTACCTTGGTTCGATTCCTTAGTACCCACGGAAAGCCAGGTGCCACATGTGTCTGAAGTTCATGTGCAGCAGCTAGAGGCCATGGCATACCCATTCATTCTCTCTGTCTTCTTGCAAATAAATAAATTAATTAAATTAAAAATAAATTATGAGCCAGGCATGGTGGTGTACGCCTTTAATCTAGCACTTGGGAAGCAGAGGTAGGAGGACTGCTGTGAGTTTGAATCCACCCTGAAACTACATTTGAATTCTAGGTCAGCCTGAGTTAGGAGTGAGACCCTACCTCGAAAAACAAAACAAAAATAAACAAACAAACAAACAAATAAATAAATAAATAAATAAATAAAAAGTAGGGCTGGGAAGATGGCTTAACATTTATAAGTCGCTGCTCGCAAAGCCTGCCTGTCCAGGTTCAGTTCCCCAGTACCCACATAAAGCCAGCTGCATAAAGTGGTGCATGTGTCTGGAGTTCGTTTTCAGTGGCAAAGGCTTTGGCACTGACTATCTCTTTCTCTCAATGAGTAAAAATGTTCTTTAAAAGATAAGTAGGCTTTACCTATTCCTGTCCTTTTGATTAGAATGGTGTACTGCTGAGAACTGTCCTAGACCCTGTCACTGGGGACTTGTCTGACACCCGCACTAGGTACCTGGGGTCCCGTCCTGTGAAGCTCTTCCGAGTCAGGATGCAAGGCCAAGAGGCTGTAAGTAATAAAAGGGCATATGTGTTAGTGATGCCAGTATAATCTTTACTTGGACTGACTCTATAAAGTATATAGGTATTTTGCCCTTATAGCTTCATGTAGGAAGTCCTAGGTCTTTTAATAGAGAGTGTCCTAGTAAGTGTTCTGTGGCACTGTACCATTATTAGGTTATAGGAAGTTGGATATGGATCCTTTCAGTCTTTAGGCTAGGTTATTAGGGCTGGGAATAGTTGGGAATCTTTCAGGGTTCAACTAGCTTCAGGCTTATTAGTGTGAAATGTGAAAGAGATCTTAAGAATATTACTGTTGCTGGTTGCTTCGTTTGTTCTTAAATATTACCTTATTTAACTTTTGAAGCTATCCAGCTAGATTTTAGTAGGCAATAAGCCATACACCACCTTCTTGAGGCCTACATTGCTAAAGGTGACATTTTCAGGTTTATAAAATTCCATGGGGTATTCTATGAACTGAAATTTAAGCTTAGGATGCTTGGGGTTCCTATCATGTTTGAACTTTTCCCCAGCTTATTAGAGGTATTCTCTCCTCAGGTATTGGCCATGTCAAGTCGCTCATGGTTGAGCTATTCTTATCAATCTCGTTTCCATCTCACCCCCCTGTCATATGAGACTCTGGAGTTTGCCTCTGGCTTCGCTTCTGAACAATGTCCTGAAGGCATTGTGGCCATCTCCACCAATACTCTGAGGTGAGTAAGTCCTGTTTGGAACTTTTTCTGCCAGTGGCTCAACTGGTGGTTCTGCCAGTGTTGAAGGAGGTTCTAGAGAGATGGCTGGGAGCCAACTTTTCACCAGAAAATAGTGTGTTGCAATTGAAACCTTCACTTGGCTCAAGATTTCAGAACCTGGAAGCCAAGTTTCGATGTTTGGCATTTTAGCTTCTGTTGTGACTTTTAGTTCCAAGTTTTTTTGTGTGTGTGTTTTTTTTTTTTTTTTGGTTTTTATTTATTTATTTATTTATTTAGTTAGTTAGTTAGTTAGTTTTTCGAGGTAGGGTCTCGCTCTGGCCCAGGCTGACCTGGAATTAACTATGTAGTCTCAGGGTGGCCTCGAACTCATGGTGATCATCCTACCTTTGCCTCCTGAGTGCTGGAATTAAAGGCGTGCATCACCACGCCTGGCTTGTTTTTTTGGTTTTTTTTTTTTTTGGTTTTTCAAGGTAGGGTCTCGCTCTAGCACAGGCTGACCTATAATTCACTATGTAGTTCTCAGCTTGGGCTTGAATTCAAGACAGTCCTCCTGGGCTGGAGAGATGGCTTAGCGGTTAAATGCTTGCCTATGAAGCCTAAGGACCCCGGTTCGAGGCTCGATTCTCCAGGACCCACGTAAGCCAGATGCACAAGGGGGTGCATGCATCTGGAGTTCGTTTGCAGTGGCTGGAGGCCCTGGCACACCCATTATCTCTCTTTCTCTCTCTCCCTGCCTATTTCTGTATCTCTCTCTCTCAAATAAATAAATAAATAATAAATAAATAAAATATAAAAAATATTTATTTAAAAAAAAAAAAGACAGTCCTCCTACCTCTGCCTCCCAAGTGATGGGATGAAAGGTATGCACCCCCACACCAGGCTCATATTGATTTTTGGTTTTTCAGGGTAGGGTTTCACTATAGCTCAGGCTGACCTGAAATTCACTGTATTCTCAGGGTAGCCTCGAACTCATGGTGATCCTCCTACTTCTGCCTCCTGAGTGCTGGGATTAAAGGCGTACGCCACCTTGTCCGGCTCCGGATTTTTTTTTTAATTTTCTTTTTGTTGTTTTGTTTTGAAGCAGGGTATTTTAGCCCATGCGGACATGAAATTCTCTCGTTAGACCAGGCTGGCCTGGAACTCATGGTGATTATTCTACCTAAGCTTCTTGAGTGCTGGGATTATAGGTATAAGCCACCATGCCAATCTTTCAGAGTTTTCTTTTTGTTTTTTTTTTTAATTATTCATTTGCATGTGTGTTTATATGTTGATGTACCAGTTTTTGCTTTCTGCTGGGGAATTGAACCTAAACTGGCAGGCTTTACAAAACGTGCCTTTAATCACAGCCGTTTTCCCAGCCCTTTTCAGGTCTATCTCTTCTCCCCCAGGGTAAGATCTCACTCTGGCCAAGGCTGATCTGGAATTTACTATGAAGTCTCAGGGTAGCCTTGAACTCAAAGTGATCCTCCTACCTCTGCCCCCCAAATACTGGGATTAAAGGCATGTGCAACCATGCCCAGAAAGCCCTCAGGGTTTTACTTATTTATTTATTTAAGAGAGTGGGGAGGCAGGTAGAGATAGAATGGGTGCTCCAGGGCTTCTAGCCACTGCAAACAAACTCCAGATGCATGCACCACCAGTGCATCTGGCGTGTGTGGGTCCTGGAGAATCAAACTGTGGTCCTTTGATTTTGCAGGCAAGTGTCTTAACCACTAAGCTATTTCTCCAGCCTCCCCAGGGTTGTTTTTTTTTTTTTTTTTTTGAGAGCGACAGGAGAGAGAGAATGGGTACATCAGGGCCTCCAGCACTGCAAATGAATTCCAGACACATGTGCCTCCTTGTGTATCTGGCTTACATGGGTTATGGGGGAATCAAGCCTCGAACTGTTGTCCTTAGGTTTCACAGGCAAGCGCTTAACTGCTAAGCCATCTCTCCAGCCTGCCAGGGTTTGGTTTTTTTGTTTGTTTGTTTTGTTTTGTTTTGTTTTGTTTATGTTTTTCAAGATAGGGTTTCACTTTAGTTCAGGCTGACCTGGAATTCACTATGTAGTCTCAGAATGGCCTTGAACTCACAGTGATGCTCCTACCTCTGCCTTCCGAGTGCTGGGATTACAGGCATGTGTCACCATGCCTGGACCCACCAGCATTTTTAATAAGAGAAAATTTGAAGTTTTATGTGTATGCATGTGTGTTATCTGTGTGTGTGCATATATGTGTGTATGAATTTGAATTTTTATCAAATTATCTATGGAAAAATAAAATTTCTTTCACCATTATATGTTTTTCTTTGTTTTTTCAAGATAGAGTCTTGCTCTAGTCCAGGTTGACCTAGAATTCACTCAGTAGTCTCAGGGTGGCCTTGAACTCACAGTGATCCTCCTATCTCTGCTTCCCAAATGCTAGGATTAAAGGCGTGCACCTCCATGCCTGGCTCCATAATATGATTTACTGAATAAAAAGCCAGAGTTGTGGTGATCAGTGGGGAGTGTTGCTGCAAGGAAAGACCATTCTGGATCTCCTTGTCTGTTGTGCACAAACTTCTGGAGTTTAGCATCTAAGCTTCTAGCTTAGAAGGCTTGTATTTCATGTTGTCTGGCACCAGTATTTGAACTTAAGGGATTGTGCTTGTTGTTCATTTCACTAGGGTCTGAGTAAATGGCCTTTAACTCTCTTGCCTATTTTCGTAGGATTTTGGCGTTGGAGAAGCTGGGTGCTGTCTTCAATCAAGTAGCATTTCCACTGCAGTACACACCCCGGAAATTTGTCATCCATCCTGAAAGTAATAACCTCATCATCATTGAGACGGACCACAATGCCTATACTGAGGCCACAAAGGCTCAGAGAAAGCAGCAGATGGCAGAGGTGATTAGTCTGATTTTCAGGGGTGCCGTTAAAGGCATGCACATGTACTTGCTTAGAAATGTTAAAACCTCCATGCTTGCTGTTTTTATTTATTTATTGGTTTTACAAGGTAGGGTCTCACTGTAGCACAGGCTGACCTGGAATTCACTATGTTGTCTCAGGGTGGCCTTGAACTCAGTACGATCCTCCGACCTCTGCCTTCCGAGTGCTGGGATTAAAGTTGTGCACCACCTTGCCCGTCTTGATTACATTCTTTTTATTTAGGTGTTTTATTACTTTTTAAAATTTTAATATTTTTTATTGACAACATCCATAATTGTAGATATTATCCCATGGTAATTCCCTCCCACCCCCAGCTTTCCCTTTTGAAACTCCACTCTCCATCATATCCCCTCCCCCTTTCAGTCTCTCTTTTATTTTGATGTCATGATCTTTTCCTCCTATTATGATGGTTTTGTGTAGGTAGTGTCAGGCACTGTGAGGTCATGGATATCCAGGCAATTTGTGTCTGGAGGATCACGTAAGGAGTCCTACCCTTCCCTTGACTATTAGATTCTTTCTGCCACCTCTTCTGCAATGAACCCTGAGTCTTGGAAGGTGTGTTAGAGATACTTCAGTGCTGAGCACTCCTCTGTCACTTCTCAGAACCATGGTGCCTTTTGAGTGATTTCAAGGTTACCACCATCTGAAAAGAGAAGCTTCTCTAACCAAAAGTGAGAATAGCATTAATATATGAAACATTAAGAGAAGTGCTTACTGGGCAGTTTGGTGAGCATAGTATATACATTTAACCAGACACCAGCAGACGTTGCACCCCTAGGGCTCATGACTACCCCTGATGTAGGTTTTCAATGTCAGGGATATATTTCCTCCCATGAAGTGGGCCTCCAGTCTATTTAGAGAGCAATTGGTTTCCCCCATACAGACATGCCAGTATTGCACCTGTTGGCTCATTTGGTCTGGCTGGCCAAATTTAAGGCTTGTAAGTGTGCACTGTTGAGTATCTCCACTGGTGATTTCTCTCTCTCCCATTGAACTGCATGCAGGGTACCTTTTTCCAGCTTTCTGTCAGCTGGTCCACAAGGAGGAGGCTTTCAGCTCAGCTCCAGCAGGATTTCTCAGGGACCTTACAGCCCAAATATGTGGCATCTTCAGCAATAGGGTCTTACCATCTATTCCTGGTGGGAAACCAAGGGCCTCAGCAATGGCCTGTAATATTTTGGGGTTATCAGGGACCTCACTGGAAGGTATCCCATTCCTGGCACTGAAAATTTTCTAGTAACAATCTATGGCTCCTGAGTGTCCCATTGTCCCTAAAAATATGTTTCCATATGACTTATTTATATCCTCTTAGATTTTGATTAGCCCTCCCTCCATCTTTCTTTTACTCAGTCCCTTCCTCCGACCTCACTTAGGCCTTTTCACCCCCATTAATCTGTTCTTCTACTTACATATATACAATACCATCCTATTAAGTCCTCCCCCTCCCTCCCTTTCTAGTCCCTTTATATCCCCGTTCTAGCTTACAGGCTTCTGCTGCTGAGTTTTATTCCTACTCACATAGAAGTTCAATCATTTGTAGCTAGGATCCACATATGAGAGAGAACATGTGACGTTTGGCTTTCTGGGCCTGGGACTTTGTGTGTGTGTGTGCGCGTGTGAGAGAGAGAGCACGATATAAGAGATTGAGAGAGAATGGGTATTCTAGAGTGGTGGTTTGTTTTTGTATTTATTTATTTTGGTTTTTTGAGGTAGGGTCTCATTCTAGTTCAGGCTGACCTGGAATTCACTATGTAGTCTCAGGGTGGCCTCGAACTCACTGTGATCCTTCTGCCTCTGCCTCCTGAGTGCTGGGATTAAAGGCGTGTGCCACCAAGCCCGGCTTGTTTTTTTTTTTTTTTTTTTTTTTTTTTTGTTGTTGTTTTGTTTTGTTTTGAAGCAGGGTCTCACTAGCCCAGGCTATCCTGGTACTCACTCTGTATTCCCAGGCTCGCCTTGAACTCATAGCCTTCTTCCTGTGCCTCCCAAGGAGTGGTGGGGCTAAAATTGTGAGCCACCATGTTTTTTGGTTGTTTTGAGACAGGATCTCACACTACAGCTCAGGTTGGCTGGGATTCATGTGATCTTTCTGCCTCAGCTTTCTGAGTGCTGGTATTAAAGGCATGAACTGTCAACAAGGCACAGGCATAATCTGTCAATTTTAAGGAGCCATGGCTGGGGATATATCTCTGATAGAATGTTTGCCTTTAAAAACAGACAAAGCAGGGCTGGGGAAATGGCTCAGCAGTTCAGGCGCTCGCCTGCAAAGCCTAATGACCCAGGTTCAGTTCCTCAGTACCCATGTAAAGCCTGATGCAAAAAGTGGTACATGCATCTGGAGTCCCATTTGCAGTGGCTGAAAGCCCTGGTGTGTACTCATTTTCTCTCCTGCCCCCTTCTCCCTCTTCCCCTTTCCCTTTCTTTGTCTCTCTGCTTCCAAATAAATATATATATATTTTAAGTAAATAAAACAAAAAACACTAAAGCCAAAGGAACCATGCTCTGTTCAGCCCCTTAATCAGAGTTCTTTGCCTTAGTTCTTGGTTTTAGAAGCCCCCACCCCCTTTATGACCCATGACAAATATGCTCATCGGGGTTATTCAGAATTCTTCTCTCTATGAAATAGTACTTCAGTATGTGATTTTCCAAAATGGTCTGAAATGGATTTGAGCCTAGAGAACATAGCTTTTAGATTCCTCTACTTCATCAGGTCTTTTAAGAGTTCATTTACCAACCAATACCAAATAGCCACAACCATGTAGAACTATATCTAGCTAGAAAGAGAGGCATCAAATAATCTTAGCAAGGGAAATCCAGTGGGCTAGGTAGAAATGGTATTTCTTTTCTTCTTGCTTTTTGAAGGTAGGGTCTTGCTCTAGCCCATGCTGACCTGGAATTCACTATGTAGACTCAGGCTGGCCTCGAACTTGCAATTCTTCTACTGCTGCCTCCCAAGTGCTGGGATTAAAGGCATATACCACCACACCTGGCTGGTATTTTTGACTTTTTTTTCCCTCAAATGTAGTCAGCAGTATTTGGTTTTTCCTTTGGAGATATTCTGAGTTCCTATTGTTTGTACATATCTTGTTTGTACAAGACTCCTGATAGACGTTCCTACTAGCTCACTTTTCACCTCTGGATACATCGATTCTTCTTGCTTTTGGATTTAGGAAATGGTGGAAGCAGCAGGAGAGGATGAGCGGGAGCTAGCTGCAGAAATGGCAGCAGCATTCCTCAATGAAAATCTCCCTGAATCCATTTTTGGAGCTCCTAAGGCTGGCAATGGACAGTGGGCCTCTGTGATACGGGTGATGAATCCTATTCAGGGGAACACACTAGACCTTGTCCAGCTGGAACAGAATGAGGCGGCTTTTAGGTAAGAATCCAAAGTCAGTCCACAGTTTGGTTAGGTGGAAATAGGAGTTCTTTACGTTTTGATTAATGCTGGCTCTTGCTTTTTTCTTTTTCCAGTGTTGCTGTGTGTAGGTTTTCCAACACTGGTGAAGACTGGTATGTCCTAGTGGGTGTAGCCAAAGACCTGATACTGAATCCTCGATCTGTGGCAGGGGGCTTTGTCTATACATACAAGCTTGTGAACAATGGAGAAAAACTGGAGTTCTTGCACAAGGTAGGCACCAGCTAGTGATTTTCCTGAGCCTTAGGTACTATTGGAGTCGGCCACTTTCTGTTGGACTTAGGGTCAGTTCTTTTTTATTTTATTTTAATTTTAATTTTATTTTATTTGGCTTTTCGAGGTAGGGTCTCACTCTAGCTCAGGCTGACCTGGAATTCACTATGTAGTTTCAGGGTGGCCTCGAACTCATGGTGATCCTCCTACCTCTGCCTCCCAAGTGCTGGGATTAAAGGTGTGCACCGCCACACCCGGCTTAGGGTCAGGTCTTGATTTTAATCCATCTCTTGGTAGTATACGTGGTGCTGCCATGCCTGGCTCCCACAAGAAGTCGTCCACCCACAGTGGGGAGATAGGCATGCTCTAAATCAGCCCCTTGTTTACTGTCTTATGAAACATATAGCAAGTCGTGATCAGAATTCAGCAGCTAAAGAATTAATGCCATCTGAGAAGTGACTGCTTAACAGAAACAGTTTCAGTTTGGGAAGTTTTGGACATGATGTGATTATACAACAATGTAAATATATTTAATGCCTCTAAACTGTTAAAGTGAAACTTTGTAATTTATATTTATTTGCAAATCTAAAGGTTTTTTTTTTTGTAAAGTATAATTCACATTCTGTCCTTCACACTTGAAAGCACTTGAATATGACTGCTTCTGCCTTACCATATATGGAGTATGCTATAGGGAATAATTCCTTCCTAAGTCCTTTGTGTTAAACTTTCTGTCTCTCCAGGGAGTGTTTCTCACTTGAGATACTGATTCTCTTGCTGAGTGAAAATGCCTAGTGTGAGACTGGCTAACTCAAGTACACTGTTTCATAGGGACTACCATACGTGTGCTTTATTTCTTTGATGAGCAAAATAGTGTTGCTTGCTTCCTGTCTTCCTGATACATCTTACAGAAACAGGGAGCTCTGAGTTTAGGATGTATGGCTAGCATGCATTTTTTGATACCTGCTTTTTTTCTCACAGACCCCAGTAGAAGAGGTCCCTGCTGCCATTGCCCCATTTCAGGGGAGGGTATTGATTGGTGTGGGGAAGCTTTTACGAGTCTATGACCTGGGGAAGAAAAAATTACTACGAAAGTGCGAAAATAAGGTAAATATACTGAGGTGAGGGCTAGGATCAAGTTAATGAGAAATGTGTATTTCTGCTGTATGAAAAATTAGCTCCTGCTGGTTATGATAATGCATGCTTACCAGGACTAGAGAGCATGAGACAGGAGTTGAGAGCTTGTCTTAAACAACCAAACAAGGATGAGGATTTAGTTCAATGTAGAACAGTTGTATTGCATATATAAGGTCCTGGAATCAATCCCGATGACTGCCCCTACCCCCTAAGAAGAAAAGATGAAGCCAAACAAACCTGAGTTTTGTTTTGTTTTCTTTTTCTCAAACTGCTGTTCTCTGATGTCGGTTATCCCACAGAGGCTATATATGTTAAAGTCAGGCGAAACTAAACTGTGGATTCCATATTTCAGGGTTATATCCATTATTTTTCTTTTTCCCCAGCATATTGCTAATTATATATCTGGAATCCAGACTATTGGACACAGGGTAATTGTGTCTGATGTCCAAGAAAGTTTCATCTGGGTTCGCTACAAGCGTAATGAGAACCAGCTCATTATCTTTGCTGATGACACCTACCCCAGATGGGTCACTACAGCTAGCCTCCTTGACTATGACACTGTGGCTGGAGCAGACAAATTCGGCAACATCTGTGTGGTGAGTTGGTCTTCCTTCTTTAGGTTATAGTAATGTGGAAAAATTGACTCAGTTTGTGGTGTTGGTAAAAACCGGGGAGCCAGGATTGTTTTCTTTAATATGGAAAGTTAAAAAAATAGTTATAAAAAGGCCAACTCTGGGCTGGAGAGATGGCTCAGTGGTGAAGAGTACTTCCTGTGCAAGCATGAGGGCCTGAGAAGGCCTGAGGGACTGTTCCAGTTAGATCCCCAGGACCCACATAAACAACTGGGTGTGGCCGTCCACTTCTGTAATCCCGGTTTTGTGGGAAGCAGAGACTGGAGAATTGCTGAGGCTCAAGAGAAAAACCGCAAGCTCTGGGATCAGTATGCAGAACAATGGAGGGGGCTATCCAGTGTTTACTCCAGCCTCTGTACTCAAGCACATGGGACATACTGTATGGTACACACACATGCATGTGCCACCCATACCATATTATGTACTTGTAAAAAAAAAAAAAAGTCAACTTTAGAAGAAATTCTTTGTTTAAGCCTTTCTACAAATTTTTTACATTCCTTCTAGCCCCAGTTCACAAACTCAGTCTTCTGCCTATAGCATGATATACTGGGGCTAGGAAGATAGTTTGGTGGTTAAAGGCTCTTGATTGCAAACACCGCTGATCCCAGTTAAATTCCAAAGCCACATATGTAACCAGATAAAAAAAGGTGGCACAAGTGCCTGGTGTTTGCAGCATCAAGAGGCCATGGCATGTCCATGTACACATGCATGCAAATCAAAAAAATTTTTAGGAGCCGGGCGTGGTGGCGCACGCCTTTAATCCCAGCACTCGGGAGGCAGAGGTAGGAGGATTGCCGTGAGTTCGAGGCCATCCTGAGACTACATAGCTAATTCCAGGTCAGCCTGGACCAGAGTGAGACCCTACCTCGAAAAAAAAAAAAAAAAAAAAAAAAAAAAAAAATTTTTAGGACTGAAGATATGGCTCTGCAGTTAAGGTACTTGCCTACAAATCCTGATGACTTGGGTTCGATTCTCCAGTACCCACATAAAGCCAGATGTACAAGGTAGCCCATGTGTCTGGAGTTCTTTTGCAGCAGCTAGAGGCCATGGTGCTCTCCCTCCCTCCCTCCCTCTCTCTCTCTCTCCTGCCTTTTTCTCTCATGAAGAAATAAAATTAAAAGCTGGGCATGGTGGCACATGCCTTCAATCCCAGCACTTGGGAGGCAGAGGTAGGAGGATCACTGTGAGTTCAAGGCCATCCTGAGACTACATAGTGAATTCCAGGTCTGCCTGGACTAGAGTGAAATCCTTCCTCAAAAAAAAGAGAAATTTACCGGGCGTGGTGGCGCACGCCTTTAATCCTTTAACTCGGGAGGCAGAGGTAGGAGGATCGCCATGAAAAAAAACCAAAAAATTTAAAAAAAGAGAGAGAGAATTTTTTTTTTTTTTTTTTTTTTTTTTTTTACAAAAATCTGGACTAGAGTGGCTTAGTGATTATGGTGCTTGCCTGCAAAACCAAAGGAACCAGATTTGATTCCCCTGGATCCACCTTTTTATTAGTTGTTTGAGAGAGTGAGAAAATGGGCGTGCCAGGGCCTCCAGCTCTTGCAAATGAACTCCAGACACATGTGCATTTGTCTTATATGGGTCCTGGGGAATCAAACCTGGGACCTTTGACTTTGCTTGCAAGTGCCTTAACCGTTATCCATCTCTTCAATCCTCCACCCCCATTTTTTTTGAGAGAGAGAGAGAGAGAGAGAATGAATGGGTGTGCCAGGGCCTCTAGCCATTGCAAACCAACTCCAGATTCATGTGCCACCTTGTACATCTGGCTTACGTGGGTACTGGTGAATAAAACCTGAGTCCTTGGCTTTGCAGGCAAGTGCCTTAATTGCTAAGCCATCTCTCCAGGCCCTCTTTTTTTTTTTTTTTTTTTTTTTTTTTTTTAAGTACATGATATACTAATGTTGAGATTAGTTTGAGCTAATGGATATATTTTATCTTTGTGTTTGTTTTTTGAGGTAGAGTTTCACTCTAGCCCAGGCTGGCCTGGAATTCACTGTGTAATCCCTAGCTGGCCTTGAACTCACAGCGATTCTCCTACCTCTGCCTCCCAAGTGCTGGGATTAAAGGCATGTGCTACCATGCCCGGCTATTTTATCTTTTTTAAAAATATACTTATTTAGGGTTGGAGAGATGGCTTTGTGGTTAAGGCATTTGCCTGCAAAGCCAAAGGACCTAGATTCAATTCCCCAAGACCCACATAAGCCAGATGCATAGAAATTTATAACAATTAAAATATATTTATTTATTTATTTATTTGCAAGCAAAGAGAGAGAGAGAGAAATTGGGCACACCAGTACTTCCAGCCACTGCAAATGAACTGATGCATGCACCACTTTGTGCATCTTCCTTTACATGAGTACTGGGGAATCAAACCTGGGTCCCTAGGCTTTGCAGGCAAGTACCTTAACCACTGAGTGATCTCTCCAGCCCTATTTTACTTTTTGTTGAACCTCTGGGCTTGTCTTTTTCAACCTACTCTGTTTTTTTGTTTATGTTCTGTGGCCTGTTTTACTCTTGGCCTTGCTTGTGGCTTGATTCTTTGGTTTCTTAATCTTCAGAGAGAGCTCCTTGCAATAGATACAAGAGATCCCTTTGTCTAAGCATCCCTTTGTCTAAGCACTGCTCTTGGACTTGATTGCAACGACCTGAGGCAAGCATACTGCTGAATGGCTCAGGTGAGCATGTACCGTACTCATTTTTGTAATTCTGTGTCACTTCCATGTAGGTGAGGCTCCCACCTAACACCAATGATGAAGTGGATGAAGATCCCACAGGAAACAAAGCCCTTTGGGACCGAGGCTTGCTCAATGGAGCTTCACAGAAGGTAAGATTGCAGAAAGGGCCCAAAGGAAAGACACATTCAATGCTTCTTGCTTACTCTCCACAAAGAAGCACTTGGGAGAAGAAGACTGGGACAAAAGGTATTGGGAGCCAGGCGTGGTGGCACACGCCTTTAATCCCAGCACTCAGGAGGCAGAGGTAGGAGGAGTGCCATGAGTTCAAGGCCACCCTGAGACTACATAGTGAATTGCAGGTCAGCCTGAGCTACAGTGAGACCCTACCTCGAAAAAAAAAAAAAAGTATTGGGAGGGGATTGTGATTAAATAGCTTTATGTTAACTTATAAGAATTGTCAGTTAAGAAAAATAAAATTTGGAAAAAAATTAAAATAAAGCCATTTTAGTAAATTGTCTGGAGTGTATATGACTGTGCTAAGTGGTCCCAGAAATTCCCTAAACTGACAATACATAGCCTGCACTGAATGAATGAATGTATTTTTATTTATTTATTTTTTTATTTATTTTTGGAGAGAGAGTCAGAGAGGGAGACAGATGGGCGTGCCAGCAGTCTCTCAGCTGCTGTGAATGAAATCCAGATGCATGTGCCCCCTTGTGGTCAAGTGCAGCATTGTGCCCTTGCCTCACTTTGCATCTGGCTAAACGTGGGACCTGGAGATTGGAACCAGCGTTCTTAGGCTTAGGAGGCAGGCACCTTAGCCGCTAAGCCATCTCTCCAGCCCATGAATGTATTTTTTAATGTAATTATGGTTGTTCTCCTTGCTCTAGGCCAGGCTGGTTGGTAATTATTAGAAATATTGTGAAAATTCAAGCCAGGCATGGTGGTGCATGCCTTTAATCCCAGCACTCGGGAGGCAGAGGTAGGAGGATCGCCATGAGTTCAAGGCCACCCTGAGAATACAGAGTGAATTCCAGGTCAGCCTGGGCTAGAGTGAGACCCTATCTCGAAAAACAAAAAAAACGAAATAATGTGAAAATTCAATGTGTTTTTTAGATATTAAGCTTTAAGTAATGAAAGAATTTAAAAGCAGTATTTGGATTTCCATTATTTTTGGATTTTTCATGGGGCTAGGAATAGAGCTCAGTTTGTAGGGTACTTATATGCATGAGGCCTTGGGTTTCATCCTCAGCAATGCAAAAGAGAGAAAGAAAAGTAAAATGTGTTTGGCGATGCTTACTTTTGGAAATGCAGAACAGACTTGGAAAGATACACATAGTTAATGTTCTGGGTTTTTTTGTTTTGTTTTGCTTTTAATATTTATTTATTTGAGATAAATAGGCAGACAGGAGAGAGTATGGGCATGCCAGGGTCTCCTGCCACTGAAAATGTACTCTAGACACATATGCCCTTGTGTGCATCTGGCTTTACATGGGTGCTGGGGAATTGAACTCAGGCTATCAGGCTTTGCAAACAAGCGCCCTTAACCACTAAGCCATCTCTCCAGCTCTACTCTTCTGTTTTGACTTGTAGGCAGAGGTGATCATGAACTACCATGTTGGAGAGACAGTGCTGTCATTGCAGAAGACCACACTGATCCCTGGGGGCTCAGAGTCACTTGTCTATACTACTTTGTCCGGAGGAATTGGTATCCTCGTTCCATTCACTTCTCATGAGGTAAGAGTTTCCACACTGTTCTTGCCTTTTCCTTCCTAAGGCTGTTTCTTGGTGTCAAGTCTGCCTAAGAATGAAATCCGTTTGTCCTTGTAATCTCTAGGCTAGAAATCACTTCTTTCTCACAGAAAGATTCTTTGTTTCTTCTACTAGGATCATGACTTTTTTCAACATGTTGAGATGCACCTGCGGTCTGAGCATCCCCCTCTCTGTGGGCGGGACCACCTCAGCTTTCGATCTTACTACTTCCCTGTGAAGGTAGGTTGGGGATTTGGATTCAGAAGGTGCCAGGAAACATAATCCTATATCCTATTTACTGGTCTTTTTTATAAAAGTGTAGGCACACCAATCTTTCACCACTGCAAAAGAACTCCAGATACATGTGCCACTTTCACATCTGGCATTATGTGGGTACTAGGGAATTGAATCTGAGCCATCTCTCCAGCTCTATTTATTTTTGCTTAGGTGTGATATGATGTGTACACATGTCTGTATCCTTGGAACTAGTGATTTCTGGGTTTCTGTTTCCCTGTGAGACTAGGGTTATCAACACATCTAGCCAAGCCCAGATAATGTGATTTCTGGAGAATCAAATGCATTCACCCTCAGGCCCTCATGCTTGTACAGAAAGCTCACTTAACCACTGAGCCATCTCTCCAAGTCTCTGTTTTAAAAGTGAGAGTCGGGCGTGGTGGCGCATGCCTTTAATCCCAGCACTCGAGAGGCAGAGGTAGGAAGATTGCCGTGAGTTCAAGGCCACCCTGAGACTACATAGTTAATTCCAGGTCAACCTGGACCAGAGTGAGACCCTACCTCGAAAAAGAAAAAAAGAAGAAAAAAAAGAAAAAGAATAAAAGTGAGAATAGTCCTAAATAGATAAGATGGTATGTGCTGTGTAGTAAGACTGACTCCAAAAACCAAGGCTGGGGTTTTGCTTGGTGGCAGAACACTTGCCTAGCATGTACAAGGTTCTGGATTTGATTCTCCTGCATTGGAGACGCTGGGGAGTGAGGGGTTAGTCCTGAGTAGTGAGTGGAACAGCAAAGGAGTGGAGTGGATTGATAAAAGTCAGTGATGGGAATATGTGGGTAGCGATAAGTCTTTTCCCTGCAAAGAAAACCATAGCTAGAGACAAAGTTGTACCAAGTTTTGATAGTGTGAATTCACTACTTGGGATCAACTTAGAATAAATATGCTGTTGTCTGGAGGAAAGTAAAAGCCTTGTCCCGTAATTGCTGCTTTACATATGCCTTTTTGTTTTGGCATCTCACCTTTGTTGTCCTCTTAATTCCTCCATATCCTAGAATGTGATTGATGGAGACCTCTGCGAGCAGTTCAACTCTATGGAGCCCAATAAGCAAAAGAACGTCTCTGAAGAACTGGACCGAACCCCTCCTGAGGTGTCCAAGAAGCTTGAGGATATCCGGACCCGTTATGCTTTTTGAATCTTTTTTTTTTTCCCCCTCTCTGTGGGGCTTTTCAGAGATTTTGTCTTGTTTTCATTACCAATATCTGGCTTCTGCTACATGGCAGGAGAAAGGTGACTTGATTATTAAGACTGTAATATTAAAGCCAGTATCTCCTCCCCCTCAACTCTTTCCTTTTGGAATGGCTGGTTTTCCCAAAAATTAGCACTGAGACTAGCTCTTTTCCCTTGCCTAGCCTCAGGCTCCATTGTGGAACATAATGTTGCTTATTCCCAAAGTCATCCCTGCATTCATGTTTCTGGCTGTCTTGTGTACTTTTGTACATGCCTTAATTTTCACCCGGTTTTCCTGTAAATAAAGTTTTGTACAATGTCCTTTTGAGAATGGGGAGGCAAGGTCAGGTGGGATCAGGTTGTTTGCAGTATGACTCCTGAGCTCTACCACTCTAGAACTTTCCCAGGAATACAAAGCTGGTTTTAAAGGTGGCCCCAGCATCCATGTGTCTTTTTCTGGGGTTATGAATTCAGAAGGAAGGTTTGAGCCTGAGTTGGGGTCAGACAAACATGAATCTGCTCCTTTTAGGTACCTCCCTGGACATCTGGTGCCCTCTGGCTCTGGTGGCTCCTGTGCTTCTTTCTTGTGCAGATTAACTGCAGACACTAAGCCCCTATTCCCATAGGTCATTCAGGAGGGGTGACTGGCTGCCCCTCCCAACTTTTTTGCTGAGATTATTTATTGTAATATTTTATTTATTTATGAGGGAGAAAGAAGCAGATAGAGAGGCAATAAGCATGCCAGGACCTCTAGCCACTGCAAACAAACCCCACATGCATGTGCCAGTTGTACGTTGGGCTTTGTGTGGGTGCTGGGAAATTGAACCTGGGTCCTTATGCTTTGCAGGCAAGTGCCTTAAAATTTTTATTTATTTATTAGAAATACAGAGAGAGAATAGGCTCACCAGGGCCTCTAGCCAGAACTCCACATATGGCTTATGTGGGTTCTAGGGAATCAAACCTGAGTCCTTGGTCTTTACAGGCACGCGCCTTAACAGCTAAGCCGTCTCTCCATCCTCCAGGGTTTTTTTTTTTAAATTTATTTATTTGCAAGCAGAGATAGAAGAGAGACACAGAGAAAGAATTGGCACGCCAGGGCCTCTAGCCACTGCAAATGAACTCCAGACGCATGTGCCCCTTATGCATCTGGCTTACGTGGGTGCTGGGGAATTGAAACTGGGTCCTTTGGCTTCACAGGCAAACATCCTAATTGCTAAGCCCACCCTCTAGCCCTGAGTGATGGCTTTAGCATGGCTTTTACCTGGGCGGTATGATTTCACTGTGTTCCCTTCACTTCCACAGCTCCTAGAATCTGTTCCTGTGACGAGTACCATGCATTAAGGACAAATGAGATACTGGGAAGGGGATACTTAGGCAGGTTCAAGATCACTTGGGAGGTGGGTAATAAGGAAGGAGTACTGTGATCCTGTCAGCTGGAAGTAGCCCAGTTTCAGGAATGTTCCAGCCCATGCCTGGAAATTCTCTGCCTAGTTATGTGGGAAGCCCTAATCTTTCAGGCAGTCCTTTAGCACATTAAACCTGGAGAAATCTGAGCTTACTGCTATTCTCAGTATGAAATGAAGTAAATATTCTTTCATCTGTATCCATTCAGCCACCTAAATTGACTAAGTTCTCTGCAGCTGCCACTTTGTGACAGTGTACCTATAGTCCATGCTGTTCTGGAAATCACTGTGGCCCAGGCTGGTCTCAAACTCTCAGCAACCTCCTGTGTTGGTCTTTTGAGTGATGGGATTTATAGGCATGAACCACCTAGCCTAACGAACCTAACTACCTACCTTTCTTTTTCTTTCCTTCTCCCCTCAGTTTTTCAAGTAGGGTCTCACTCTAGCCCAAGTTGGCCGGGAACTCTAGCTCTAGGCCAGCCTTGAACTCAAGGTGATCCTCCTACCTCTGCCTCCTGAGTGCTGGAATTAAAGGTATATACCACCACACCCAGCTCTTTTCTTTCTCTCCTTCCTCCTTTTTTTCTTTTGAGGTAGGGTGTCACTGTAGCCCAGGCTGACCTGGAACTCATTCTGTAACCCCAGACTGGCCTCAAACTCAGTGATCTACTTCTGCCTCCTGAGTGCTGGGCTTAAAGGCATGTACTACTGTGTCCAGCTACCAACTTTAGACATAACTGAGCAGCCCACCCTCTAGTATAGAGGGAATTCCCAGTGCCATTCTCTAGAACTGAAGAATCTGTGATTTTAGTTCAGTCATAGAAATTTAGTGTTTGCCAAGAATTGAGTCCCTAAGTGATAGTGTTTTGCCTTTGGATTTGCATAGGAGACAGTACTCCTGAATTGTATGATGCTGACATGCACTAGTGTGAGGCACTCAGCATAGATAGTTGAGGAATGACTACTCTTCCCTATTGTCATACAGGTTACCTAAAGAAGAAAAACTTAGCCAGATGTGGTGGTGTACTCCTTCAATCCCAGGTAGGGGGATCACTGAGTTCTGGGTCAGCCTGGCCTAGAATGAGACCCTGCTTTGCAAAGAAAAAGAAAGAAAAAGAGAACTTAATCTACAGAATCATGATTTGTTGCCGTGATTTGTTACCTTTGAAGAAAGGTTTACTGGTTTCTGCCACAAGGGCTCTGACAGGGCATTTGGTCTTGTTCATAGCTGCTGCCTCTGGACTTACAAAGGGATTTAACAAATACAAAGGATTGAGTGAGGCTGGATTGCAAGTCCCATCTGTACCTGTCAAAGGTACCACATTGGCTCTTTTGGTTTGATTGAACAAGGGTGTAAATAGGGAACTTTCTCCAGCCCTGTAAAGCCCATCAGAGGCTGTTGGGGAATAGCAGAGAGGGAGCATGTCAGGAACCTGAGGCATCTGTCCCTGGTTATTGGCTTTGCTCCCATCATGCTCCTCTTGATCTAAGAGGGCCCAAAACTTGATCTGCTCAGCTTTCCCTGACCTCATGAGTAGAGGTTCTGCAGATGTTCCTTCCTTTGGAAGATCTCTTGCCAAGAATAACATTCTTTGTGGGGAGGGGGTTCAAGTTGGACTGTGGCTGGAATGTTGCTTTTCTTAGTTTGTATAAATGTATTATTGGCAGGACAGCTGCAGGGGCTGGGAATGCACTCAGGGTTCCCTGCCTCACAGGGAGAGAGGGCTGGAGTCCAGAATGCTGGCTGTTCTCATGGCCCACAGCCCCTCTCCAGCTCTCTCAAGAGCTGGAAATGCTGAGGCATTCTTCCAATGGGATCAATTTAGCTTTTTTTTTTTTTTTTTTTTTTTTTGCTTAAGGCAGGGTCTCATGTAGGCTAGGATGACCAAACTTGTGATCCTCCTGCCTTTGCCTCCTAAAGGTTGGATTATAGGCATGCATCAGTAAGTACATCCCATTTATGTGGCACTTCATGTATGCTAAGCAAAAACTACCAACTGAGATGCTTTTCTAGTCCTCACATTTCTGTTAACTCCTTAATTCTGTTTTCAAAGTAGATATGCCTTGTGATTGAATTAGTCATCCTCTTGTTCATTTGCATAGGGAATACTGTGTATACATATGTTTTAAGTTTATATGTATTTAAAATTAATTTCCTAAGACTGGCTATATCCAGAGTAAAAAGGATGCATCTCTTCTGAAAGTTTGTCCAAAAATATTGGGGGAGCAAATGACTCACTATAGGGCACATGGACTCATTGAACATCTATTTGACCATTGTTGATTTGTATTTGGGGACCTGAGATTCTGGTGTGCAGGACTCATGATCTAATGAACTGAAGTAGGACTGTTTGATGTATCTTTAGTCAATCGTTTGGACCAGCACAAGCAAGCGCTCCTGAGAAGATTAGCAAGTCATCAGAAGATTTGCCAGCCACTGGAAGAGTGTTTACTAAGTATCTAATTTATTCCCCCAGGGTTTCTTATGTACCTAGTCATTGGAAGTGGAGGTAACCTCTCTTAGGGCAGGGAGCAGAGTGAGCATTTGATGTAGAGTTTCAGAAAAGTCTTAAGCATTTCAAATCTCAAAAAATGAAGCTGTGTTCAGCCAATTGTTTTAGGTCAAGAAACAAGCATATGGTAGTCTAGGCCCTTTCCCTACCTGGCCATAGTACTGATCTATATACGTCGTCAGTGGGCTTCTGGTCTACTCATGAGACCTGCTTTTAAGCATTTTTCAATCAGGTGTAAAGAATCGCCTAGAAGTTTAGAAGTTGTAATTTTGGAAATGACTGGGAAAGCCCACCTGAAAGTAGTTAAGACTGTGTTAGCAACACAGGACCCAGGCTGCAGCCATGTCTAGCCACTGTTAGGTGCCATTTGGAATCCCAGAAATAAGCCTGCTTTAAGTTATGGTCTTTACCTGCTTGCCAGATCCTGTCGATCCTCAAATTTGTAATCCTCCCAGCAGAATGTGTTCCTTGGCTGCAAGCAGAAACTTGGGGTGATGAATTGCTGTTGAGTTTATTTGGGGAGTTTCACAGGTTCCTTTTGGACCACGTAAATATGTATAAGCTGATGACATAGTAGTAAAGAGAAATATTGTGGGTTTTAGGGCCCATTACTGTTTGCAAGACATGCTAGAGATTCTTATGGGGGTGTGTGTTTCTGAGGTAGGGTCTTGCTCTAGCCCAGGCTGGCCTCAAACTTACAGCAATCCTCCTACCTGGGCCTCCCTAATGTTGGGATTAAAGGCATGCACCATAACACCTGGCAATTCTTGCTTTTTTGTTGTTGTTGGCTTTTCGAGGTAGGGTCTCGCTCTAGTCCATGCCGACCCGGAATTCACTATGTAATCTCAGGGTGGCCTTGAACACGGCGATTCTCCTACCACTCTGCCTCTCGAGTACTGGGATTAAAGGCGTGTCCTACCATGCCTGGCAATTCTTGCATTTAAGGAGCTGATGCTGTAACTGAAGAAATGTGACTTTACCTCTGAAGCCTTCAGAATCAATACTCCCATCTGCAAAGTAGCAAGCAGTCTATGGAAAAAGCACTGGACAGAGTTGGATGACGTGTGGCCATAACAGAAGGCCCAAGTGTCCTAGGGGAAGTCTTGGACCTAGAAGACCTGATGTCAAGAGGCCCTGGGGAGGGCACAGTGGGATTTTGTGTTTATGTGACATCCTCTGCCTTCTCATGAGCTGCCTGATTAAATCAGCTTTGGGTGTAGCCTAAGTAGTCAATGCTGGGGGGTGCGGAGGTGGGGTACATTCCACCGTGGGCATATTGTCCTGCAAGTTTAGGGAATCCAGAGAAAGTATTTGTTCAATGACTACATTCATTAGAATAGGGCAAGCTGTCATGTCCTTGCCAGCATACTCAGACTAGGTGCTGAAGAGTTCTAGATGGCCCTTAAATGAAGAGTTCTGTGCGCACATTGAAAGAGCATTGCAGAGTCCCTCTTGGGTAACTTGATGCTTTCAACACAATATTACCTCTGTAATGTACAAGAGCTGAAGGTTTCCCTGGACGAAGGGATTACCCACCCCTAGCTAGACCTGGTGGTGCACACCTCTAATCCTAGCAATGGAGAGGCTGTAGGATCACAAGTTCCAAACTAGCTTGAGGTACACAGCAAGTCTGAAGTTAGCCTAGGTGACTTTGAGATCCTGAATCAAGGCAGGTTGGGGGGTGCTTGGGAGTTCCCATAATGGCTGTATCTGAGACTTGGGTGAGAGTTCAGTAGCCATCTGTGGATTTGGTGGTATATATCACTTTTTCCTGAGCTCATATCCCTGTTATAGACTGGATCCTCAGCAGTGATATATCAGAGAAAGACCTTGTTTTGGTCTAATGGTCCTTCAGGCTTATACTAGCTATTGCCAATTCTATCAACAATATTAAATTTTGTGAAGAGTTGTCAGCGTCAATGTATTCTGCAGAGAGGCTGTTATAGCAAAACAGTCCAACCTGTCTAGAAGCCAGGGTTTGCAGTCTAAGGATACCCACCACGCTCACCCCCAGTCAAGTCTGCACTCTGACTGATTATGGCTTGAAGTTCCCTCCCACTCCATTTTCCAAGACAGGCTGGGGCGACATGGCCCCGCCCCGCCCTGCCCTTGCTGGCTCCTATTCTAAAGTCTGAGCTGCCTTGGCTTGTGTTCCCCGCCCTTCTGAGCCTGGAAGGCTGGATTGTGGGAAAGCCGCAGCCTCTTCTACCTGGCACTCAGTGCCCACAGTTCTAGGCACCTGCTGTGGGCCCTGAGCCCTTTAAAGCCTCCAGCAAGCCTTAGAAGACCACGTCCTGGCATGTGAGCAGGTAAGCAGCACTTAGGGCTTTCTCTCATAGCTGCTTCCCTCCAGCCCTCCTGATGGATGGCTTTCCTTCAGCAACTTAGCTGTGGCTTCACCCATCACATCACGAGAGATTTGAGGTGGCGCCAATAAGACAGTGCCATCCAAGAAGCTCTGAGGTATGGCTCAGAAATGGTATGAAATGTCTGCTCCTGGATTTTACTTTTCTTTATTTTATCAAGACAGGGTCTCTAGCCCAGGCTGACCTGGAACTAACTCCAGTCCAGGCTGGCCTCCAACTCACAGAGATCCTCCTACCCCAGCCCCCTAAGTACTGGGACTAAAGGTATGCGCCACCACACCTGACTTTCGGTTTCACTTTTTAACTGTTTGTTTGTTTTTCGAGGTAGGGTTTTACTCTAGTCCAGGTTGACCAGGAATTCACTATGTGGTCTCAGGGTGATCTTGAACTCACAGCGATCCTCCTACCTCTGCCTCCCAAGTGCTGGGACTAAAGGCATGTGCCACCATGCCCAGCTCACTTTTTAACTTTTGCCTTCATGACCTTGCAGAAAAAAGCAGATCCACATAACACTGAAACAACTTACTTCTCAGCGTTCCCTTCTGAGTTTTGTCAGTTGACAAACCTACATTCTGAAATAGTTGTGCTGGGTTCCTGGAAGCTGCTCCTCTGTATGTTGCCTTAGGTCTTTAGACTTTAATGTGTCAGTTGCATAAATTATGTGAATTGCCTTGTCAGAAATTGATTTTAGGGTTGGAGAAATGGCTTAATGGTTAAAGCGTTTGCCTGTGAAGCCTAAGGACCCAGGTTCAATTCCCCAGTACCCATGTAAGTCATGTACAAGGTGGCACATGTGTCTGGAGTTCATTTGCAGTGGTTAAAGGCTTGGCACACCATATTTTCCCTTTCTCACCTCTTCCTGTCTTTAGTTAAATAAATATTTTTTTTTTAAAAATAGTCTGGGCTCCATAGACCTTGACTCAAAAGAAGAACACAGTATTTTTAATTCATTTTAGTTGGGTGTGGTGGCACATGCCTCTAATTCCAGCACTTGGGGGGCAGAGGTAGGAGGATCATTGTGAGTTCGATGCCAGCTGAGACCAAATAGTAAATTCCAGGTCAGCCTGGGCTAGAGTGAGACCCTACCTCAAAAAAACTTTTTTTATTTTATGTAGATGTGGTGGCACACATCTATTATCTCCACTTGGGAGGTGATGGCTTTGAGTTCATTCATCTTTGGCTGAATGAGACCCTTAGCCTTTGCTACATGAGACCCTGTCTCAAAAAAAAAAAAAAATCCATAAAGGGCTGGAGAGATGGCTTAGTTAAGGCATTTGCCAAAGGACCCAGGTTCGATTCTCCAGGACCCACATAAGCCAGATGCACAAGGGGGCATATGAATCTGAAGTTTGTCTGCAGTGGTTGGAGGCCCAGGCGTGCCCATTCTTGATCTCTCTCCCGCTCTCAAATAAATAAAATAAAAATTTAAAAATCCATTTAAAAGTAAAAAAAAAAAAAAAAAAAAAAAAAAAAAAAGCTGGGTGTGGTGGCGCATGCCTTTAATCCCAGCACTTGGGAGGCAGAAGTAGGAGGATCACCACGAGGCCACCCTGAGACTACATAGTGAATTCCAGGTCAGCCTGGGCTAGAGTGAGACCCTACTTCAAAAAAAAAAAAAAAATCGGGAGGCAGAGGTAGGAGGATCGCCGAGAGTTCGAGGCCACCCTGAGACTACATAGTTAATTCCAGGTCAGCCTGGATCAGAGTGAGACCCTACCTCGCAAAACCAAAAAAAAAAAAAAAAAAAAAAAAAAATCAGGTTTGATTCCCTAGTACCCACAGAAGCCCGATCAATGCACAAAGTGGTGCATGCAGTGGCTGGAGTTCCTGACAAGCCCAGTCTCTCTCTCCTTCCCTCCCTCCCAAATAAATAAATATTTAGGGCAAAGGGAAAGAACATTTTTATAGCTCTGTTCATGTTACATATGGGTTAGCTTATAAGAATTATATAACGTGTTAAAAAAGAGGGGGCCTGGAGAATTGGCTTAACAGTTAAGGTGCTTGCCTTCAATGCCTGAGGACAGAGGTTCCCATGTAAGCCAGATGTACAAGGTAGTACATGTGTCTGGAGTTCGTTTGCAGTGGCGTGCCCATTCTCTCTCTCTTCCAAGTGAATTTTAAAAAATTGTATAACATGTTTACTAATTTCTGGGACCCTTATGTTATGCTGGGGTGGTTTTTGTTTTCTTGGGATTTTTAAGGAAGTGGTTGCAGGGAGCATCTTGCATAGTGGATGTGGTAATTTGTCCTCTATAGTCTCTGGTGTTTTATTAAAATTGAATTTATAGGGGGCTGGAGAGATTGCTCAGTGGTTAAGGCACTTGCCTTCAAAACCTAATGACTCAGCTGGGCGTGGTGGTGCATGCCTTTAATCCCAGCACTTGGGAGGCAGAGGTAGGAGGATTGCCGAGAGTTCGAGGCCACCCTGAGACTACATAGTGAATTCCAGGTCAGCCTGGACCAGAGTGAGACCCTACCTCGCAAAAAAAAAAAAAAAAAAAACAACCTAATGACTCCAGTTCAATTCCCCAGTACCCACATAAACCCAGATGCACAAAGGGGAAACATGCATCTGGAGCTTGTTTGCAGCAGCTAGAGGCCCTAGCATGCCCATTCTCTCTGCTTGCAAATAAGGTGCATGCCTGGGAAGCCTAAGGACCCAGGTTCAATTCTCCAGGTCCCACATAAGCCAGATGCACATGGTGGTGCACGTGTCTGGAGTTCATTTGCAGTGGCTAGAGGCCCTGGTGCACCCATTTCTCTCTCTCTCTCTCTCCTTCCCTCTCTCTGTTCAAATAAATAAACAAATAATTGAGTTTTCAGCTTCAGTCCCTAGTAGGCAGACTCCTGCTGTAAGAACATGTCGTTAGGGTGGATCAGAATTCCAGCCCAAAGGTATGGAGAGTAGTCTGAGCTCTGGAGATCTTGACTGCTGCTTTTTTATGTTTGCTGGCTGGTGGCAATTTCTCTCTCTACTTGGATTTATGAATGGGAGCAGCTTCTTTTTTAAAAAATTATTATTTTTATTGACAACTTCTATACTTAACATACAAAAAACACATATTTCCCTTTCCTCCCCCCATTCGACTTTAGAACTCCAATCTCCATCATATCCCCTCCCTCTCTCCATTAGTCTCTCTTTTAATTTGATGTCATCTCTTTTTCTTCTATTTTGAGGGTCTTGCGAAGGTATTGCTAGGCACTGCAAGGTCATGGATATCGAGGCCAATTTCTGTCTGGGCAGTTGCATTGTAAGAGGTCATACCCTTCCTTTGACTCTTCCATTCTATCCGCCCCCTCTTCCGCAATGGTCCCTGAGCCTTGGAGGGTGTGACAGAGGTGTTTCAGTGCTGGGCACTCCTCCATCCCTTCTTCTCAGCACTATGTTGCCTTTTGGGTCATCCCAGTGGTCATTGCCATCTGAAAAGAGAAGCTTCCCTAACCAGAAGTGAGAGTAGTGTTAATATGTGAATTGAACATTAAGTGTAGTGCTTTCAGGGCAGCTTGGTGGGAATAATATATACATTTAGTCAGACGAGAGCAGGCTTATACCCCTAAGGCTCATGACCTCACCTACCATAGACTTTTGCTTGGGTTTTTCAGTACCAAGTATGTATTCCCTCCTGTAGAGAGGGCCTTCAGTCCAATTATGGAGCAGTTGGTTACCCCAAGAGTAGACATGCCACTATTGCACCCGTTCAATCGTTGGGCCTGTCTGGCCAAACTTGAATATTCAGTGTCCACTGTTTTCACTGCTGATGACTTCCGTCTCCCATACGGCTGCATGCAGTGCAGCTTTTTCCGGCTTTCAGTTGGCTGGTCTACAGGGAGAAGGTTTTCTGGGAGCAGTTTCTTCCACCATTGGAACTTACCCTGGATCTGTAAGTCTGCAATAAATCCCTTCCTCCTCTAAACTGGTTAGATGTTTTTCCCAGCATTGTGAAGCTGTCTACTATACTGGGTAATAGCTTGGTTTATATGCTAGTAGCTGGCTGACTGAACTCTCCCCTAATGTCATTGTACCTCAGTTTAAGTGTAAAATAGAGGTTAAAATTTCTTAAGGTGGGCTGGAGAGATGGCTTAGTGGTTAAGGCACTTGCCTGCAAAGCCAAAGGACCCAGGTTCAATTCCCCAGGACCCACTTAAGCCAGATGTACAAGGTAGCACATGCATTTGGAGTTTGTCTGCAGTCAGTGGCTGAAGGCCCTGGCATGCCCATTCTCTCCCCCTCTCTGTCTGGCTCAAACAAATAAAATAACAAAGTTTAAAAAAAAAAATTCTTAAGGATAATGGGAGTCAAAGCCAGAGGTTTTCCTTGGACCATTTTACAAGTTGGGAAGAATGAGAGAATGAGAAGGACATGTTTCCCAGCCTGGTTGTACTTGGAGTACAGGCCTGTGACTTGTTGGGAGACTTATTAAAGGACTTTTTGATTAGAGGTCTCTATCTGTACTGGGGCTGGAAGACTGGGTGTCTGTCTTATAGCTTCCTTTGAAGGGTCCCAGTCTTCTTTTTAAATATTTATTTATTTGAGAAAGAGAGAATAGGTGTGCCAGGACCTCCTGCCAACTGCAAATGAACTCCAGACATATGCTCCACCTTGTGCATCTGGCTTTATGTGGGTACTGGGGAATCAAACCTGGGCTGACAGGCTTTGCAAGCTGAGCCATCTCCAGCCTTCTCTAGGATCCTAGTCTTATGGCTTCTTCTTGCCATCAAATTAGGAATGCCACCCTTCCCATTTCAGCCACCCTCCTTATGGTACAGGCTTAAGGGATTTCTGAATTAACAGAATTCCCACGAAATCTAGTGATACCCCTTCTTGTCCCTACCTACTACTGCTGTGGCAGGTTGTCCCTTCTGGTCCCTACCTAGTACTGTGGCAGGTTGCCATACCCTACATGTGGCACAGCATAGTGAGATCAGGCTCTGGAGCCAGAGAAGCTGGATTCCATTCTTGGTTATGCCACTTCTTACCTATGATGCATGGACAGTCCTGGTCCCTTATTGAGCTTCAGTTTTCTTATCTGATATAGAAATGTGGACGCCTGTGCCATATAATTGCACGAGATAACACAGGTAATCATATGGCAGTTGACCCATTAACGTAAAAGGTTAAAGGCACAAGAATTAGCAACAAAGAAATGGCGTTCATTCTCCCAGCCAACAAAGAGAGAAGTGCAGACAATGACCACCCAGGTCCCTAGGAAACAGCCCCATACTGAACAACACAGAGCAGCCCACTAGACAGAGACTAGGAGGAAGAGGAATGGCAAGTGCTAAAGCTGAGTGGAATTTGGGTTAGGGTGAGGAGTTCCAGAGGATTTCTGGGCTGGGTGAGGGGGTAAGGGAGATGGGTTAGTGGGGTCCACATGTGAAGAAAATTGAAGGTGAAGATCTTGACATGGTGGATCGTGCCTGTAATCCCAACACTCAGGAGGCTGAGCTAAGAGGATTGCCATGAGTTCAAGGCCAGCCTGGGCTGCAGAGTGAATTCCAGGTCAGCCTGGACTAGAGTGAGACTCTATCTCAAAAAAAAAAAAAAAAAAAAAAAGGGCCGGGCGTGATGGTGCACTTGGGAGGCAGAGGTAGGAGGATCGCCGTGAGTTTGAGGCCCCCCTGAGAATACAGAGTGAATTCCAGGTCAGCATGGGACAGAATGAGACCATACCTCGAAAAAACAAAACAAACAAACAAACAAACAAAGTCAAATGGGAATTGGGACTTATCATGTAGGGGTTGAAGTAGGCATTGAGATCCTGTGCTGACAGCTTCTAGGGGTGGGATGGCATTCTCCAGCACCAGTACCTGACATGCATCTAGCCTTCTATCTCATTTCGAGGGCTTTAATGGTACCCACACTAATTAACTGCAATGAGTGGAATCCTCAGGAATGACCTGGGACAGAGAAACCTGACCCTTGGGCCCTAGGCCAAAGAACTCTGGAGGTCTGATCCCAGCTCCTTCACCAGTACACATGAACCTCTTCAAATGTAATCTCAGGACAACGAGGTATCTTACAGCTCTTCTGGAGGTCTATAGAAGGCTCTAGAGGACAGCTGTTGTACCCTCACCTTGAGCCCCTGCTCCTGAGACTATGCTATCCTGCAACTGCTCTGACACAGCCTTGGAAGGAAGAGACGCCATGCCTGAAAACAGTCTCCCTAAGCTTCTCTCCAAAGAGACTCCCTAGAAATCTGAAAACTGGTCCCTAGGCCAGGAAAAAAATCCCAGGGGAGTTCTAGGTTCCTGCTTCTGTGTGAGAGATCCATGTCCTAGGATCATGGGGTGGCATCTCTGGGGACTTGGTCTGCAGTTGGCCTGGGAACCTACCTCCCAAGCTTCCTGGGGCTGCCAGCATTGCTCTGTGCAATCATGGCAGCCTAGAAGGGTCATTAGCCCAGCCTAGAGAACCAATCAGATTGCTCTTGGGGCTCTCTCCAGGATAGGGGATATGGCTACTGTTGTGAAGGTTCTAGTGATGAGCTTGAAAAGGCAGATAGATAGATGGGGTCTTCCTGGAAGCTACTGAGGAATATCAGCCCTGCCCCAAAGCTCTCCCAGGTGCCCATCACCTCTAATAGCACCAGAAAGGCCATACTGTGGCCCAGGATCCAGCCACACTGTCTCCTCAATCCCTTCCCTCTAGCACATCAGCCCCTCCCTCTCCCCAGCACTCAGTGCTCTCTTGTCTTCCTACTTTCCCTTGTCATTTGACCTCTGCTAGCACTTTTTTCATCAACTCAACCATTTTTTCCATGTACATGTTAGTCATGTTAAGTACATGCACACTGTTATGTAACAGGTCTTACAAAACTGAAACTAGCCGGGCATGGTGGCGCATACCTTTAATCCCAGCACTTGGCAGAGGTAGGCAGATCGCCATGAGTTCGAGGCCACCCTGAGACTATGTAGTGAATTCCAGGTCAGCCTGAGCTAGAGTGAGACCCTACCTTGAAAACACCAAAAAACAAAACAAAACAAAACTGAAACTCCCCACTAAACAAATTCTCATTCCCCTCACTCCAGCTCTTTTTTTTTTTTTTTTGGAATTCACTGTGTACTCTCAGGGTGGCCTCGAACTCCACGGCAATCTTCCTACCTCTGCCTCCTGAGTGCTGGGATCACTTAGTGAAATGTATTCATGTGACAAAACATTCTTCTTTTTTCAAGTTGACTGACACTCCATTGTATATGTACATATGCATGTATGTAGACATCCACATTCTGCTTGTCCATTCATCTGTCCAGACCCTTGAACTGCTTCCATCTCCTGGCTGTTCTGAATAATGTCACCATGAAAGTGGATGACTTGAATAGATAGTTCTTCCAGTCTCTGCTTTAAGTTCTTCACAGGATATTAGCCATATGATAAATCTATTTTTAACTATTTTTAATTACTTTTCTCTGGCTTTCCAAGGTACAGTCTTGCTCTAGTCCAGGCTGACCTAGAGGTCATTGTGTAGTCTCAGGCTGGCTTTGAACTCACAGTGATCCTTCTACCTCAACTTCCCAAGAGCTGGGATTAAAGGCATGTGCCACCACACCTGGCTTTATTTTATTTTTTTTGTTTGTTTGTTTTCCAAGTAGAGTCTCTCTCTAGCCCAGGCTGACCTGGAATTCACTATGTAGTCTCAGGCTGGCCTCAAACTCATGGTGATCCTCCTACCTCTGCCTCCTGAGTGCTGGGATTAAAGGCGTGCACCATCACACCTGGTTTATTGTGTGTGTGTGTGTGTGGTGTATTTATATGGGCACTCCAGAGTCACTTGCCACAGCAAATGATCTTCAGACACATGCACCACTTTTATGTGTCTGACTTTACATGAAGCTAGGAAATCAAACCCAAGTCAGCAGGCTTTATAACAAAGCACCTTAAAAAATAATTTCTTTTTTTGCTAGGCGTAGTGGCACATGCCTTTAATCCCAGCACATGGGAGGCAGAGTAGGAGGATTGTCATGAGTTCAAGGCCACCCTGAGACTCCATAGTGAGTTCCAGGTCAACCTGGACTACAGTGAGACCCTACCTAAAAAAAAAAAAAAAAAAAATAAAACACCTTTAGCTGGGAGTCTATTGAGAATCCCATTGCAAGGACTTCTCTAGCTAGTCCTCTGGATGAAACTAAGGGTTTCATCAATGCAGTGGCAACTATCATGTTCCCCTCTTCGTTCTACCTAGGAATTATTATTTGCTTTATTTCTAAGAAGTAGACCTGGGGTCTAGAGAGATGGATCAGTGGTTAAAGGCACTTGCTTATAAAGCCTGAAAGCCCAGGTTCGATTCCCTAGAGCCCACATAAGGCCTGATGCACAAAGTGGTAAATGCATCTGGAGTTTTATTAGCAATGGCAAGAGGCCCTGGCACACCCATTCTCATTCTCTCCCTCTCTTTCTCTATCTCTCTCTTTCAATGCAAAAAAAAAAATTTTTTTTTTTAAAAAGCAGACTGGAACTAGTATACCAAATGTGTTACTCCCAAAGTAGTCACCTGCAAGACTCCTGATCTTTAGGCTCTTCCAACCCCTCTAGTGGACACAGGCAGTGTGTCAAGAGACAGACGTGGAACATATGCGTGCTAGCTGTGTGGGGTAGGTGTACGCAGCATGGGAGAAGGCAACAGTGGGGGGCAGTGTTTGGTGCTCACCCTTCAGTCTGGCATGGAGTGACTGCTCACTAAATGTTCACAGTTCCTTGCAAGGCTCCATGTACTCTTCCATTTTACAAGTAAGAAATGAGGAACAGACAAATCTCCTATTGGTCAGCATCATGTATGTGGAAGGTGACAGGTCTGGGATAGAGGGTGGCATAGGGTATGCCAGGTTGGCCCTCACTTGCCTCATTCCATGGGTTATCTTGGTGATCCCACCAGATTCTAGAATCCCCAAGACACCCCTGCTCTCTCACCAGATAATCCAAGATTCATCTGGCAGCTGCTGCCCATCTGGTGGCTAAGATAGCCCCAGGGCCAGTTCCTACTAAGCCTGGAGTGCTCGTTTGAGGGCTCCTTAGGTCAAGGGTATTCAGAGGGCTGGGGTTAGTCTTGCAACTCATAGGGGTGGTTTCCTTTGGTGACACTAGCTCCTTCCTACTCAGATCCTGAATGGAACTCAGATAATGGTGGAGCCCCACAGTGGCCACTGGCCAGTTGGACAGCAAGGATTTGCAGGGAAGGGAGCTGCTGAGAGCACTTGGAAGCTACAGGCAGCCTCAAGATTGCATCCCAGTCTTGTCACCTGCTGCCTGTGACACTTTTGGCAAGTCACAGAGCCATAAAATAGGAATAAAAATGGCATATCCCTAAAATTCCCTCATACCTAATAGGATGGCTACTATTTAAAAACAGAACATGAGCCGGGCGTGGTGGCGCATGCCTTTAATCCCAGCACTCGGGAGGCAGAGGTAGGAGGATCGCCGAGAGTTTGAGGCCACCCTGAGACTACATAGTTAATTCCAGGTCAACCTGGACCAGAGTGAGACCCTACCTTGCAAAACCAAAAAAAAAAAAAAAAAAAAAAAAACAGAACATAAGTGTTGATGATGATATGAAGAAACTGGAAGTTTGTGGTGGGAATGTAAATTGATGTAGAAAAAATATTCCTCAAAAACATTTATAAGTAGAATTACAATATGGACCCAGCAATTCTACTTCTGCGTATGTGTTAAAAAGAATTAGAAGGGGCTGAAGAGGGGCTGGAGAGATGCTTTAGAGGTTAAAGCACTTGCCTACAAAGCCAAAGGACCCAGGTTTGAGTCCCCAGTACCCATGTAAGCCAGATGCACAAGGGGGCACTAACATCTGGAGTTTATTTGCAGCAGCTAGAGGCCCTGGCGCACCCATTCTCTCTGTGTCTCTCTACCTGCCTATTTTTCTCTCTCTCTCAAATAAATAAAACAAATAAATAAAATTTAAAAACAAAAGAAATTAGCAGGGCGTGATGGCGCACGCCTTTAATCCCAGCCCTTGGGAGGCAGAGGTAGGAGGATCGCTGTGAGTTTGATGACACCCTGAGAATACAGAGCGAATTCCAGGTCAGACTGGGTTAGAGTGAGACCTTACCTTGAAACATAAAAAGAAATTATATTTTAAAAAGAAGGGGCTGAAGAGATGGTTTAGCAGTGATGGTGCTTGTCTGCTAAGCCTAAAGACCCAGGTTTGATTGCCTGGTACCCACATATGCCAGGTGCACAAGGTTCTGTGTGCATCTGGAGTTTAGTTATAGTGGCTAGAGGCACTAGTGTGTCCATTCTCTCTCTCTCTCTCTCCCCTCTCTCTCTCTCTCTGCCTATTTCTTTCACTCTCTCTCAAATAAATAAGTAAATAAAATGTTAAAAAGATGAAAAAAATATTTTCCCAGCTGGGCATGGTGGCACACGCCTTTAATCCAAGCTTGGGAGGCAGTGGTAGGAGGATCACCCTGAGTTTGAGGCCACCCTGAGACTACATAGTGAGTTCCAGGTCAGCCTGGGCTAGAGTGAGACTCTACCTCAAAAAAAAGAAAGAAAGAAAGAAAGGGAAAAGAAAGAAAGAAAGAAAGAAAGAAAGAAAGAAAGAAAGAAAGAAAGAAAGAAAGAAAAAAGAAAAGAATTAACCAGGAGTGGTGGTGTACACTTTTAATCCTAACACTCCGGAGGCAGAGGTGGGAGGATCACTGTGAGTTTGATGCCAGCCCAAGACTACATAGTGAATTCCAGATCCACCTGGACTAAAGCAAGACCCTACCTAAAAAAAAAAAAAAAAAAAAAAAAAAAGATTTAGAAGTAGGACCTTACCAAGAGGTAAAAGCAACCTGCCACACACAGGAATAGATGAGCCAAATGGGACCTATTCAAATATTCAAACAATGGAATATCATCAGCTTTAAAAAAAAAAAAAAAGGCAGAGGTAGGAGGATCGCTGAGAGTTCGAGGCCACCCTGAGACTACATAGTGAATTCCAGGTCAGCCTGGACTAGAGTGAGACCTTACCTTGAAAAACCAAAAAAAAAAAAAAAAAAAAAAAAAAAAAGCCGGGCGTGGTGGTGCACGCCTTTAATCCCAGCACTCGGGAGGCAGAGGTAGGAGGATCGCTGAGAGTTTGAGGCCACCCTGAGACTACATAGTTAATTCCAGGTCAGCCTGGACCAGAGTGAAACCCTACCTCGAAAAGCCAAAAAAAAAAAAAAAAAAAAAAAAAAAAAGGAAGCTGGGTGTGGTAGCACACACCTTTAATCACAGCACTTGGGAGGCAGAGGTAGGAGGATCACCATGAGTTTGAGGCCACCCTGAGACTACATGGTGAATTCCAGGTCAGCCTGGACCAGAGTGAGACCCTACCTTGAGAAAAAAAAAAAAAAAAGCCAGTTGCATGCTAAAACATGGGTGAACTTTGAGGGCATTATGCTAAGTGAAATAAGTTCTACAGAAAAAGATAAAAACTATGATTCTACCTTCATGAGGCTGGAGAAACAGAAAGTAAGAGGATTGTTGGACTGGGAGAGTGGGTTTTGGTTTTGCAAGATGGGAAAGTTCTGGAGATGGCAGGGGGGTCATGGTTTTGCAATAGTATGATGTGCAATAGTCAATTCCAATGACTGGAAAACGTTTATGATGCATTTTATGTTACCATTGTTTTCTCTTATAAAAATATTTTATATTTATTTATTTTTTCAAGAGAGAGAGAATGGGCACACCAGGGCACACATGGGACCAGGGGAATCAAACCTGGGTCCTTTGGCTTTGTAGGCAAGTGCCTTAACCACTAAGCCATCTCTTCAGCCCTACCATTGTTTTCTAACCATAGAGATTCTGTGAGGATTAAAGCAATACATATGAGCTGCTATTTATGCTCAGTTTATGGAAATCAAGGCCTTCTGCTGGGGGTATCATTACAGATCCAAGTGAAGAGTGTCTGTGTCCCCAGGAAAGCATCTGCTCCCTCTGCAGGAGCTCCTCAGGGTGAGAGAGGCTGGAGTTCTAGAGGGACTTATTGAAGAAATGACTGGGCCCTGCTCAGGAGTGTCTTAGTGTTTGTGGGTGGATTCCAGGTGGATTCCCTGGGAAGAAACCTGGCTTTCACTAAGGGGCAGTTTGCAGGGTGGAGATTTCTGCTTATCCCACAGAATTTGGGATGGAGCTGTCTGCATATGGAGCTAGCTGCCTCATGGAGAAAGCAAAGAGGGGCTGGGCAAGCTGCAGGCTCCTGCATGAGGTGAGATGGAGATAGGGAGTCCAGGAGGCTTTGTGCCTCCCTGATGTAATCAGCTAGGCAAGATTATAGGTAACAGGCGGGACCCAGGTCAAGGGAAGTTACAGATATGTGGCCAGACACCTTCTCTCAACAACAGCTACAAAAGCTGCTACTGTTCACTGTGGGCCAAGCCCTATGCTAATGATGCTAATAATGAGCAGACTGGATCTCAAATCCTCACCTGACTGCAACAAGTGCTAACAACAACCTGGGAACCCAGGCCTAGGTTAAGTGGCTCCATAAGATAGCATGGGTGAGTCAGGTGTGGTGGTGCACACCTTTAATCTCAGCACTCAGGAGGCTGAGGTAGGAGGATTGCCATGAGTTCAAGGCCACTTGAGACTACATAGTGAATTCCAGGTCAGCCTCAGTTAGGTTGAAACTCCCCACCTCGAAAAACAAAAAACAAAAACAAACAACAAACCAAAAAAAGCATGGTGGAATTGATCCCATGCAGTCTGGCTGGAGTCCTTATGGGACATCCATCTCCCCCAAGCTGTCTGTTCACGCCCCCTGCCCCTGAAAGGCTATTCTCATCCTAAATGCTCTGCGAGGTTCCAATCTAATTGCCACGCCCTACCCTTACCAGAAAGTCAGCATTACCTAATCCCCAGTATGATCTTGATGGATGCTGGCTTCTCTGGGAGCTGGGAGCTGCCTGACTTTACAAGATCTGAGAACAACAGTGACCTTGACTGAGAGCCAGGCTCATTGTTGCTCACTACCTCCTTCTCTTTCTATTACATGGGACCCTTCTGTAAGCAAGCACCTTTAACTGCTGAGCCATCTCCTCAGCCCCTATGGGACCCTTCTGAATAACTGTCTTCCAAGGCTCAAAGTCTTTCCCATAATGTTGAGTTCATTCTGCCTTTTCAGCAACTGTGTGTTTTCCAACCCAGTTGTCTGGGTGCCAAGACCTTGTCTCTGTGATTCGATTTGTTCAGATCTTTAGCACTTAGTAGTCAACGAATGTTATGATAATGGGAGTGATGGACGTGGTAACCTCCTCTGATTCAGATCTGGGACAGGTTGACTGTGATGTCTGTAACTGCAGTGGAGGAAGCCCATGTAGAAACAGTGGTTTATCTAGAATGCTTGTGCTAGCTAGTGTGGCATTTGTCCCGTGTAATGTCTTAAGGGAGATCTCACCTCTGTGCACTAGCTCATGATTCATGGAACCCAGCAGGTAAAGTACTGTTGCATTATTGCAGACAAGAAAACTAAGGCTGGGGAAGGTTAAGTCATACTTAGGAGGTTTTTTTTTTTTTTTTTTCTCTCCCTACTATAACCCTTTGAGGTTCTGGGATGGCTGCTGGGTCTAAGAAAAGTAATGTTTTTGTCCCTCACTATCTGTGGACCAATGTACACATAGACCTCTTCTTTTCCTCTTGTGTCTTCCCCACTGTTAGGAGGGATACTTGGTAGATAGAGAAGCCAGTTAGAGGCTCCCCCAATATCCCACAGTGGGAAAGTGCTTACGGGGATTGATGGTGGTATCTCTCATTCTCCAGCCCTCTTCCCACTCCCTGCCCCACCCTCCTCCCCATGGCCTCCCTGGAGGGCCTGTCCCAGGGTCCAGAAACTCAGATGAGGCAGAAGCCAGCAGACCAGATGGACCAGCTGTGGTTGGGACTGAGGCCAGGTACTTTCTAGTATCTTTCTACAGGCAGAAAGGCTGCTTCACAGAGTACCTTCTCTGGAAAGAATGCCACCTGCTCTTGCCCAATGCCTTTCCCTTCTATGTGCTGTTTCTTGAGGGATATGATAAGAGCAGGCTATTCCTCTTACTGTCTGTAGAAATCATATAAGCTACATAATTATTGACTTTCAAATGGCATTCTCAGAGTTCTGAACCTTTTACCCTGAAGGCATGGCTGTCAACCTAGAGGAGGAGGAAGCCAAGCCTGGGCCAGATGTTATTGGTACTTGAGGACTTGAACACTGGATGTCTGTTTACAAAGCCCATGACATTTGCTGAAATTTTTGGTCTTACGAGGTAGGATCTCGCTCTACTTAGGCTGATTATGTAGTCTCAGACTGGCCTCAAACTCACAGTGCTCCTCCTATCTGTGCCTCTTGAGTGCTGAAATTAAAAGCATGAGCCACCACACCCGGCAAAAAATTCATTTTAAAAATACTTCTTAAAGCAGGGCGTGGTGGTGCACGCCTTTAATCCCAGCACTCGGGGGATAGAGGTAGGAGGATCACTACAAGTTTGAGGCCACCCTGAGACTACATAGTGAATTCCAGGTCAGCCTGAACTAGAGTGAAACCCTACCTCAAAACAAACAAAACAAAAACAAAAACAAAACTTCTTAAAGATTTCTTTAAAATAGTCAAGAAGAGGGATGTAGATTTGTGGGCAGATTGCTTGTCTAGAGTGCCCGAGGCCCACAGCACCACACTAAAAAAGTCAATGGATATTTTCTATTTTATTTTATTTTATTCTAATATTTTTATTTATTTATGAGAGAGAGAATAAGCATGCCAGATCCTCCAGCCACTGCCAACAAATTCCAGACACCTGTGCCACCTTGTGTGTCAGCCTGGGCTAGTGAAACCCTACCTCAAAAAAAAAAAAAAAAAAAAAAAAGCCAAAAAAGAAAAAAAGGCTGGAGAGATGGCTTAGTAATTAAGATGTTGGGGTCCCTCCTACAGCCAGCCCAGGAAGGACGGCAGGGTCTCTGCTGAGTTGGGGGTGAGAGGCACGGAGTCACAACACAGACTCTGGGAGTTGGGTTAAAGCAGGCAGAGGGCAAGCTGCTGCAAGCTCATTTATTCAAGGAAGTGTAAGGGGTTTTAAGGGGTTTGGCTGGCCAATCATTGTATGGGGGGCCCTTCTTGTGACCAATGACAGCCGGTCTCCGGGCAGATCATCTCGTAGCAGGTTTCTCCCAAGCATGGGACTGTAGCTGTTGTCATGCCAGGCCTGCGCAGGACGCCATGTCCACAGAACCCACTTCCTGGTTTCTTCTGGCATGCGGTCTGGCTAGGGCCATGACCCAGGTTCGATTCACAAGGACCCATGTAAGCCAGATACACAGCTGGTGGTTGTGTCTGGAGGCCCTGGTGCACCCATTCTTATTCTCTTTCCCTCTCTCTCCCTTTCTCTCTCTACATTGTTCTCTTTCTCTCAAATAGATAAATAAAAATAAAAATATTTTTAAAAGAGTGTTGATTTAAATATATGCTCAAAATATCCTGTGAAGTGGATAGGAGCACATTATAGAATCTCATGGTTCTGGGGATTCAGGTTTGTTGGAGCAAACCAACAGCTCTCTGTTCATATGCTCATGTATGTTAGTGTGTGTTGACCCCATGTAGAACCATGAAGGAGGGAGTAGATAGAACAGAGTCAGGGAGGGGAGACAGTACCTCCTGATGTTTACAAGAGGAGAGACACAGAGAAGTAAATTTAAATATTATTTATGTTAACAATAGTTTTGTGGAACCAGATGTGGTGGTGCACGCCTTTAATCCCAGCACTTGGGAGGCTGAGGTAGGAGGATCGCTGTGAGTTCAAGGCCACCCTGAAACTACATAGTGAATTCCAGTTCAGCCTGGGCTAGAGCGAGACTCTGCCTCAAAAAACCAAAAAAAAAAAAAGAATAGTTTTGGGGGCTGGAGGGATGGCTTAGTGGTTGGGGCATTTGCCTGCAAAGCCAAAGGACCCAGGTTCTATTCTCCAGGACCCACATTAGCCAGATGCATGGGGGGGGCATGAGTCTGGCGTTCATCTGCAGTGGTTGGAGGCCCTGGTGAACCCATTCTCTCTCTCTCCTTCTCTGTCAAATAAATAAATAAATAAATAAATAAATAAATAAATAAATAAATATTTTTTAAAAAAGAATCGTTTTGGGGCTGAATATATAGGTTAGCAGTTAAGGCTCTTGCCTAAGAAGCCTTAGGAGCCAGGTTCAATTCCCCAGAACCCATGTAACCCAGATGCACATGGTAGCACATGTGTCTGGAGTTTGTTTGTAGTGGTTAGAGGCCCTGTTGTGCCCATTCTCTCTCTCTCTCTCTCTCTCTGTTTCTCTCATAAATAAATAAGAATAGAAAAAAATTTTGTTTTGTTTTCTTTGAGGTAGGGTCTTGCTCTAGCTCAGGATGGCCTCAAAATGAGTACAATCCTCTACCTCTGTCTTCTGAGGGGTGGGATTAAAGGCATGTGCCACCATACCTGGCTATGAAAAATATTTTTTAAAAAAGAACAGTTTGGGGGCTGGGGGGATGGCTTAGTGGATAAGTGCTTGCCTGTGAAGCCTAAGGACCCGGGTTCGAGGCTCGATTCCCCAGTACCCACGTAAGCCAGATGTACATGGTGGCACACGCATCTGGAGTTTGTTTGCAGTGGCTAGAGGTCCTGGTGCGACCATTCTCTCTCTCTCGCTCTCTCTCTTCCTTTCTCTATTCCTAATATGTTAAAAAAGAAGAATAGTTTTGCATCTGGTTGTGGTAGTGCATGCCTTTAATCCCTTGGGAGGTAGAGGTGAGAGGATCCCTGTTAGAGTGAGACCCTGCTTCAAACAAACAAACAAACAAACAAACAAACAAACAAACAAACAAACAAACAAAAAGGGCTGAAGAGATGGCTTAGCAGTTAAGGTGCTTGCCTGCAAAGCCTAATGACTGGGGTTACATTCCTCAATAACTGCATACAACCAGATTCACAAAGTGGTGCATGCATCTGGAGTTTGTTTGCAAGAGCTGGAGGCCCTAGTGTGCCCATTCTCTCTTTTTCTTTCTTCCTCTCTCTCTGTCTGTGTCTGTCTCTTCTTTCTCTCTCTCTCTGCTTACAAATAAATAAATAAAATTATTTTAAAGAAAAGAATAGTCTTAGGGCTGGAGAGATGGCTTAGCAGTTAAGGTGCTTGCCTGCAAAGCCAAAGGACCCAGGTTTGATTCCCCAGGACCCACTTGAGCCAGATGCACAAGGTGGCATATGCTTCTGGAGTTTGTTTGCATTGGCTGGAGGCCCTGGTGCACCCATTCTCTCTGTCTCTCTTTCTGACTCTCTCCCTCAAATACATAAATAAATAAATAAAAATAAGGGCTGGAGAGATGGCTTAGCAGTTAAACACTTGCCTGTGGAGCCTAAGGACCCCAGTTCAAGACTTGATTCTCCAGAACCCACGTAAGCCAGATGCGTAAGGGGGCGCGTGCATCTGGAATTTGTTTGCAGTGGCTGGAGGCCCTGGTGCACCTGTTTTCTCTCTTTCTCTACCTGCCTATTTCTGTATCTCTCTCTCAAATAAATAAATAAAAATAAAAAAGAATAGTCTTGCATTGTAACTGAATGTGGTAACACATGTCTGTAGTCCTAGCACTTGGAGATACAGCAGAAAGGTACTGAGATCAAGGCCAGCCTGAGCTACATAGTGAATTCCAGGCCAGCTTGGCTTACACAGTCAGACCCTGTTTGGAAACCATAGCCATAAAAGAATATTATCACATTGTGATAACACTGCATGAGACATCCACGTATGGTTCCACTTGGAACTACATTGGCACTTGCATTAACTTGGAATCGGGAAAACAACAAACAAAGAATGAATGAATGAGCCAATGAAAACAGCTGTCATGGACTGCTTCAAAGAGCTTAAATTTGTTCTGATGTCTTCAAAGGGTCCTTTTGCAATAGTTTTTAAACATTTAAATGTACTCACTGAACCTCCTAATTCCAGAAACTCTGCTTCCACATAGAAACCTAGGTAGCTACAGAGCTGTCCACATACCGGACATGGTGGCACACGCCTTTAATCCTAGCACTTGGGAGGCAGAGGTAGGAGGATCGTTATGAGTTCGAGGCCAGCCTGAGACTACATAGTGAATTCCAGGTCAGCCTGAGCTAGAGCAAAACCCTACCTCAAACAAACAAACAAACAAACAAACAAACAAACAAACAAACAAAAAAAAAAACCCCAAAGCTGTCCATACAAAGTAGTCATTGCAGCATACTAGTATAGGATGAATATTGCAAATGGCCTAAATGTTCATAGCAGGAGGCAAATTCTCTCCACAGTGATGGGCTTAGCAGCTGACAGGAGAAAAAACCTGAGGCAGTGTTCCAGTTGGACTGAGTGAGAAGATCAAGGAAGAGAAAAATATTCCATTAATTTTCTGGGGCCGTCTAGGTAGCTTCAAATAGCAGACCATTTTCCTCTCACAATTGTGGAAGCTGGAAGCCTGGAAGCAAGGTGTCAGCAGCTCCTTCCTTGCCTCCTCTGGTGGCTCTGGGCAGTCCTTGGCAATCTTTTTCTTTTGTTTTTTATTTTTCTTTTCTGTCTTAAAATGTTTATGGGTCTTGGCCTGGAGAGATGGCTTAGTGGTTAAGCCCTTGCCTGTGAAGCCTAAGGACCCTGGTTCAAGGCTGGATTCCCCAGGACCCACATAAACCAGATGCACAAGGTGGCACATGCATCTGGAGTTCATTTACAGTGGTTGGAGGCCCTGGCATGCCCATTCTCTCTCTCTATCTGCCTCTTTCTCTCTCTGTCTGTTGCTTTCAAATAAATAAATGAAAATGAAAAAAATTTTAAAAAGAAAATAAAAACGTTAATGGGTCTTTATTAAAAAGCTGGGGCTGGAGAGATGGCTTAGTGGTTAAGGCACTTGCCTGCAAAACCCAAGGACTCATGTTTGACTCTCCAGATCCCATGTAAGCCAGACGCACAAGGTGACTCAAGCTCACAAGGTTGCACATGTGCACAAGATGGCACACACATCTGGAGTTCAATTGCAGTGGCTGGAGGCCCTGGTGTGCCAGTTCTCTCCCTCCCCCCTTCTTTCTCTCTCTCTTTCTGTCATAAAAAAAAATCTGTAAACATTTTATAGAAATCTTGAGCACTTCTTTTGCAAACATGTCCAGAATTCATAATCCTGTACAAAAACAAAAGAGAACAAATCTAAGAAAAAAGGCAGCTTCAAGACTGTAGGAATAAGGTAAGACTCATCCCTTCCTGAGGGCCAGCCAGAGCCAACACAGGAAACCCTCCTGCCCCTAGTTTATAAATAACCAATTACTAATTGTTCCCACAGGGTTGGACTACAGGAAGAGTCAAATGGAGAGATGTCTGATCAGAGTCCCAATGGGGTAAACCACATCAGTATTTTAAAACATAGGCTTAGTTCTTTTCCCTGTACCAACATCTAGGAAATATGTTACACAGTAACAGTCTTAAGTGGTGTCTACTTCAGAATCATTAAAACATACTAGACTGAGTAATACTGACACCACTGTACAGGTCAGTAAGTTGTTTCACAATATAATTTACAATGCTTTGTAAGTTTGAATATATATAATTGGTTTTTCAAAGTAGGGTCTCGCTCTAGCCCAGGCTGACCTGGAATTCACTATGTAGTCTCAGGCTAACTTGGAACTCACAATAATCCTCCTATCTCTGCCTCCCAAGTGCTGGAATTAAAAGCAACACCATGCCTGGCTGAATATTTATTTATTTATTTTTAATTATTAATTTTTTATTGACACCTTCTATACTTACATACAAAAAAAGTATATTTCCCTCCCCTCCCCCCATTGCACTTTAGAACACCAATCTCCATCATATCCCCTCACTCTCTCCATTAGTCTTTCTTTTAATTTGATGTCATCATCTTTTTCTTCTATTTTGAGGGTCTTGCGAAGGTATTGCTAGGCACTGCAAGGTCATGGATAGTGAGGCCAATTTCTGTCTGGGCAGTACATTGTAAGAAGTCATACCCTTCCTTTGGCTCTTCCATTCTATACACCCCCTTGAATATTTATTTTTTATGTTAGGTAAAGCTATGAGCAAAAGTTGAGAGAAAACAACTGACATTTGCTACAATGTTTATCAGTGAAACCATCACTGACAAATTCCTTTATTCAGTCAGTACCCTTACTTTAGAGATTACACGTCTGGTTGACTAACTGGTATAAGCTCTAGAAATGTTTATAATGAGTTTAATTTAAGTAGAACAAAAGCTTCCAGCAATTGTAAGAGAACCAATGTAGTAAAGCACACTGGAAGTTCTGGGACCTATCCCTAGCACCAGGGAAACAAAAACAACAACAACAATAATAATAATAATAATAATAATAATAATAATAAAAACAGTGCTGTGCCAGGCATGGTGGTGCATACCTTTATCCCAGCCCTTGGGAGGCAGAGGTAGGAGGATCGCCATGAGTTCGAGGCCACCCTGAGACTACATAGTAAATTCCAGGTCAGCCTGGGCTAGAGCGAGATCTTACCTTGAAAAACCAAACCAAACCAAACCAAACCAAACCAAAAAAAAACAAAACAAAAACAGTGCCTCATCTAAATACCTGTAACTTAATGTCCCTTGTCCTCAGAACTGAGAGGCAGCTCTGGGACACTTACTGGAAAACTTTGTTTGAGGTAAGGTCTCATTCTAGCCCAGGCTGACCTAAAATTCACTATGGAGTCTCAGGCTGGCCTCAAAAACATAGCAATCAAGCCTGGCATGGTGGCGCATGCCTTTAATCCCCAGCACTTAGGAGGCAGAGGTAGGAGGATTGCCGTGAGTTCGAGGCCACCCTGAGACTACATAGTTAATTCCAGGTCAGCCTGGGCCAGAGAAAGACCCAACCTCAAAAAACAAACAAAAAACAAACAAACAAACAAACAAACAAAAAAGAAAACAAAAAAAACCCCAACAATCAAATTCATAGCAATCTTCCTACTTCAGCCTCCTGAGTGCTTGGATTAAAAGTGTGTGCCACCATGCCCGGCTAGAAAATTTTTTAAAAGTTGTAATGCTACAGAGTTCAAATTTCCATCTGTAGGATTAATCAGCTTTCTCTGTGTTCATAAATAAAAAGCCCAAGCTTAATTCTATCTGAATTGAATAACTGGCCAAATTGTTTAGCCTCTCAGAATTCTAGTTCCTTGTAAAATGTAAAATCAGAGACAGAAATATCTCATGAGCCGAGCGTGGTGGCACACGCCTTTAATCCCAGCACATGGGAGACAGAGGTAGGAGGATCACCGTGAGTTCGAGGTCACCCTGAGACTATATAGTGAATTCCAGGTCAGCCTGGGCTAGAGCAAGACCCTACCTCAAAAAACCAAAAACAACAACAACAAAAATATCTCATGAAGTTGACTTGAATAAGATGACATATAACATGGACTTTAGTGCAACAAATAGTAGGCACACACAAATAAACAAACAGGTAGCTCTCTTGTCCTTGATAGGTCATATTCATATTTCCTATATTCCAAAAAGCTTAATGATGACATATGACAGACAAGCTACTCAAGCACCACCCACATTGTGGAGAAGCTGCAAGACATCTGCTTTTTTTTTTTTTTTTTTTTTTTTTTTATAGGGTCTCACTCTGGTCCAGGCTGACCTGGAATTAACACTCAGGACATAAGTGAATTTCTCCCAGTGCTAGATAGGATGTTAAGACATCTGCTTTTATAAGTACGCACACTAACATAAGTGAATTTCCCCTAGATAGGATGTTAGGTAAACTTTAAAAATCAGGACAACCGGGCGTGGTGGCGCACACCTTTAATCCCCAGCACTTGGGAGGCAGAGGTAAGAGGATCGCCGTGAGTTTGAGGCCACCCTGAGACTACATAGTGAATTCTAGGTGAGCCCGAGCTAGAGGGAGACCCTACCTCAAACAAACAAAGAAAGAAAAATTATCAGGACATATATAGTGAGCACATTAGAGTTTGTAAGTTCAAACAGTGCATGAAGTTAAGGCAGCCTGATATCTCAATGAGAATTGGGTAGATGGCTAGTATTCACTTTATATGCCTCTCTAGTACCTGAAGCATTTCTCTTGACTCATCTTTGAGCTGTCCTTGGAAATCTTGCCTTACAGCTGCATCTCTCGTCTCCACTTCTCTCATCACACGGTCTTCTACTTCTTGTCTCTCTCTCTCTTTTTTTTTTTTTTTTTTTTTTTGAGGTACGGTCTCACTCACTGGGATTAAAGGCATGCGCCACCACGCCCAGCTTCTCTCTCTCTCTTTTTTGTTGTTGTTTTGGTTTTTCGAGGTTGGGTTTCACTCTAGCCTAGGCTGACCTGGAATTCACTATGTAGTGTCAGGGTAGCCTTGAACTCACAGCCATCCTTCTACCTCTGCCTCCTGAGAGTGCGGGATAAAGATATGCGCCACCACACCCGGCTTTGTGTGCCTCTTATTGAGGACACCTGTCATTGGATTTTGAGCCTACCCTAATCTGGTATGGCCTCGCCTTTGCTAAGGACATCTACAAAGACTGTTTTTATTTGTATTTATTGGTTTTGAGACACAATATCACTCTACAGCTCAGTCTGCCCTGGAACTCACTATGTAATCCAAGCTGACCTCAAATTTGCATCTATCCTCCTGCTTCAGTCTTCCACATACTAGAATTACAAGTCACCAAGCCCAGAATTACAAGCCCAGAATTACAAGCCCTTCAAATAAAGTTTCCTTCCTTCCTTCCTTCCTTCCTTCCTTCCTTCCTTCCTTCCTTCCTTCCTTCCTTCCTTCCTTCTTTCTTTTTTTTTTTTGTTGTTGTTGTTGTTGTTGTTTTTCCGACGTAGGGTCTCACTCTAGCTCAGGCTGACCTGGAATTCACTATGTAGTCTCAGGGTGGCCTTGAACTCACAGTGATCCTCCTACCTCTGCTTCCTGAGTGCTGGGATTGAAGGTGTGTCCCACCACACCCCGTTTCGTTTTTTTTTTTTTTTTTTTTAAATATTTTATTTATTATTTATCTGCAAGCAGAGAGTGGGGGGAAGAGAGAGAGAGAGTCTGGGCTTGCTAGGACCTCTGACCACTGCAAAAAGGCCAGAAGAACTGTAACAGGGGCAGAAGGGAGAAGCATTTATTCTTAGATCTTTCTAGCTTTCTTAAGGGTTAAGACCTGGTATGTGCACGTGTGTGGCTATGCAGAAGGTGGGAGTCTGCTCTGGCAGATCTGGACTGCCCATTCCTTCTGTTTTCTTGCTGAGATGGATGGGGTCCACTACAGACCTAAGCATCAGTCCTTATGGCAGATGCTTCTGGGAAGTCCTGTAACAACCTTCCTCTCTAGGTTGGGTTCAGCCTTCAGAAACTCAGCTTCCATCACCATTCGGGAAGAGCTAGGCTCCTTCGAGCTTTTTTCAAGATTCATTTATCTATCTTTTCACAGATTCTTGGGAGTAACAGTGGAAGAAGGTGAGAGCTCATTTCTTACCATGTATTAGGGCGGTGAATCTCCATTCTCCACTTGCTTCCCTTTCTGTGCCTATTCCGGCTTATAGAACCCCTTTGGCTCTCTTCTTTGGCCTCCCCACCAGGGCTAGATGCTGGCCTCAAAACTTTCCATCTCTGTGTGCCAAACCCTTCTGCATACACAAGAGAAGCTTTGCTCAAAAATGCATATAAAATAGGTTTTCTCTCTGATGCTCAAAATGAAATAGAGACTTCATGTCCGACTTGAAAAGTATCTTCTGGGGGCTGGGGAGATGGCTCTGTGCTTAAAGGTACTTGCTCTGCAAGGTGAAGCCACAGGACCACTAGTCTGGCTTTTTCAGTGGCAAACAACAGAAGGCCTTGTCTCAAGGTGGAAGGAGAGGACCAACACCCTAAGGTTATCTTCTGACTCCACACATATACCGTAGTATGACATCAACACATAGATGCTTTTCTGAAAAGCGTCTTTGAGGGACTGGGGGAATAGCAAAGTTGGTTAGGTGCTTGCCTTGCAAGTATGCGGGGCCCTGAGTTTGATGCCCAGTATCCACGTAAAGTGCTGGGCGTGGTGGCATGCACCTGTCACCCCAGAGCTTGGTTGTGGAGACAGGAGGATCCCTGGGGCTTGCTAGTCAGCTAGTCTAGCCTAATTGTTGAGTTCCAGGCCAAAGAGAGACCCTGTATCTGAAAAAAAGTGGATGGTATACCTGAGGAACAACACCTGAGGTTAGCTTCCAAATGCACCTGCACGTACACTTGTACCCTATAACACACAGAAGGAAGGAAGGAAGGAAGGAAGGAAGGAAGGAAGGAAGGAAGGAAGGAAGGAAGGAAGGAAGGAAGACAGGAAGAAAAAAGAGATGTGGTTTCTAACAGGTGATCATGGGCATGGTAGAGGGATGTATATAACCAAGGTAGACTAGAGCTAGAGTAAGCTTATGCAGAAGGAGAAAGGCCAGAGGGAAGGCTAGCGACACTTCCCATCCCTGGGCCCCAGACCTTCCCATTCTACTTGGCTTAGGAACCAGAGGCTGCAATCACATTCCCTCAACAGTGTCCAGTGCTGATACATGTGAGTGGAAAAGCTGCCCTGGCCCTCCCTGGCGGCCTTCCTGTTGTTAATTGCTTGATATAGTGATGCTCTGAATTAAGAACCTGGAATTTGGTGAGGCTGATGTTCCAACAAGATTGGGAGGTTTGAAAATTATTGAATGATCAATTTCTTCTCTTTGAAGATATCACAGAATAAGCTGGGTCTTGAGACAGAACAAGAGAGCCAGGCCTGGAATCATCCCCACCCATATCCATGAAAGAGCGAGACTTGAACCCAATGTCAACAAGTGTTAGGTCAAACCCAAGGACAGCCCCCACCAACTATGAATGCCAAAAACCTCCCAAAACAAAGCTGCTCTGTTCAACCAAAATTCCATTTCCCTATTGTTCCCCTGGAGAACATTCCTGAAGGAGTGAAAAAGTGATTGGCCCAGCCAAGTCCCTGGCAGCTGATCCACCATGGAGTGGAGTGGAAAAGACCAGCGGCGGAGGAGGAGGAATCAGAGAGCTAGACCAAATGGGGCCTCACCAAGAAGAGATGCAGGGGGATGTGCAGGTTAAAAGGAGGAGCAGAGTCTGAGGGGCCTGAATCAGCTTCTCGAAGAGGAGCATAGCTGAAGCAGATAGGAGCTGGCAGCCTCGTACGCACGAGCCAAGGGCTGAAATGAGAGAGCCTTTGTGTGTATGTTTGTGTGTGTGTGTGTGTGTGTGTGTGTGTGTGTGTGTTTGCTGGCCGGGGAAGAGGGATGACATTCTTTGCATCCAGTACAGCAGATGCCAGGGGCTGGAAGGCTGTAGCAGGAAGGAGACTTAAGATCCTGGCTCCATGGAAGGCTGTCTGTCTTGTGGGAGGGAAGACCATTCTGAGCCTCTTTAACAACAGAGACCCCTTGGGAGGCTGCAAAAAGCCTCATCTCAAATGCAAGTGTTTAGCATGTTCAAGTTCAAACCTCAGCACCCACACCCCCCATATGCAAGAGTTTATTTATTTATTTATTTATTTATTTATTTATTTACTTATTATTTTAAAGAGAGCGAGAGAGAAGACAGAGGGAGAGAGAGAATTGGCACACCAGGGTCTCAGTCACTGCAATTGAACTTCAGATGCTTGTATCACCTAGTGGGCATGTGCGACCTTGCGCTTGTCTCACCTTTGTGCTTACATCTGGCTTACATGGGTTCTGGAGAATCAAACATGGGTCCTTTGGCTTCACAGGCAAGTGCCTTAAATGCACTTGCATCTGGAGTTTGTTTGCAGTGGTTGGAGATCCTGAGAATTTCCTTCCTTCCTTCCTTCCTCCCTCCCTCCCTCCCTCCCTCCCTCCCTCCCTCCCTCCCTTCCTCTTTCCTTCCTTCCTTTTTTTCTTTCTCTCTCTCTCTCTCTCTCCCTCCTTCTCTCTGTCCCTACTAAATAAATGAAAAGATAAATAAATTTTTAAAAGAGAGAGAAGAGAGACAGGAAGAATGGGCATGCCAGGGCCTCTTACTGCTGCAAAGAGACTCCAGGTACATGTACCACTTTGTACATCTGGCTTTATGTGGGTATTGGGAAATTGAACTTGGGTTGTTAGGCTTTGCAGGCAAGCATCATAACCACTGAGCAATCTCTCCAGCCCCCTTCTTTAAAACCTTTTTTTTTTTTTCTTTGAGGCAAAGTCTCACTCTAGTCTAGTCTGTGCTGGAACTCACTCTGTAGCCCCAGGCCAGCCTTGAATTCACAGCGATACTCCTACCTTACCTCCTGGCTAAAAACTTTTTTTTTTTTCTCGAGGTAGGATTCCACTCTAGCCCAGGCTGACTTGGAATTCACTCTGTATTCTCAGGGTAACCTTGAACTCATGGTGATACTCCTACCTCTGTGCTGGGACTAAAGGCGTGCACCACCACGCCCAGCGTAAAAACTTTCTTTTTTGCGATAGCATCTCATATAGCCTAGGCTAGCTACAAACTCACTGTATATAGCTGAAGATGACTTTGAACTTCTGATCTTTCTGTCTTTATATCCTGAGTACTGAGATCACAGGCATGCAACACACAGGTGCACATGCAGTGCTATGGAGCAAACCCATGGCTTCATGCGTGCTAGGCAAGCACTCTACCAACTGAGCTACATCCCTAGCTCCCAATGATTGGTTTTCAATTGGTTAAATCAATGCTTCATCCCTAGGATCTCTTGCTATTAGGGAAATAGGATATGAGATATGGGACCCAGGAGCTTCCAGCTGAATCTTTCCCCATCAAGACCAGGCTTGGTGCCCTGTCATTTTGGTTGAGAGAGGGAGAAGGGAAAATTCGAGGTTGGAGATGGTCATGATGGTGTTACACCTTTAATTCCAGCAATTGGGAGGCAGAGGTAGGAGGATAGCCATGAGTTTGAGGCCACGCTGGGACTACAGAGTGAATTCCAGGTCAGCCTGGGCTAGAGCGAGACTCTACCTCTAAAAATAAAACAAAACAAAACAAAACAAAAAACAAAAACACCCATGCTAGGTGTGGTGGCATACGCCTTTAATCCCAGCACTAGGGACGCAGAGGTAGGAGGGTCGCTATGAGTTCGAGGCCACCCTGAGACAACGTTGTGAATTCCAGATCAGCCTGGACTAGAGTGAGACCCTACTTACAAAAAAAATAAATAAATAAAAAAAAAAAACGAAAACAAAAACGTCAAGGTTGGGAGAGTACAGAACAACCAGATCCACAGCCTTTGCCTGCTAAACTCTAGGGTGAGCCTTTGGCTAACTTAGGGTTTAGGCACAACTTGGGGTTTCAGGTGCACTCCAGGTGGTAGTTACCTCTGCTGTCACCCACTCTCTTGCTCTGGGACGGACCTACACATAGCCCTTACACCTGCTGGAGCCTTGTTCTCCAGAGTTAGTGCAAGGGACATGGACCTGCTATGTTCCACGTGAAGGGTTCCCAAATGTAGCATGGGGGGGGGTCGTCCCATGAGGCCAGGGTCTCCCAGTGGACCTAGCTCAAATTATGCTTTCCTTCATAGTAAATGGAGATACAGCCCCTTCCTACCAGGACTGTCACAGGAACCAAGCCAAACTCCTTCAATAAACGAGCACATGTCAGGCAGTGGGGTGTGAATCCATTTTTTCAGTGCATCCTAGCTGCACATCTCACACCAGGGACACGATCTCTCAGCCTCTGTCTCCTCCTCTGTAAAATGAAGATGATGCCTCCTGGAAAGGCGGGGCAATGATGGTGATTTACTATCATTGTGCAGATGAAGTGAGCAAGCCACATGGGGAATGGGGGACTCTCAAAGGTACTAAGAGACTGTGTGGCTGAGGGAGGGAGAAGGACTCAGGGTGGCACAGCAGGGAAGGGCCTGAGAAATGGTAAGGTTGGGGGATTTTCCCTGCCCTCATTTCAGTTTGAGGTGACTCAACGGTATAGCCCTAAGGCTGGCATTCCCAGAAGCCTTATGAGGTGTGAACACTGTGATGATCTCAGGGGCTGAGGGGGGGTTGGAGGGGGAGTCAGGAATGTTTGGACCTGGAACTTTTTTTTTTTTTCTTTCGGTTTTTCAAGGTAGGGTCTCACTGTGGCTCAGGCTGACCTGGAATTCACTATTTAGTCTCAGGGTGGCCTCGAACTCTCGGCGATCCTCCTACCTCTGCCTCCCGAGTGCTGGGATTAAAGGCATGCGCTACCACGCCCAGCTTGTTGTTGTTTTTTTGAGGTAGGGTCTCACTCTAGCTCAGGCTGAACTGGAATTCACTGTGTAGTCTCAGGGTGGCCTCAAACTCACGATGATCCTCCAACCTCTGCCTCCCGAGTGCTGGGATTAAAGGTGTGCACCACCACTCCGGGTGGAACTCTAGCTTTGACTGGAACCCAGGAGCCCTGGGAAATTGTGAGAGGGCTCCAGTAGTCCCCCCGCCCCGGAGGTGAGCATTTTCCCCAGGGATGCTCCTTGTGAAGGGGTGGCAGCTGAGAGAAGAGGACAGCCAGGAAGACTCCCATAGCTGCAGAGACTGTGAGTTTGTCTTCTTGCTCCCTAGAGCCTGTGTTATTTTCCTCCAAATGCCAAGGGGGCAGGCGTTGAGCTGGCCTGGTTGCGCCTCTCTTTTGGCACCAATGTCTCATTTAGTCACTCTGCCCAGCCAGAGTCAGGTTTTGGGGACACGGTGACAACATGGAGCCAGGCTCTGTCCTCCAGAGATACATAACACAGTGAACAGAGCTAAGATAAGGTCAGTGTGACAGCTGCTGAAGGTGCCACAGTGAGAGTGGCATTGGGATCTATCTGGGATGACTAGAGGAGGTTTTTGTTTGTTTCTGATGTGTATGATGGGTATATGCATATTTGTGTGGGTGAGCATGGTTGCATGCATGCCATAGTGTGTATGCGGGGGTCAGAACTTCGATCTGGTTTGAGGCAGTCTGTTATTGTTCACTGCTCCATTGCTAGGCTTGCTGGCCCACAAGCTTCCCATGGGTTCTCCTGTCTCCAGTTGGCCCTCCTCCCCCATCATCTCATTGTTGATGCACTGGGAATATAGAAACCTACCACAACTCCCAGCTTTACTTTATTTATTTATTTATTTATTTATTTATTTTGGTTTTTCGAGGTAGGGTCTCACTCTGGCCCAGGCTGACCTGGAATTAATTATGTTGTCTCAGAGTGACCTCAAACTCATGGCAATCCTCCTACCTCTGCCTCCCGAGTGCTGGGATTAAAGGCGTGCGCCACCATGCCCGGCTACCCAGCTTTTTGCGTGGGATCCAGGGCTCCAAAGTCAGGTTCTCAGGCTTGCATGACAGGTGCTTTATCCACTGAGCCATCTCTCCAGCACTCAAGGAGAGATTGTTGAAGATTGTTGAAGGAGCCAATTGGATGGCACTCTGAGTGAAACATTTTAGGTAAAGGGAGGACAAAGGAGGAATCAGGCAGTGGGGACAGCAGGTGGCACTGAGCAAGCAAGCAGGAGAGCCCCTGGGAAGGGCATGGCTACTGGGAAGCCATTAGGGGAACTAGGAGTTAGTCTAAGTCCAAGAGTCTTCAAGAAATGAAAAGAGGCTTATAATGTTTCCTCCCCTTCTTACCTTTTGATTTTTGAGGCCACTTGTGTAGAAATATATTGGGACCTGGAAGGAAGGACTGGCATCCATCAACCCCCCCTCTCTACTTGCTGTCCCCAGTTCCTAGCTGCTGTAGGGTGGGATGGGCCACAGAAACAGCAGGACTGTGTTCTGTTCTGAGCCACCTTGCTGGAGGTCCCACTGCTTCACACTCCCAGAGATCAGTGTATTTGCCTCCACATGGGACAGCTTGTATTATTATTATTTGAAACAGAGTCTCATGTAGACCAGGATGGCCTCAAACTGACTATGTAGTGAAGGCTGGCCTTGTACTCCTGATCCTCCTGCTTCCACTTCCCGAATGCTGAGGTTACAAGTTTGCGTCACCATGCCTGATTTGTGCCTTTCCCGCCTGCTTCCCTGGCTCTTGCACTTAAGACGCTTTGCCCACAAATCATAAGAAAGGGAACTCCTGTCTTAAGCTCTGCTCTGGAAAGCCAGTCTCAGACAGCCTGCAAAAGGCAATGTGTTCTGTGGTCTGGAGATTGGGGCTCTGTGATCAGAGACCCAGAGGATCCCTGAGGGTCCTTCCTTCCAACTCTGAGAGTCTCTAAAACTGTGATTTTCTCATGTCATACAGTAAGCTCTTGGCAACTCACAAACCATTCATAGCACGAAGGCACAAGGAGTTGAGGATTGGGGAGTTAGGGGCCTGTTGGTGAATAAAATCCAAGTCCCAAGACGTAGTTTAGCAAAATTTGAGTTCCTTGATCAAGTTCCTCTCCCAGGTAAGGCCTCCTCTACTTTAATTACTCCAGAGATTTTAGGTTTCCTGAATTTTTCAGCCTTCTAGCTGTGTTATAATATTTCATACTGAATGAAATGTAAGAGACGGGGGACACAAAACCCTCCTAGAAAGATGTATGCAGAAAATTAGAAATTTTAAAAATATTTTAAAATATTTAATTTGTTTATTTGAGAGGGGCAGATAGAGAAAATGGGCATGCCCGGGCCTCTAACCACTGCAAACAAACTAGATGCATGTGGCACCTTGTGCATTTGGATTATGTGGGTACTGGGGAATTGAACCAGAGTCCTTAGGCCTCGCAAGCAAGCCCCTTAACTGCTAAGCCATCTCTGCAGCCTAGAAGAGGAGAAATTTAACAGACTTTTTTTTTTTTGGTCAGGATGATGAAATGAGTTGGAAAAAATGCAGGTAGCACAAATATAGAGATTTTCAGGGTGACAAGAGAGCCATATATGAGGAAGTTTCTCAGCTTTCCCACGTCAGCCTCCCCCCCCCACAACCGACCTGCTGCCCACAATCAGGCCTCCTATATTGAGAAACGCGTGTTGTCTTCCTCAGGTTCCCACAGCTGGGGCTGTCAACAATGTGAGTCTTTGGAAGGGAAGATGACTCAGCTGAAGAACTCATTTTTCCCTTTGGGCTGGGGAAGATATCTCTTTCAGTAGTGCTTGGGTTGCAAGTACGAGGATCTGAGTGTGATTCCCAGAATCCATGTAAAATGTTGGCTGTGGTGACGGGTGCCTGGGATCCTAGCGCTGGGGAGGTGGGCACAGATGGATTCCAGTAGCTTGCTGGCCAGCTACTCTACTTACTTGGTGAGCTCCAGCCCAATGAGAGAACCTGTCTCAAAAAAAGGTGGATGGGCCGGGCGTGGTGGCGCACGCCTTTAATCCCAGCACTCGGGAGGCAGAGGTAGGAGGATCGCCGAGAGTTCGAGGCCACCCTGAGACTACATAGTTAATTCCAGGTCAGCCTGGACCAGAGTGAGACCCTACCTTGCAAAAACCAAAAAAAAAAAAAAAAAAAGGTGGATGGGGCTGGAGATATGGCTTAGTGGTTAAGGCACTTGCCTGAGAAGCCTAAGGACCCATGTTTGACTCTCCAGATCCTATATAAACCAGACGTACCAAGGAGAGGCAAGCAGAAGGTTACACATGCCCACTATGTGGTGCAAGCATCTGGAGTTCAATTGCAGTGGCTGAGGCCCTGGTATGCTTGTTCTCTCTCTCTCTCTTTTTTCTTTTTCCTTCCCAAACATTTATTGTCTTTTTGTTAGAAGCAAGGTTTTCTCTTCAACAGATGCTTTGCCAATTAAAATGCAAGTCTTTTTCAAGTATTAGCATATTAGTATATAGTAACACTTTTACTCTTTTCTCCCCCCCCCTTTTTTTTGGAGAGAGACAGAGAGAGAGGGAGAGGAAGACAGATAGAGATGGGCACACCAGAAGCCTCTCAGCTGCTGAGAACAAAATCTAGATGCGTGCGCCCCCTTGTGGTCAAGTGCAGCATTGCGCCCTTGCATCACTTTGCATCTGGCTAGATGTGGGACCTGGAGATTGGAACCAGCGTTCTTAGGCTTAGGAGGCAGGTGCCTTAACTGCTAAGCCATCTCTCCAGCCCAGCCCTCTTCCCTTTTTTAAAAAATTAAGTCTTAACATGTAGCTCAGTCTAGCTTCCAATTTGTGATCCCCCTGCCTCAGCAAGAAGCTGAGGTTACAGGTATACACCACCTCACCCAGCTCAGTAGCAGTCTTAATTTCATGAAAGTAATTGCTAGGATGGTTTTAGCCGTTTTGCAGATGATCCAAGTGAGTTAGTCCTGTTATCAGTGTTATTTTCATCTTCTGCATCATCTTCATCACCATCCAACGCGTCGTGGGCAGTTGCCGTGGCCTCTGCCGCTGGGCCCCTCACGTCCCACTGAGCCAGGGCTCCAAAGAACCCCGCCACCAAGTCCTTCATGTGCGCCTCGCCCCGCAGACGGTCGGCTCACCCAACGGCTCACAGGACACCCGTAGCGCCCCGGCATCCCACCTGTTCCCACATACTCTCCCAGAAGTTCCATGGTGACCGCTCAGCTTTAAGAGCATGCCTCTTTCTCTTCCTTCCTTCTTTTTTTCCTCCCTTCCTTCCTTCCTTCCTTCCTTCCTTCCTTCCTTCCTTCCTTCCTTCCTTCCTTCCTTCCTTCCTTCCTTCCTTCCTTCCTTCCCTCCCTCCCTCCCTCCCTCCCTCCCTCCCTCCCTCCTTCCTTCCTTCCTCTCTCTCTCTCTTTCTTCTTTCTTTCTTTTTTGGTTTTTCGAGGTAGGGTTTCACTCTAGCTCAGGCTGACCTGGAATTCACTATGTAGTCTCAGGGTGGCCTCAAACTCATGGCAATCCTCCTACCTCTGCCTCCCGAGTGCTGGAATTAAAGGCATGCTCCATCACTCCCGACTAAGATATTATTTTTATTTATTTGTTAGAGTCAGACAGGGAGAAAAAGAGAGAGAATGAGAATGGGCGCACCAGGGCCTCTAGCCATGGCAAACGAACTCCAGACACGTGCGCCACCATGTGCATCTTGGCTCAAGTGGGACCTGGAGAATCAAACCTGGGTCCTCAGGCTTCCCAGGCATGCGCCTTAATTGCTAAGCTATCTCTTTAGCTCTGTCCTTCAGCTCTGTCTCTCTCTTTCTTAAAAAAAAAAAAAAAAAAAGTGCTGGGCGTGATGGCACACACCTTAGCACTAGGGAGGCAGAGGTAGGAGGATTGCCATGAGTTTGAAGCCACCTGAGACTACATAGTGAAATCCAGGTCAGCCTGAGCTAGAGTGAGACCCTACCTCAAAATAAAATAAAATAAAATAAAATAAAATAAAAGGTAGATTATGTACTTGAGGAATGTTGCCTGAGCTTGGTTTCACATATGTGCACCTGCACACACACTTGGGCATCCACACACACATGAACAGGCATACATACATGCATACATACCACACATACAAAAAGTTTTTTTTCCTTTAAAAAAGTATATTTTTCAAAAGAATAGCTTGGCCAGGACTGTTGGCACACTCCTGTGGTCCCAGCTTCTTGGCAGGCTGAGGCAGAAGGATCATTTGAGCCCAGCCTGAGCACCATAGAAGACCCTGTCTCAAAATCAACCAAGGAACAAGAAGAAGATCCTGGTGGGTTTGAACAGCTCCCTGGTGAGTGGTTTATTTTCCAGGGTGAAAGACTACACCACCTGATGTCATCTACTTGCTGGCGGTTTTCCCAGGGCTTAGCTTCACTCATGGGTTTAGGCAGGTTTGTAGCACAGATCTGGGCTGGAGACAGAGCAGGTGCTCCTGAGGGGTGGTGGCCAAGCAGCTTAACCTGCTCTTACTGTCCAAGTGGCCTTGGGCAAATTTCTGGCTTTTTCCAACTTCTTCATCTATTCAACAATTCCAGGTCTGGGGAGATAGCTCAGCTAGTAAAGGGCTTGCTGGGCAAGCATGAAGACCTGAATTCAATCCTCAGTGCCCAAGTAATGACGCTGGCTCTGGTGGCACATGCTTGTAATCCCAGTGCTGGGAAGGCAGAGTCTAACAGATCCTCCCCAGCTTACTGGCTAGCTTGTCTAGTTGAATGGGTGAGTTCCAGGTTCAGTGACTCTATCTCATGTAAAGTAAGGTGGAGAAGCAATAGAAGAAGACATCTAACCTCAACCTCTGGCCTCCATGTGCGTGCGCGCGCACACACACACACCCCGCAGATACATACTGCCTAGGAAGAATCAGAGGTTTAGGGAAGGTCAAATTGCCCAAGATCTTCCTATCTCACCATGTCTTGCAAGAGCAATATTAACATAAGATATGCCAGGCAAGTGTCAATGCTGTTACAGATAATAGTACTGTGTTGTTTAATGTTAGGTGATGACAGATTGCTCCAGTAACAAATCAGAACAGGAGCCGGGTCTGGTGGCACACACCTTTAATGCCAGCACTTGGGAGGCAGAGGTAGGAGGATCGCTGTGAGTTTGAGGCCACCTTGAGACTACATAGTGAATTCCAGTCAACCTGGGCTAGAGACCCTACTTTGAAAAAAAACCAACCCACCAACCAACCAACCAAACAAACAAACAAAAATTAGAACAGGAAGCGAGGGTAGTGTGTTATGGGTCCTGATCAAGGCTTACTTCATGACCATTTCTCTTCCCCTGTTTAATATTTTGATTAGCTAAGACACTCATGTTATTTAAACATCACATGGCAAAAAACAATATGTGAAATTTTCCTCCCATGCATGTCCATAATCACTCAGTGCCTGTCCTTGTCAGGTAACTGGGTACTTGTGTGTGTGCAGGTGCCAATGAGAATTCATGTGTGTGCGCGCCAGGTAACTATAACTGTGTTTGATCAACCAAGGAAGCCCCTTCTCTATGGCTCCCTTAAGACCCCCCAGAACTTCTGAACTTCCTGTGTATGCATTTTCCAACTTACTTTATCACAGTGATTGAAAAAAACGTCCATTAGCCAGGTGTGGTGGGCACACCTTTAACCCCAGCACTCAGGAGGCAAGGCAGGAGGATCACCGTGAGTTTGAGACCACCCTGAGACTACATAGTGAATTCCAGGTCAGTCTGGGCTAGAGCAAGAACCCATATTGAAAACCCCCCCCCAAATGTCCTTTAAATGACAGAATTATTCCCTGACAGAAAGTCCACCAAGTTATATAGATTTATACGCATTAATGAGCATCATTTATTATTATTATTATTATTTTAGGCAGGGTCTCACTCTAGCCCCAACTGACCTGGAATTCACTATATTGTCTCAGGGTATCCTCAAACTCTCAGCGAGCCTCCTACCTCTGCCTCCCGAGTGCTGGGATTAACAGCGTCCGCCACCACGCCCAGCTTGCCTATTTTTATTTTTATTTGTGTGGGTATGTGTATATAGATTCACATGCCACATCACACGTGTGGAGGTTAGAGGACAATCTCAGGGAGCCGGATCTGTCCTACCTTCTTTGAGACAGGATCTCTCTTGTTTTGCCACTGGAAAGTCTAGCTGGCCTTCAAGCTTTGGGACTTTTCTAGCCCTGTTTTCCATCGCTGTAGGTGCAACGGGACTATAGATGCATGTGGCAATTTGCATCTGGCTTTATGTGGATGCTCAGGATTGAGTTTGGGTCAGCAGGCTGCTAAGGAAGCACTTTTAATCACTGAGAAATCTCCTACTCCACAGGTATCATCTTTTAAGGATGCATTATTTCTGCCTGGGCATGGTGGTACATGCCTTTAATCTCAGCACTTGGAGGCAAAGGTAGGAGGATCGATCTGAGTTCAAGGCCTCCTGAGACTACATAATGAATTCAAGGTCAGGGGCTGAGAGAAGGCTTTGTGGTTAAGTCGTTTGCCTGCAAAGCCAAAGGATCCTGGTTCGACTCTCCAGGACCCACATAAGCCAGATTCACAAGGGGGCGCACACATCTGGAGTTCGTTTGCAGTGGCTGGAGGCCCTGGCATGCCCATTCTCTCTCTCTGCCTCTTTCTCTCAAATAAATAAATAAATAAATAAATAAATAAATAAATAAATAAATAAAATACATTAAAAATGAATAAAGGTAGATTATGTACTTGAGGAATGTTGCCTGAGCTTGGTTTCACATATGTGCACCTGCACACACACTTGGGCATCCACACACACATGAACAGGCATACATACATGCATACATACCACACATACAAAAAGGTTTTTTTCCTTTAAAAAAGTATATTTTTCAAAAGAATAGCTTGGCCAGGACTGTTGGCACACTCCTGTGGTCCCAGCTTCTTGGCAGGCTGAGGCAGAAGGATCATTTGAGCCCAGCCTGAGCACCATAGAAGACCCTGTCTCAAAATCAACCAAGGAACAAGAAGAAGATCCTGGTGGGTTTGAACAGCTCCCTGGTGAGTGGTTTATTTTCCAGGGTGAAAGACTACACCACCTGATGTCATCTACTTGCTGGCGGTTTTCCCAGGGCTTAGCTTCACTCATGGGTTTAGGCAGGTTTGTAGCACAGATCTGGGCTGGAGACAGAGCAGGTGCTCCTGAGGGGTGGTGGCCAAGCAGCTTAACCTGCTCTTACTGTCCAAGTGGCCTTGGGCAAATTTCTGGCTTTTTCCAACTTCTTCATCTATTCAACAATTCCAGGTCTGGGGAGATAGCTCAGCTAGTAAAGGGCTTGCTGGGCAAGCATGAAGACCTGAATTCAATCCTCAGTGCCCAAGTAATGACGCTGGCTCTGGTGGCACATGCTTGTAATCCCAGTGCTGGGAAGGCAGAGTCTAACAGATCCTCCCCAGCTTACTGGCTAGCTTGTCTAGTTGAATGGGTGAGTTCAGGTTCAGTGACTCTATCTCATGTAAAGTAAGGTGGAGAAGCAATAGAAGAAGACATCTAACCTCAACCTCTGGCCTCCATGTGCGTCAGTGCCACACACACACACACACCCGCAGATACATACTGCCTAGGAAGAATCAGAGGTTTAGGGAAGGTCAAATTGCCCAAGATCTTCCTATCTCACCATGTCTTGCAAGAGCAATATTAACATAAGATATGCCAGGCAAGTGTCAATGCTGTTACAGATAATAGTACTGTGTTGTTTAATGTTAGGTGATGACAGATTGCTCCAGTAACAAATCAGAACAGGAGCCGGGTCTGGTGGCACACACCTTTAATGCCAGCACTTGGGAGGCAGAGGTAGGAGGATCGCTGTGAGTTTGAGGCCACCTTGAGACTACATAGTGAATTCCAGTCAACCTGGGCTAGAGACCCTACTTTGAAAAAAAACCAACCCACCAACCAACCAACCAAACAAACAAACAAAAATTAGAACAGGAAGCGAGGGTAGGTGTTATGGGTCCTGATCAAGGCTTACTTCATGACCATTTCTCTTCCCCTGTTTAATATTTTGATTAGCTAAGACACTCATGTTATTTAAACATCACATGGCAAAAAACAATATGTGAAATTTTCCTCCCATGCATGTCCCATAATCACTCAGTGCCTGTCCTTGTCAGGTAACTGGGTACTTGTGTGTGTGCAGGTGCCAATGAGAATTCATGTGTGTGCGCGCCAGGTAACTATAACTGTGTTTGATCAACCAAGGAAGCCCCTTCTCTATGGCTCCCTTAAGACCCCCCAGAACTTCTGAACTTCCTGTGTATGCATTTTCCAACTTACTTTATCACAGTGATTGAAAAAAAACGTCCATTAGCCAGGTGTGGTGGGCACACCTTTAACCCCAGCACTCAGGAGGCAAGGCAGGAGGATCACCGTGAGTTTGAGACCACCCTGAGACTACATAGTGAATTCCAGGTCAGTCTGGGCTAGAGCAAGAACCCATATTGAAACCCTGCCCCCCCCCCAAATGTCCTTTAAATGACAGAATTATTCCCTGACAGAAAGTCCACCAAGTTATATAGATTTATACGCATTAATGAGCATCATTTATTATTATTATTATTATTTTAGGCAGGGTCTCACTCTAGCCCCAACTGACCTGGAATTCACTATATTGTCTCAGGGTATCCTCAAACTCTCAGCGAGCCTCCTACCTCTGCCTCCCGAGTGCTGGGATTAACAGCGTCCGCCACCACGCCCAGCTTGCCTATTTTTTATTTTTATTTGTGTGGGTATGTGTATATAGATTCACATGCCACATCACACGTGTGGAGGTTAGAGGACAATCTCAGGGAGCCGGATCTGTCCTACCTTCTTTGAGACAGGATCTCTCTTGTTTTGCCACTGGAAAGTCTAGCTGGCCTTCAAGCTTTGGGACTTTTCTAGCCCTGTTTTCCATCGCTGTAGGTGCAACGGGACTATAGATGCATGTGGCAATTTGCATCTGGCTTTATGTGGATGCTCAGGATTGAGTTTGGGTCAGCAGGCTGCTAAGGAAGCACTTTTAATCACTGAGAAATCTCCCTACTCCACAGGTATCATCTTTTAAGGATGCATTATTTCTGCCTGGGCATGGTGGTACATGCCTTTAATCTCAGCACTTGGAGGCAAAGGTAGGAGGATCGATCTGAGTTCAAGGCCTCCTGAGACTACATAATGAATTCAAGGTCAGGGGCTGGAGAGAAGGCTTTGTGGTTAAGTCGTTTGCCTGCAAAGCCAAAGGATCCTGGTTCGACTCTCCAGGACCCACATAAGCCAGATTCACAAGGGGGCGCACACATCTGGAGTTCGTTTGCAGTGGCTGGAGGCCCTGGCATGCCCATTCTCTCTCTCTGCCTCTTTCTCTCAAATAAATAAATAAATAAATAAATAAATAAATAAATAAATAAATAAAATACATTAAAAAATGAATTCAAGGTCAGCCTGGGCTAGAGTGAGACCCTACCTCGAAAAACTAAAAAAATACATATGTTGTTTTTTAAAGAGTCCTGAGTAGGTAGACTTTTACCTTTTGGTGTGAGTTATTAGAATCTGTGCAAATACAAAAATATATAAAATATTATAAAACACTTTTTTTGCTGAACAGTTTATGGAATAGAATACCCACTATCCTGAGCCTTGTTTCACTGAAGATTGTACACTGTGCTCTGTGCAGAGAGCATGCAGGTTCTTTGCAATGTTATCACAGACACCCTTAGATGAAAAACCTTGTGCATGAGGCATTTTGCAGGTGCACACTATATATGCAGGATAAATTCCCAGAAATGAAGCTAGACGTGGTAGTTCATGCCTTTAATCCCAGCACTTGAGAGGCAGAGATAGGAGGATCACCTTGAATTCAAGGCCAGCCTGAGACTACATAGTGAATTCCAGGTCAGCCTTGACTAGAGTGAGACCCTACTTTGAAAAAACAAAATAAAATTCCCTGAGATGATCTGGGCGTGGTGGCGCATGTCTTTAATCCCAGCACTCATGAGGCAGAGGTAGGAGGATCATCATGAATTTGAGGCCACCCTGAGACTACATAGTGAATTCCAGCTCAGCCTGGGCCTGGGCTAGAGTGAGACCCTACCTTGAAAAACCAAAAAAATAAAAAATAAATAAATAAAATAAAACCCAGAAATGGGATTGCAAGGTATCTTTACTTGTAATTTTTTCGAGGTAGGGTTTCACTCTAGTCCAGGCTGACCTGGAATTCACTATGTAGTCTCAGGGTAACCTCGAACTCATGGTGATCCTCCTATCTCCAACTCCTGAGTGCTGGGATTAAAGGCATATGCCACCACACCTGGCTCACTTGTAATTTTAAATATATATTGCTGGGTTGGAGAGGTGGCTTAGCAGTTAAGGTACTTGCCTGCAAAGCCAAAGGACCCAGGTTCAATTCCTCAGGACCCACGTAAGCCAGGTGCACAAGGTGGTGCATGCATGTGGAGTTCGTTTGCAGTGGCTGGAGGCCCTGGCGTGCCCATTCTCTCTCTCTCCTCTCTATCTGACTCTTTCAAATAAATAAACAAACAAATTATTTTTTCAAACAAATATATTGCTTGGGGCTGGAGAGATGGCTTAGCAGTTATGGTGCATGCCTATGAAGCCTAAGGACCCCAGTTCAATTCTCCATTTCCCATGTAAGCCAGATGCACATGGTGGTGCATGCATCTGGAGTTTGTCTGCAGTGGATAGAGGCCCTGGCACACCCATTCTCACTCTCTCTCTCTCTCTTTCTCTCTGTTATAAATAAATAAAACAAAGAAAAAGATCTATTGCTAATTTTCCTCCATAAAGTTAGCACCAAATTGCACCTACAGGGGCTGGAGAGATGGCTAGTGGTTAAACGCACTTGCTTGCAAAGCATGATGGCCCAGCTTCACTTCCCTAGTGTTCACATAAAACCAGATGCACTGTACCTGGAGTTTGTTTGCAGTGGCAGGAGGACCTTGCATGCCCATCATTCTCTCTCTCTCTCTCTCTCTCTCTCTTTTTTTATTTGGTTTTTCAAGGTAGGGTCTTGCTGTAGCTCAGACTGACCTGGAATTCACTATGTAGTCTGAGGATGGCCTTGAACTCATGACAATCCTTCTACCTCTGTGTCCGCAGTACTGGGATTAAAGGCGTGCGCCACCACACCCGGCTCTTTCTTTCTCTGTTTCTGCTTGCCAATGAATAAATAAAAATATTTGGAAAGTTAAAAAAGGGCTTAGCAGGACCCAGGTTCAATTCCTCAGGACCCACGTAAGCCAAATTCACAAGGTGGTGCACGCGTCTGGAGTTGTTTTGCAGTGGCAGAGGGCCTGGTGTGCCCATATCATTCTCTCTCTCTCTCTTTCTCTCATAAGTAAATAAAAATGAAATAGTAAAAAAAAAAAAAAGTTACAGCACTCAGGAGGCAGAGATAGGAGGATCACTATGAGTTCGAAGCCACCCTGAGACTACATTGTGAATTCCAGGTCAGCCTGGACTGGAGTGAAACTCTACCTCAAAAGAAACAAAACAAAACAAAAAAAAGTTTAAAAAATTGTATCGGCATCAGCTTTGGATGGGAAATTGCTATGTTCCCACATCATTACCAACACATTACATTGTCAGATCACTGGATTTTTACCAATCTGATAAGTGAAAAACAATGAGTCAATGGAATCTTAATTTAAATGTGTTATGAAAGGTTTTTAATATAACAGGTTTAAAGACCATTTCTACTTTTTTCTTCATGACTGCTGTGTTAGCTCTTCCTGGGGAGACAGGAAAAATATCTATGCACCCCAGACAGGAAACCGATGACAGACCAAAGTAATGTTTCCACCCAAGCTTAACTTGGTGGACCATTTGATTTTGGGGACTTACTCATAGGAGTATGGTGAGGGATTTCTTCCAGGAGGATGGACGACCCCTGCAAGCCGCTGCTTCACTGCAAAGTCCTATCCCAGCACGGTGATGACTTCCTCACAGCACAGCGGCATGGATCAAGTCCCCCTTTCAGTTAACCTCCACCTTCAACGTACTCTAGCACCACCCAAAATCCTGAGCAGCTGGGGCAGAACTATACACATCTGGGATAGGAGGTGCCGGAGGGAGTGACTGAATCACAGGTGAGGGTCTAGTGACCCTCCCACCTCTTCCTAGAGGGACTGTCAGCAGGCCCGATCTTGCCAAGGAACTGCTGCCAGTAATCACAGCTGCTCTGATTAGGATGGTAAAGGCTGCCCATATGCAGAGCACAGAAGTCCAGCACAGTCTTACTCATACCCTTGGTAATATCAAAAACAGAATTGTGATAGCTGGGCGTGATGGCACATGCCTTTAATCCCAACACTTGGGAGGCAGAGGTAGGAGGATTGCAATGAGTTCAAGACCCTCCTGAGACTACATAGTGAATTCCAGGTCAGCCTGGGCTAGAGTGAGACCCTACTGTGAAAAACAAACAAACACAAACAAACAAACAAAATATATATATGTAATTGTGGGCTGGAGAAATGGTTCTCAGTGGTTAAAGGCACTTTCTTACAAAGTCTGATGGCCTGGGTTTGATTCCCCAGTTCCCATGTAAAACCAGATGTACAAAGTGGTCCTTGCATACTCTCCCTCTTTCTCTCTGTCTCAAATGAATAAGTAATAAATAAACATGTACACATATAAAATAGAATTGTTGGTGTTGTCTATTTTATATCTAGGAGCTGCTTACATCCTTTTTAAAAAAAATTTTTTTTTTCGAGGTAGGGTCTCACTCTGGCCCAGGCTGACCTGGAATTAACTATGTAGTCTCAGGGTGGCCTTGAACTCAAGGCAATCCTCCTACCTCTGCCTCCCGAGTTCTGGGATTAAAGGCGTGCGCCACCACGCCCAGCTCTAAAAAATATTTTTTAAGGGCTGGAGAGATGGCTTAGTGGGTAAGCACTTGCCTGTGAAGCCTAAGGACCTCGTTTTGAGACTCAATTCCCCAGGACCCACATAAGCCAGATGCACAAGGTGGCACATGCATCTGGAGTTCGTTTGCAGTGACTGGAGGCCCTGGTGCACCCATTCTCTATCTATCTGCCTCTTTCTCTGTCACTCTCGAATAAATAAATAAAAATAAATTTTTAAAAAAATTTATTTGATGGTTGGAGAGATGGCTTAGAGGTTAAACACTTGCCTATGAAGCCTAAGGACCCCGGTTCGAGGCTCAATTCTCCAGGACCCACATAAGCCAGATGCACAAGGTGTGCACACGTCTGGAGTTCGTTTGCAGTGGCTGGAGGCCCTGGCATGCCCATTCTCAGTCTCTCTCTCTCTCTACTTGCCTATTTCTGTATCTCTTCCTCTCAATAAATAAATAATAAAATATTAAGAAAAATTTTATTTGAGCCAGGCGTGGTGGCACACGCCTTTAATCCCAGCACTCGGGAGGCAGAGGTAGGAGGATCACCGAGAGTTCTAGGCCCCCTGAGACTACATAGTGAATTCCAGGTCAGCCTGGGCTAGAGTGAGACCCTACTTCGGAAAAAAAAAGAAAAGAAAAAGAAAACCAAAAAAAAAATTTATTTGAAGCCGGGCGTGGTGGTGCACACCTTTAATCCCAGCACTAGGGAGGCAGAGGTAGGAGGATTGCCATGAGTTCAAGTCCACCCTGAGACTACATAGTTAATTCCAGGTCAGCCTGGGCCAGAGTGAGACTCTACCTCACAAAACAAAAACAAAAACACCAAAAAAATATTATTTGAGAGAGTGAAAGAGGGAGAGAGAAAGAGAGAGAATGAGCATGCCAGGGCCTTCAGTCACTGCAAACAAACTCCAGTTGTATGCACCCCCTTGTGCATCTGGCTTATGTGGGTCCTGGAGAGTTGAACTGGGATCCTTTGACTTTGCAGGCAAATACCTTAACCGTTAAGCCAACTCTCCAGCCCTACTACAACCTTAAAAAAAAAAAGCCATTTATTTACTTATTCCTCTTCCTGTCAGCAGCCTAAGGTGACCTGAGAAAATGGTTTGCTACTCTTTTGACCCAGAAAATCCCACAAAGTCATGCAAATCAAGAGGTTCAAATCTTCATGTTCATTTTAAGAACACCCATGAAACTGCCCAGGCCATCAAGGGTATGCATATCTGAAAAGCCACCAAGCATCTGAAAGATGTCACTTTAAAGAAGTAGCGTGTGGGGCTGGAGAAATGGCTTAGCAGTTAGGACGTTTGCCTGTGAAGCCTAAGGACCCCAGTGCGATTCTCTGGGTCCCACGTAAGCCAGATGCACAAGGGGGTGCACGCATCTGGAGTTTGTTTGCAGTGGCTAGAGGCCCTGGCATGCCCATTCTCTCTCTCCCTCTCTCTCTTTCCCTTTCTCTGTCTCTAATAAATAAATAAATAAATATTTAAAAATAAAATAAAAATAAAAGTCTACCTTCTTAAAAAAAAGTAGTGTGTGTCATTCTGGGGATACAATGGTGGAGTTGGTAGGTATGCCCGGGCTAAACAGCGGGGCTGGACCCAGGGTCAGTGGCCCAAAAATAGTGCTGAATTTCTGCTGCACATGCTTAAAAATGCAGAGTAGAGGCAGAGGTAGGAGGATCACTGTGAGTTCGGGGCCACCCTGAGACTACATAGTGAATTCCAGGTCAACCTGGGCTACAGTGAAACCCTACCTCGAGAGTAATGCTGAACTTAAGGGTTTAGATGTAGATTCTCTGGTCATTGAACATATCCAGGTGAACAAAGCACCCAAGATTCACCCCTGTACTTACAGAGCTCATGGTCAGATCAACCCTTACATAAGTGCTCCCTGCCACATTGAGATGATCCTCAGAAAAGGAGGTTGCACAGAAGAAAAAGATACCCCAGAAAAAAAAGATGAAGAAACAAAAACTTATGGCACAGAAGTAAATTCAGCATAAAAATAAATGGTAATAAAAGTAAAACAATAAAGCCAGGAGTGGTGGTGTATGCCTTTAATTCGAGGACTTGGGAGGCAGAGGCAGGAGGATTGCTGTGAGTGCAAGGCCAGCCTGAGTCTGTATAGTGAATTCTAGGTCAGCCTGGGCTAGAGGGAGACCCTACCTCAAAAAACAAAACAAAACAAAAGAAAAAGTAAAAAAATATTTATTTATTTGAGAGGGAGAGAGAGAATATGGGCATGTCAGGGCCTCCTGCCACAGCAAATTCTACTGGCTTTATGTGGGTACTGGGGAATTGAACCCAGGCCAGCAGGCTCTGTAAGCGAGTGCCTTTAACTGCTGAGCCATCTCCCCAGGCCTTGTTTACATCTTAAGGATTAACTTTTTGTCTTTGATACAACTGCAGTCAATATATAATTTTTCTCTTTCTCTCTCTCATTGAGTATACTATAAAGGGAGAGGCCTGGGCAGTAGCTAAACACTGTAACCTCTGTCTTCGCTTCCTTTTTCCTTCCTTCCTTCCTTCCTTCCTTCCTTCCTTCCTTCCTTCCTTCCTTCCTTCCTTCCTTCCTTCCTTCCTTCCTTCCTTCCTTCTTTCCTTCTTCCCTCCCTCCCTCCCTCCCTCCCTCCCTCCCTCCCTCCCTCCCTCCCTCCCTTCCTTCCTTTCATGTATGACTTTTTTTTTTTTTTTTGACGTAGGGTCTCACTCTAGCCCAGGCTCACCTGGAATTCACAATCCTCCTACCTCTGCCCCCAGTTCTGGCATTAAAGGCGTGTGGCACCACGCCTGGCATATGACTATTTTTAAAAAATATTTTATTCATTTATTTGAGAAAGAGTAAAAGAGGCACGTAGAGAGAGAGAGAGAGAGAATGGACACGCCAGGGCCTACAGCCACTGCAAAAAGAACTCCATGCACATCTGCCACCTTGTACATCTGTCTTTACATGGGTACTGGGGAATTGAACCTGGGTCCTTAGGCTTCACAGGCAAGTGCCTTAACCTCTAAGCCATCTCTCCAGCCCTCATGAGTGACTGTTTTTGTTTTTTTTGACAACGTCCTTAATTGTAGACAATATCCTAAGGTACTTCCCTCCCTCCACCCTTTTTTTTCAAGGTAGGGTCTCACTCTAGCACAGGCTGACCTGGAATTCACTCTATAGTCGCAGGGTGACCTTGAACTCACAGCAGATCCTCCTACTTCTGCCTTGAGTGCTGGGATTAAAGGCATGCCACCACACCTAGTTTATGAACGACTGTTTTTATGTAGTCAAATCCCTCTTTTCTTTTAAAAATACTTTTATTCATTTATTTGCAAACAGGGAGAAAGAGAAAAGAGAGAGAGAATGGGCACGCAAGGGCCTCTAGCCACTGCAAATGAACTCCAGACACATGCATCACTTTGTGCATCTGACTTTGTATGGGTACTGGGGAATCAAACTCAGGTTGTTAGCCTTTGCATGCAAGCACCTTAACCACTGAACCATCTCTCCAACCCCCAAATCCCTCTTTTTTTTTTTTTTTTTTTTTTTTTTTTTTTTTTGGTTTTGCAAGGTAGGGTGTCACTCTGGTCCAGGCTGACCTGGAATTAACTATGTAGTCTCACGGTGGCCTCGAACTCTCGGCGATCCTCCTACCTCTGCCTCCCGAGTGCTGGGATTAAAGGCGTGCGCCACCACGCCCGGCTCCCAAATCCCTCTTTTTATTGATGGCCACAGAATACTGAGTTATAGGTACAAACACCTTCTCCCTTTAAGATCAGAATGTGTCTGTATTTTCTTCTGTTATTTTACATTCAAATTTTTATCCATTTGGAATTCATCCTGGTTTGCTGGGAGAAATATACCTACCCTTGTTCCTTTCCAGATGGCTCTCTTTTCCCTGCTAAACAGAAAAGTTATCATAAGCTGTTCATGATAAGCTTTTTTCTCCGTGTATATTTGGATGCATTTCAGAAACTGTTGCCCTTTCTCCCTAGCACCTCTGTCTATTCATGTTTATTCATGTTACTGCTCTGTAAGTTCTGTAACATTGAAATATATATATTTTAATATGCAGAGAAAATGTTTCTCAAACTCTTATTTCTTGAGCTCTTGTGGAATCTTGCTTATTTATTTTTCATGAATGTTAAAATCTACTGTTTAATTACACACACACAGGCTGGTGCTTTAATTGCACTTGCTTAAATAAGATGTTGAGTTTAACACACATACAGAAAAGGGAATAAATTGGAAGTACACAGCTTGGTGAGTTATCACAAAGTGAACATACTCTTGTAATTATTATTATCATTTTTTTTTTTTTTTTTTTTGGAGAGAGACACAGAGAGAGACAGAGAGAGAGGAAGAGGAAGACAGAGATGGGCGCGCCAGCAGCCAATCAGCTGCTGCAAACGAAATCCAGATGTGTGCGCCTCCTTGTGGTCAAGTGTGGCATTGTGCCCTTGAGTCACTTTGCATCTGGCTAAATGTGGGACCTGGAGATTGGAACTGGCATTCTTAGGCTTAGGAGGCAGGCGCCTTAACCACTAAGCCATCTCTCCAGCCCGATACTCTTGTAATTATTATCCATGTCTGGAAATGGAACAGTAGCAGAATGTAGAAGCCCCCTTCCACCTCAAGCCCTGTATGGTCACTATCCGCTATAATTTGAATATAAACTGTCCCCTACCCCTGGCCCACTGGCTGCTATTTTGAATGCTTGGTTACCAGCTGTTGGTGCTATTTTGGATAGTTCTGGGAATTTTAGGAAGTGGGACTTACCTAAGGAAGTATGTCCCAGGGGCCATACCTTTGAAGGTTATGTGTCTTCTTGTTTCTCCACTTCCTGTCCACCAGGAGATGAACAGCCCCCTCCTCCACATGCTCCCACCACTGTGATGCTCTGCCTCAATTCCTGCTTGAATCAATGGAGCCAAGAAATATAGACTAAGGCCGGCGTGGTGGCGCACGCCTTTAATCCCAGCACTCAGGAGGCAGAGGTAGGAGGATTGCCGTGAGGTCGAGGCCACCCTGAGACTACATAGTGAATTCCAGGTCAGCCTGAGCTAGAGTGAGACCCTACCTCGAAAAACAAAAACAACAACAACAACAACAAAAAAAAATATAGACTGAACTCTCTGGAAATGTGCACCAAAATAAAGAATTCCTCCCTGTTGTGGTTTGAATGTAAAATGCCCTCCATAGGCTCATATGTTTGGACCCTTGATCCTCAGCTGGTGTCACTTTTTAGGAAGACTGTGGAACCCCAAGGAGGTGGAGCTTTGTTGGAGGAAGTGGGTCAGTGAGGGTAGGCCTTGTGATTTTATAGCTTGGCCTGAAATCTTGTTAGCACTCTGTTCACTGACTGTGGATATGATGTGACCAGCCACCTCCTGCTCCTGCAACCATGACTTCCCCATCAGAATGTACTGTATTTCCTGAAACCGTAAGCTGAAATAAGCTCTTCTGGGCTGGAGAGATAGATGGCTCAGTGGTTAAAGGCACTTACTTGTAAAGTCTAACCACTCAGGTTCGATTCCCTAGTACCCACATAAAACCAGATGTACAAAGTGGCACATGCATCTGGAGTTCATTTGTAGTGGCTGGAGGCCCTGGTACATTCATTCTCTCTGTCTGTCTGTCTCTGCTGGCAAATAAGTAAATAAACAAATAAATATTTTTATAAAAAGTAATTTAAAAATGAAATAAGCTCCTCCCTCCTTAAGCTGCTTCTTGTCAGATATTTGGTCACAGTAACTAGTAAAGTGACTAATATACTCTCTGGGAGGCATGCTTATCTGGTATTTGTCACAGCCATGCAAGAGTAACTAATATACTAGCCCATACTCTTCTGGTGAGTAATCATTATTCTTGTTTCTTATGCAATAGGTTGGTTTCTCTCTCTTTGTTGCCTCTTTCTTTCTCTCTTTCTTTTTGTTTTTTTTTTCAAGGTAGGGTCTCCCTGTAGCTCAGGCTGACCTGGAATTCACTATGCAGTCTCAGGGTGGCCTCGAACTCATGGTGATCCTCCTACCTCTGCCTCCCGAGTGCTGGGATTAAAGGCATGAACCCCCACATCCAGTCTCTCCATATTACTACATATATATATATATATATATATATATATATATCTGATTTCTTTTGCTCACCATTATATTTGCAAGATTCATTGATTTATTGATTGTTGTCCCAGTGTGAGGCTTTCACCAGTAACACTGCCATGAACATTGCAACATGTGGGTCCTATACACATTTCCATTTGAGAGCCAGGCGTGGTGGCACATGCCTTTAATCCCAGCACTTGGGAGGCAGAGGTAGGAGGATCACTGTGAGTTCAAGGCCACCCTGAGACTCCATACTGAATTCCAGGTCAGCCTGGGCTAGCGTGAGACCCTACCTTGAAAAATCTGAAAAAAAATTATAATCTATTATAATTAATTGTGGTTTCAGTTTTCATTTCACTAATGACTAATGAATGACTAATGAGGTTGAGCTTCTTCTTCTTCTTCTTCTTTTTTTTTTTTTTTTTTTTGGTTTTTCCAGGTAGGGTCTCACTCTGGCCCAGGCTGACCTGGAATTAACTATGTAGTCTCAGGGTGGCCTCTAACTCATGGCGATCCTCCTACCTCTGCCTCCTAAGTGCTGGTATTAAAGGTGTGCACCACCATGCCCAGCTTGAGCTTCTTTTTAATATGTGTCAGTATGTGTCAGGGCCATTTGAATATTCTCTTTTGGAGCCTGGCATGATGCCACTAAGCTATAATCCCAGTACTTGGGATGTTGAGGCAGGAGGATTGTTACAAACTCAAGACCAGCCTAAGTTACACAGTAAGACTGTGACTTAAATAAGAAGTAAATAAAAGCTGTGTGTAGTGACACACGCCTTTGATCCTAGCATTCAGGAGGTTGAGGTAGAAGGGTTGTCATGAGTTTAAGGCCACCCTGAGATTACATAGTGAATTCCAAGTCAGCCGAGGCCAGAGTGAGACCCTACCTTGAAAAACCATAAAAATAAAAATAAATTGAGCCGGGCGTTGTGGCGCACGCCTTTAATCCCAGCACTCGGGAGGCAGAGGTAGGAGGATCACTGTGAGTTCGAGGCCACCCTGAGACTACATAGTGAATTCCAGGTCAGCCTGAACCAGAGTGAGACCCTACCTTGAAAAAAAAAAAAAAAAAAAAAAATAATAATAATAATAAAACACTGGAAGCCGGGCGTGGTGGCACACACCTTTAATCCCAGCACTCAGGAGGCAGAGGTAGGAGGATCGCTGTGCGTTCAAGATCAGCCTGAGACTACATAGTGAATTCCAGGTCAGCCTGGGCCAGAGTGAGACCCTACCTCTAAAAAACAAAACAAAACAAAACAAAAACAAAAACAAAAAACAAAAAACAAATTGTAGGAACTGTGAGAGAAAAACACTAGGGCTTGGAGTTTTGTTTCGCTTTGTTTGCTCTTTTGTTTGGTTGTTGAGTTATAAGCAGTCTGTACATATACTCAGTCAGCATTGCTGAAAGGACCATAAATGAGAGAGATGCTAATGGCAGCTTGCTGGTACATAGGAGCCTAGTCAGTTCAGAATCCAAAGGAAATGTTCTCATGTAACACTGCTTTGTCAACCTCGCTTAACTCTGTTATTTTTTTTCTTACTTTCTTTTTTCTTCTATTGACAACTTCCATGATTATAGACAATAAACCATGATAATTCCCTCACCCCACTACTTTCCCCTTGTCTGTCTTCCCTGTGTATTTGGCTTACGTGGGTCCTGGAGAATCGAACCAGGATCCTTTTTTTTTGTTTGTTTGTTTGTTTTTCAAGGTAGGGTCTCACTCTAGCTCAGGCAGACCTAGAATTCACTCTGTAGTCTCAGGGTGGCCTCAAACTCACAGCAGGGATTAAAGGCGTGTGCCACCATGCCCGCTTCAAACTGGGATCTTTTGGCTTTGCAGGCAAACACCTTAACCGCTAAGCCATCTCTCCAGCACCCCCCATTTGATATTTAGTTATAAGCAGAATTACTTGGCTGTGGAAAATGTACCAATTTAACTTCAGAAACTATTATCAAACTATTTTGCAAATAGATATATAATAACCCTCTTTCCAGAAATATCCAAGTATTCTAGTGATTCCATATCCTTGTAGCACTTAGAGAGACAGATAGGGAGAGAATGGGCACGCCAGGGCCTGTAGCTACTGCAAACAAACTCCAGGTGCATGTGCCCCTTGTGCATCTGGTTTATGTGGGTCCTGGGGAATTTAACCTGGGTTCTTGGCTTCACAGGCAAACGCCTTTAACTGCTAAGCCATCTCTCCAGCCCTAATTCTTTGGGTTTTTTTGAGGTAGGGTTTCACTCTTGCCCAGGCTGGGCCTGGAATTCACTATGTAGTCTCAGGGTGGCCTTGAATTTACAGCAATCCTCCTACTTATGCCTCCCAAGTGCTGGGATTAAAGGTGTGTGCTGCCATGCCCAGCTAAAAAAAATTCTTTTTTATTGACAACTTCCATAATTATAGGCAATCAACCATAACTCCCTCCCTCTTCACAACTCCACTCTCCATCATATTTCCTCCCCCTGTCAATCAGTCTCTCTTTTATTTTGATATCATCTTTTCCTCCTATTATAGTGGTCTTGTGTAGGTAGTGCCAGGCACTACGAGGTCATGAATACTCAGGCCATTTTGTGTCTGGAGGAGCACATTGTAAGGAGTCCTACCCTTCCTCTGGCCATTACATTCTTTCTACCACCTCTTTCACAATGGACCCTGAGTCTTGGAAGGTGTGATATAGATGTTTTAGTGTTGAGCACTCCTCTGTCATTTATTCTCAGCACTATGATGCCTCTGTTGATTCTGTTTTTAAAAACTTATTTCCTGGGGCTGGAGAAATGGCTTAGCGGTTAAGGCGTTTGCCTGCGAAGCCAAAGGATCCTGGTTCAATTCTCCAGGACCCACGTAAGCCAGATGCACAAGGGGCACATGTATCTGGAGTTCGTTTGCAGTGGCTAGAGGCCCAGGTGTACCCATTCTCTCTCTGTCTGCCTCTCTTCTATCTCTCTCTCTCTCTGCATGCAAGTAAATAAATAAATAAAATTTTAAAAAACCTTATTTCCTGCTTTCTATATATTGTGACTTGAGGATTTTTTTTTTTTTGTTAAGATGAAGCTAATCTCATAAATTTTGTCTCTTAGCATTCAGCTGTTGTGAGTGCCAGCATTGTTATAATCACTAGGGGTAGAACAGTAAACAGCTCTCTCTCTCTTTTTTTTTTTTTTTAAACTTTTTGTTGTTGTTTATTTATTTATTTGAGTGTGACAGACAGAGAGAGAAAGAGGCCGATAGAGAGAGAGAATGGGCGTGTCAGGCCTCTAGCCACTACAAACGAACTCTAGATGCATGTGCCACCTTGTGCATCTGGCTTACGTGGGTCCTGGGGAATCGAGCCTTGAACCGGGGTCCTTAGGCTTCACAGGCAAGCACTTAACCACTAAGCCATCTCTCCAGGCCCAATCTCTCTTTTTTTGTTTGTTTGTCGAGGAAAGATCTTGCTCCAGCCCAGGCTGACCTGGAATTCACTATGTAGTCATCTCAGGGTGGCCTCGAACTCATGGCGATCTTCCTACCACAGCCTCCCAAATGCTGGGATTAAAGGTATGCAACATCATGCCTAGCTAAAACTTTTTAAAAACTTAATCACATATATATTAATTATAACAGGTTATATTATTTTATTCCCTCACCCCTGCTCCTGTTACGCTGGGCCCCCCTCAGTGGGGTTATAGTATTCAGTCTGGAGTCATGAAGGCCTGTCGGTCCCTTGTGGGGTAGGAGGATGACCATGCTTCAGGGTTTTCCTACCCACTCTGTAGCCATGCTATCTGATTGAGTGTTGAGTTCTCTGTAGCCTCTGGATTTCTGCTTTAATGTTTTTTTTTGTTGTTTGTTTGTTGTGTGTGTGTGTGTGTTTTGTTTTGATTTTTTAAGGTAGGGTTTTACTCTAGCCCAGGCTGACCTGGAATTCACCATGTAATCTCAGGGTGGCCTTGAACTCGCAGCAATCCTCCTACCTCTGCCTCCTAAGTGCTGGTATAAAAGGCATGCAACCACCACTTCAGAGAGAGAGAGAGAGAGAAAGGGCCTCTAGCCACTGCAAACGAATTCCAGATGCATGTGCCACCTTGTGCATCTGGCTTACATGGGTCCTGAGGAATCAGACCTGGGTCCTTAGGTTTTTCAGACAAGCACCTTAACAGCTAGGCCATCTTTCCAGTCCTTTGACAGGTTTTGATTGGTCACCATGTCACCATGCCCTGGAGCTGGTTATCAGGCTAGCAATAAGAGCAATATTCATGACCCTGCTTCCTCTGTAATTTCTCCTAGGCCCCATCTGTTTACATTAAAAATATTGTATTTATTCATTTGAGATATCGAGAGAAATGGGCAGATAAACAGGGAGAGAGAGAGAAAGAGAGAGAGAGAGAGAGAGGCAGATAGAGAGAGAATGGGCATGCCAGAGTCTCCAGCCACTGCAAATGAACTCCAGATGCATGCGCCACCTTGTGTATCTGGCTTACATGGGTCCTGGGGAATTAAGCCTTGAACCGGAGTCCTTAGGCTTCACAGGCAAGCACTGAACTGCTAAGCCATCTCTCCAGGCCCTGTTTTTTTGTTTTTTAGGTAGGGGTTTCACTCTAGCCCAGGCTGACCTGGAATTCACTATGTAGTGTCAGGGTGGCCTTGAACTCACAGCAATCCTCCTACCTCTGCCTCCCAAGTGCTGGGATTAAAGGCTTGCAACCACCATGCCCGGCTACACCAATCTCTTTTAAAAGTATTTTAGTATTTAGTTATTCATTTATTTGAGAGAGAAAGAGAAAGACAGATGCATGTGCCACTTTGTGTGTCTAGCTTCACATGGGTACTGGGGAATCAAACCAGGCTGGCAGGCTTTGCAAGCAAGCACTTTTAACCACTCAACCATATCCCAACCCCCATACATATTTGTTTTATTGTTGTTGTTATTGTTATTATTATTTTTGCTTGTGTGTGACAGAGAAAGAGGTGTGGTGTGGTGTACACAGCGGATGCTCCATATGCTTGCCTGTAGTAAGGGTCTCTGGCCTGGAGCGGCTGGAGTAGAACACTGGGTAAACTGTTCCGTTGCTCTTCTGCCTGGTCTTATTTTAAAGCTGGGGCCTCGTTTTACTCATTCCAGAGCTTTCGAGGTTCTGAAGATTCTTGGGTCCCTGCTCCCCTGCAGGATGGGGTTACAGGTGCGCTTGGCCACATCCAGCTGTTTTACTTGGGATCTGGAGACTTGAACTCAGGCAGTTTCAGGCCCTCATGCTTGTGCAGGAAGTGCACTAACCACCTAGCCATCTCTCCAATCCCCCTTGACAGGTTTGTTCTTAAGTATTTAACTGTTGAATACCTAGGTGTGGTATTTGAGATGTAGCTCTGTTGGTAGAGAGCTTGTCTAGCATGCACAAAGCCCTAGGTTTGAGGCCTCAGTACCACATAAACTGGGTGTGGTGGTGTATACCTGTAATCCCTGCACTTGGGAGGCAGAGGCAGGAAGGTCAGGAGTTCAAAGTCATCTTTGGTTACATAGGAAGTTTGAAGCCAGCCTTGTCTTAAATCTTGTCTTAAGAAACAAAACAAAAACCAAAATGGGCTGGAGAGATGGCTTAGTGGTTAAGTCACTTGCCTGTGAAGCCTAAGAACACACATTTAATTCCCCAGTACCCACGTAAATCAGATGCACAAGGTAGTGCATGTGTCTGGAGTTCCTTTGCAGTGACAAAAGACCCTGGTGTACCCATTCCCTCTCTCTCTCTGACTCTTTCCCTCTCTCTCTCTCTCTCTCTTTCTCAAATATATATATATATTAGTTTGTTTGTTTTGTTTTTCGAGGTAGGGTCTCATTCTAGCTCAGGCTGACCTAGAATTCACTATGTAGTCTCAGGGTGGCCTCGAACACATGGCAATCCTCCTACCTCTGCCTTCCGAGTGCTGGGATTGAAGGCATGTGCTACCAAGCCCAGTTTAAATAAAAATTTTTTTTTAAAAAAAAAGAAACAGGGGCCAGGCATGGTGGCTCACGCCTTTAATCCCAGCACTAGGGAGGCAGAGGTAGGAGGATCACCGTGAGTTCGAGGCCACCCTGAGAATACATAGTGAATTCCAGATTAGCCTGGACTAGAATGAAACCCTACCTCAAAAAAAAAAAAAAAAAAAAAAAAAAAAAAAAAAAAGAAAGAAAATGAAAGACACAGACAAAAAGAAAGAAATGGAAAGAAAGAAAGAAAGAAGGAAAGAAAGAAGAAACAAACAAACAAGCAAACAAAGGGGGGGGGCTGGAGATGTGGTTCATCAGGTAAAGACTCTTGCTTGGAAAGTCTGCTGGTCCAGGTTCAATTCCCTAGTACTCACGTAAATCCAGACACACAATGTGGTGCATGCATCTGGAGTTGGTATAGAGTTTCAAGAAGTCTTGGTGCACCCATTCTCTCTCTCTCTCTCATCTTTCTCTACCTTTTTTTTTTTTTTTTTTTTTTTTTTTTTTTTGAGGTAGGGTTTCACTCTAGCTCAAGCTGACCTGGAATTCACTATGTAGTCTCAGGGTGGCCTCAAACTCAAGGCGATCCTCCTACCTCTGCCTCCTGAGTGCTGAGATTAAAGGCAAGCACCATTACACCCAGGTTCTACCTCTTTTTTTTTTTTTTATAAAAATATTATTTATTTATTTATGAAAGACAGAGAGAGAAGAGAGAAAGAGAATGGGCACACCAGGGCCTCTTGCCACTGCACATGAATTCCAGAAGCATACACCACTGTGTATCTGGCTTTATGTTGGTACTGGGGAATTGAACTCTTAACATCAGGTTTTGTAAGTAAATGCCTTTAACCACTGAGCTATCTCTCCAGGCCCCAGTTCTATCTGTTCACTGTGGCTTCTGATAAACACATGTTCTCAGGGTATCCCGAGGTTACTGCTTAGGATTCTTGTGTTCCCCCAAGAGTGTGTTTGATATTCCTTATTAGCTTACTTGCTATTTGATGCTTTTGATTATAAAAATATTCTGTCTTGGGCCAAAGATATTGTTCAGCAGTTAAAGGCACTTGCTTGCAAAGTCTGACAGCCTGGGTTTGATTCCCCAGAACTCATATAAAGCCAGATGCAAAAAGTGGCACATGCATATGGAATTCATTTGCAGTGGCAAGACACCTTTGGTATACCTGTGTTCACTTTCTGTTTTTCACTGTACTTGCAAATAAATAAAAATATTTTAAAAATATTCTGTCTAGCCTTTTCAAGTTATAAGTATATTACATAATATAAATTTATGGTTGTTCTGCATAAAAACATAGTTTTGAAATTCTGTTTTTGAAATTTGCATATCCTTGGGGGAAAATGTCTTTCTAGATTTTAAATTTATTGCATCTTTTCTTGCATCACTGCAGCATGCTCTGCCTTGCCAGGGTACTGGATGTGGCACTTTGCTATGTCTGTGTTCCTGGTGGAACTGTATGGACATAACCTTCTTCTAATAGCAGTTTTTGGCTTAGTGGTGGCTGGATCTGTGCTAATATTTGGGGTCTTAATTGGTGACTGGATTGACAGGAACCAAGAAATAAAGGTAATTTAAAAAATTTTTTTATTATTTTTTATTTATTTTTGGAGAGAGACAGAGAGAGATAGATAGAGAGGGAGAGGGAGACAGAAATGGGCGCGCCAGCAGTCTCTCAGCTGCTGTGAACGAAATCCAGATGTGTGTGCCCCCTTGTGGTCAAGTGCGGCATTGCACCCTTGCCTCACTTTGCATCTGGCTAAACGTGGGACCTGGAGATTGGAACCTGCTGGACATTGGAACCAGCATTCTTAGGCTTAGCAGGCAGGTGCCTTAGCCGCTAAGCCATCTCTCCAGCCCAAAGGTAATTTTTTAATGTATGATGTATGCAATTATGCAATATATAATGTCTTCACTAGCTTTGAGGCACTATGTAATGAAATAAAATTGCAGATCTGAGCTACACTGAGGTATAACTTTAAAACTTTATGAGGGGTCTGGAATATGGCTCATTGCTTAAGGGCTCTTAATTTTTTTTTTTTTTTGCTTATTTATTTATTTGAGAGCAACAGACAGAGAAAGAAGCAGAGAGAGAGAGAGAGAGAGAGAGAGAGAGAGAGAGAGAGAATGGGCACACCAGAGCCTCCATCCACTGCAAACGAACTCCAGATTCATGGGCCACTTTGTGGTCTGGCTTATGTGGGTCCTGGGGAGTCAAGCGTCGAACTGGGGTCCTTAGGCTTCACAGGCAAGTGCTTAACTGCTAAGCCATCTCTCCAGCCCTGCTTAAAGGCTCTTGCTTGCAAAGCCTGATGACCCAGGTTCAATACTCCAGCACCCATATAAAGCCAGATGAAAAAGTAGTGCATGTATCTGGGGTTCATTTGACCCTCACATGTCCATACATAAACACACTCATACATGTGCAAATAAATTTAATTAAATTAAAGCAAACAAAAATAACTATGGAATAAATTATATAGCTTTTGTCATATTCTCTGGTTCTGCATTCTAAATACTTCAATGAGATTATATATATATATATAAATTTTTTTCCCAACACTTAGGATAAAACTCAGAGGTTAGGCACATGCTCTCCCATTGAGCTATATAGCCAACACTTGTTTTTAGGTTCTTACCTAGTCTAAATTTTTCATATTGAATTACTGAAAATGTGCTTTCTTTTAAATAGTCTGGCATTGCCTATGTAAATCATGCATATATTGTTTTTTTAATTTATTTTTTATTTTTAGTTTTTGGAGAGAGACACAGAGAGAGACAGAGAGAGAGAGAGAGGGAGAGGAAGACAGAGATGGGTGCGCCAGCAGTGTCTCAGCTGCTGAGAACGAAATCCAGATGCGTGCGCCCCCTTGTGGTCAAGTGCAGCATTGCGCCCTTGTGTCATTTTGCATCTGGCTAAACGTGGGACCTGGAGATTGGAACCGCTGGAGATTGGAACCAGCGTTCTTAGGCTTAGGAGGCAGGTGCCTTAACCCCTAAGCCATCTCTCCAGCCCGCATATATTGTTTTTGTTAAAGACAATTTTTATATGTAAAAGATCAAAGACAGTCTTTGTGCAAGGTAATCTGTTTTAATTAGGAATTAATTTCTGGAGAGCTTTTTTGCTCGATTGTAGATCTTTCAGCTTTTAGTGATAATATTGTCCTAAAACTCCATTGCCTATTTAAGATTTCTTAAGTTGTCCTGTTCTTTTAAATAATTTTTTTGTTTATTTTTTTACTTATTTGAGAGCGACAAAGAAGCAGAGAGAGAGGATGAGAGGGGCAGAGAGGGGGATAGAATTGGCCCACCAGGGCCTCCAGCCCTGCAAAGGAACTCCAGATGCATGTGCTACCTTGTGCATCTGGCTTACATGGGTACTGGGGAATTGAGCCTCGAACCGGGGTCCTTAGGCTTCATAGGCAAGCGCTCAACTGCTAAGCCATCTCTCCAGCCACAAGTTGTCCTGTACTTTTGAATAGTAGTAACATTGTTTTATCACATCCAGCAGACTTGGACAGGCATTTGTTGAAGCCAGACCATGGAAAGCTCAACTGCTTTAAAATGTGACCTGTTGCTCCTTAGGCCCAAATGAGAAAACTCTGTTACAGATTAAATCCAGGAGAGGGCTGGAGAGATGGCTTAGCAGTTAAGGCACTTGCCTGCTAAGCCGAAGGACCCAGGTTCGATTCTCCAGGTCCCACGTAAGCCAGATGCACATGGTGGTACATGCATCTGGAGTTCGTTTGCAGTGGCTGGAGGCCCTGGTGTGCCCATTCTCTCTCTCGCTCCCTCCCTGTCTCTAATAAATAAATAAAAATAAAATCTTAAATCCAGGAAAGTCAGAGGTGGCAATTGAAACTTGGAAGTTTTTTTTTTTCTTGAGAGACATAAACAGAGAGTAAGAAGGGGAGAGGAGGGGAGGAGAGGAGAGGACAGATGAGCACATCAGGGCCTCCCACCACTGCAAAGAAACTCCAAACATATGTGCCACACTGTGCATTTGGCCTTTACATGGGTCCTGGGGAATGGAACCTAGAACCTGGATCTGACAGGCTTTGTAAGCAATATCTTCAACCACTGAGCAATCGCCCTAGCCCAAATTTCAAGTTTTTTAAATTTTTTTTTTTTTGGTTTTTCGAGGTAGGGTCTCACTCTGGCCCAGGCTGACCTGGAATTAACTACGTAGTCTCAGGGTGGCCTTGAACTCTCGGCGATCCTCCTACCTCTGCCTCCCGAGTGCTGGGATTAAAGGCGTGAGCCACCACGCCCGGCTCAAGTTTTTTTAATTTTTAAAAAATTTATCTGGAATCTGGTTCTTTTTGTTTGTTTGTTTGTTTGTTTGTTTTTTTTTTTTTGTTTTTTCGAGGTAGGGTCTCACTCTAGCCCAGGCTGACCTGAATTCACTCTTTATTCTCAGGGTGGCCTCGAACTCAGGGAGAATCTCCTACCTCTGCCTCTCCAGTGCTGGGATTAAAGACGTGCGCCACCACGCTCAGCACAGGAATCTGGTTCTTTCATATCATCTCTCTTCAACAGTATTTTCATTCGCTGGTAAAGTCCAGTTCTTCTTTTTCTTCCTTTGGGTTGCAGAGGTGTTGCCTTTAGTGAGCTCTGAGCCTACTCTTTGTGTCCTACCTAAGCCTGCAGCTGCTGGTGGGAATAGCGAGCGTGGCTGGCCCAGGGATTTGTTCAGATGCAGTGGCTCTGCATTAGGTGATGTTGTAGCTGACTCCAACAGTAAATAATGGGCCCCTGGGTGTTTAGGTTCGTAGTGGCTCATGCCTCGCTCTTCATTGACAACGCCTCTGTCACCACCTGCTGCAGGGTTCTCATGCTGGTGTTCCCTTGCAGGGATGAACGCAGCAGTCCGGTGGCTGGATCAGGTCATTAGTATGTTTGCCCCTCTGTCTGTGGGCCAGGTGATGACATGGGCATCTCACGTGGTTTCATTCTTGGATGGAATGTGGTTTCACTGCTTGTAGAGCTTCTCTTTCTGTCCAGGATTTATCAACTAGCTCCTCAATTGGCTATAAAACCCCAGCAACAGACAAGGAAGCACTTCATGGGACCTGGAGAATCCAACCTGGGTCCTTAGGCTTCACAGGCAAGCATTAGGGGTTAATTTTACTGTTCCTTTTCCTCAAGGTTCTATACAGCAGAATAGCAACATTTTTGTATTACACCGTGGACCAGTATTTATTTCCATGCCTGTCTTGATTCATGCTTTAAAGCAGTGATGCACCTTGTCTTGTGAATGCCACATCTGTTCTTTTCAAGCACCAGACCTTATGTTCACCAGTATCTTGGACACAACATTGTACAGAGCCCCGCACTGGGCTCCAAAGGGACAGCGCGGGGGAGAGCAAATTTAAAACGGGCCGGGGACCCTACCTCTTAAATAACTAAAAATATTTTAAAAACAAACCTAAACCAAGTGTGGTGACACATGCCTTTAATTCCAGCACCAGGAAGGCAAAGATAGGAAGAGAGCTGTCAGTTTGAGGACAACCTGAGACTATATAATGAATTCTAGGTTGGCCTGGGCTATAGCAAGATTCTACCTCAAAAAACAAATAAACAGGGCTGGAGAGATTTGCTTAGTGGTTAAGGCACTTGCCTGCAAAGCCTAAGGACCCAGGTTTGGTTCTCCAGATCCCATGTAAGCCAGGTACACCAGGTGATGCATGCATCTGGAGTTTGTTTGCAGTGGCTGGAGGCCCTGGAGTACCCATTCTCTCTCTCTTTTTCTCTCTTTCCCTCTCTCTCTTTCTCTCTCTGTCTTAAATAAATAAATAAATAAATAAATAAATAAATAAATAAAATATTTTTAAAAAGGCATGTGCCACCATACCTGGCTAAATTAAAAGACAACAACAACAAAAGAAAAACAGACAAAAAAAAAACCCCTCAGATGAATATTCTACATCGAGTCTTTTCCCTCCCTTCCTTCCTTCCTTCCTTCCTTCCTTCCTTCCTTCCTTCTTTCCTTCTTTCCTCCCTCCCTCCTTCCCTCTTTCTATCCCTCCCTTACTCCCTCCCTTCTTTTCTCTCTCTCTTGTTTTATTTATTTATTTATTTGCAAGGACATATATATATATATATATATATATATATATATATATATATATATATATAATATATATGTAGAGAGAGAGAGAGAGAAATGGGCACATCAGGGCTCTAGCACCTGCAAACAAACTCCAGATGAATGTGCCACTTTGTGCATCTGGCTTTATGTGGGTACTGGGGAATTGAACTGGGATCATTAGGCTGTGCAGCCAAGCACCTTAATGCTTGATCCATCTCTCCAGCCTTTCTTTTTGGTCTTTCTTTTTCTCTCATCCTCCTTCTTTAGTTTGAGACACAGTCTCACTGTGTAATTAATTCTGCTTCAGCTCCTGGGGGCTGGGATTACAAGTATGAGCCACTATGTCTAGCAAAGCAGTCTTTTCTTTTGTTTGTTTGTTTTGCTTTTTCGAGGTAGGGTCTCGCTCTAGCCCAGGCTGACCTGGAATTCACTGTGTGGTCTCAAGGTGGCCTCAAACTCACAGTGATCCTCCTACCTCTGCCTCCTGAGTGCTGGGATTAAAAGCGTGCACCGCCACACCGGGCCAAAGCAGTCTTTTCTAGCTGGATATTATACATAGCAGTCTCTTTGTTGATTATCTTAATTGTTCTAGATTTATAATTATATCATCTATAATGAAAATAATTTTACCTCTTCCTATTCAATTCTTGTGACCATAATTTCTTTTTCCTTTGTGTGCAGTGATAATGACCCACTTATATTGTTCCTATCTTTAATAATGCTTCTAGTGATTCCAAGTTAACCAAACTTCTGACCTTAATCTGAGGTCAATATGTTTTGCCATATTATGTTAAGGAATTACCTACCACTTTTTTTTTGTTGTTTGTTTGTTTTTTTTGTTTTTGGAGGTAGGGTTTCACTCTAGTCTAGTCTAGGCTGACTTGGATTCACTATGTAGCCCTACAACTCATGGTGATCCTCCTACCTCTGCTTCCTGAGTGCTGAGATTAAAGGCGTGCACCACCACACCTGGCCAAATTTTCACCTTAACAAGGATTTTTAAAAGATGCTGAAAATTGTTAAATGCTTACCTAGCACTTAGAGATCTGAGGCCTATGATTTGATTAAGAGGCTTCTTAATATTGAACCATCCTTGTACTCCTGGAATAAAATTTCCTTTGGTCCTTTGGTGTCCTGTGTTATCCAACTAGAGAAGCTCCTTTGACTGAATCAACCAATAACTACAGCAGGCTATTCTGTGACATATGCAGAGTTTATACCTACATGCTTCTTCCATCCTGAAGTAAGGAACTACTGGTTTAAATCTCCCAGGAACTGTGGTGCTCACAGTTCTTCCTGTGGGCAATGAGAACTGGGGTTTCCCACCAAGTTCAGAACAACTGCATGATTCTAATCTTAGCCTTTTCCGGTATATCCTCTTATTATTTTTGCTAATTGTCATTGCAAAACAAAACAAAACAAACCATAATATTTTAAAACCCAGAAAACATAACCAAATAACCTCTGTCCTGTTACACTTTGTTTTATTTATATAATGATTTAGAAGATGTCTCTGCAGGCTTAGAGCTCTGGGATATTCTAAACTAAACTTAGGACTCATTGCCTGAATATTTCTCAAGAAGAATGGGAAAAAAATAAAAGGTAAATGGGCCTGGGTTGGAAATAAAGAAAAGTATTTGGATTGTCTGTCAGTGAAGGATATAGCAGCTACTCGGCAAAACAGCTTAATGGTTAAGAAAGTGGTCCTGCAGCATTTAGGAGGCAAACTCAGGATTAAGAGGTCAACATAGCTACAGTGGACCCTGTTCCCAAAACAAAAATGGACAAACATGACAGTGGTCTCTGGGCCTGACTGCTTGCGCTGAAACCCCGGGTCTGCCTCTGACTTGGACATATCTCACCCCTTTGCTCCTTCACATCTTCATCAGAAAGAGAGGATAATAATTCTTCCCTCTGGCCTTTTGAGGATGCAGTAAATTAACACTGAAAAATCCCCTGGTACACGGTGAACTTCTGGCACATGTTGGAAGAATTTGTGGGGATGGACTGTCCAGTAGGAACTGGGCCAGGTGGGCTCTGCTCTCTGTGTTCTTGACCCCAAGGTCAAGACTGACTCTGATCCTCATGCAGACATCTGCACTGTGTGCTGAGACAGATGATGGGTCAATCTCAAGGTCAGGACTTTTCACCATAAGGCTAAATAAAATCATTTAAGAATTTTACTTTGGGGCCTAGAGAGATGACTCAGTGGTTAAAGTCACTTGCTTAGAAAGCCTGATGGCCCAGGTTCAGTTCCCCAGTATTCATGTAAAGCCAGATGCACAAAGTAGCACATGTATTTGGAGTTTGTTTGCAGTGACAAGAGGCCCTGATGCACCCCTTCTCTCTCTCTCCCCCACTCTCTCTCTCTCTCTCTGTCTGTCTGCTTGCAAATAAATAATTTATTTTTGGTTTTGGTTTGATTTTTGGGTTTTTAAAAAAATTTTTTTGAGGCCTTTATTATTAGTTTTATTTATTTATTTATTTATTTATTTATTTATTTATTTATTTATGAGAGAGAGACAATGGGCATGCCAGCGACTTCAGCCATTACAAATGAACTTCAGAAGCGTGTGCCCCCATGTGCGCATTTGTGACCTTGCACGTTTGCGGCACTGTGCATCTGGCTTACATGGGACCTGGAGAGTAGAACGTGAGTCCTTAGACTTCACAGGCAAGTACCTTAACCACTAAGCAATCTCTCCAGCCCTTTTTTTGTTTTTGAGAGAGAAAGAGAGAAAGAGAGAGAGAGAGACAGAGAATGGGCGCGCCATCAGCCTCTCAGCTGCTGTGAACAACATGTGCGCCCCCTTGTGGGCAAGTGTGGCATTGCACCCTTGTGTCACTTTTTGCGTATGGGTAAATGTGGGACCTGGAGAATCAAACCAATGTTCTTAGGCTTTGCAGGCAGCTGCCTTAACTGCTAAGCCATCTCTCCAGCCCTGGATTTTTTTTTTTTGAGGTAGGGTCTTGCTCTAGCCCAGGATGACCTGGAATTGGTCTCAAGCTGGCCTAGAACTCATAGTGATCCTCCTACCTCAGCCTTCCAAGTGCTGGGATTAAAGGTGTAAGCCACCACACCTGGAAAAATTTTTTTTTAATTTTATTTTTTTAAATTTGGGATTGGAAAGTTGGCTCAGTGGCTGCAAAGCTTGCCAGCCAGGTTCTATTCCCAAGCCGTCCACATAATCTGGACACAAAAAGCAGCACAAGTTTCTGGTATTTGTTTACAGAAGCAAGAGGACCAGCTGTGCCCACCCACGCACACCCACACATGCAAATAAATTTAAAAAAGAATTTTACTTTTTGGCTGTGGAGATAGTGTACTCAAAACCTGCCTCACCAGCTTGAGGACATGAGTTTAATCTTCAGAAGCCATGTATATGTCGGGTGTGGTGGGGTACATCTGTGATCCCAGTGCTGGGGAGGCAGAGACAGGAGGATCTCTGGAGCTCATCAACTATCCAGTCTAACCTAATTGGTGAGCTCCAGAACAATGAGAGACCTTGTTTCAAAAAGAGGTACAGGGTTGGAGAGATTGCTTAGTGGTTAAGGTGCTTGGCGGCAAAGCAACAAAACAAACAAACAAAATCCAGGTTCCATTCCCCAGGAATCACATAAAGTCAAATGTACAAGGTGGCACAAATGTCTGGAGTTTGTTTGCAGTGGCTGGAGGCCCTGGCATGCCCATTATCTTTCTCTCTCTATCTACCTCTCTCTCATAAATAAATAAATATTAAAAAACAACAGAAGGAGCTGGAGAGATGGCTTAGCAGTTAAGGCACTTACCTGCGAAGCCTATGGACCAGGTTCAATTCCCCAGTATACATGTAAGACAGATGCACAAGGTGGTACATGCATTCCTCGGTTACAGTGGCTATGCCCTGGCACACCCTCTCTCTCTATCTCAAATAATTAAATAAACAAAATATTTTTTTAAAAAGAAAAATATTAAAAACAAAAGATGTAGATAGCATAACTGAGGATGATATTCAAGGCTGGTCTCTGGCCTCTACATACATGTGAGCAAAAATTTAAAAAAAAATCATAATAACTTTGGGGGGCTGGAGAGATTGCTTAGTGGTTAAGGCACTTGCCTGCAAAGCCAAAGGACCTAGGTTCGATTCCCCAGGACCCATGTAAGCCAGATGCACAAGGGGGCACATGCATCTGGAGTTTGTTTGTAGTGGCTGGAGGCCCTGGCATGCCCATTCTCTCTCTTTCTACCTGCCTATTTCTGTATCTCTCTCTGTCAAATAAATAAATAAAAATATTTAAAAAAATAACTTTTGGGCTGGAGAGATGGCTTATCAGTTAAGGTGCTTGCCTGCAAAGCTTAAGGACCCATGTTTGATTCTCCAGGTCCGGTCCCACGTAAGCCAGATACACATGGTGGTGCATACATCTGGAGTTTGTTTGCAGTGGCTAGAGGTCCTGGTGCTCCCATTTTTTCTCTCTCTCTCTCAATCTTTCTCAAATAAATAAATAAATAAACAAATAAATAAATAGCCAGGCGTGGTTGCACATGCCTTTAATCCCAGAACTGGGTAGGCAGAGGTAGGATAATTGCTGTGCATTTGAGGTCACCCTGAGACTACATACTGAATTCCAGGTCAGCCTGGGCTAGAGCGAAACCCTACCTCAAAAATCCAAAATAGGGCTGGAGAGATGGCTTAGAGGTTAAGGCGCCTGCCTGCTAAGCCTAAGAACCCGTTTCCAATCTCCAGGTCCCACGTTTAGCCAGATGCAAAGTGACGCAAGGGCGCAATGCCACACTTGACCACAAGGGGGCGCACACATCTGGATTTTGTTCACAGCAGCTGAGAGACTGCTGGCGTGCCCATCTCTATCTGTCTCCCTCTCCCTCTCTGTCTGTCTCTCTCTGTGTCTCTCTCCAAAAATAAATAAAATAATAAAAAAATTTTTAAAAATCCAAAATAATTATAATACTACTAGTAGTAGTAGTAATAAAATAAAATAATAAATAAAATCTTATAAATAAAAAAATAACTTTTTCGGTTGGGTGTAGTAGCGAACACCTTTAATCCCAGCACTTGGGAGGCAGAGGTAGGAGGATCACTGAGTTTGAGGCCAGCCTGGGACTACAGAGGGAGTTCAAGATCAGCCTAGGCTACAGTGAGACCCTACCTCAGAGAAATAAAAAACAAAACCCATGTTTTTTTCCTTTTGTAAATGTCTGGGCTCAGAAAGCAAAGGAATAGAGCTGAATGTTCCTTCAAAAGGCATTTCAGATGGTAAATTTCTGAGCAAGTGAAAATGCTCTTTGCTCCTAACCAAGCCTTTAATTCTGGTGACAGCCTCTCCAGCTAAAGGTCAGTTTACTGTTTTCTTTTTTAAAAAAGTAATTTTTTTCAGGCTGGAGAGATGGCTTAGCGGTTAAGGCGCCTGCTTGCTAAGCCTAAGAACTCTGGTTCCAATCTCCAGCGGTTCCAATCTCCAGGTCCCACATTTAGCCAGATGCAAAGTGAGGCAAGGGTGCAATGCCGCACTTGCACACAAGGGGGCACACACATCTGGATTTCGTTCATAGCAGCTGAGAGACTGCTGGTGCGCCCATTTTCTATCTGTCTTACTCTCCCTCTCTGTCTCCAAAAATAAATAAAATAATAATAATAATAAATTTAAAATAAAAAAGTAATTTTTTTCTTTCATTTTTTAAATTCATTTATTTATTAGAGAGTGACAGACAGAGAGAAAGAAGCATATATAGAGAGAATGGGCGGGCCTCCAGCCACTGCAAACAAACTCCAGATGCATGCGCTACCTTGTGCATCTGGCTTACGTGGGTACTGGGGAATCAAGCCTTGAACTTGGTCCTTAGGCTTCACAGGCAAGCAATTAACCACTAAGCCATCTCCCCAGTCCCTACTTTTTAAAAATATATATATTTTATTTATTGGGGGGGGAGGGAGGGAAGTGCCATGAGATATTGTGTAAAATTAAAGAAGTTGTCAATAAAAAATAAAATTAAAAAAAAAAGAAAAAAGAAACAATCGTCTCAGCAGGGCAGTAATGGTGGCCTGTATGCCTCCCCTGGTGGCTGTCACTGAGATGCCAATATATAGATATAGATATATTATTTATTTGAGAGAGGGAAAGAAGCAGAGAGAGTCAGAGAGAGAGAGAGAGAATGGGTGCACCAGGGCCTCCAGCCACTGCAAATGAACTCCATACATGTGTGCCCCCTTGTGCATCTGGCTTACATGGGTGCTGGAGAATTGAACTGGGATCCTTTGGCTTTGTAAGCAAAAACCTTAACTGCTAAGCCATCTCTCCAGCCCTCAGTTTACTTTTGATTAGAACATCCCCAAAATGGGTCTCTCAGGCAAGGCAGCCTGTGGAGCACATGGTATTTGCATTTGAAAAGGTGCAGGGTGCATATGGACTGTGGGGAGAGGGGACAGTTTTGCAAGGTGAATGGGTCTGAAGGTGAGAGCCACTGGGATGGGTCAGGCTGAGCCATTTGGCCACTTGGAAATTCAGCGCAGCACTGGGCTGTGAGCCTTAGCTTGTTCGTTCTGGTTTGGTGAAGCAGGAGACGGGCGGCAGCTTTGATCATCTTGTCCTTTCCAATGATTCTGTCTCATTTTTTACATTTGGAAATACGGTTTACTTAAAATAAAATGTGTAGCTCTTAAGCATTCAATTTGGTGGTGTGCTACTATAACAAAGCACTGTGAACTTGATGGCTTATTATCATAACACAACTGAATTCTCTCATGGAGCTGGAGGTATGAAATTTGAAATCCAAGTGTGGAAAGGGCTCTGTTCTCTTAGCAAGTTGGAGGGAAACACCGATGTTCTAGTGGCCCAGCAGCTCCTGGCGCCCTTCACCTGCATATGTCTTCCCCCCACCCCCGTCTCTATCTCAACAGTAGGGTGGTGGTCTCTGTGTGTCTTATTTTCTTCTCTAACAAGAACACAGTCATTGGAGAGCTGAAGATGTAGCTCAGCTGGTAGAATGCTTACCTAGCGTGCACGGAGCCCTGGGTTTGATCCTGCACCTCATAAACTGGGCGTGGTGGTGCACATTTGGAATCCTAGCATTTAGGAAGTGGAAGCAGGAGGATCAGGTGTTCAAGGTCAACTTGGCTCTACACAGCAAGTTATTAGATTAGGGCCAACCTCAATCTTCAATCCACTCTGACCTCATTCTAATATAACTATTTATATCTACATAGAGCCTTGTCCCAAATAAGGGCACCTGTTGAGATTCTCAGTGGATGTAAACTGGGGGTGGGGGTGCATTGCTTACTCAAGGACAGATGGCTTTTATAACCACCACTCCAGACACGAGATAGAGCATTTCTATTGCTTCAGGAGGTAGTCTCATGCCCCTTTCTAGCCAACTGGCTGCCCACCTGTAACCACAGCTGATGTCTATTACCATAGGTTAGTTTTTGTCCACTCTCGCCTGCAAGTAAATGGAATTACATCGTGTGTCGTATAATATGTTTGAGCTTCACCCATGCTGTGGCATGGTCCAGTTTTTTCCTTTTGATTGCTGAGTAGAATCCTATGGTATGATAGTGACCACAGTCTGTGCATCTACTCTTTTCTGGGTGGATATTTGGATTATTTGGATTGTTTTTTTTTGGGGGGGGGGAGCTTCATGTTATTTGTATTATGAATATGATGGCAGTTTATATTCTTGTTTATGTTTCTGTTGTTGTTTTTAACTGTTTTTTTTTTGGGGGGGTTTTGGTTTTTCAAGGTAAGGTCTCACTCTAGCCCAGGCTGACCTGGAATTGTAGTCTCAGGGTGGCCTCGAACTCACAGCGATCCTCCTACCTCTGCCTCCTGAGTGCTGAGATTAAAGGCGTGTGCCACCAAGCCCAGCTGTTTTTTAGCTTTTTATTTTTATTTTTTTATTTTTTATTTTTTAATTTTTTTGGTTTTCTGAGGTAGGGTCTTACTCTGTCCCAGGCTGACCTGGAATTAACTTTGTAGTCTCAGGGTAGCCTTGAACTCACAGTGATCCTCCTACCTCTGCCTCCCGAGTGCTGGGATTAAAGGCGTGCGCCACCACGCCTGGCTTGTTTTTTAGCTTTTTAAATAGACTTTTATTAAGAAATACAAAAAAAAGAAAAGGGCTGGAGGGATGGCTTAGCAGTTAAAGTGTTTGCCTACAAAGCCAAAGGACCCAGGTTCAATTTTCCAAGACCCATGTTAGCCAGATGCACAAGGGGGTGCCCGTGTCTGGAGGCCCTGGTGCACCCATTCTCTTTCTCTCTCTCCCTTTCTCTGTCAAATAAATAAATGAGTACAAATTTTGAAAAAGAAATATAAAATATTTTGAAATGATTTTAAAAATTCAATTATATTTTTGTTAGTATAATAATCATTACAAGGTAAAGCAAAATACCACAATTAAAAATATACATTCAGCCGGGCATGGTGGCACATGCCTTTCCAGGTCAGCCTGAGCTAGACTGAGACCCTACCTCAGAAAAAAACAAAGCAAAACAACAACAACAACAAATATATATTTCATATATATATATATATATATATATATATATATATATATACACACACACACACATACAAACATACATACATAAATATATAGATATATACACACATTCATAAGACAACCTAAAATACATATGCCAAAATCATTTACTGGTAACCTCAATATTAATGAATCATGAAATACAGAAACTTCTGTTGTTTTTAAATGTTTTTAATTCTTTGGTTTTTTTTTAAGGGTCTTTTTAAAAATTTTTATTTATTTATTTTGCAAACAGAGAGAGAGAGAGAGAGAGAGAGAGATAGAAAGAAGAGAGACAGAGAGAGACTGGACATGCCAGGGCCTGTAGCCACTGCAAATGCACTCTAGGTGCATATGCCCCTTGTGCATCTGGCTTATGTTGGTCCTGGGGAATCGAACCTGGGTCCTTTGGCTTCACAGGCAAACACCTTAACTGCTAAGCCATCTCTTCAGCCCTAGTGAGGTAGGGTTTGATTCTCACCCAGGTTGACCTGGAATTCACTATGTAGTCTCAGGGTGGCCTTGAACTTACAGTAGTTCTCCTACCTATGCCTCCCAAGTGCTGGGATTAAAGGTGTGCACCACCCTGCCCAGCTCAAAAAAATTTTTTTTATTGACAACTTCCATAAATATAGACAATCAACCATAATTCCCTCCCTTCCCCTCCCCCACTTTCCCCTTCACAACTCCACTCTCCATCATATCTTCTCCCCCTCTCAATCAGTCTCTCTTTTATTTTGATGTCATCATCTCTTCATCCTATTATGAGGGCTTTGTGTAGGTAGTACCAGGCACTGAAAGGTCATGAATATCCAGGCCATTTTGTGTCTGGAATAGTGTATTGTAAGGAGTCCTACCCTTCCTTCTTTCTACCACCTATTCCGCAATGGACCCTGAGCCTTGAGGGTTGTGATGTGATAGAGATGTTTCACTGCTGAGCACTCCTCTGTTACTTCTTCTCAGCACTATGGTGTCTTTTGAGTCATCCCAGAGATCACTGCCATCTGAAAAGAGAAACTTCTCTAACCAAAAGTGAAAGTAGAATTAATATATGGGTATGAACGTTAAGAAAAATGCTTACTGGGCAGTTTGGTGAGCATAGTACATGCATTTGGCCAGACACCAGCAGGCGTTACACCAGGATCATGACCTGTTGGTACATTTCTTTTGGGGGGGTGTTTTCAAGGTAGGGTCTCGCTTTGGCTCAGGCTGACCTGGAATTCACTCTGTAGTCTCAGAGTGGCCTCGAACTCTTGATGATCCTCCTACCTTTGCCTTCCAAGTGCTGGGATTAAAGGTGTGTGCTACCACGCCTGGCTTGTATATCGTTTGATGTTTCTAGGCTAAATATGAGGAGTGTACAAGTGCTGGGTCATGGTATGTGTTTACTAGAATTGCCAATCTTCCAAAGTGATTGTGGCCATTTATGTTCTCAACCTCCTCCTTTTCATTTTCTCCCTTTTTCTCCTCTTCCTCCATGCTAAGGCTTGAACTCAGGGCTTTAGGTAAGTGCTCTACCACTGAGCCCCATCCCTACATCAAGCGTGCTCTCTTCAAAGAGCAAGAGGATGAATGCCCAGTTTCCGTGAGCATAGAGAGGCATACAATATTCATCTGACCTCACCATATGAAGAGTGTTTAGCACTGGTCAGCACTAAGTAAATACCCGGTATTGCTAATGGCTTTCCTGTGGTTTCATGTTTAGGTTGCTTCCAGGAATTTTTATTTCAGTTATAAACAATAATGTGATAAATATCCAGGCATGCAGCTTATTTCTTCTTGAAAATGTTTTAGGTCATTTCTGGCTCCTTGTCTATACCACACATGAGTGTTGAAAGTGTTTGTTCCACGAACTCTGCCAGAACCATGGCTTGCCTTTACCTCTCCAGGTGTCTAGCCAGATGCAGCTCCATGGGAGTCAGCCTCAGGGCTGGAGTCATTGCCATCCTTGGGGAAACTTTCCTGTTTAGTCCCACACTGGTGGTTTCTTACCCTGCTCATGTCTGCACACACTTTCCCAGGGTGATGTTTCATTTATTGGACCACTTAGCTTTCCCCACTCGCCTGGTACCTTTTCCTGCAATGGCGACTTACTAGTCCCGCACATAGTAGGTGCTGTATAAGTGTTGTCAGCAATGATTGCTATCCACTGCAGCGTCCTCAGGACTACCACTGGCCCTGGGAATCTCCCTGAGATGAGCCTTTGGTAAACTGCTCTTTTAACAACCATGGCTAGTGTAACCTTGGGGCTTTATGTCATGTCATTAATTAATTAATTAATTAGTTTGCAAACAGAGGGAGACAGAGAGAAGAAAGAGAATGGGTGAATCAGGGCATCTAGTCACTACAAACTCCAGACTCATGTGCCACCTTGTACATCTAACTTTATATGGGCACTGGGAAATTGAAACAGGGCTTAACCGTGGAGCTGTCTCTCCAGCTTTCTAATCCTTTTGAAATTCTTCTTTGCCGGGTGTGGTGGCACACGCCTTTAATCCCAGCACTTGGGAGGCAGAGGTAGGAGGACTGCTGGGAGTTCGAGGCCACCCTGAGACTACATAGTGAATTCCAGGTCAGCCTGAGCTACAGTGAGACCCTATCTTGAAACCCCACCCCCCAAAAAATTCTTCCTTTAGCTGATTTACATTTGGGGCTAGAAAATTATTTATTGTGGGGAGTTGTCTTGTGCACTGTAGAATATTTAGCAACATTCTTTGCTTCTGCCCAGTAGATCTAATCATACCCTAATTTTCAGTCATGATCACCAGCAATATCTCCAGATATTGCCAAGTGTCCCTTAGGGAACAAAGTCATATCAAGTTAAGAACTGCTACTGGAGAAAAACAGGCTACTGAGATGATTCTTACCAAGTACACACATGGATCCAAAGACCAAAAAGAATCAAAAGAATTAAAATATATTAGCACCAGGCTGAGCCATTCCCAGTATCTTGGAGTCCTACGGATATAGGTAGTGAAGGTCTAGAAATTGGCCGATCCCTGTTTAAGAAGCAGCTATTTGGAAACGGCTAAACCATATGAGCCTAGATACTATCTGATTTTGGAGAAAGACCAGATGTGGGAGGAAAAGCATACAATTTCATTCCTATCAGGAACCTTGGCTAACTGCCTCTGCTTGCCTTGTGGGAATAGATTCTATCAGAAAGCAAGATGAGTTTAACATTGCATTTAGCCGCCCCTGATCAGTTAATAGATCCAGCATTTAGCATCAGCAGCTGCCAACATCAGCCAAGTGATTCCAGAGAGCATGGGTTTTACTTGAGAGAACATAGGATCATGTGTAGTTATAACAAAGGCTTTACCACCAGTAGGCAGGAGTGGAGCAGGCAGAGGAGTTCAGGAACTGTACCATGGTCTGCATGCTGCAGAGGCTCCACAGGACTGTGTGCTAGCAGAAAAACTGTAGACTTAATTTGTTTTCTGAGGTAATGTCTTACTATGCAGCCCAGGCCAGTCTCAAACTCATAATCTTCTTGCCTTAGCCTAAAGAAATACATGTAATAGAGTTTATTTAAGTTAATGGTGATATTTCTTTTCTTTTTCCTTTAACCTATATTTATTTATTTGAGAAAGAGAAAGAGGCAGAAAGAGAGAGAGAGAGAATGGGCGTACCAGGGTATCCAACCACTGCAAATGAACTCCAGATGCATGCGCACCTTGTGCATCTGGCTTACATGGGTCCTGGTGAGTCGAACCTGGGTCCTTTGGCCCTGAAGGCAAGTACCTTAACTGCTAAGCCATCCCTCCAGCCCTAACTGTCTATTTTTAAGTGTATTTTTATTTATTTATTTGCAAGTAGAGAGAGATAGAGAGAAGAGAGACAGAGAGAATGAGCATGTGAGGGCCTCCAGTCCCTGCAAAAGAACTCCAGATGCATGCACCACTCTGTGCATCTGGCTTTACGTGGGTTACTAGAGAATCAAACCAAGGTTGTTAGGCTTTGCAGACAAGCACCTTAACCACTGAGCAATCTCCCCAGCCCCTGATTTTTCTTTTGTTGTTTTGAGACAGGGTCCCATGTAGCCCAAGTTACCCTCAAACCTGCTACATAGCTAAGGATGACACGACTTGAACTCCTGATCCTTCTGCCTCTTCCCTCCCAGATGTTGGAATTATAGGCATGTGCCATCCATCACATATGGAAAATTGTCAAACACGCACATGTGCGTGTGTGTACATGTGTAAGTAGAGGTTGATGTTGAGTGTCTTCCTCTGTTGCTCACCACCTTATTTGAGATAAGGTTTCTCAGAACTCATCACTTGGCTACACCAGCCGGCCAGCAGGCCCTAGGGAAAGCACCAGTGTCTGCTCTTCCCAAAGCTGGAATTATAGATGCGCAGTGCTACACCCAGCATTTTATGTGGGTGCTGGGGTCTGTCCTTAGGTACTCATACATTTTATCCACTTGGCTATTTCCCCAGCCCTGAAAATATGATTCTTTAATCAGGCAATATGTAGACCATAAGTATAGCAGCAGTCTTGTCAGTGAGATTTTATAGGCTGATATAGAAGGAAGACAAAATGCATGGATCTAGTTAGAAGTTCCTTTGGTGGCGTCTACTGGGAAAATTCTCTAGTTAGGGGTTAGTCGGCAGTTTCTGATTATAAATTCCTTTGTTTGCTACTTGCTTTGGACTTGGGTTTCCTTATAAAAGAACTTAAAGAGATGCAGCTGCCCTGTCCAATGGCCTCCTCTTATTTATTTGTTTATTTTTTTGAGACAAGGTCTCAACTATGTAGTCCAGTCTGGCCTTAAATTCACAATACTGCTGCCTCAGCCTCCCAATTAAAAACATTTATTTTCTTTGAAGTAGGGTCTCGCTCTAGCTCAGCTGATCTGGAACTCACTCTGTAACCCAGGCTGACCTTGAATTTAGCTGGGATTAAATGCATGTACCACCATGTTTGGCAACATCAAAAAATATTTTTTAATATTTTATTTTTTGTTTTTATTTTAATTTATTTATTAATTTGACAGAGAGAAAGAGGCAGAGAGAGAGAGTGAGAGAGAAAGGGAATGGGCACACCAGGGCATCCAGCTGCTGCAAAAGAACTCCAGATGCATGCGCCCCCTTGTGCATCTGGCTTATGTGGGTCCTGGGGAATTGAACCTGGGTCCTTTGGCTTTGCAGGCAAGCATCTTAACCGCTAAGCCATACCTCCAGCCCAAATATTTTATTTTTTAATTTATTTGTTTGAAAGAGAGAGAGAATGGGTGTGCCAGGACCCCTAGCCACTGCAAACGAACTCCAGACACATGTGCTATCTTGTGCATCTGAGATTTACATGTGTGCTGGGGAATTAAACCTGGGTCCTTAAGCTTTGCAGGCAAGCACCTTAATTGCTAAGTCATCCCCGTAGTTCCCCATTGTTTTACTTTTTGGTTTTTTTCAAGGGAGGGTCTCGCTGTAGCCCAGGCTGACCTGGAAATCACTACGTAGTCTCAGGCTGGCCTTGAACTCACAGTGATCCTCTTACCTCCGCCTCCAAGGTGCTGGGATTAAAGGCATGGGTCACTACGCCATGCCTCCCAAAATATTTTTTTTTTTCCAGGTAGGGTTTCACTCTAGTCCAGACTAACCTGGAATTCACTATGTAGTCTCGGGGTGGCCTCGAACTCATGGTGATCCTCCTACCCCTGCCTCCTGAGTGCTGGGATTAAAGGCATGCACCACCATGCCTGGCTCTCACAAAATATTTTTTAAATATTTTATTTATTTATTTATTTGAGAGACAGAGAGAGAGGGAGAGAGGAGGAGAAAGAGAGAGAGAGTGGGCAAGCCAGAACCTTCACTTTGTGTATCTGGCTTTTTGTGGGTATTGGGGAAATGAACCTGGGTCCTTTGGCTTGCAGGCAAGTGCCTTAACTGCTAAGCCATCTCTCCAGCCCCCCCAAAATATTTTTTAAAATATATTTTTATTTATTTATTTGAGAGAGAGAAAGAGGCAGAGAGAGAGAGAGATTGAGAATGGGCATGCCAGGGCCTCCAGCCAGTGCAAACGAACTCCAGATGCATGTGCCCCCTTGTGCATCTGGTTTACATGGGTCCTGGAGAGTCGAATCAGGAGTCTCTGGCTTTGTAGGCAAATGCCTTAACTGCTAAGCCATCTCTCCAGCCCCCCTTTTTTGTCCCAAAAATATTTTTTAAATATTTTTATTTTTATTTATTTATTTGAGAGAGGGAAAGAGTCAGAGAGAGAGAGAGAGGGAGAGAGAGAATGAGCATGCCAGGGCTTCCAGCAACTGTAAACGAACTCCAGATGCATGCTCCACCTTGTGCAAATGGCTTATGTGGGTCCTGGGGGATTGAACTGAGGTCCTTTGGCTTTGCAGGCAAGAGCCTTACCTGCTAAGCCATCTCTCCAGCCCCCAAAAACATTTTTAATGAGAGCTGGGTGGGGTCGGGGGGATGTAGCTCATCAGTAGAGTACCTGCTTAGCATACATTAGGCCCTGGGTTTGATCCCCAGCACTCCACAAAACTGGGCATGTGGTGCTTACCTGTAATCCCAGCACTAGGAAGGTGGAGACAGAAGGATCAGAAGGTCAGGTCATCCTCAGCCTGGGCTACATGAGGCCCTGTCTCAAAACAAACAAACAAACAAACAAACAAACAAACAAACAAACAAACAACAACAACAAAAATGGTAGGCTTAGCGGTTTAAGGTGTTTCCCTGCAAAGCCAAAGGACCCAAGTTCAATTCCCCATGACCCACGTTAGCCAGATGCACAAGGGGGTGCACGTGACTGGAGTTTGTTTGCAGCAGCTGGAGGTCCTGGGGCACCCATTCTCTCTCTCTCCCTCTTTCTCTGTCAAATAAATAAATAAAAATAAAAATATTTTTTTTAAAAAGCCAGGCGTGGTGGCACATGCCTTTAATCCCAGCACTTGGAAGGCAGAGGTATCACTGTGAGTTCGAGGCCACCCTGAGACTATATAGTGAATTACAGGTCAGCCTGAGCTAGAGTGAGACCCTACCTTGGAAAAACAAAAAAACAAAAAACAACAACAACAAAAAAAACCCAAAAATGTCAGAATGAAGCCCAGTGTGGTGGCGCATGCCTTTAATCCCACCACTGGGGAGGCAGAGGTAGAGGATCACCATGAGGTCTGAGGCCACCCTGAGACTACATAGTGAATTCCAAGTGAGCTTGAGCTACAGAGAGACCCTACCTCCAAAAACCAAAAAACCAACCCCCCCAAAAAAAACCCCAAAATTTAAAAGAGAGGAAAGGGTTAGAGAGCTGGCTTAGCAATTAAGGTGCTTGCCTGCAAAGCCAAAGGACCCAGGTTCGATTCCCCAGTACCCACATAAACCATATGCATAAGGTGGGGCATGTGTCTGTCTGGAGTTTGTTTGCAGTGTCTAGAGGACTGGACACATCCATTCTCTTTCTGCCTCTTTCTCTGTCTCTCAAATAAATAAAATAAAAATCTAAAAAAAATTAATTAAGTAAATAAAATCTAAAAAATTATTAAAAAGAAATCTTAAACTATACAAACTGTCTTATAATTTTAATGCTGGTGCTGTCGGAAAATACTGTTTATCTGGTGTCATTGGAAAATAGTATTTTCACTGCAAGAAAGAAATGCAAATAAAAAGTTGAAGAAAGCTGGGCATGGTGGCGCACGCCTTTAATCCCAACACTTGGGAGGCAGAGGTAGGAGGATCACTGTGAGTCTGAGGCCACCCTGAGACTACGTAGTGAATTCCAGATCAGTCTGAGCTAGAGTGAGAGCATACCTCAAACAAAACAAAACAAAACAAACAAAAAACAAAACAAAAAAAATAGCACACCTTTAATCCCAGCACTCAGGAAGCAGAGGTAGAAGGATCACCATGAGATCAAGGCCATCCCGAGACTACATAGTGAGTTCCAGGTCAGCCTGGTCTACAGTGAAACCCTACCTCAAAAAACCAAAAAAAAAAAAAAAAAAAAGTATACGTGTGTGTGTGTGTGTGTGTGTGTGTGTAAATTTTTTTCCTGGCTGGGTGTGGTGGGGCATGCTTTTAATCCCAGTATTCAGTAGGCAGAGGTAAGAGGATCACTGTGAGTTCAAAGCCAGCCTGAGACCACAGAATGAGTTCCAGGCCAGCATGGACTAGAGGGACACCCTACTTCGAAACAAACAAACAACAACAAATACATATTTCCAGAGGCTTAGTGGTTAAGAGCCCTTGCTGAGACCACCTGAGTTCACTTCTGTAGCACATTAATAAACAGCCGGCATGGTCACACACGTCTGTAAGTGGTCCCAGTCCTGAGCCTGTTGAGAACAGAGAATCTCTGGGGCTAGTGGACCAACACTACCAACAAAAACAGCAGCTCTGGGTTGAATGAGACTCCATCATAAGGAAACAGGTGGATGAGTGAAAAAAAAAACAGCTCATATTCTCTGGCTTCTGCATGTGTACCTACAGGAAGCATGCATTCATATACACACACACATGCATCTACATACACTATGCAACATCACATCACACATTACGTCAAACATACTCTACATCCACACACGTGTATGTATGTATGTATGCATTTTTTCCAATCTGAACAGCCCTATAAACAATGACAGCCCTGTAGTAATGACTACTTGGAATTCCCGGACTGTGAAATCTAAGTACCATTAATTATTAAAAGGATTCCTTGGACAAGTGTCTCATTTTATTTTATTTTATTTTATTTTATTTTATTTTATTTTATTTTATTTTTTTTATTTTATTTTATTTTATTTTATTTATTTATTTGGTTTTGCAAGGTAGGGTTTCACTCTGGTCCAGGCTGACCTGGAATTAACTATGTAGTCTCAGGGTGGCCTCGAACTCTCGGCGATCCTCCTACCTCTGCCTCCCAAGTGCTGGGATTAAAGGCGTGCGCCACCACGCCCGGCAAGTGTCTCATTTTAATACGAAGATACACAAGATGAACCTGCAAGCTTTTGTAATGCCTAAGAGCAAGGAAACTTCTTGAGACAATTGGAGTCATGTCAAAAGGTGCAGGAACCTACTTGAGAGTTCTCATTAGCTTAATGATAAAACAACTTGATCATCAAAGAGAATAATAGTCACTTTGGAAAATAGCTTGACAATTTCTTATAGTTAACTCTCCAGCTGTCCTATGACCCAGTCTCCTACCTATTTACCCAGGAGAAAGGAAAACATGCTCACAGAAAGACTTGTGTGTCAGTCCATTTTCCATTATTATTTTTAAAAACACCTCATGCTGAGTAATGGACAAGGAAAATAAGGTGTCAGGCATGGTGCTGCATGCCTGTAATCTTGGACACCTGGGAAGCTGAGGCAGGAGGATCATGAGTTTGAGGTTGGCCTGGACTACATAGCAAGAGCCTTTCAACTAACCAATCAACCAAACAAGCAAGCAAGTAAATAGTGGGATTGGGAAAATGGCCCAGTGGGTAAAGTGCTTGCCACGCAAGCCTGAGTACCTCGTTTTTTATCCGCAGCACCCACATAAAAGGTAGGCATATAATCCCAGTGCTGGGGAGGAAGAGTCAGGATATCACTGGGGCTTTCTGGCTAGCTAATTTAAATAAATAAAGTAAGCTGGGTGTGGGAGCCCTCGCCTTTAAACCCAGCACTTGGGAAGCACAGGTAAGAAGATTGCACTGAGTTGGAGGCCAGCCAGAGACTACATAGTGAGTTCCGAGTTAGCCTGGGCTACAGCAAGATCCCACACGCATCAAAAAAAAAAAGTGAAATACTACTCAGAAGAAGTGATAGTGGAGTGTTCAGCATTGAGTGAGGCATCTCTGCTTAGCAGGAGTGTTTACAATACTGTCTTTCAGACACAAAATGGCCTTGATATTCATGACCCCCACAGTGGCTGACAACACCTACACAAGACCTTCATAGTAAGGAGGGAAAAAATGATGACATGAAAATAGAAGAAAGATTAGTTGGAAAGAAAAAGGGATTTAGTGGAAGGGAGGTTTGGGAAGGTGAAAAGGGTAGGTGGTGGGAGGGGATTCTGATCATGGCATATTGTCTATATTTATGGATGCTGTCAATAAAAAAAAAAATTAAGGTGAGCTGGGTGTGGTGGCGCACACAAAGACTCCCAGCACACAGGAGGCAGAGGTAGGAGGATTACTGTGAATTCGAGGCCACCTAGAGCCTACATAGTGAATTCCAGGTCAACCCAGCAGAGTGAGACCTTAACTTACCTTAAAAAAAAAAAGGTGGCAAGTGATCTAGAAAACACCGGTGTCAACCTCTGACCTGTGTGCATGCACATCTAAGCACATATGTGCACCCACACACATTATGACCATACATATACACATGCCTGCACACCACACATATACACCCCAAAACAAATGAACAAGGAAAACAACCAACCAAAAAAACAACAAAGAAGGAAGAAAGTCAGGCATGGTGACACACACCTTTAATCCCAGCATTAGGGAGGCAGAGTAGGAGGATCACCATGAGTTCAAGGCTACCTGAGACTACATAGAATTCCAGGTCAGCCTGGGCTAGACCCTACCTTGAAAAAAAAAAAAAAAAAAAAAAAAAAAGAAAGGAGGGATGGAGGGAAGAAAGGAAGGGGAAAACAGGTTTGTTTAGCTCACAGTTTTGGAGGTTCAAGTGTATGGTGCCACTGTCTGAGTTCTGGTGGAGACCTTATTTTTATTTTTTATTTTTTAAATTTAAAAAAAGCTTTTTTTTTTGGGTTTTTCGAGATAGCGGCTCACTCTAGCCCAGGCTGGCCTGGAACTCATTATGTAGTCTCAGGGTGGCCTTGAACTCATGTCGATCGTCCTACCTCTGCCTCCCAAGTGCTGGGAGTAAAGGCATGTGTTACCATACCCAGCTTATTTTATTTTATTTTATTTTATTTTATTTTATTTTATTTTATTTTATTTTATTTTATTTTATTTTATTTTATTTTATTTTATTTTGTTTTGTTTTTTTGGTTTTTCAAGGTAGGGTCTCACTCTGGTCCAGGCTGACCTGGAATTAACTATGCAATCTCAGGGTGGCCTTGAACTCACGGCGATCCTCCTACCTCTGCCTCCCGAGTGCTGGGATTAAAGGCATGCGCCACCACGCCCGGCTTTGTTTTGTTTTTTTGAGGTAGGGTCTTGGTTTAGTCTAGGCTTGACCTGGAATTCATTATGTAGCCTCAGGGTGGCCTGGAACTCACAGCAATCCTTTTACCTCTGCCTCCCAAGCACTGGGATTAAAGGCGTGCACCACCACACCTGGCTTGGTGGGGACTGTATTGAAGATGGCATTGTCATGGCAAAACATGTGTGGGAAAGAGGGATTACATGTCAAGACAGGGTACCAGATGGCAGGGAGGAAGTCAGTCCTTTTTTTTTTTTTTTGAGAGAGAGAGAGGGCAGAGAGAAACAGAGAGAGAGAGAGAGAGAGAGAGAGAGGAAGAGGCAGAAAGAGAGAGAATGGGCATGCCAGGGTCATTTCAGCCACTGTGAACCAACTCCAGATGTGTGTGCCCCTTGTAGGCAAGTGTGGCATTGCGCCCTTGTGTCACTTTTTGCGTCTGGGACCTGGAGAATCAAATGGGTATTCTTAGGCTTGGCAAGTGCCTTACCCACTAAGCCATCTCTCCAGCCCCTTGCTCTTTTTTATATTTATTTATTTACTATAGAGAGAGAGAACAGATAGCCACTGCAAACAAACAAATTTCAGACACATGTGCTGCCTTGTACGTCCAGCTTTACGTGGATACTGGGGAATTGAACCTGGGTCCTTTGGCTTTGCAGCCAAATGCCTTAACCACTAAGTCATCTCTCCAGCCCCCCAGTCTTGCTCTTTATTTGATTTTTCAAGGTAGGGTCTTGCTCTAGCCCAGGCTGACCTGGAATTCCCTATGTAGTCTCAGGGTTGCTTCAAACTCACAGCCATCAACCTACTTCTGTCTCCTGAGTGCTAGGATTAAAGGTGTGCACCACCATGCCCAGCTCTGTTTTTTTTTATTAATATAGTTTCCAAATATTTTGTTATTTGCAAGCAGTGAGTGATAGAGAGTAGGGGGACAGAGAGAATGTACACATCAAAGCCTCCAGCCACTGCCAACAAACTCCAGATGCATGTGCCACTTTGTGCATCTGGATTTACATGGGTACTGGGGAATTGAACCTGGGTACCTACACTTTGTAGGCAAGCACCTTAACTGCTGAACCATATCTCCAGCCTTTTTTTTTTTTTTTTTTTTTTTGAGGTAGGGTCTCACTCTAGCCCTGGCTGACCTGAAACTCACTCTGTAGTCCCAAGCTGGTCTTGAACTCACAGTGATCCTCCCACATATGTATGTATGTATGTATGTATGTATGTATGTATGTATGTATGTATATATATACATATACATACATACTGACCTGGAACTCAGAATCCTGCTCAGCCTCTCTAATCTGGGATTACAAAAGTAGGTCACCACTCGAAAAACCAAAAAAAAAAAAAAAAAAAGCCGGGCGTGGTAGCTCTCGCCTTTAATCCCAGCACTCGGGAGGCAGAGGTAGGAGGATTGCCGTGAGTTCGAGGCCACCCTGAGACTACATAATGAATTCCAGGTCAGCCTGAACTAGAGTGAGACCCTACCTCGAAAAACCAAAAAAAAAAAAAAAAAAATATATATATATATATATATATATATATGTCACCACATCCAGCTTTCAGTAGCTTTTGAGTTTTGTTTGAGATAGGGGCTCTCACAGTATATCCCTGGCAACCAGGGGGGATTCATTATGTATCCCAGGCTGGCCTCAAACTCACAGCACCCTCCATCTCTCAGCCTCAGTGGTGTGATTAAAGGTATAGGTCATCACCCTGGAGCAAATTGCATTTTAGGGGCTAGAGATGTGGCGCAGTCATTAAGGAGCTTGCCTGTAAAGCCTAACAACCCAGGTTCAGTTCCCCAGTACCCATGTAAAGCCAGATGCACAAGTGGCAAATGTATCTGGAGTTTGTTTGCAGTGGCTAGAGACCCTGGCACACCTATTCTCTGTCTGTCTTGTCTGTCTGTATCTCTCTGCTTGTAAGTACTTATTTTTTTGTTTTGTTTGTTTTGAAAAAATGTATAAGACCACATCAGATGTCATATATATATGTATATTTATATATATATATATATTTTTTTTTTTAGGTAGAGTTTCCCTCTAGTCCAGGCTGACTTGGAATTCACTGTGTAGTCTCAGGGTGGGTAGTCTCAGGGTGGCCTTGAACACATGGTGATCCTCCTACCTCTGCCTCCTAAGTGCTGGGATTAACAGACATCATCTTTGTATCTGGATCAAGAACCTATTCTTGGGCTGGAGAGGTGGCTTAGCAGTTAAGGCACTTGCCTGAGAAGCCTAAGGACCCATGTTCGACTCTCAAGATCCCATGTAAGCCAGGTTCACAAAGGTGAGGTAAGCACAAGGCTGCACATACCCACTAGGTGGCACAATCATCTGGAATCTGATTGCAGTGGGTGAGGTCCTGGTGTGCCAATTCTCTCTCTTTAAAATTAAAAATTAAAAAAAGAACCTATTTGGGTGTGGCAAGACAATAGGCTTTGACATGATTTAGAAGTCCTTAAACCCAAAAGTTGACTCAGAACATGAGGCTTGGATGAGAAGAAGTCCTCAAAAGGACAATGAAAAGGAATTAGGGACATGGCTCAGCAGTAAAGCATTTGACTATCATGTGCAAGGCCTTGAGCTTGATCCCCAGCATTGTCAAGAAAAAGAAAAAGAAAAAAATCTGAAAATAGATGAAGAAAGTCAGGGACACTGCAAAGGTCAACGCTGGCAAAGAGAAGTCATATTTTGCAGTGTTTCTTTTGTTGTTGTTGTTGTTGTTTGTTTGTGTTTTTGTTTTTTGGTTTTTCGAGGTAGGGTTTCACTCTGGTCCAGGCTGACCTGGAATTAACTATGTAGTCTCAGGGTGGTCTTGAACTCATGGCAATCCTCCTACCTCTGCCTCCCAAGTGCTGGGATTAAAGGCGTGCGCCACCACTCACTGCTTGTTGTTGTTTTTTAATTTGGAATGCTTCACAAATTTGCACGTCATTCTTGCACAGGGGTCTTGCTAATCTTCTCTGTAGCATTCCAATTTTAGTATATGTGCTGCTGAACAAGCACTGCAGTGGTTTTATCTGTGATGATAATGTGGAGTTTTCATGAGATGACTAATAAACTGTGAGACTTTCAAAGTTGGTAATTTCAAAATGACACTAAAAATACTTAATATTTATCTCTGGAAGATGCCAGAGGACCACTCATTCTGAAAACAAGAATCAAGCCTTAATCCTGCTTTAAAAAAAAACAATAAACCTTATTTATTTTATTTATATGAGAAAGAAAGAGGCAGACAGAGAGAATGGGCACACTAGAACCCTAAGCCGCTGCAAACGAATTCCAGACCCATGTGCCACCTTGTGCATCTGGCTTATGTGGGTCCTGGGGAATCGAACCTGGGTCGTTTGGCTTTGCAGGCAAGTGCCTCCACTAAGCCATCCCTCCAGCCCTATCCTGCTTTTTATATACGTAGCGAACTTAAAGATAAGAAAACAGGTGGTGAGGGGAACATTCTACTTCTTGGAAGGATCACAGTAATAAGTGTAGTTGGGAAAATGGAATCAGGAAGTCACTACCTGATGAAATACTGGATCAGTGATAGACTCATCAGCCTGATGGAAGATAATTCTGGAGGAAGGTTATCATGGAGAGATCAAAGAAGAAGAGCATGATATTGACTTACTGAGTAGAACCAGCAGTGGGACCAGCAGACATTGTGTGCTTCCTGGTGTGATGAGATAGGAAATACTCAGTACCTCCTTTAAACAGCTGGATGTGACATCTATAACCTCAGTTCTGTGGAGAGTAGAGAATCTCTGGGGCTCAGGAGCAAATTCTGGAAGCCACGAGACTCAGTTGCAAGGAAACACTAGGAGGGGAAGGGAGGGAAGGGACTGCCGGATGTAGGCAGGTGCACAGGGTGGGTGCCACATCAGCACATACATGTGCATGTACCACACACACTGCACCACACATACTACACACATGCAAACAAGCAAATGAAAAACAAAGAAGCTGGGTGTGGTGGCTTGTGCCTATGATGTCAACATTTTGGGAGACTGATGTAGAAAGATTGCTGCAAGTTTGAGACCAGCTTGGGCTATATAGAGAGTTCCAGGCCAGCTGAGCTACAGGGTAAGACCCTGTCTCAAACATAAACACACAAAGTAAATAATTTGAATAGACATTTCTCTAAAGAAAATATTGAAATGACCAATAAGCTCACAAGAGGATGTGTAGCATCACAAGGAGCCGTCATGCCACACTCACTAGGAAGCTGCAATGAAGAGGGCCAGATGAAAAGTGTTGACAAGGATATGGAATTCTTGGAACCCTGCCCTCACCCCACACACACTATGGGCGACAATGTGAAAACTGTGCGGCCGCTTTGGACAGCGGACCTGCAGCTCACCAAAAAAGTTACTCAGAGTTACTATGTGCTCCCACAATTCCATTCTTTTTTAAAAAATATTTTATTTATTTATTTATCTGAGAGAAAGAGAGAGAGAGGGAGACAACGAGTGAGCCAGAGCCTCCAGCCACGGCAAATGAACTCCAGATGCATGTGCCCCCTTGTGCATCTGGCTTACGTGGGTCCTGGAGAGTTGAATGGGGATCCTTTGGCTTTGCAGGCAAATGCCTTAACTGCTAAGCCATGTATCCAGCCCCCACCATTCCATTCTTGAGCACAACACAGTAGTCTCACTGTCATTTCTCTTTTTATTCATTTATTTATTTTATTCTCATTTATTTGTTTGAGAGAAAGAGGCAGATAGAGAGAGAGAGAATGGGCACACCAGAGCCTCTAGCTGTTGCAAATGAACTCCAAAAGCATGTGTCACCTTGTGTATCTGGCTTGACATGGGTCCTGGGGAATTGAACCTGAGTACTTTGACTTTGCAGGCAAGCACCTTAAGTGCTATGCCATCTCTCCAGCTCTCAATTTTCTTTTGGCAGTTTCAACCACCTTTGTTCAACCTTGGTCTGAAAGTATTAAGTAGAGGGCTGGAGAGATGGCTTAGCAATTAAGGCGTTTGCCTGCAACTTTTTTTTTTTTGCCTAAAGGACTAAGGTTCAATTTCCCAATACCCGCATAAGGCAGATGAACATGGTGGTGCATGCGTCTGGAGTTGGTTTGCAGTGGCTGGAGGCCCTGGTATGCCCATTCTCTCTCTCTCTCTCTTTCTCTCAAACAAATAAATTAAAATAAATCAATAAAAAATATCAAGTAGAGCCAGGCATGGTGGTTCATACCTTTAATCTCAGCACTTGGGAGGCAGAGATGGGAGGATCACAGTGAGTTCAAGGCCACCCTGAGACTACATAGTGAATTCCAGGTCAGCCTAGGCTAGAGTGAAACTCTATTTAAGAAAAAAAAAAAAATATATATATATATATATATATATATATAGTAGAAAGCTGGGTGTGGTGCATATGCCTTTAATCCCAGCACTCAGGAGACTGAGGCAGGAGGATCACCATGAGTTTGAGTCCACCCTGAGAGACTACATAGTGAATGACAGGTTAGCCTGGGCTAGAGTGAGATCCTACCATGAAAAACCAAAAAAAAAAAAAAAAAAAAAAAAAAAATAGAAAATTCCAGGAATGAACAACATGTATATAGAAGTTACATGCTGTCCTGACTAGCATGATCAACTCTCCAGCTATCTGGGATCTGAATCCTCCCCTTGCCAAATGTATCCATGCTATATATATCTCCTGCCCATTAGTCACTGTCTCGATTGTCACACTGACTGTTGTAGTATTCTAGTGCTTTGTTCAAGAAACCTTATTTCACTTTAAAATGGCCATAAAGATAAGTGTGGTGATATTGGCAATTTTAATACACAAAAAACAGCTGTAAAGTGTGTAAATGAAAAGATTAAAGTTCTCTATTTCATAAGGAAAGAAAAAATTATGCTGAAATTGCTGAAATCTACAGTAGATTATTGTCAATCTCTTACTGTGCTGAATTTAGAAGTTAAATTTTATCATAGTTGTGTGTATGGGGGAAAAGAGTGTATGTAGGGTATGGTACTATCTGTAGTCTCAGGCTGGGAGTCTTAGAATATGTTTCACGAGGATAAGAAAGCTACAATACTCCAGATAAGTGAAATACTATGTCCATGAAACAATTTGCACATGAGCCAGGTGTGGTTGCACACACTTTTTTTTTTTTTTTTTTTTTTTTTTTTTGTTTTTTGCAGGTAGGGTCTCACACTGGTCAGGCTGAAATACTATGTCCATGAAACAATTTGCACATGATCCAGGTGTGGTTGCACACACTTTTAATCCCAGTACTTGGGAGGCAGAAGTAGGAGGATTGCTGTGAGTTCAAGGCCACCCTGAGACTACATAGTGAATTCCAGGTTAGTGTAGGATACAGCAAGACCCTATCTCAAAAAAAAAAAAAAAAAAAAAAAAGCAGCAGCTTGTATATGCATATTCATAGCAGTTTTATTCAAATAGCTCCCAAAGTAGGGCTAGAGAGATAGCTTAGTGGTTAAGGACCCAAGTTTGATTTCCCAGTACCCACGTAAGCCAGATGCACATGGTGGCACATGAATAGGGAGTTTGTTTGCAATGGCTAGAGGCCTTGCAGTGCCTATTCTCTCTCTCTCTCAAATAAATAAATAAATAAATAAATAAATAAATAAATAAATAAATAAATATAGGGATGGAGAAATGGATTAGTGGTTAAGGTGCTTACCTGCAAAGCCTAAGGACTCAAGTTTGATTCCCTAGTACCCACATAAAGACAGGTGCACAAGGTGGCCTATGCATCTGGAGTTTGTTTGCAGTGGTTAGAGGCCCTGGAGTGCCCATTCTCTCTCTCTTTATCTGCCTCTTTCTCATCTCTCTCTCAAATACATAAATAAATAAATAATAAATAAAAATTTTAAAAATATCAAAATAAATAAAAATAAAAATAGCCCCAAAGTATAAACAACCCAAATGTTCATCAACAGATCAATAGAAAAGAAACTGCAGTACATTTGTTCATCTGAATATAATTTGATAATAAAAAGGAATGGAAGCCAGGTGTGGTAGTGCATGCCTTTTATCTAAGCACTTGGGAGGCCAAGGTAGGAGGATCACTATGAGTTCAAGGACAGCCTGGGACTACAGAGTGAGTTCCATGTCAGCCTGGGCCAAAGTGAGATTCTACCTTGAAAACAACAACAACAACAACAAAAAAAACAAAACAAACAAACAAACAAAAAGGAATGGAGGGACTAGAGAGATGACTCAGCTGGTAAGAGCGATTGCTGAACATGAGATCCTAAGAGGGCCTGAGACAGAGTTTGATTTCCCATTACCCACATCAACAACTGGACATGGCCACATATACCTGTAACACCAGTCCTGTGGGGAGCAGAGGCCAGAGAATTGCTGTGGTATTCTCATGAAAATGGTAGCTCCAGGTTCAGAGAAGAGACCTCATCTCAAGGAAACACAGATGAGTGATGGAAGGGATACCTGACATTCTCCTTTGGTCTCCACATGTGTGCCCATGAATGCCCATTTGCACACACATGTGCATACATCACATCACATCACATACATTATACACATGCACACCAAGAAATGGAAGCTGGACATGGTAGCATATGACTATAATCCCGCTACGGAAGAGGCTGAGGCAAGAGAATTGCTGTGATTTCAAAGCCATACTAGGCTTACATAGTGAACTCTAAGCCAGCCAGAGTACAGTGTGAGCCCCTGACTCAAGAAAAAAAATTATAAAACATCCCTAATCTAAAAATCCAAAATTTAAAATATCTACATGATGTCAAAATGTGGCTGCAGAAGGCCAGGCATGGTGGCACACGCCTTTAATCTCAGCACTTGGGAGGCAGAGGTAGGAGGATCGCTGTGAGTTCGAGGCCACCCTGAGACTACATAGTTAATTCCAGGTCAGCCTGGACCAGAGTGAGACCCTACTTCGAAAAATCAAACAAACAAACAAACAAAAAAAAGTGGATGCAGAGCTGGGCATGGTGGCGCATGCCTTTAATCCCAGCACTCGGGAGGCAGAGGTAAGAGGATTGCCATGAGTTGGAGGCCACCCTGAGACTAATTCCAGGTCAGCCTGGGCTAGAGTGAAACCCTATCTCGAAAAAAACAAACCAAAAAAAAGGTGGATTCAGGGCTGGAGGGATGGCTTAGCAGTTCTTTAGATCCCATGTAAACCAGATGTACAAGGTAACGTAAGCGTGCAAGGTCGCACATGTGCATCACAGTAGCATACACATCTACAGTTCTATTACAGTGTCTGGAGCCCTGGCATGCCCATTCTCTCTCTTTCTCTCTCTCTCTCTCTCTCTCTTTCTCTCTCTCACATAAAAAAAAGGCCAATCTGTTGGGCTTGCCTCAAAAAAATGTGGATGTGCCAAAAACATTGTTAAAAAATTACACAAAGGGCTAGAGAGATGGCTTAGTGGTTAAGATGCTTGCCTGCAAAGCCAAAGGACCCTGGTTCGATTCCCCAGGACCCATGTAAGACAGATGCACAAGGTGGCACATGAATCTGGAGTTCGTTTGCAGTGGCTGAGGCTCTGATGTGCCCATTCTCTCTCTCTCTCTCTCTCTCTTACTCTGCCTCTTTCCATCTCTCAAATAAATAAATAAAAATAAAAATATTTATTTAAAAAATTACACAAAAAGTCTGTGTAGTGGCACATGCCTTTAATTCCAGTGCTTGGGAAGCAGAGGTAGGAGGATCGCTGTGAGTTCAAGGCCAGCCTGAGACTACATAGGGAATTCCAGGTCAGCCTGGGCTAAAGCAAGACCCTACCTCAAAAACAACAACAGCAACAAAAATTACACAAAGGCAATTTTTTTTGAGGCAGATGTCACTCTATCCCAGAATGACTTAGAACTCACTCTATATCCCAGGCTGGGATCCCTCCTATCTCATCTTCCAGAGTACTGGAATTATAGGCATGAGCCACCTTTCACTCTCTCCATATATATAATTTTTATTTATTTATTTATTTATTAGTGACAGAGAGAGGGAAGGAGAGAGAAAGAGACAGAGAGAGAATGGGCACACTAGGGCCTCCAGCCACTGCAAACGAACTCCAGACACATGCACCACCATGTGCATCTGGCTTATGTGAGACCTGGAGAATAGAACCTGGGTCCTTAGGCCTCACAGGCATGTGCTTTAACCACCAAGTCTTCTCTCCAGCCCAATATTTTTTACTTTTTATTTATTTATTTTTTTTTCGAGGAGGGGTCTCACTCTAGCCCAGGAATTCGGTATGTAGTCTCAGGATGGTCTTGAACTCACAGTGATCCTTCTTACCTCTGCCTCCTGAGTGCTGGGATTAAAGGCGTGTGCCATCACACCTGGCTTATTTTTGGGTTTTTTGAGGTAGCTTCTCTCTCCAGCCCCAGGCTGACCTAGAAGTCACTGTGTAGTCTCTGGCTGGCCTCGAACTCACAACAATCTTACCTCTGCCTCCCAACTGCTGGGATTGAAGGTGTGTACCACCACACCTGGCTCTCTTTATATTCTGTATAATTTAGTGTATAAGGTGAATATATAAAACAAAAATTATTTTCATCTTAAGACTTGAGTCATGTCCCTAAGATATCTCCTTGTGTAAAGGCAAACATTACAAAACTTGAAAACATCTGAATCCAATTAGGTCCCAAGCATTTTCCACGAGAGACACTCAACTGCTTGCAATGATTCATGCTGTCTATTCTGCTGGAACACCCTAACAAAATAGCAAAGATGATGTGGCTTAAAGAACAGAAGACTAAGCCGGGCGTGGTGGCGCACGCCTTTAATCCCAGCACTCGGGAGGCAGAGGTAGGAGGATCGCTGAGAGTTCAAGGCCACCCTGAGACTACATAGTTAACTCCAGGTCAGCCTAGACCAGAGCAAAACCCTACCTCGAAAAACCAAAAAAAAAAAAAAAAAAAAAAAAAAAAAGAACAGAAGACTAGGTGGGTGTTGGTGCACACCTTTAGTTTCAGCACTTGGGAGGCAAAGGTAGAAGGATCACTGTCAGTTTGAGGCCAGCCTGGGTTACAGAGTGAGTTCCAGGTCTGTCTGGGCTAGAGAGAGACCCTACCTCAAAAGAGCAACAAAAGCAACCAGAAACTGATCTTTCCACAGTTCCTGGGGCTAAAGGTTTGAGAACAAGGACTAGCATGCTTGAGCTCTGGTGAGGGCCTTCCCCTTGGAGTGCAGATGACTGCCTGCTTGCTATGTGATCATATGACCTCCTCTTCCTGTGAGGACGGGGTAGGAGAGGGAGAGGGTAGGGGAGGGGAGATCATGCTTTCTGGTATCTCCTAACAAGGACATTAATTCCATCACGAGGGCCCCACCTTCAACACCCTATGTCCAAATACCATTACATTAGGCTTCAACATATGAATTTTGGAGTGATACGAACTTCTAGATTAAGGCATGCTGTAGGTAAATGAGCCATGAACACATGATGCCAAGTTAAAAGACCACATGTGATTCTATTTACATGAATTGCCCAGATCAACCAAATTCAAAGAGACAGAAGGAATATTAGTGGTTGCCAGTGGCTGGGCGGGACAGAAAGCAGGGAGTGACTACTAATGAACAATTTATTTGGGGGATGATAAAAATGCTCTGGTGATCACTGTATACCCTTGTGAATGCACAAAAACACGTCAGGCAGGCGTGGTGGCACATGCCTTTAGTCCTAGCACTTGGGAGGGAGTGAGTTCCAGGTCAGCCTGGGCTAGAGTGAAACCTTGACTTGAAAAAGGGAAAAAAAAATCAAAACACTGAATTAGGGGCTAGAGAGAGGGCTCAGTGGCTAAGGCACTTCCCTGCAAAGCCTAACAACCTGGTTTGATTCCCTAGTACTCATGTAAAGCCAGATGCACAAAGTGGTGCATGCATCTGGAGTTTGTTTGCAGCAACTAGAGGCCCTGGCATGCCCATTCTTTCTGTCTGTTTCTCTTCTGTCTATTCTTCTCTGCTTGCAAATAAGTACATAAAAATATTTTAAGGGGGCTGGAGAGATTGCTTAGCAGTTAAGGCACTTGCCTGCAAAGCCAAAGGACCTGAGTTTGATTCCCCAGGACCCTCATAAACCAGATGCACAAGGTGGCACATTTGTTTGGAATTTGTTTGCAGCAGCTGAAAGCCCTAGTATGCCCATTCTCTCCCTCCCTCTCTCTTTTACTCTGTTATTCTCTCTCTTAAATAAATAAAAAAATAATAAATAATAAAAATATATATTAAAAGCAAGAGTTTGAGGTGACCCTGAGAGACTACATAGTAAATTCCAGGTCAGCCTGAACCAGAGTGAGACCCTACCTCAAAAAACCATATATATACATAAAAACCAAACAGCCAGCTATGATGGTCAGCCTGAGGCTACAGAGTGATTTCCAGGTTAGCCTGGGCTTGAGTGAAACCCTACCTTGAAAAAAACCAACAAAACAAAACAAAACAAGGGGCTGGAGAGATGGCTTAGTGGTTAAGGCACTTGCCTGCAAAGCCAAAGGACCCAGGTTTGATTCCTCAGTATCCACATAAAACCAGATGCACAAGAGGGTGCATGCATCTGGAGTTCCATTTCCAGTGGCTAGGGGCCCCTGGTGCACCCATTCTCTCTCTCTCTCTCCTTCTCTTAAATAAATTATATGTGTGTGTGTGTGTGTGTGTGTGTGTGTATGGTTTTTCTTTTTCTTTTTTATTTTTATTTGAGAGAGACAGAGAGAGAGACAGAGTGAGAGAGGAAAAGGCAGAGAGAGAGTGGGAGTTCCAGCCACTGTGAACGAACTCCAGATACATGTGAACGAACTCCAGATGCATGTGAATGAACTCCAGATGCATGCACCCCCTTGTGTGCATGTGCAACTTTGTGTGCTTTCATCACTTTTTGCATCTGGCTATATGTGGGACCTGGAGATTTGAACAAGCATTCTTAGGCTTCACAGGCAGGCACCTTAAACACTAAGCCATCTCTCCAACCTTATATTTTGTTTTTTTCGAGGTAGGGTCTCACTCTAGCCCAAGCTGATCTGGAATTCACTATGTAGCCTCAGGGTGGCCTTGAACTCACAGCGATCCTCCTATCTCTGCTTCTCGAGTGTTGGGATTAATATTTTTTGGGGGGATTCATCTTTTTTAAAAAGCAACCAAGGAGAGCTGGAGAGATGGCCTAGCAGTTAAGACACTTACCTCTGAAGTCTAAGGACCCAGGTTCCATTCCCCAGTACCCACATAAAGCCAGATGCACAAGGTGGTGCAAGTGTCTGAGCTCGTTTTGCAGAGGCTGGAGGCCCTTGCGCACCCATTCTCTCTCTCTAAGATAAATAAACAAATAAAAAACAACCAAAGAGCCCGGCGTGGTGGCGCACACCTTTAATCCCAGCACTTGGGAGGCAGAGATAGGAGGATCGCCAAGAGTTCGAGGCCACCCTGAGACTACATAGTTAATTCCAGGTCAGCCTGGACCAGAGTGAGACCCTACCTTGCAAAAAAACCAAAAAAAAAAAAAAAAAAAAAAAAGAAAAGTAGACATAGATTCTGTGTTGAATTATATTAAAGAGCCATTAATTTGGTGGAGTTCAATAATGATATTGTGGTTATATCTTTTTCAAATCCCTACATACAGGTGAGATCTTTAAAATATCCTCAGGCTCTTTTTGAATCTCCTGCTTCTCAGCTGTATGCATCCTCCTTTTGCGCTCCCCTCTCTCCCTTCTTTCTCTTCTCTCTGCCCCCTTCTCCTTCTCCCCTATTACAATAAAGTCTTAGATCCAAAAATAAATAAATAAATAAATAAATAAATACCCTCAGGGAAGAAAGAGGGTCTGAGTGAGACTGGAAAGATAGGACGTTACGTTTTGAAGCTGAGTAACAGCTCTATGTGGGGATCATTATACTATCTCACCTTGTTTAACCATAATAAAAGTTGTTTCCCTCAAAACAAAAAAAAAAAGGAAAAAGAAGATAAAAAAGAAAACACCTCGGATATGGCAGAGCAAATATAAAGTTTTGATTAGTCCTGAATTCTAGAAAGTTCAACTCTGACAGAAGATTCCGGGCTAGTCTTAGGTCAATGACAGCATACCTTTATCCCCAAAAGGCCTCCTGTTCTAGTTGAACTTCATTCTGAGAAGAGAACCTATCAGAAGATGCTTTGGGTTGGGATTGATCTAGCTTTTTCTGGAACATTCTGTAGACATGATGCATCTTCATGCTATAGTGGTTAGTTTTTGCTGTGTACCAAACCAGCCCCTAACTTTAGTGGTTTAAATGAAATAAGCATGTGGTTCTTTGCAATCTGTGGCTGAGACTCCGGATGGAATTGGCTGGGGCCAACTGGTCTCACTTGAATACCTGGGGCTTCAGCAGCACCCCAGAAGGAAGGCTGCCTGGATGTATATGTATCATGAAAAGCCTTCCTAAGCAGTAAGAGGAGGCAAGTCTCAATATACACGTTTTGTTCCACTGGTAAGTCACATGGCCCAGATTCAAGAAGAGAGGCATTTATTTATTTATTTATTTATTTATTTATTTATTTATTTATTTATCTATTTATTTATTTGAGAGAGGGTAAGAGGCAGATAGAGGGAGCAAGAATGGGTGTGTCAGGACCTGTAGCCACTGCAAATAAACTCCAGACACATGCGCCACTTTGTGCATCTGGCTTATGTGGGTACTGGGGAATCAAACCTGGGTCCTTAGGTGTCACAGGCAAGTGCCTTAACTGCAAAGCCATCTCTCTAGCTCTTAAACTTAAAAATTTTTTTTTCATTCATTCATTCATTTATAAGGAAAGTAGGGGGAGAAAATGGACACACCAGGGCCTCCAGCTGCTGCAAACTCCAGATATACCACTTTGTGCATGTGACTTTATGTGGGTACAAGGGAATCAAACTCAGGTCATTAGGCTTTGCAGGCAAGTGCCTTAACTGCTAAGCCATCTCTCTAGCACAAGGCTTGTCTGTAGATTGGATTGGTACCCAATGGGAGCAAGGGTGCTAACCAGGGTTTGACCCAGACAACCTCTCAAAATGAGACTGACATTTTATTTATTTTAATTTATTTATATTAACTGTGGGCAGGCCAAGCCAAACCTTAGAGTCCAGGGGATACTGACCACTTTCCTATAAAGTACCTACTTTTGGATGGGGCCCAAAAGACCTCAGAGGCATTCCATACATGCCCACATTCTAGCGATGACTGTTAAATTCATGTGCCTCAGAAGTGAAATCTTATTTCCCCTGGCAGGATAGTGGTAGTGAGTTAATTAGTACTCAGAAATATAGATCATGCTGGGTGTGGTGGCACATGCCTTTAACCCTGAGGCAGAGGTAGGATCACTGTAAACTGGAGGGCAGCCTGAGACTATGTAGTGAATTCCAGCTCAGCCTGGGCTAGAGCAATACCAGGATTTATAGTTCCTATGTCTGCTTCTATTCCTTCTCTCCTCTCTCTTTTTTTCTTTTGAGATATGGTCTTTTGCCTCAAATTCAATATGGCCATGGTCTCACTTTAACCACTAGCCCAAGCTTTTTTTTTTTTTTTTTTTGGTTTTTCAATATGGCCAGGCTCAGGTTTTAACAAGTCTCAGGGTGGCCTTTAACCACTGGGCCATCTCTCTCTCTCTCTCTCTTTTCTTTTTCCCGAGGTAAGGTCTCACTCTGGCCCAGGCTGACTTAGAATTAACTATGTATTCTCAGGGTGGCCTTGAACTCACAGCGATCCTCCCACCTCTGCCTCCCAAGTGCTGGGATTAAAGGTGTGCGCCACCACACCCAGTTCCTATCTCCCTTTTACTATGGCTTAAACTCAGCCCCATTTTTGTTCCCACTCTTCCCTGTATAGAACATCTTGTGATGCTTCCTGAGCCTGGCTCTCAAAAGGAGAATAAGTTTGCAGACCTGGAGGACTTGGCCTTGGGCCATTTCCTTCCTTCACAGGGTCTCTATTCTCATCTCTAGAGCATAGGCTTATATGGAAGAGCTTTGAGGTCTTTGAGGCTCTGTCCTACTTACAGGAAAGTGGTCAAGCTGGGCAGGTAATCCAATATACTGTCTCCTGAGACTCTAAGGTCAGGCTTGGCCTCTCTTACAGACAGAGTGTCCCAGGTAGGTATAATAGATAGGTTGTAAATATGGCTGCAATACTTTACTCACACCCATCCATGGCCTTTATAATAATATTGTGCAGCTCTGTTCCTTCCATCAAGAAATGGAGTCTATGCCCCATGTGATGAAAGTGATGGCATGATTGTTCTAGGACTTAAAGGGCCTTGACTCATTTGCTCTATTTCTGGAGCACTGCTTCTGCTGTGAAAATTAGCCTAGGCTAGCCTAATGGAGGATGTTCTTCCCAGTCTAGAACAGCCAGCATTCTGCAAACTCATCAGCATGCGTGAGGCTAGTCTGGATCAGCCCAAGCAGGACTGGATGGGCAGAGTGCAGTTTGGACGAGGAGAGACTAGCTGAGTTCAGCAGAGCTGGGTGTATATCTGCAAAGCCTAGCCTAGATCAGTGGAGATCAGCCCGGATCATCAGAGCCCAGCCTGTTTCAACCAAGTTCAGCCTGAATCAGCAGAACCCAGCTTGGGCCAGTTAAGGTCTTTGTACATCTGCCCAGCCCAGCCTACATTACTGGATGGAGATCCTGGATTAACTGGGCCCAGTTTAGATCACCCAAGCCCAGGCAGGAACAGTAGAGTACAGCATGCATCCATCAACCAAGCCCAGCCTATGTCAGTAGAGATCAGTCTGGATCAGCTAACTTCCAACCAGCCTGCGGTTTGGGGAAATTAGGATCTCCAGCTTTCCTATTTTGGGGTGATTGTTCCATAACCGAAAAAGTGGAAACGGGATCTCTCGTTAGCTGTGGATGCCCTTAACATTCAGCAACATCTCTTCTGGGCTAGGGCACAGACTCAATTGCTACCATTCTAACTCTGATTCCAATGTTCCTTCCCTTGGGACGGAGTGGTGGATCTCAGACAGGGGACAGAAGGACCAAAGCAGGTGGCTTTGACAAGGAGGGGACAGAGAGGCCCCAGGGTGAGCAGGTCCTTGGTGTCTGACTTGGATGAACATCTCAGCACAGGTCTAGAACAAGAATTTTTTTTGTTTGTTTGTTTTTAAAGGTATCATTCTAGCCCAAGCTGGCCTTGAACTCACAGTGATCCTCCTACCTCAGCCTCCTAAGTGTTGGGATTATAGACATAAGCCACTACTTCCAGCAAGAATTCCTCTTTAAAAAATATTTTTAGAAAAAAAACAAAAAAATATTTTTAGGGCTGGAGAGATGGCTTAGAGGTTAAGGTGCCTGTCTGTGAAACCTAAGAATGCTTGTTCCAATCTCCAGGTCCCATGTTTAGCAGACACAAAAGTGGCACAAGCGCACAATATTGTGCATGCCCACAAAGGGGTGCACACGTCTGGATTCTTTCACAGTGGCTGAAATGACCCTGGCGCGCCCATTCTTTCTCTGTCTCTTCTTCTCTTTGTGTCTCTATCAAATAATAATAAAAGGATATGATGGAGATTGGAGTTCTAAAGGGGAATAGGGGGAGGGAGGGAAAAATCATGTAAGTATATGCAAGTATAGAAGTTGTCAATAAAAAAAATTATTTAAAAAACCATTTTTTAGTTCTTAAAAAAATTCAAGCAATATCAGCACCTCAATTCAGGAATAAAATAGTTCAGAGTGACATTATAAACAACAGTAGGCACCTATCTGCGTCCTCCTCTCAATTACTACTTCCCAGCCTCTGAAACTTCAACTCAAATTAAAAAAAAACAGCTGTCAGGGGCTAGAGAAGAGGCTCAGTGGTAGAACATTTACCTGCTTTACAAGAAGCCTTGGGTTTAATCTCTAGTACCACAAAAACAAACACACCCAACTGTATCTAATCTCTCTTAAGCAGCGTGGTCACGTCCCTACTTCATTGGAGCTCTTATCTGTTCACGTCCCACTATGGAAGATTTAGCCTTTTCTTTGATCCTGGCCCTCCTAGGACCCTTAAGTCATAATTTTGTAAAATTGGTATTTGCTTTATATTTGTTTCTATGACTTTGAAAATGCTCTTCACCGCTGAACTATGTTAAGTACTCCACCCACTTTTACTTTTTTTTGCCCAATTTTTCCCTCCATCAGCTTCCTAGTGATACTGTAATCCCCAGGTCGGCGGGAGTTAGGGGTGGGGAACAGGGTGAAGTGGCAAAAGATCCTGTTTCCACACTTCTGTCCTGACAAACAGAGAGGTAGAGAAACACTCAGAGAAAAGAAGGCAGGCCTGGCCCTCCCAAGTTTGAAGATGCAACTCTCTTGGGGCGGAACTGTCTCGAGCTAGGCCTCATTGCTGGAGGGGACAGCGAGGCCACTGGGCTCTATCCGGTGCTTGTTTCTGCCCGTGGCCTGCTTTTCTCAGTGCTCCTGTCCCAGCTCCTGACCCCCGGGGGTCTTTCTCTTCCATCCCTTGTTTCACTGGGGCTCATGCCAAGGTCATAGATGGTGGGCAGGTTCAGGAAGCAGTACAAGTGTAGTTTCCTCATTAGGGCTCATGTGGGTTTTAAGGCCTGGGGCCTTTGGGAATAAAGAGAATGCCATGAGAATTTGTAGGGCTCAGGCAGGGTGAAGAGACTCATTATGGTGTGCCCTGTGTGGAGATCTGGACTATGGGACCCGCCCCCCCGAGTCCTGCACTTAGCAGAGTTGAGGGATGCAGTAGCCTTGGCAGACAGGCAGTCCGGGCTCTGTGACTGGCATGCAAGATGGTATGAAGGGCCATGGGGCATGACTCAAAGCTACAAATAGACCCAAGAGAGATGGAAACTTCCGTCCACACCAAAACCTGTGTGTCCAGGCTTTTGTGGTAGCTTTTTTCAGGATCACAAATGCTGGATCAACCCATATGCCCTTCCATTAATGGGTGGACAGTGATTCGTCTGCACAGTGGGCTAATGATGAGCAGGGGAAGGCAGAGCATTACTAAGATACATGTCAACATAACAGAACCCCAAATTCGTCATGCCAAGTGAAAAAACTGAGTTTCAAAGGCTATATACCCCAAGATTGCATTTATGTGGCATTCTGGGAAAAAGTGCTGGACAGGAAATCAGTGGTCTGCTGCTAGTGCTGGGGTAGGGAAGCACTGGGGTGGGAAGAGGGATTCACTACTAAGTGGCAGGGAGGGAGGGGTTTCTTCAGGTGGATGGAAGTGTTTTATGTATCAACTACTGCAGAAGTTGGCTCTATTAAGTTATCCAAATTCTTAGAGATATATACCCAAAAGGGTAAAGTTTGCACAAATAAATTATACTTCCATAAACATGCAAAAAATAATGAAGCTGGGCATGGTGGTTGTACGCTTTTAGTGCCAGCACTTGGGAGGCTGAGGTAGGATTGCAATGAGTTCAAGGCCAACTTGGGGCTAGAGAGTATGTTCATGTCAACCTGGGCTAGAGTGAGATTCTATCTCAAAACAAACAAAAAGGGTTGGAGAGATGGCTCAGAGGTTAAGGTGCTTGCCTATAAAAGCTAAGGACCTGGGCTGGAGAGATGGCTTAGTGGGTAAGATGCATGCCTGTGAAGCCTAAGGACCCCAGTTCAATTCTCCAGTTCCCACATAAGCCAGATGCACATGGTGGCACATGCATCTGGAGTTCGTTTGCAATGGCTAGATGCCCCGGCACACCTATTCTCACACTCTGTCTCTAATAAATAAATAAAAATAAAATCTTTAAAACAAAAACCTTAAAAAAACACCTAAGGACCTGAGTTCAATTCCCCAGTACCCACATAAAGCCAGATGCATAGTGGCACGTACATCTGGAGTTTGTTTGAAGCATCTAGAGGCTCTGGTACACCCATTCCGTCTCTGTTTCTCTCTGCTTGCAAATAAATAAAATACTTTTAAAAATAATAGCAGCCAGGCATGGTGGTGGTGCACGCCTTTAATTCCAGCACTAGGGAGGCACAGGTGGAAGGATCACCATGAGTTCTAAGCCACCCTGAGACTACATAGTGAATTCTAGGTCAGCCTGGGCTAGAGTGAGACCCTACCTCAAAAAAAATCATCATCATCATAAGGTAGAGTTAGGAGATGTAGGGCAATTGGTAAAGTGCTTGCCTAGTATGCATGAAGCCTCGGCACTTCAGGAGGCAGGAAGATCAAAGTTCAAGACCAACCTGGGCTACATATTTTGCCTCAAAAAAAAAAAAAAAAAAGAAGAAGAAGAAGAAGAAAGGGCATAGTTAAGATAATGTTTACAGTTGCCCTGGAATAGCAGGGAAATTGCCAAGGTGGGCTGTGGGAAGAGCAGGAGTAAGTAGGAGAAGGACTGAGGTCCAGAAGTGATTTCACACAAGGGGTAAATCTGAATAATCCGTGTGTGTGTGTGTGTGTGTGTGTGTTTTGGTTTTTCCAAGGTAGAGTCTCGCTCTAGCCCAGGCTGACCTAGAATTCATTATGTAGTCTCAGGGTGGCTTTGAACTCATAGTGATCCCAAGTGCTAGGATTAAAGGCATGCACCACCATGCCTGGCTCCATGTGTTTTAATTAAATTAAATTTATTTGTTTATTAATGAAAGAGTGAAAGGGGGAGGGAGAGAGAGAGAGAGAAAGAGAGAGGGAGAGAATGGGCATGCCAGGGCCTACAGCCACTGCAAACGTGTGCCCCCTTGTGCATCTGGCTTACGTGGTTCCTGGGGAATCAAACCGGGGTCCTTTGGCTTTGCAGGCAAATGCCTTAACTGCTAAGCCATCTCTCCCACCCTCCATGTGTTTTTGTATGTGGCCCTGCCTGTCTCTGAGGGTAAGGGCCAGCACTTTTTTTTTTTTTTTGAATTAAGGTTTCATTATATAGCCCAGCCTTGATATTTCTTCTCAGTTTCTTTTTCTTCTTTGCTAGGGTTCGAATTCTGGGCCTCACACATGCTAGGCAAGCTCTCTCCAGCTGAACTATATCCCCAACCCAAAAGCCATTAATTTTGGTACATTCTGTGGGGGATTTTACAGATACCACAAAGGAGAGGAACCCCAAAATCACACCTGCTTCCCTGCATGCCCTCAACTTGTGGCCATTTCCCCTGTCCAGAGGAGACACAGGGAGGGCACACAAGGATGGAATAGAATCCAGTTGGAAACTGAATTTCAAGCTGGGTGTGGTGGCGCACGCCTTTAATCCTAACACTTGAGAGGCTGAGGATCGCTGTGAGTTCAAGGCCACCCTGAGACTGCATAGTGAATTCCAGGTCAGCCTGAGCTAGAGTGAAACCCTACTTTGAAAAAACAAAACAAGCAAGCAAACAGCAACAACAACAAAAAAAATCACATGAAATACCAGAAAAAAAAATAGCTTATCTGGAATTTAAATTTAACTGGCCTGTTAGCCTTTTACCTGGCAGGGGCCATGGACTGGTAATTGGGATGAGAAGAAGGGTGGTGAGTACAGGGTGAATCATCTCTGGCTCTCTGCAGCCTGAGTCAGTTGGGCTTCACCTGGCATTTCGCCTCTTCCAGGCAGCCTCCTGGCCTGTGAGCCACGCTGCTGCTGCCACTTGCTTTTGTCCCGGTCCGGTCCATCACTGCCAGCTCGAATCATCCTTCTACTTACTCCTTGCCTCTAAGCAGCCGCTCGAGGTGTCCTGGAGTCATTCCTTGTGTGTGAGCCCCGTGTCCTCTTTGCATGGCTAGCAGCCAGGGCTGGGTGTCCCATTGCAGGCAGTGGGTGTAGCGTGTGCCGAGGCGGTGGGTCTTCCTTGCCTGGCTGGTGGCTGAGTGGCAGCGTTGCTCTTACATAATCAGTTTCTCTCCTCCTTCTTTTTCCAGAGCCAGACTTCACACTGAGCAGCTGCAGTCGGAGAAATCAGAAAAAGCACCACCCAGCCCCAGATTCCGAGGGGCCTGCTGGGGACTCTCTTCTTCCTCCTCCTTGGAGACTCCAAGGCCACTGTCTCACGCCAGCTCCTGGTCTGCCATGGGACTGGCAGCCGCCGCCCCCTGGCTGTCCTCCGCCCTGCCAAGCAGATAGGGTAGCTGGTGCTCCAGAAGCACCTGCCTCCTCCCTGCCTGGGCCAGCCCTTCCCTGACTTGGTGGCCACCTTTGCTGACCTGAGGCCATGTAGGCCCTGGCTCAGGTCTCTGTGGATGTGCGCTGGGGACATCACCTCTGCTCTCAGGGGGAATCCAGTACACCAACATGCCCTTGGAACTTGCCTGGCTGCACTGTGAGTACTGAGGGGGTCCTTGGGGTCCCTGCCCCGGGAGGTCTCACCTTTACTGTAACCGTGGCAACCAAGGTGTTCTTACTGGTGAGAAGTTGAGATGCTTCTTAGCTGGGCTGCAGAGTAGCCTTGGAGATGGGGACTCCATGGCTGCTCTCTGTGCTGTCTATCTCTGACCTCAGGCTTGGAATGCAGGCTGGGTGGGCACAGTGTGGCACAAACAAGAACCGGGGTGGGTGACAGCTTCTCACCTCTCTAGACTCCTTGTTGCTGGGGAACAGGGTGGGGGGAGTGGTGGCAGGAAGTGGATTTCCACCCTCCTGGGTGTGGCCAGCGGGGGTGGGAGAGGCAGGGACCCAGACACAACACATGGGACAGGTCCTGACAGTGGCAGCCTGTTCCCTTCTATCACCTTCCCTCTGTAATAGGAGAAAATTAAAAAGCAGTTTAAAGGCGAACAGTGTTATCTGTAAAAAGAAAAACAAGTTGAAATGGAGGTAAAGGATCTCAACAGCACTGTGTCCAACCCGGCACAATTCTTTGGCCACCCACTGGGCCAGTGGAGAGTGGCCACCATGACCTCACCTGCCTTGTGTCTCCCCATCTCCACCACCCCACTTGGAGTTAGGTGTCTAGGAACTGTGTGCTGAAGAAATGAATGCAGAGGCTGGAGCCTGCAGGTGCTTCAGAGAAGAGCTGGGTGTACCCTGGCCCTGATGGAGACCCACTGCAAAAGGTGGAGATGTTCAGAATGGGTGAAGGGCCTGTCCAGACCCAGTGCTCGGGAAGTTCCATGTCTTGAGGAGCAAGGGAAGAAGCATGGGCAAGGTTCCTCTTGAAGCAGACTCCAGGCTGGGGGTGGGGTATTCACACAGGCAGACATAAGTGGGGAACCATGCACGCAAAGGCCCAGTGGCGGGACAGGGAGAGGCCAGGCTGGCAAGGCAGACTGTGCATAGGTTCCAGATTGGCAGGGTCTGCTTTGCCATACAAACTGAGTGGTTGAGGACTTGGAAGAGTAAGGCAGGGCTGTGGCTGGAGGTTACTCCACCTTCGAGGATCAGTCTGGTGGTACATGGAGTCCTTGTTGCAGTGACCTGGGAGTGGCTAGGAGAGGTGGGTTAATTCCACAGGGAAAACGAGAATGGAAAGGCATAGTGGTGGGGCTCCAGGGAGCAGCTCTCAGGGCTAGCTTGGGGGATAGGACAGGCAATGCAGGAACTACCTAGCAGAAAGGCTGGAGGACCTGGGAGACGTTGGACTATCATAACATATCATCACAAATTGGTAACTTTGATCAACAGAAATGTACTGTCTTGGGATGGAGAGATGGCTCAGCATTTGCCTGCAAAGCCTAATAACCCAGGTTTGATTCCCCAGTGCCCACGTAAAGTCAGATACACAAAGTAGTGCATGCATCTAGAGTTCCTTTGCAGCTGCTATAGGCCCTGGTGTGACCTCTCTCTCTGCTTGCAAATTAATTAATTAATTAAATTTTAAAAATGTACTGTCTCCAAGTTCCAGGGACCACAAGTCTGAAGTTGGGGTGTCATAGGATTGCCATGGTCTCTGAAGGCTTTGAGGAAGGGTCCTTCCTGCTTCCGGTGGTTCCTGAGTTCCTTGGCTTGTGGCAGCATTGCTTTTCACCCCCACCCCCATCTGCACTCTTTCCCTTTGTGTTTTCTTTCTACCCAGACACTTGTTGTGTTCAGGGCCTTCCTTGAGCCCAGGATGCTTTCATCAGCCACACCTGAAAGACTATTTCCAAGTAGTCACACTCTGAGGCTCCAGGTAGATGAAAATTTTGGGGGGCGGGGAGGGGGAGAATGCTATCCAACTCATTATACAGGCTCAGAGGGAGGGCCCTGATTCTCCTTCTCTCTCTCTCTCTCTCTCTCTTTTTAAATATTTTATTTTATTTGTTTATGAGAGAGAGAGAGAGAGAGAGAGAGAGCGAATGGGTGCACCAGGGCCTCCAGCCACTGCAAACGAACTCCAGATGCATGTGCCACTATGTGCGTCTGGCTTACGTGGGACCTGGAGGATCAAACAGGCTTTGCAGGCCTGCACCTTAACCACTAACCATTTCTCCAGCCCTCTCCTATCTTATTAGCTCCCTGGCCTGTGCTGGCCAGGGTCAGTGGGACACTGGCTGTGTGGCTTCTGAGGTACAAAGTATGGGGGTGACAGTTGGAGTATGGGAGGCAGAGGTAGGAGGATCGCCGTGACCCTACCTCAAACCCCTCACCCCATTAAAAAAATCTCTTTTTTTGTTTGTTTTTTTTGAGGTGGGGTCTCACTCTAGCCCAGGCTGACCTGGAATTCACTATGTAGTCTTAGGGTGGCCTCGAACTCACAGCGATCCTCCTACCTCTGCCTCCCAAGTGCTGGGATTAAAGGCATGCGCCACCACTCCCAGCCAAGATTCTTATTTTTATGTGAATTCCTGTAGATACCGAGAGACAACCTTACAAGTGTTTCTCTAGGTCCATAGCTCTTAGAGTGTACCTGGACCAATGGCCATAGCTTTACCTGAGAGCCTGCTTCAGAGGCACCACCCCCACATACAACCTGATAGATCAGAGATGAGGAGTGGGGCTGGGACATTGGTTACATAGCTCCACTGCTGGAGGGCAATCCCCAGACTCAAATGTGATGTGCTCAGTCCATAAGGGCAGCATTTCAGCTCCACATATCAAGGCTTGGTGGTCTGGTGAGGTTATGCGTGGATAGGCGGTGCTGGTATATACGGGGCTGGGGAAGGTTTGCAGTGTGAGGAAACACCCAGGGTGAGGCAGAGCAGGAGCAAAAGCCTCTGGTGATCACAGGAATGATTTCCATCTGCAGCAGTGGGTGCCAAGCTGAGAGGCTTTCTGACTTAGGAACAATTCTGTGTCAAATACGCAGCCTATGTCAAAGGGGCCAATACAGATTGCATTCCTACAGCCCAGTGCTGTGTTGGGTACACAGGAAGAGAGAGAAAGGAAGTGCAAGACAGATCACTGCAAACTTGTCACTTTGCAAAAATGTGTCACTGTTGGTGGGGAAGGGCAAGTGGTTGTGACCTACATGGAAGGTAGGGTTGAGTACACCTGAGAACCTGAGATGAGGGAAGGTGCTCCTCGTGAGGGGTGCAGTGAGTGTGAGGGTTCAGCAGCAGGATGCAACAAAGTGAGCCTGGAGAATGAGGAGTGATGGAATGGAGAGCGTGGTCCAGGCCAGTGCGGGTATAAGGGCAAAAGTCTTCAAGGTGGCAAGAACTGAGTAGAACAGGTACATGAGGACAATGACTCAGCCTGCCTTGTTCTCTTTGCCCACCCCCGCCCCCTCTCCAAAAAAAGCATAGGCTGAGGCTGGAGAGTGGCTTAGCGGTTAAGGCAAATGCCTGCAAAGCCAAAGGATCCTGGTTCGACTCTCCAGGACCCACGTTAGCCAGATATACAAGGGGGCACATGCATCTGGAGTTCGCCTGCAGTGGCTGGAGGCCCTGGTGCTCCCATTCTCTCTCTCTCTCTTTCTGCCTCTTTTTCTCTCTCAATAAGTAAAATAAATAAAAAAAAAAAAAAAGCATAGGCTGGGGTGATGGCTCCGTAGGTAAAAGTGCTTGCTGTGTAAGCATGAGGACCCGAGTTCAAGTCCTCAGCACCCGTATAAATGCTGGGAATGATTGTGCACGCCTGTAATCCCAGCACTGGGGAGGTGAAGGCTGGAGTCCTTGGAGTTCACTAGCTAGGTAGTATAGCCAAACTAGAGAGCTCTAGGTTCAGCAGGAGACTCTACTTCAAAGAATAAGGTGGAGAGGGACTGAGAAAATACACATGTGAACGCATGCCTGCACACACATGCTCACATATACATACTAATAAACACACATTTACATGCAAAAGCAGAGGCTAATTACTGCTTCTGACTATGATAATTGACACTGCTTATAGAACATAAAAAATGTCCTACAAAATATAAAGATGAGCATAAAAATACCTCACAAAAGTTTGGCATATTTATTTCTACCACACTTCCCAGACATATATATGTAAACAATTAGCAAAATTCAAATCCTTCTATGATTTGCATAGTATTGGATCATGCTCCCTATATCTTAAGCATTTTCTCATCACATAAGCTATCAAAAGCACTCTTTGTCAATGACCTTTTTTTGGTAGGGTCTTACTCTAGCCTAGGCTGATCTAAAACTCACTCTGTAGCTCTAGGCTGGCTTTGAACTCACAATGATACTCCTACCTCTGCCTCCTGAGTGCTGGGATTAAAGGCATGTGCCAGGGCTGGAGAGATGGCTTAGTGGCTACGGCGGCTGCCTGCTAAGCCTAAGAATGCTGGTTCCAATGTCCAGCGGTTCCAATCTCCAGATCCCACGTTTAGCCAGATGCAGTGACGCAAGGGCACAATGCCGTACTTGCCCACAAGGGGGCGCACGCATCTGGATTTCGTTCACAGCAGCTGAGAGACTGCTGGCGCGCCCATCTCTGTCTCCCTCTCCCTCTCTGTCTATCTCTCTCTCTCCAAAAATAAATAAAAAAAAAATTTAAAGGCATGTGCCACCTGACAACAATGTGCTTTTATTTATTTTTTTAATTTAATTTAATTTTATTTAATTTAATTTTATTTTATTGACAACTTCTTTAATTGTAGACAATATCCCATGGTACTTCCCTCCCTCCCCCCCCCACTTTCCCCTTTGAAACTCCACTCTCCATCATATCCCCTCCCCCTCTCAATCAGTCTCTCTTTTCATTCTGATGTCATGATCTTTTCCTCCTATTATGATGGTCTTGTGTAGGTAGTGTCAGGCACTGTGAGGTCATGGATATCCAGGCCTTTTGTGTCTGGAGGAGCACATTGTAAGGAGTCCTACCCTTCCTTTGGCTTTTACATTTTTTCCGCCCCCTCTTCTGCAATGAACCCTGAGCCTTGGAAGGTGTGTTTGAGATGTTTCAGTGCTGAGCACTCCTCTGTCCCTTCTTCTCAGCACCACGGTGCCTTCTAAGTCATCCCAAGATCACCACCATCTGAAGAGAAGCTTCTCTAACCAAAAGTGAGAGTAGCATTAATATATGGGTGTGGACATTAAGAGAAGTGCTTACTGGGCAGTTTGGTGAGCATAGTATATACATTTAGTGAGACACCAGCAGACATTACACGCTTAGGGCTCAAAAGAAATTTTTTTTATTTTGAGACACTCCAGCCCAGGCTGTCCTGGAACTCACTATGTAGCCAAGGCTGGCCTCAAACCCAAAGTGATCCTTCTGCCTTAGGCTCCCCAGTGCTTGGATTACAGGCATGAGCTACCACGCCTGGCAATAATGTGATATTTATTGGCTATATTCATTATTGTAAAATACCTTGGCCATTTACAGATTGTCACTATTATAGAATAATGCTGCAGTGTAAGCCTTTGTCCATAAACCTTGTGGTTTTGTCTCTCTTTCCTGCTTGCCTTTCAGTTTATGAGTTTAGGAGGTCAGAGTCTCGACATTTGTAAGGATTAGTGGGTCAAAGGCTGTGGACTTTATGAAATCCATTTTGGTATTAGATTTGCCAAAGTAGTTTCCAGCCTCAGTATTTTGGCAACATCAAGGATTGTTGAAACAAAATAAAAAATCATATCCATGTCAAAGGGGAAAACACTGGTTTCCTTTTTTAAAAAATATATTTATTCAGCCAGCCATGGTGGCGTACGCCTTTAATTCCAGCACTTGGGAGGCTGAGGTAGGAGGATTGCCTTGAGTTTGAGGCCACCCTGAGATGACATAGTGAATTTCAGGTCAGCCTGGACTAGAGCAAGACTCTACTTCAAAAAACAAAAACAAAAATAAAAACAAAACAAAAAAAACAACAACAAAACCACACACACACACACACACACATATGTATGTATGTATGTATGTATGTATGTATGTATGTATGTATGTATGTATGTTTAGGACAGAGAAAATGAGGCAGACAGAGAGAGAAAGAGAGAGACAGAAAGAGGTAAAAGAGGTAAAGTATTGGTGTGTTGGTGTGCCAGGGCCTTCTGCTGCTATAAACGAACTCCATATACACGCGCCATTTTGTTGTTTATCTGGCCTTACCCGGGTACTAAGGAATCGAAACCGGGCCATTGCAAGCAAGTGCTTTTAACCACTGAGCCATCTCTCCAACTCATGGTTCCTTCCTTCCTTCCTTCCTTCCTTCCTTCCTTCCTTCCTTCCTTCCTTCCTTCCTTCCTTCCTTCCTTCCTTCCTTCCTTTCCTTCTTTCTATTTTTTAGGGGTGGGGTGGTGGAGTGGTGGTTGGTGGGGTGGTGGTGGTGTCTTTTTTGTTTTTTTGAGGTAGGGTCTCTCTCTAGCCCAGGTTGACCTGGAATGCATTATGTAGTCTCAGGCTGGCCTCTAATTCATAGCGATCCTCTTACCTTAGCCTCCCCAGTGCTGGAATTAAAGGTGTGCACCACCATGCCTGGCCTGGTTTTCTCTTATTTATATATTTATTTGTTTTTAAAATAATTTAAAAATATATTTTATTTTTATTTATTTGAGAGAGAAAGAAGGGAACAGAGAGGGACAGATAGAGAATGACCATGCCAGGGCCTCCAACTGCTGCAAATGAACTCCAGACACATGTACCACATTGTGCATCTGCCTTACATGGGTCCTGGGGAAATTGAACCTGGGTCCTTTGCCTTTGCAGGCAAGTGCATTAACTGCTAAGCCATCTCTCCAGCCCTTAAATAGTTTTTTTTTTTTTTTTTTGTTTTTTCAAGGTAGGGTCTTGCTCTAACTCAGGCTGACCTGGAATTCCCTATGTAGTCTCAGAGTGGCCTCAGACTCAAAGTGATCCTCCTACCTCTGCCTCCTGAGTGCTGGGATTAAAGGCATGTGCCACCACACCTGACTCCTTAAATAACTTAAAAAATATATTTATTTTTATTTATTTATTTGAGAGAGAAAGAGGCAGATAGATAGATAGATAGATAGATAGATAGATAGATAGATATGATAGATAGAATAGTCACACCAGGACCTCTAGCCACTGCAAATGAACTCCAGATGCATGCGTCACCTTGTGGATCTGGCTTACGTGGGTCCTGGGAAATTGAACCTGGATCCTTTGGGTTTGCAGGCAAGCACCTTAACCATTAAGCCATCTCTCCAGCAACTGGTTTCCTTTTTTAAAAAAATTTATTTGCAAGTGGGGGGTGGTGGGGACGGTTAGGGCCAGGGAATGGGCATGCCAGGACCTCTAGCCACTACAAACAAACTCCAGACTCATGTGCCACTTTTGCATCTGGCTTTATGTACTTGTGGAATCATACCCAGGCCATCAGATTTTGCAAGCAAGTGCCCTTAACCACTGGGACACTTCTCCAGCCCCTGGCTTGCTTTTTGTTTGTTACTTTGACCCTACAGAGCATCTAATTGTTTTTTTTTTTGTTGTTGTTGTTCTTTTAAATTTAATTATTTGCATGCACATGCATGCATGGATGTGTGTGTGTGTGTGTGTGTGTGTGTGTGTGTGTGTGTGTCACGCGCACCAGGGCAGCTACAAACAAACACCAGAAGCTTGCGCTACTTTTTGTGTCTGCTTAAATGGGTGGCTGGAGAATTGAACCCTGGGCCCACAGACTTTGCAAGCAAGCACTTTTAACGACTGAACCATCTTCCCAGCTCTCTATTGTTGCTTTTCAGGCAGAGTCTCACTCTATCCCAGGTTGATCTGGAACTCACTTTGTAGCCCAGACTGACTTGGAATTCAAGATAATACAATGTTCGTCTAATTGGGATTATAGGCATGAACCACCATGCCTGGCTTGCATCTAATTTTTAAAATTATTTTATTTCTTTGCACACTGCAAATACCAGACACTTGCACCACTTTTTGCATCTGGCTTACATGGGTGGCTTGGTCACTGAACCTGGGCTGGCTGGCAGGTTTTGCAAGCAAGCACTTTTAACCACTGAGGCATCTTTCCAGCCCCACATCTAACTGGTTTAATGTCAATTTCTTTCTCTTATTAATGAGATTAATCTTTTGTTTACATCTTGCCTTTTATGTCTTGTTCTTTCTTCTCTCATCCACCTGACTCCTATTTTTATTTATTTTGTGAATTCTCTTAGGTATTTTTTTCTATTCAAAGCATGCAACAATCCCAAAGGCTATTTTGTAGACTACACTGACATCTAGTGGTAAAGACTGGTAAGGTTGTTCAGGTACAGCCAGATTTGCTTAAAGTCCCCGAGCCACGAATGTAGGTAGACAGCTCCTACAGCCTGGCTGGTACATGTAATAGAAAAAAAAAAAAAAAAATCCAAGGTCAGATAGAGCAAGGGGGAAAATAAGCTTTTTTAAACTTTTTTTTTGTTTGTTTTGTTTTTTCGAGGTAGGGTTTCACTCTAGTCCAGGTTGACCTAGAATTCACTATTAGTCTCAGGGTGGCCTTCAACTCACAGTGATCCTTCTACCTCTGCCTCCTGAGTGCTGAAATTAAAGGCCCAGCCTAATAAGCTTTTTACATTTTAAAATGTTTATTTATTTGAGAGAGAGAAAGAGGAAGATACAGAGAATGGGTATACAAGGGCCTTTAGCCACTGTAAACAAACTCCAGGTGCATGCACCACCCTGCGCATCTGGATTATGTGGGTACTGGGGAATCGAACCTGGGTCCTTAGGCTTTGCAGGCAAGCATCTTAACTGCTAAGCTACCTCTCCAGCCCTGTGTCATTTTTTTGGAGGCAGGGTTACACTCTAGCCCCAGACTGACCTAGAACTCACTCTGTAGCTTAGCCTGGCCTTGAACTCACAGCAGTCTTCCTATCTCAGCTTCCTGAGTGCTGGATTTATTTTTAATATTTTTATTATTTATTTATTTATTTGTAAAGAGAAAGAGAGAATGGGCATACCAGGGCCTCCAGCCACTGCAAACAAACTCCAGACACATCTGCCACTTTGTGCATCTGGATTTATGTGGGTATTGGGGAATCAGACTCAGGTCATTAGGCTTTGTAGGCAAGTGCCTCAACCACTAAGCAATCTCTTTAGCCCCCTGAGTGCTGGATTTAAAGGAATGTGCCACAATGCCTGGCCAAAGAGGAGGTATGTTGAGAGTTATAACTAGAATTCATATGTATTTTTTTTTTTTCTACTTAGGGTCTTGCTCTAGCCCAGGCTGACCTGGAATTCACTATGTAGTCTCAGGCTGGCCTTGAACTCACCATGATCCTCTTACCTCTGCCTCCCCAGTCCTGGGATTAAAGGCGTGTTTCAGCATGGTTGACCAAAGAGTTATTTTGAGAGTTATAACTGGAATTCATATGTGAATTTTTTTTTTTTTTTTTCTGAGGTAGGGTCTCACTCTAGCTCAGGCTGACCTGGAATTCACTATGTAGTCTCAGGGTGGCCTTGAACTCATGGCGGTTCTCCTACCTCTGCCTCCCAAGTGCTGGGATTAAAGGCATATACCACCACACTTGGCTATATGTGAATCTTTACATGGAAAATCCAGCTACATGTTTTGAAAACATGTCACCTCTAGAAGAAGGAATGAGGTTGTCCTGGAAGGAAAGTTGTGCTGGTCCCATGGTTCAGGAGCTAAGGAGAGCCTGAAGACCAGCCTCCTGGGAATTCTGTTGGTTAAAAGTTGGATGTCCTTACTATTATGGAGCTTAAACCCTGGGACAACATTCAGATTCTAGTTGGCATGGCCTCCCTTAGGACTTTGTGCACCTGCTGTTGCCTTTCCCATGAGTACTTGTCACCTTTGAATGTGGGTGATGGCTGAATTCAGCTATGCACACCAGGGGCAGTGGGGACACAGTGCCTGGTGCTCATGGGCTCTTGTTGGGTGTGGTCCACAGGTCTTGGGATCCTCCTTGGCATGGCCTTGGGGAACGAGAGTTTGGAGATGTGGCCTATGACTCAGGATAAGGAGTGTGATGTTACGGGCTATCTGCGGGTCAAGCTGCAGTACAAGAACCGGCTTCAGTACATGGTAACCACATGGGCACCACTGTAGCCTTGTTCCCAAGCCCCATGGCTTGCTTGGAACAGGGCTATGGACTTTCATCTCCCCTACCTGGGAAATACCAGCCCCAATGTTACCATAGCTCCCTTTCCACCTTGTTTTTATTTAAAATATTTTATTTATTCATTTGAGAGAGAGAAAGACAGAGAGACAGAGAAAGAAAGTGGGTATGGGTGTGCCAGGGTCTTTTGCTACTGTAAATGAACTTCAGATGCATGCAACACTTTTGGGAACAAAGATTTGCAGGCTTTGCAAGAAAGTGCCTTTAACTGCTGAGCCATCTCTCCAGCCCTTCTTGCCACTTTTTTTTTTTTTTTAACTATTTATTTATTAGAGACAGAGAGAGGGAAAGAGAGAGAGGAAGAATGGGCGCACCAGAGCCTCTAGGCATTGCAAACGAACTCCAAATGCATGTGCCCTCTTGTATCTGGCTTATGTGAGAACTGGAGAATTGAACTGGGATCCTTTGGCTTTGCAGGCAAACGCCTTAACTGTTAAGCCATCTCTCCAGCCCCCCCCCTTTTTTTCTAGGTAGGGTCCCACTGAAGCCCAAGCTGGTCTGGAATTCACTACGAAGTCTCAGCCTGGCCTCAAACTCATGGTGATCCTCCTACCTCTGCCTCCTGAGTGTTCAGATTAAAGGCATGCACCACCACACCCAGCTTTCTTACCCATTTTTAAAATATATTTATTTTAGAGGGAGAAAGAATGAGAGAACAAGAAAGAGAGAGAGAATTGGCACTCCAGGGCCTCCTGGCATGGCAACAACAACAACAACATGTGCCACTTTGTGCATCTGGTTTTATATGGGTACTGGGTAGTCAAACCTGGGCCATCAGGCTTTGCAAGCACTTAACCACTGAGCCATCTTTCCAGCCCTCCACCTGTTTTTCACTATCTAATCAATGTGTTTGGTCTGTGCTTATCCCCTTCCACTCTTTCAGCATATCCCAGGGTCCCAGCTCTCCTTTCTTTTTTTTTTTTTTTCTCACTCTAGCCAAGATTGATCTGGAACTCACTCTGTAGTTCCAGATTGGCCTTGAACTCACAGCACTCGTTCTATCTCTGCCTCCCATGTGCTGGTATTTAAGGTGTGCACCACCACACCTGGCTGTTGTACTTTTTTTTTTTAAATTTGAGAGAGAGAGAGACAGATAGAGAATGGGTGTGCCAGGGCCTCTCAGCCGCTGTGAACTAACTCCAGATGTGTGCCCCCTTGTGCACATGTGAGACATTGCATGCTTGCATCACTTTGAGTCTAGCTAAGCTTGGGACCTGGAGAAGCGAATGGGCATTCTTAGGCTTCGCAGGTAGGTGCCTTCACTGCTAAGCCATCTCTCCAGCCCTGTTGTATTTTTTTTTAATGAAATTTTTTTTATTGACAACTTCTATACTTACATACAAAAAACGTATGATATATTTCCCTCCCCTCCCCTCCCCCATCTGTTGTATTTTTTGATGCAGTATCATTATGTAGCCCAGGATAGTTTTAAACTTGAGCTCTTTCTGCTTCAGCCTCCCAAGGTTGGGTTTCTAGGCATACACTACCATGCTCAGCTCTGTTGTTTGAGCTGGGGAAATGGCTCAGTTAATAAAGTGCTTGCCATGCAAGCCTGAGTACCTGGGTTTGGATCACCAGAACCCATGTAAAGCTGGATGCCGTAGTGGGTATCTGTAAACCCCATGTGCCTATGGTAAGATGGGAGGTAGACTGGAGAATCTGATAGAAGGGCACACACACACACACACACATACACACACACACAAAGATAATCTATTGAAAATGGCTTCACTTGCTATACAAAGGATCCATTGAAAGTGTACACCTCATTGGTGCTTAGTGTGTTCACAGAGTTTGCAGCTGTTACCTTGGTAAACTTAAAACACATTTCCCTCACTCCCAAAGTAACATGTCTTCCATAGAGTCCTGGGCCCATGCCTTGGACTTGAAACTTCTGAATTACCCGTGCCTCAGTGGAAAGTCTTTAGTCCAGTTGGCCAGGGCTATCTTCTCAGTAGAGGACACCTCTGTCATCACACTGCCCGGCTGGGCTCCTCTCCTATGCCAGTATTCACCCAGGGAGCCGAGTGCATTGCTTTCTGCTTCTGACCTCATGGTTTTTCCCAATCCTCCCTAGAAACACTACTTCCCTATCAACTACAGGATCAGCGTGCCTTATGAAGGGGTGCTCAGAGCTGCCAACATCACCAGGCTGGTGAGGATCTTTCTTGAGCTGGGGAGTCCCCTGCTCACGATGCCCTGTGGGTCCCAGCCCCAGAGGTTGATGGGGTGGAAGGCTGCTGAACAGCTGGCCAGGGGCATTTCCTCTGCCATTGAAACAAGCTCTCTTGTGACTGAGGCTCAAGGCTGACTGCTGTCCACAGTGGTTGCCTATCGTTACTCCCATGTAGGGGCATGCCCCAGGGGTGGGAGGCAGTCACTGCTCAGAGGCCTATGTCTGCGGATTCCAGTGATTTCTCTTGTCCCTGCAGCAGAGGGCCCGGGTGAGTGAGCGCGAGCTGCGGTATCTGTGGGTCTTGGTGAGTCTCAACGCCACCGAGTCAGTGCTGAACGTGCTGCTTGAGGGCCACCCATCCTGGAAGTACCTGCAGGAGGTTCAGACGTTGCTGGAGAATGTTCAGCAGGTTCAGCAGAGCCTCATGGTGAGCCAGGTGTGTGAGTGTGCCTCTGACCGGTGCAGCCAAAGTTCTGGCATGTTCTGAGGACATGAGAGAAATGGAGGATGGGTGCAGGAAAAGGAATGTGGGGAAGTAGGAGGTACTGAGATGAGTCATACAGGTGGGCTGGGCTGGGGAGTGGGAGATGCCTGAGTCTGTTTATTCAGGTGTTTCTGTCTCTCGTTCTTTTATTTATTTACTTTGGGTGGATGTATAGTTTGTGTGGTATGTGTGCATATGTGTGTACCTCATGCATATGTGTGTAGAGGCCATAGCAGGATGCTGGGTGTCCTCCTCTATTGCACTTTGTCTTTTCTTAAGATAGTCTCTTACTGAACCTGGACCTCACTTTTAGTTATTTATTTATTTATTTTTGGACCACACTTTTTTTTTTTTTTTTTTTTTTTGGTTTTTTGAGGTAGGGTTTCACTCTGGTCCAGGCTGACCTGGAATTAACTATGTAGTCTCAGGGTGGCCTCAAACTAATGGCAGTCCTCCTACCTCTACCTCCCAAGTGCTGGGATTAAAGGCGTGTGCCACCACACCCGGCTACATTTTTTTAAGATTAAAAAAATTTTGTTTGTTTATTTATTTATTTGAGAGCGACAGACAGAGAGAGAGAAAGAGGCAGGTAGACAGAGAGAGAATGGGCATGCCAGGGCCTCCAGCCACTGCAAACAAACTCCAGATGCATGCTTCTCCTTGTGTATCTGGCTTACGTGGGTCCTGGGGAATCGAACCTTGAACCGGGTTCCTTAGGCTTCATAGGCAAGTGCTTAACTGCTAAGCCATCTCTCCAGCCCCGGACCTCACTTTAAAAAAGCATTTTGTTTATTTATTTGCAAGGAGAGAGAGAAAGAGAGGGAGGGAGAGAGAGAGAATGGGCATACTAGGGCCTTCAGCTGCTGCAAACAAACTCCAGATGCACCATCTTGTGCATCTGGCTTATATGGGTACTGGAGAAGCAAGCCTGGGTCCTTAAGCTTCACGGGCAAATGCCTTATCCACTAAGCCATCTCTCTCTCTCTGTTTTTAAATTTTTGTTTATTTATTTTATTTATTTATTTGAGAGTGACAGACAGAGAGAGAAAGAGACAGATAGATAGAGAATGGGCACCAGGGTCTCCAGCCACTGCAACAGAACTCCACATGCATGCGCCACCTTGTGCATCTGGCTTATGTGGGTCCTGGGGAGTCGAGCCTCAAACTGGGGTCCTTAGGTTTCATTGGCAAGTGCTTAACCACTAATCCATCTCTCCAGGCCTCCTCCTTTTTTTTTTTTTGTTTTTTCAAGGTAGGGTTTCACTCTAGTGCAGGCTGACCTGGAATTCACTATGTAGTCTTAGAGTGGCCTTGAGCTCACAGTGATCCTCCTACCTCTGCCTCCCAAGTGCTGGGATTAAAGGGGTGCGCCACCACGCCCGGCTTCTGCCTTGGTTTTTATGTGAGTGCTGGCATTTCCACCCAGTTTACTTATTTATTTATTTTATTAACAACTTCCATAATTGTAGATAATATCCCATGGTAATTTCCTCCCTCCGCCCACTCCACCCAGTTTTTAAAAAAAGCACCTTTATTTATTTGCAAGCATAGAGATACAGGAGAGAGAGAAAGAGAGAGAGAGAGAGAGAGAAATCAATGGGTGTGCCAGGCTCTTCAGCTGCTGCAAACTAACTCCAGATGTGTGCTCCATCCTGTGCATCTGGCTTTGCCAGGGTACTGGGGAATGGAACCTGGGTCCTTATGCTTTACAGGCAAGCACCTCAACTGCTAAGCCATCTCTCCAGCCCTACCCATTTTTTTTTTTGTTCTGTTTTCCAAGGTAGGGTCTCACTCTAGCTCAGGCTGACCTGGAATTCACTATGTAGTCTCAGGGTGGCCTTAAACTCTTGGTGATCCTCCTACCTCTGCCTCTCAAGTGCTGGGATTAAAGGCATGTGCCACCACGCCCAGCCCTACACAAATTTTTGCTGTTTATTTATTTATTTATTTATTTATTTATTTATTTATTTATTTGAGAGAGAGAGAGAAAGAGGCAGATAGATAGAATGGGTGCACCAGGGCCTCCAGCCATTGCAAACAAACTCCAGATGCATGCGCCCCTTTGTGCATCTGGCTTACTTGGGACCTGGGGAATTGAGCCTTGAATCGGGGTCCTTAGGTTTCAGAGGCAAGTGATTAACTGCTAAGCCATCTCTCCAGGCCCCCTACCCAATTTTTTATGTGGTGCTGAGCTAGTTCCTTAGCTCCTTTTTTTTTTTTTTTTCTTTCTTTCTTTCTTTCTTTCTTTCTTTCTTTCTTTCTTTCTTTTTTTTTTTTTTTTTTTTTTTTTTTTTTTTCGAGATAGGGTCTTGCTCTAGCCCAGGCTGACCTGGAATTCACTATGTAGTCTCAGGGCAGCCTTGAACTCTCCGGGATCCTCCTACCTCTCTGCCTGCCTCCAAATGCTAGGATTAAAGGCGTGCGCCACCATGCCCAGCTCTATTCTTGATATAAATTGTGTTATTTATTTTTTTTGAGGTAGGGTCTCACTCTAGCTCAGGCTGACCTGGAATTCACTATGTAGTCTCAGGGTGGCCTCAAACTCATGGCAATTCTCCTACCTCTGCCTCCTGAGTGCTGGGACTAAAGGCGTGTGCCACAATTGACCTTCCTTTTTTTTTTTTTTTTTTTCTTTTTGAGGTAGTGTTTCACTGTAGCCCAGGCTGACCTGGAATTCACTATGTAGTCTCAAGGTGCCTTCAAACTCATGGTGATTCTCCTACCTCACAGCAATCCTCTTACCTCAGCTTCCTGAGTGCTGGGATTAAAGGCATATATCACCTCACCTTGTCCCTCCTTTTTTTTGACAGAGTCTCAGTGTGAGGCCCTGACACTGGCTTTTAGGCAAGCCAGGGAATCCTCTGGCTCCATTTCTGCATCTGAGAAAGGAGGATCCTCTAAGAGAGGGATGTAGAAGATGGAGAAAAAAAATAAATAAAAACTCATTCAGTCAGGGTGGAAGCACATGCTTTAATCCCAGCACTCAGGAGGCTGAGGTAGGAGAATTGCTGTGAGTTTGAAGCCAGTCTGGGGCTACATAGTGAGTTTCAGATAAGCTTGGGCTAGAGTGAGACTCTACCTAAAAAAGAAAGAGGGATGGGAGGGAAGAAGAGGTGGCATACAGGGGATTTTTACGACACTGAAACTATTCTGCATAATATGATAATAGTGGATGCCTGACATTATGCCTTTGTCAAAACTCGTGCAATCAAAATAGAAGAGAGACTAGTTGGAAAGAAGGGATTCAGTGGAGAGGAGGTTGGGAGGGGGAAAAGGGAGGGTGATGAGAAGGGATTATAACCATGGTATACTGTCTATATTTATTGAAATTGTTAGCAGTTTAAAAATTAAAATACTGCCGGGCGTGGTGGCACATGCCTTTAATCCCAGCACTCGGGAGGCAGAGGTAGGAGGATCGCCGAGAGTTCGAGGCCACCCTGAGACTACATAGTTAATTCCAGGTCAGCCTGGACCAGAGTGAGACCCTACCTCGCAAAACCAAAAAAAAAAAAAAAAAAAAATTAAAATACTGAGCTGGAGAGATGGCTTAGTGGTTAAGGTTTAATTCTCCAGGACCCACATAAGCCAAATGCACAAGGTGGCGCATGCATCTGGAGTTCATTTGAAGTGGCTGGAGGCTCTGGCGCACCCATTCTCTTTCTCTGCCTCTCTCTCTCAAATAAATAAAAATAAAATATAAAAAAATTAAAATACTCATGTAACACAGAGGGCGAATTAATGACTATAACTTTGGTCCAAAAATATAGCAAAAAAATAACTAAAAGAGAGGGCTGGAGAGATGGCTTATCGATTAAGGTGCATGCCTGCGAAGCCTAAGGATCCAGGTTTGATTCTCCAGGTCTCACGTAGGCCAGATGCACATGCTGGCACATGTGTCTGGAGTTTGTTTGCAATGGTTAGAGGCCCTGGCATGCCCATTCTCCTTCTATCTCTCTGTCTCAAATAAATAAAAAATAAATCTTTTAAAAAGCAACTAAAGGAAAAGGAAAGCTAGGCATGTTGCTACATACCTGTAATTTCAGTACTCAGGAGACTGAGGCAAAAGGATGGTAAATTCCAGGTTATCTTGGGTACACAGTAAGGCCCTGTCTAAATAAAAACATTAGCCGGGCCTGGTGGTGCACGCCTTTAATCCCAGCGCTCGGGAGGCAGAGGTAGGAGGATCGCTGAGAGTTCAAGGCCACCCTGAGACTACATAGTTAATTCCAGGTCGGCCTGGACCAGAGTGAGACCCTACCTCACAAAACCAAAACCAAAACCAAACAAACAAAAAACACATTAACAGAAGAGGTTTATTTTGCTCAGTAGGGTTCACTCGAGGCCTTGTACATCCTTTATAAAACCCGAGCTTTGCTGGGTGTGGTGGTGCACGACTTTAATCCCAGCACTTGGGAGGCAGAGGTAGGAGGATCACTGAGAGTTCAAGGCCACCCTGAGATTATAGAGTGAATTCCAGGTCAGCCTGAGCTAGAGTGAGACCCTACCTCGAAAAACCAAAACAAACAAACAAACAAACAAACAACAACAACAACAAAAAAAAAAACCCCAAAAAATCACCGAGCTGTAAGCTGTAAACTGGGCTGCTGCTGCCTGCTTGGAATCCCAGGAGGACCACTGTAAATAGGAGACCGTCCTGGAGGACATAGTGAATTCCCAGCCAGCACAGGTTACAAAGCAAGATCTTGCCTCAGTCCATAAAGTGCTTGTCTTGCAAGCATGAGGACACGAGTTTCATCCTTAGAACCTATGTAAGAATGCTGGCTTTGGTGGCATGCTTTTGTAATCCCAGCACTGGGGAGAGAGACAGGAGAATCCTTGGGGTTCAATAGCTAGCCAGCCTAGCCTAATTGGCAAGCTCCAGGCTAATGAGGCACTGTCTCAAAAAAAAAAAAAGTGGATGTCATTCTTGAGATATGACACTTTAGGGTTGTCCTCTGGCCTCCACATGCATGTGCACACATATGCAGCTACACACATGTGCATCCCCAGACTTCAACACATATAAACATGCCCCCACACAAACACCCAAACTAAAACCAACAGAAAAAAACCCTGGGCTGGAGAGATGGCTTAGCAGTTAAGGTGCTTACCTGAAAATCCAAAGGACCCTGGTTCTATTCCCCGGGACCCATGTAAGCCAGATGCTCAAGGTAACTCGTGCATCTAGAGTTCATTTCCAGTGGCTGGAGGCCCTGGTGCACCCATTCTCTTCTCTCTATTTGCCTTTAATCCCAGCACTTGGCAGGCAGAGGTAGGAGGATCATTGTGAGTTTGAGGCCACCCTGAGACTATGTAGTGAATTCCAGGTCAGCCCAGCCTGGGCCAGAATGAGACCCTACCTTGAAAAATCGAAAGAAGAAAGAAAGAAAGAAAGAAAGAAAGAAAGAAAGAAAGAAGAGAAAGAAACCCCTGAGTCATAACAGGGATGATCATGTGCCCAAGCAGGGCTGCTCCTCCATCAACCCTCCTTAGGCCCCTGGTGCACACCTGCTGCCTGCTCAGCCAGCTGCCTGGCTTCCTCAGTCCAAGCAGAACATCTGACACCAAGTGTGAGCTTCCGCTGATGAAAGGGCTCAGGGACCAGCAACTGTTTTTGCAGCTGTCTAGAACTGCTCCTGGGTCGGCTTTCTCAGTTTCTGCCAAAAAGGCCTCAGGAATTGTCTCTTTTGTGCTCATGGACAAGATGGATGCCACAGGCACAGTGATCCACTCTGAGGAAGACACTTTGCCCTTGCTTTACCCGCAGAGCGGGCTCTGAGAGGCTCGTGGGAGCTGGAGCTTGGGGAGGAGGATATGAAGGCCTTAGCCCTTCCCACCTGGACCTGGCCTCTTATGACTCAAGTCTTGCACAGATAAATGTTTTTCCTATTCAGATGTAGCCAGTTTTGTCCCTTACTGCCATCCCATTGCTGGGGTTGAACCCAGGTCCTTGTGGATAGAAGGTGCATACTTCCTCTATCACTGAGCTGCACTCGCAGCCCTGCAGGCAGCTTTTAAAATTCTCTTCTTGGGCTGGGGAGATGGCTCAGCAAATAAAAGCACTCACTGCAAGCATGAGGGCCTGAGACCACCTGAGTTCTATTCCCCACTCACTTAAACAGGTAGGTGTGGCCACAGGTGGTAGGATCTCCAGTCCTGTATGGAGTACAGATTGGAGACTCTCTGGGGCTCATGAAAACCATAGCTCCGCATTCAGAGAGAGACTCCATCTCAAAGAAATGTGCAGATACACTCGATGTTCTCTGAACAAACAAATCAGACCAAATAAGTTCCTCCATTGGGTTGGGGATGTAGCTCAGTGCTAGAGTGCTTGCCTAGCAATTGTGAGGCCTTGAGTTCAACCCCCAACTCTGGAACAAAGTTTATTTTAACTGAGTGGACTTTCTGGGTCATGTGGTGGCTCTAGGTTAAATTTTTGAGAAATTGCCAGATGTTTGTTTCTGGTGGATTTTTGGGGGGGGGTGGGGTGTAGGGAAGGGGGTTAGCTTCTACTTTAGTTTTCTTTTCTTTTCTAGCCTAGGTTGACCTGGAATTCACTATGTAGTCTCAGGGTGGCCTTGAACTCATGATGATCCTCCTGCCTTTGCCTCCTGAGTGCTGGGATTAAAGGTATGTGCCACCACACATGGCTAGTTTTCTTTTTCTTTTAGTGTAGTTTCTTTTTTCAAATGTGGAAATGTGCAGTTCTCCTCCATCAGCCTCATGAGTGTTGGAGTTACAGATGTACACAACTACTTTCAGCTTCAGGCTTTTTCTGTGTGAAGTTTTTGGAAGAAATTTGCTGTCTTCTGTCCCAACTTTGAGCGTTTCTGGCAGCACAGTGGCTCTGGATGCTCTGCTGGTCATCAGGGCAGCTCAGTTCTCCCTGGATAGGGAGTGGGTGGTGAATTGGGCCTCCTTTCCTTTCTATTATTCCACCTTTGAGGATAGCTTTTTTCCTCTTCCTTCCTTCTTTCTTTCTCTTTCTTTCTTTCTTTCCTTCTTTCTTTCTTCTTTCCTTCTTTCTTTCTTTCTTTTTTTAAAAGTTTTTTTATTTTTTATTTTATTTTATTTTTTTGGTTTTTTGAGGTAAGGTCTCACTCTGGCCCAGGCTGACCTGGAATTAACTATGTAGTCTCAGGGTGGCCTTGAACTCATGGCAATCCTACCTCTGCCTCCCGAGTGCTGGGATTAAAGGCGTGCACCACCATGCCCGGCCCATTTATTTTTTCTTTCTTTCTTTCTTTCTTTCTTTCTTTCTTTCTTTCTTTCTTTCTTTCTTCTTTCTTCCTTTCTTTCTTTTCTGAGACAGGATTTCACTCTAGTCCAGGCTGAGCTAGAACTCATTTTGTAGCCCTGGCTGGCCTAAAACTAGTGGCAAGCTCCTACCTCAGTCTCCCATGTACCACAATCTCAGTTAGGGTATTACTTTCTAGGTCTGCTGCAACATGGGTGTCTTAAAACAAATTTCTTCCCTCACACTTCCAGAGGAAGTTCAGAGTCAAGGTGCTGGCAGGGCTGTGCTCCCCACAAGGCTGCAGGGGAGGATTTGCCCTTGATTCTTCCAGCCTCTGGGGATGCGGTGTGTTTCTTGGTTTGGAACATCATGCCGACCTCTGTTTCAATCTTTACATGGCCCTTGCCCCTATGTCTTTCTCTGTCTCAGCAACCTTTCTCTATATGGAAACTATGACTGGGGATGTAGAATGCTTGTTGGGCATGCATGAGGTCCTGTGACCCATTCCCAACACTGAAGAAAGAAGAAAGAAAGAAAGAAAGAGAAAGAGAGAGAGAGAGAAAGAAAGAAAGAACAAGCGGGCCAGGCGTAGTGGTGCACACCTTTAATCCAGCAGTCAGGAGGCAGAGGTAGGAGGATCACTGTGAGTTCAAGGCCACCTTGAGACTGACTACATAGGGAATCCCAGGTCAGCCTGGGCTAGAGTGAAACCCTATCTCAAAAAAATAAAACACAAAAAGAAGAAAGAAAGAGAAAGAAGAAAGAAAGAAAGAAAGAAAGAAAGAAAGAAAGAAAGAAAGAAAGAAGAAAAAGCTATCCCAAATCCAACATGATGTCATCCTGAGAACCATGATTGCATCTTCCATGTCCAGAGGGCCATGCCCACATGTACTAAGGGCATTCAGGGGGACCAGGCGTACACAATTCAGACCAGATGCTTTGCCTGGGATGCAGTCGTGTTTAGGAGGGTCATCTCTCAGCTCAGCCCCCACCTTTCCTCATGATGCCTCTTCCGGTGGTACTGAGTCCCTATTTAGGGGTAGTCTGAACTCCCAACACGCCCTGCATGTTCTTTTGTTCAACTTTGTGAGGAGAAGCCTCACAGACCTGAGCTTGCAGCCAGGCACCCAGCCCTTGTGTGCCTCATGCACCAGTCTCTCATTAGGGTCTTCTCTTATTTCCTGGAGGGCAGTATCCTCAGGTCAGGGGCTCTTCACGGTGCTGGGTGTTGATACATGGAATAGAACAAAGAGGCCCCAATTTCTTTCCTGTCCCAGCCTGGGCCCTGTGGTTACTTTTCCAGGGATGGAGGAGCAAAAGTGTCTGTGTTGCGCTTAGTGAGGGGTAGCAACTGGGGCTTTCATAGGCTTGTGGTCACTGGAAGTCTTGTTCTTCTGGGAGTTGGGGCAGCTCCAGTTCGGGTAGCCCTCATGTTCTCACACTGTGTGGTGTCTTTCTCTTCACTGGTCCTGTTTCTTTCCTCCCAGGATGTGGAGATTAGCCCTCAGGTGGAAGCCTTGTTATCTCTTCTGAGTACCCCAGGCTTGAGCTTGAAGCTGGTGCGACCCAAAGCCTTGCTGGACAACTGCTTCCGGGTCATGGAACTGCTGTACTGCTTTTGCTGTAAGGAGCTCCCAGTGGGTGGAGCTTGGGGCAGGAGGTCAGGCAGGTATCTGGGCTCAGGTCTGTGAGCAGTTAGCACCCTCCTGGGCATACCTTCTGCTCCCCAGTGACAGGCCTTTCTGGAAGCTGAGACAGGCTTTGAGTATGAGGACAACATGTGGTTTGGCTGTGCGGGGTCTTGCAGTCTCTTGAAGTCTTTTTTTCTTCTTCTACTTGTCTCTTACAGGTAAACAAAGCCACATCCTAAAATGGCAGGACTGTGAGGTGCCAAGTTCTCAGCACCATGGACCAGAGTCCTTAAATCAGTGTACAACTACCCAAGTGTACCCTCCTCCCCGGTCACCCCCCACCCCTTTGCCCCACTCTTAAAACTCAAGCACTGGGGCCCCAGGTTAGCCCCTGAGCAGCCTGTATGGTTGACCATTGATAGGTCCACTGGACAAGTCCCAGGTGCTGGTCTGGGCCTGACTTCTCTGGGTGGTGGGTATGTAGTCCCATGGGATGGGTACCCTGGGAAAGGTGGTTTCCATTTATGACACAGCAGGGCTCACCTTCCTTCTGGACCTTTTTCACGGTCTCACCTGGAGCCATAGGAGCACAGCCACCCTTGCTTGCAGATGCTGCTGAAGTCTCTTGTGGCCATAAGAGCAGCCAGTGCTGTATCCCACAGGAGGGTGGTTGGGGTTGGGGGAACCACCTAAGACTGGGGACTCATGGAGGCTTTCTTTGGGCTGTATCGGGGACTTAGGACAGAGTCAAATGCCACATCTTGCCACAGTAATGCTCTTCTAGTTATTTTTTTTTTCTATTAAATGCCCACTTGGTTTGGTTTGGTTTGGCTTGCATCTGTCAGGGGCCGGGAGCTGGCTAACTTTGGGAAGTGGGAGGATGAGAGGGACTAGTTTTGACCTGGTCTGGGTCTGAGGATTTTGACTTGGAGTGAGCAGAGACTTACCAAGGGTCAAAGGATTGACCATTTCCAGGCCTGCCCTAGTCCTTGGAACCTCAGCAGGACTTGGGGTGTCTGCTGGAGGTGTTGGTGACCCCTTGGCCATCTTCCTTTCCTCCCTCTAGATGCTCCCCAAATGGTGCCCATGGGGGCAGAGTGGGAGCATCTCAAAGACTCAGGTCTAAGTCTACTACCTGCATCAGTGACATCACACTTGGAGTCCGAGATCGGCTTTGACAAAGGCCAGGGTGCAGATGTAAGAAGGGGGCGGGGGAGCAGCAGCAGAGGGCAGGAGGAGACCAGGGTGTTAACTACAGTACCACTTTATTAATACTGGAATCTTCACAGTGCATTTGTTACTTGTAGCAGTGACTAGTTAAATCAAGGAGAGGATGGAAGTGAGGGGGGCAAGGAAGAAAGGAGAATTATCCAAAAACCGACAAGAAAAGAAAATGATTCAGATGGGATGCCGGGGCTGGGAGGAGTGGGATGGGGAAAGAAAGGGTAAGTAGGATCCAGGAGGGGTGGCCTGGGGTGGAAAAATAAATTAAAAAAAAAGGAACAAGTTAATAACAGCACCAGAAAAGTTACTTCAGTCAAAAGACGCTTTTGAAAAGAATATTTCTCTGTACAAAATGAAAAATAAAATGAACATAAAGAAGTTCCCCCAAACCAAAGTTTGTGATGCAGGATGGGGTGGCTCGGATCCCAAGGGGTGGGCCTACAAGGTGGTCACTAAATGGAAGAGAAGGTGGCTGGGGGGTAGTTGTGGGTCAGACGAAGGGATGGAGTATGTACAGTCCCAGGGGCTCTGAAGGGAGGGGAAGGTGGAAGTGTGGGGGGACTAGGCCACCCCACCCCCTCCCTGGGAAGCTCCTGGCCTCCCTTCCCATCAAGGCCCAGAGCCCCCAGGAGGTAGTGAGCCCTTCCTTGCAGAGACCACATCTGCCTGCCCTACTGCCCTCACACATCCTATACCTCTCTTCATCAGCCTGCTGGGCAACCCTCTAACACAGCCCTATGTCAAGGTGCAGTCAAAATTTTACCCTAGGGTTCCCATCTGGTCACCTGTTCTCCTGGCTTTCATACCTGGGGGTCTGGTGACACCTGAGTTTAGTAGGCCAGGTGATCGGCCAGGCAGGACTCAGACTTAAGAGACCATCTCCAGAGGCTCTGGGGAGCCCTGTGAGAACTCCATTCATGCACAAGAGTCTATTTCCCCAGACCCACCTGGCCACCCTGCAGGGATCCCAGTTCATGGCACAATAGCACCTCTGAGCTTGTTCCTGGACCACCTCAAACCCTGACCCATCCAGACCGAGGCAAGCTGCTCTCCTGACGGTGTACTAGAGCCCTACTGCTTGCTGTGACCTCCATCTCCTAAATCCCTCCTCTTGCCCTAGACTCACATGCTTTGACTTGCTCGGACCTGGGGCACAACATGGAGGCGGTCCCATTCCTCCCCCAGCCCCAGCCAGGTCTGTGGTGGGGACTCTCTTGGGATGGCATCTCCTCTGGCAACAGAGTCAAAGCCAACCTCCTTGACTTGCCCCCAAGTAGGCCTGCAGCTCACTCCGACCACAGCAGACAGGCCCAGAGGTCCTTAGCCTTGCCTTCTCCTTCCAACACCCTGGTGAGAAGAACAGCTTTGGGGAGCAGCTCTGGCTTTGGGGAGCCAATTCTACCCTCCTCCTGCAATGGGTCCACCAGACCACTGTGGGCCCCTCAACATCTCTCAGGCACTCAAAGACACACACCCTGTTCCACCAGCTTGCCCCACACATAGCCCTTGTCCAGGGCCAGCTCCATTTTATTAGTCATAAAATACCCCTCCCACACCCTCTAATACCTCAGCTCTCACCCCAGTGGTGGCTGAAACTGTGACCCCAAAGTGCTACCAGAGTTAGAGTCTCAATGTGCCCAGGCTGAAACAGCTGTATGTCTGTCCTGCCTCTGGGCTCCTTTCTCTGCAGCTGTGCCTGGCCCTTACTTAGCCACTCTTCATGGGGAAGGGCAGCTGGAGGGTCCTCCAAGCCTCCCTCCCAGAGCCCCTGTATTCCACCCTCTAGGCTATCTTTCTCCATGGAGGGCCTGGTCTGCCAACACCAGCCTGTTCCCTTAACTCCAGTCACAAATTGGGACTCAGCAGATTGGGTGCCTGCTCCCTCCACACACCACCATCCCCCCTAACAGAGAGGAGTCTGGGAGAGGCAGAGAGAATGGGAGGGAGCTCAGGCAAGGAGAGAAGGGAGCCAGCATTCAGTGAGTTGGGCACATGGCCCCAGGGAACAGTGGGGCCAGGGGAGCTAAGTTGTAGACCCCAGACCTGATGGGGCCCCAGGTGGCAGAGGGAGGTGGGCCCCTTGGTCATGGGCTCTGAGGTTTGGACAAGGCAGGATCTGAGGGAGGAAAAATGAGGACCAGAGTAGGCAAGGAAAGTATAAAACTGGCTCGGAAACCAGTTCAAGGCCTGCAGGCTCTGTCCTGGCATGGTCTATAAAGGACATCACTTCCCATTAGATGTTGAAATCCAGCCTAGGTGTCTCTTTCCGTAAAGTGGCTGTGCCTCATCTCTGGCGCTGTTCTCTCTCCTGGCTGTGCTGTCGCTCTGAGTGGCTGTTCACAGACCAGGACACCTGCTTGTGCCTGGGCCTGACAGGGTAGGGAGGGTGGCACCATCATAAGATGCGGGGTGCCGACCTGTCATTGGTGACGGTCCTGCGGAGCCGGACTCCGCGTCGGATGGCCACCAGCATGTCTTCTGCTGGGGGGTCGCTGGTGGCAGCAGGGGGTGGGGTAGGCGTCTCCTCTGCCAGGGTAGCTGACAGGGCTGTGGGGAAGGGGAACTGGCCCTCGCCCAGGGCATGGGCACCAGCTACCAGCTCCCCGAGCTTCTCTACCAGGCTGTGCCGGTTGGCAGCTAGCTGCTGCTGCTCATCGTCCTCAGTGGGCAGCCCGGCCCCAGCCCCAGGGTAGCTGGCTGCCTCTGGGGATGGGCTGCCCCAGGCTGTGTTGGGCAAGCTAAGCCTCTTTGGGGAGGCCTTGGCGAGGTCTGGTGCCAGAGGCGAGGCCGCCTCGTCCGTGTAGAAGACACACTCCTCACTGCCTGCCCGTGTGGGACCCACATAGCCAGGGGAGTCGGGCACTGTGGGTGTCTTCACTGGGACTATGGGAGGCCGGATAGGGATGGGACCGGCACTGGACAGGGCACGGCGCACGGTAGGCTTGGTGGAGGGTGTGCGGCGGATGGTGGCCACACCAGGGGGTGCACCTGAGGGCAGGCCCGTGGCCGTGGGAAGGCCTGCGGTGGGCAGCCCAGCTGTTGAGGCTGGGCGCTTGGTCTGGATCAGGCGGCGGTAGTTCTGGGCGATGTTGCTATTTCGAGGGATGGTGGACGACTTGTCAAATTCAGGAGGGCCCTCACTGTCTGCATCCCCATTCACAGAGTAGCAGTCGTAGTCTGAGCCTGGAGGCACAGGATACAGTGAATTGTGGGCCCTGGTGCCCATGATCCCCTATCAACCCAGGGTACAGACAGAAAAGAACGGGCTCTTTTGTGTGGCCTCATCCCAGCTGTCCCTGTTGAGAGGGTCCTAGGGCTGAGAAGGCCCAGCCTGAGAGACCCCAGTCCTCCCGGCCCACCTTGGGAGGGGATGGTGTCCTCAGAGCACGAGGGTGTGGTGGTCTGTGTGCTGTAGCCACTTGAGTACTGTAGTGAGTCCCTGCTGCTTTTCTGATGCTCCAGGCTCAGGCCACGGGTCAGCACCATGGCCAGGTCGCTGGCTGCAGGGGACACCTCCTCACCATGCTGAGGATGTAAAAGAATAGACTGAAGCCCCCACTTTCCACTTCCACCCTCCCCTGGGACTCCAAGCACTCCCACCAAGGTGGCTGGAGCTGGGCCTGGAGATGGCTTGCTGGGCCTCCTGGCATTGACCTGGGAGTGAACGTGTGCTTGGCTGGGGAGCTGCCTACCTACCTTGGCTGCAATGGTGGCAGGGGACATCCGTGGTCTTGGTGCTTCTTCTCCACTGGGGCCCAGAGCGCCTGCAGTGGCGGGGCCTGGCTCTGTGTCTCGGATGAGCTCCACTCGGTCTTTCCTCCGTTGTAGAGTGGTGCCCAAGGGCTGCTCGTGGGGACCGGCCTTGGTCCAGTCCTGTAGGGTATGGCAGGCAAGTCAGGGGGACCTTGGCCTTGACGCTCATTGCAAGGTGGACAGATCTGTGAGGGATCTCGGCCTCACAATCATGGCTAAGGCCAGATCCTGGTAGGTAATAGTGACTCCTCCTCCCACCAGCCCAGGGGGAGGACAGGGTATCCCAGGATGGAAAGACATAGTGCCCAGATTGCTGTTTCATGGAAACAGGTGTCATGTGTACACAGTCCTCTGGATGAATCTGGGTCCCTGCTGTGGTGACTGCCCCAGGCCAGGAATGGGCAGGGTGGACAGTTAGTGACAGGAATGGAGCTGGGGGCACTGACCGAGGTGGGGGAGCCGCACTCGCTCACAGACTGGCAGGTCTCCGAGGCTTCAGAAGACGCGGAGCTGGAGGACTTCTGCCACGCAGAGGCCAGCAGGTGGTCGCACAGCACAGCACAGCACAGCAGTTAGATAGGCCGGGGGTGGGGGTGGTGGTGAGAGAAGAGTTCTGGTCACAGCAGTGGCATGCAGTAGGCAGTTTGATTCTGCACTTCACCCTGTGCTCCCCTCTCAGGCCCACAGCCCAGAGCACTGCAGCAGAAGGCAGCAGTCCAGTGCGTACGCTGCACGCACTGACCCACCATGGACCCAGCCCAAGAGCCACGTAGTTTGAGGCTTCAGCCCAGGATTTGCTGTTGATGGCCTCTATATGGTCAGCAAAGGAAAGGGCAACATGGAGGATGCTGGGTTTGGGCAGCCAAGTTTCTCAGCAAGGGAGGCCTAGGAGATCATGTACTATGGAGTCCCAAGTGCCATTCTAGGCATACTCAGCTGAGCTGCCTGTCAGGTTTCTGTGTATAGTACAGTGTTGGCGGCCACATGGAGAAGCCTGGAAAGAGGGAGCCAGAGGTGGGTCCCACACCTGGCAGCAAAGGGCAGGATGAGACTGGGTTCACAGCCAAGCCCTGGAGGGCTGCCATTGAGTGGCAGGGAGGAAGAGGCATGAGCAAAGGAAAGTAGAGAGGGGCCACTAGAGAAGAGGGAGAAAGACCTAGTGCAGGAGATGCCACGGGGGTCAGGACCATCAGCTGCCATGCTCAAGGGCACCACGAGCAGAGCTGCTTCAGTAGACTGGGACTTGGGAGACCTCACTTAGGAGTGGTGTGAGTACGAATGGGAGCTTCCCCTGTGGGCAGTAAGGTAGACCAGGTAGACTAGGAACCCTGGAAAGCCTCCAACTCCAAACCATTGGAAAGAATAAGGACAGAGAAGTAAGGGTTGAACTGGGACTGTGGACCCTGACCGGTGTGATGGGCAGGGCTTCCGGGCAGGTGCTGACTTCGGCACTGATGTCAGAGACAGAGAGCCAAGTGAAGTGCTGACCCTGAGAAGAGCAAGCTAAGCCAAGACAGCTTCAGCAGCACCCCTGTCTCTGCCAAGTTCTCCAAGTCATCCCTGATTTAGAGTCTTGGGTTTTCTACAGATTATGATCAGCCAAGATCACCAAAATAAAAGGGAACAAAGACCCAGAAATGTTGACCAAGGGGGGAATAACCCTCATTTTTAGCAACATGATTCTTAATAGCAGCCAGGTATGGTGGCTCACATGTATATTCCTAGCCCTAGGGAAGCAGAAGTAGGTGGACTGTCTTATGTTTGTGGCCAGGCTGGTCTATATAATGAATTTGGGTCAGCCTGGATGAGTGATACCCTATCTCAAAAAAACCAAAGCAATGGGTTGGAGAGATGGCTTAGCAGTTAAGGCGTTTGCCTGCAAAGCCAAAGGACCCAGGTTTGATTCCCCAGGACCCACATAAGCCATATGCACAAGGGGCACATAAGTATGGAGTTCGTTTGCAGTGGCTAGAGGCCCTGGTGTGCCCATTTTCTCTTTGTCTCTCTTCTCTCTCTGCTTGTAAATAAATAAAATAATAAAAAATTAAAAAAAAAAACAGCTGGGCGTGGTGGTACATGTCTTTAATCCCAGCACTTGGGAGCCGTGAGTTCGAGGCCACCCCAAGACTACATAGTTAATTCCAGGTCAGCCTGGGCCAGAGTGAGACCCTATCTTGAAAAACCAAAAAAACAAACAAACAAAAAAAAAACCCAACCAACAAACAAACAAACAAAACAAAACAAAACACACAAAAAGCCTGATAGAAAGTTCAATACTCATTCACAGAAAACTATACCATCTTTAGTCTGCTAGAGAAATATCTATAAGATATTGATACTTTTCTCTATGAGTTTGGGGAAAAGATAGGATGCTCACTATCAACTCTTCTACTTTGCATAGGAAACCAGTGCCACAAGGCAAGAAAAAAAATTGAAAAGTAAAAGGACTGGAAAGGAAGAAATAAGAGTTTATATAATAAAGGGGCTGGAGAGTTGGCTTAGTGGTTAAGGCACTTGCCTGCAAAACCAAAGGACCTCGGTTTGATTCCCCAGGACCCATGTAAGCCAGATGCACAAGGGGGCGCTTGCATCTGGAGTTCGTTTGCAGTGGCTGGAGGGCCTGGCATGCCCATTCTCTCTCTCTGCCTCTTTCTCTCTCTCAAATAAATAAATAAAAATAAAACTATAAAAAAGAGTTTATATAATAAAGAATCTACAAATTATTAAAATCCAAATGATCAGAATAAGTGATTATAATAAGGTTACTGGATGCAAATATCAGAAAAAGTATTTGAATTGCTTTATACCAGCACTAATAAATAGAAATGTAATTTATAATACCATTAACAAATAACAAAAACCTAGGAAAAAGTCCTGTGATAGAAGTACAAGATTTTTGTACAAAAAATGAAAAAATATTATTGAAAGAACTTTAAGCTTAAGCAAATGGAGAGACATGTATATTTTGTTTAGGTTTGATTTTTTGGTGGAAACTGATAAGATGATCTTGAAATTTATAAGGAAATACAAAGGGCCAAAAATTGACAGGGTGGGCCAGGCGTGGTGGCGCATGCCTTTAATTCCAGCACTCTGGAGGCAGAGGTAGGAGGATAGCAGTGAGTTCAAGGCCAGCCTGGAAATACAGAGTGAATTCCAGGTCAGCCTGGGCTAGAGTGAGACCTTACCTTGAAAAACAAAACAAACAAACAAAAAGAAAACTGACAGGATGATTCTGGAAGGCAGCAATGCTGCATGGACAGGGTGGTTCTGAATAATAAAGCTGGAGGAGTTTCAGTATCAGACACCAAGATTTTCTGTAAAGGGGCTGAACATTTAGCACACCCAGGGCCCTGGACTTGATTCCCACAATCCCCCTCCTGCACAAAGAAGATTTTATACAAAGTCACAATTAAGATTGTGTGGTATTGGGATAGGAACAGATCAATCAACTAGTTGGATAGAACAGACAGACAGACAGACAGACAGACACACAGACACACACACACCTGAATCAGGGCAAAGATGTCATTGCAGTGCAGTAGGGAAATGTGTCACCTCAAAATTCTATCCCCCCTAAGAAATGAGAGGTATTTGGGAGGTGATCAAGTTATCAGGGGGTTCTCTCACAAGTTGGGTTAGGGCCCTCATAAATGAAGCCTGATGGAGCTAGTTTTCCCCTCTTACTGTGGGAGGACAAGGCAAGAAGGTCCCTTCTATGAACCAGAGCAGGGTCTTCACTAAACACTGAGTCTGCTGGGGCTCAGTCTCTACATCTTGAGAAATAAATGTATGTTGCTTATGATTATTTAGTGTACAGCAGCTCAAATAGGCTAAGACAGATGGTCCTGTTAATAAGATGCCTGTATGGAAAGAAGGACTCCTATATCACACAACTGCACATATACACACAGTGAGCTGAAGAGCTAAATGAAATAGGTCAGAAAAACCCCTTTAGAGGTGGAAAGATGGCTTAGCAGTTAAGACGCTGGCCTGTGAAGCCAAAGAACCTAGGTTAGATTCCGCAGGACCTATGTAAGCCAGATTCACAAGGTGGTGCATGTGTCTGGAGTTTGTTTGCAGTGGCTAGAGGCCCTGGCATGCCCATTCTCTCTCCCTCCCTCCCTCTCTCTGCCTCTTTCACTCTCTCTCAAATAGACTGTTATTAGAACAATTTCAGTTCCAGGGATGAGACACCTTCTAGTGAGTTGTTGGCCAGGGAGGTCCCTGATTTCCTACCAGGAATAGATGGTAAGATCCTATTGCTGAAGACTCCACATAATTAGGCTGCAAGGTCACTGAGAAATCTTGCTGGAGCTGAGCTGAAAACCTCTTCCCTGTGGACCAGCTGACAGAAAGCTGGAAAAGATATGCTGTATGCAGCTCCATGGGAGAGAGAAAAGTCTTCAGTGGAGATAAACAACAGTGGACACTGCAAGCCTTAAGATGGGCCAGCCAGGCCAAATGATCCAATGGATGCAATAGTGTTATGAGGGGAACCAACTGCTCTCTAATTGGATTGGAGGCCCACTCCACCAGAGGGAATACATGCCTGGTACTGAAAACCTATGATGGGGGAGGTCATGAGCTCCAGTGGTGTAATACCTGCTAGTGTCTGGCTAAATGCATATATTATGCTCACCAAACTGCCTGATAAGCACTTCTCTTAATGTTCATACCCATATATTAATGCTAATATCACTTTTGGTTAGAGAAGCTTCTCTTTTCAGACGGCAGTGACCTCTGTGATGACTCAAAAGGCACCATAGTGCTGAGAAGAAGTGACAGAGGAGTGCTCAGCACTGCAACATCTCTATCACACCTTCCAAGGCTCACTGTGGAAGAGGTGGTGGAAAGAATATAAAAGCCAAAGGAAGGGTAGGACTCCTTACAATGCACTCTTCCAGACACAAAATGGCCTGGATACCCACAACCTCACAATGCTTGATACTACCTATACAAGACCATCATAATAGGAGGAAAAGATGATGACATCAAAATAAAAGAGACTAATTGAGAGGGGGATGGGATATGATGGAGAGTGGAGTTACAAAGGGGAAAATGGGGGGGGGGAGAGGGAATTATGGTTCATGGTTTACAATTATGGAAGTTGTCAATAAAACAAAATTGAAAACAAAAAACAAAAACAAAAACAAACAAAAAAAAAAAAAGAAAGAAAGAAAAATACTTTTAGCCAGGTATGGTGGTGCATGGTTTTAATCCTAGCATTCAGTAGACTGAGGTAGGAGTATCCCCATGAGTTTCAGGCTACAGAGTGAATTTGAGGCCAGCCTGGGTTACAGTGAGACCCTGTTTCAAAAAATTAAACAACAAACAAAAAACACTTTTAGAGGAAAGAGTATACCTGTAAGTACGAAAAAAATATTTCATGCAGCCGGGCGTGGTAGTGCACGCCTTTAATCCTAGCACTGGGGAGGCAGAGGTAGGAGGATCACCAAGAGTTCAAGGCCACTCTGAGACTACATAGTGAATTCTATGTCAGCCTGGACCAAAGTAAGATTCTGCCTTGAAAAAACAATAAATTTTTTTTTCAAGCAGGATAGTAAAAGCACAAACAAATTTTGGGGGGTGAGGAGTCTGAGGTAGGGTCTTGCTCTAGACCTGGCTGACCTGGAATTCACTATGTAGTCTCAGGGTGGCCTTGAGCTCACAGCAATCCTCCTACCTCTGCCTCCCAAGTGCTGGGATTAAAGGCGTACACCACCATGCCCAGCACAATTTTTTAAAAACAGATAACTTGGGAAAGGAGGTATGGCTTAGTGGTTAAGATGCTTGCTTACAAAGCCAAAGGACCCAGGTTCAACCCTCCAGTACCCATGTAAAGCCAGATACACAAGGTGGTGCATGCATCTGAAGTTTGTTTGCAGTGACTAGAGGTCCTGGTGTACCCATTCTATCTCTCTGTCTCTCTTCTCTCTCTGCTTGCAAACAAATAAATAAATAAAACTATTTGAAAACAATACTTGAAGCTGGATATGGTGGTGCACACCTTTAATCCCAGCACTCAGGAGGCAGAGGTAGGATGATTGCCATGAATTCAAGGCCAACCTGAGACTACATAGTGAATTCCAGGTCAGCCTGGGCTAGAGTGAGTCCCTATCTCAAAACAAAACAAAACAAAACAAAACAAAACAAAACAAAACAAAACAAAACAAAACAAAACAAAATAAAACAAACAACAGCAACAAAAAAAAAAACAAAGAAAAAAAGAAAAAGAAAAAATAATTTAAAAAAAAAGGATAATTTGGACTGTCTTAAACTTGGGAACTTCTAGTCACTGAAGGACATCATTGAGGTAGTAAAAGTATACTGAGAATGAGGAAATTCTGATGAAGGACTTTATATCCACAATATAGGAAGAATTCTACAAATCCTAGTAAGAATGAAAACATTTAAGCCGGGCGTGGTGGCGCACGCCTTTAATCCCAGCACTCGGGAGGCAGAGGTAGGAGGATTGCCGAGAGTTCGAGGCCACCCTGAGACTACATAGTTAATTCCAGGTCAGCCTGGGCTAGAGTGAGACCCTACCTTACAAAAACCAAAAAAAAAAAAAAAAAAAGAATGAAAACATTTAAGGAGAATGGGCAAAAGATGTGAACAGGCCCTTCACAAAAGAAGATATGCAAATGGACCTTAAAAGAATGAAAAAGTGTTTCATCTTCTAATTATAAGGGCCATGAAAACTACAAATGCAGGGCACTACTGTACATCTATCAGAATGGCTAAAATGAACAAGACAAAAATACCAAGGGCAGGTGAGGGTGAGGTTCAGCAGTCAACTTTCATCATCTTGCTAGTAAGAGTGTAAATTGCACAAGTGCTTTGGACAACTATTTGGTAGTACCCATCACACCTGAAAATATGCATGTCTCGTGACTCAGCAATTCCACTCCCACCCATTTCCCCACAGAGCTGCATACTAGAGTGTTCACAGAAGCATTATTAGCAGCCATAGTCAAAACCCAGGGAACAACCCAGAAGTTCTGCAAATGTAGAATGGCTAAGTAAAGTATATATTCCACCCAGTGGAATGCTATATTGCAGTGCAAATGATACACATCTCCACATCAAACAGATGAATCTCACAAACATCATGCTAAGCAGAAGCGAGAACTAAAGGGGCTGGAACAGACCTAGGGCTTCATGTGTGCTATGCAAGTGCTGAACCACTGCACTATATATGCCCCCAGCTCAGATTATATATAAACAGATCTCCAGGACAGCGATGACCCTAGGTGTGCCCAGTGCAGCACTGTGGGAGCTCAGGGACTTAAGGGTGATGGTCATGCTCTGTCTTGTTTCCAGTGCTGGTTACTTGGGTGTGTTCAGCTTTATTCAGATTTATTGAGATGTATTGTTACAATAGATTTACTTTTCTGTATGTAAAGAGTATAACCATAGAAAAGTTCTTGGGAGACTCAGTGGTAAAGGATTTTAGCCCACAAAATCAAAGAAGTATTTATGAGTTCATAATGGCAAAAATAAGTCATTGTCTAGATAAATAAATGAGAAAAAGGGACTGGCCTTTTTAAATAGTGGAATTGCACTTGATAACTAAACATAGAGGTATGATAGCAATAAGAAAATCACTATTGGAACTAGCAAGGATTGTTGATGGATATTAAAATGAGAGAGTGAAAGAATGACAGGAAAAGGGTTATCTGTATAGTCTCAAGGTGTCCCTCATAACTTTATTAATTACAAAGGGAAAAATGATGACTGGAGTGTGGGGAAGCCTGGCAACCCCACCTAATGGTATCAGCACCATCAGGCACAGGGATATCAGGTAGCTGATAAGATGTAGCAGGAAGGACACAGCACCACTTCTGTGGTATTGTCAGAAAGGTCTGGCTTTTTAGTCCGAATAGGAAGACATTAAACCAGCCTAAATTGAGATGCATCCTATAAAATACCTCAGCAGTGTTCTTTAAAATGTCAGTCGGGTTGGAGAGATGGCTTAGCCATTAAGGCGCTTGCCTGCAAAGCCTAAGGTCCTGAGTTCAATTCCCCAGTACCCATGTAAAGCCAGCCGCACTAAGTAGCACAAGCATCTGGAGTTTATTTGCAGTGACAAGAAGCCCTGTTGCACCCATACTCTCTGACTGCCTTTCTCTCTGAAATAAATTAATAAATAAAAATTAAAAATGGTCAGAGTCAGAAAAACAAAAGACAGGACTGTCACATGCTGGGGGAGCACAGATAGCACAAAACCTAAATGCCACACAGGATTTGGCACTGAATCCTGGACTCCTGGACCAGATCAGATAAAAGAATAGGAAAAAACTGGCAAAATGTGGAAAAGGAAAAATAAGGCTGTAGAACAGCCTTCTTTGTTTAGAAGATTGTTTGCGGGCTGGGGATGTAACTTAGTAGTAGAGAGATTGCTTGGCATGCATGAAGTCCTAGGGTTGAGCCCTAGTACCAGGCTCATGCCTGTAATCCCAACACTTAAGAGTTTGAGACCCTGTCTTACAAAGAAACAACAAAGCAAGCAAACAAACAAAAACAAGAAAAAGGGGAAAAACTGGTGGTTACATACGATGTCAACATTGGGGGAGACTATGTGGAGGGTATTTAGGGACTCTTGTGTTTTTTTTTTTTTTTTTTTTTGCAACTTTCCTATAAGCATAAAATGATCCCAGAATAAAAAGTTAAAGGAACAAGCCAGGCATGGTGATGTATCCCTGTAATCCCAGCACTCAGAAAGTGGAAGAAGAGGAGAGAACCTAGATCCCTAAAAAACAGCTAAAGAAATGAGCAAAGCCCCCAAACCCTCAGTAGGCAAGCAAAAACAAACACACAGACAACAACAACAAAAAAAGGTAGATTGGAAGCAATTATTTGGAATGTAGTATGAAGAACCAGGAAGATAAAACAGATAAAGCCAGGCATGGTGGCTGACATCTTTAAGTGCACTGAAGCTGAGGTAGGAGGATCACCGTGAGTTGAGTCCTATCCTAGGGCTACACAGTAAGTTCTAGATCAGCCTGGGCTAGAGTGAGACCCTGTTTCAAAACAACCAACCAAACAAACAAACAAAAACCCAACCCCAAACAAACAAACAAACAAACAAATAAAAAACAACACAGATGAATCAAGAGACAAAAGACAGAATGAGAAGGTGTAACATACATTTAATTGGAATCTCAGCAGAGAGAGCAGAAAGAATGAAAGTGGACAGAAATATTAGGCTGGGGCTAGAGGTATAGCACTTGTCTAGTATACACAAGCTCCTGGCTTTGATCCCCAGTAAGGAAAAAAAAAAAAGATATTATCAAATTGGATTAAACAAGGAAATCCAGGCATATGCTGTTTACAAGAGATTCATCTAAAACATAATGATACACTGTGTTGAAAACTCGAGATGGAATCGATAATATAAATATGGAACAGAATGATGGCCCTGGGACCAGACTCAACAGTGGTAACAGCCCCACGCATGGACAGCCAGAGGCAGACCTGAGGCCACCACAGCCCATCCACATGGTCCTTCTGATGCCACCTCACCTGGCTGGTGATGTCTGAAGGCATGGGCGAGGGGGGCTTGGAGTAGGTGGCGTCCTGGGAAACGAAGCCAGAGTCGTGGGAGGAGACGCTGGAGAGGCGGGTGGTGGCTGGCTGCGCCAGGCTGCGGTAGCGACAGGTGGAACTGGGTGAGTATGTTTGGGCACCCCCAGGCCATGGGGCTCCGCCACCCTTGGCACTGCTACTGCTGCTGGGGGCACTAAGGGAGTGAAGGAGGAGGGCACAGCAGCCAGACAGGGAGACATAGGGGTGTGTGTGGAGGGGAGGGTGACGGATGGGGGTGGGAAGAGAGGTGAGGGGTAAAGGAAGGAAAAGAAAATGTCAGACTACCAGGTCTTGAGACGTAGGTACTATGGAGAAGCTGGGATCTGGGCAGGACAGCTAGCCCCTGACGCCACTGCCCTACTGCTGGAGAGCCCTTGCCAAGGCACACCCAGGGTGGGGAATCCTTTATCACTTCCCCGATAAGGAGCAAGTAGCTCTCCATGGCTCCCACAGTATACACAGCCTTCCCATCCCCGGCAGTCTGGGGTGGTGAAGACTGCCTTTCCCCTGAGCGTGACCTTGCTCATACATCTTCCCTGGGACAGCCACCCACCCAGGGTCTGAAGAGACTCCAGTGGCCCTGAGCCCACTTCTCCTTCAAGGGTAAGCTGATCACTGAGCCCAGATTCTATGCAGACCCAAGTGCTTAGCCAGAGGGGAGCGCAGGACAGAGCCTCCCCAGCCTTCTAGAACCTCCTCTGTGCTTATCACCTTTTATATCTGAGGACCCTTGAATCCTAAATGTCTCCTCTAAATCTGGCTGAAGTGTCAGCCTGAGAAAGGACCCTGAGTCAGCCCAAGTGGGTGAGCTAGACTCTTGGCCTTTCCTAAGCCCTTTGAGACCCCTCCCCCACTCCAGAAGCCAAGCCAGATGAGCACTGGAACCTGTGGCAGCTGCATAGTATGAACTTGAGGAACCAGCACATGTTCCCAGAAACCTCTACACCCTTTCTTGAGCTTAGATTTTTTTGTTTGTTTGTTTTTCGAGGTAGGGTCTCATTCTACCTCGGGCTGACTTGGAATTCACTATGTAGTCTCAAGGTGGCCTTGAACTCATGGCAATCCTCCTACCTCTGCCTCCTGAGTGCTGGGATTAAAGGTGTGCACCACTATACCCAGCTGCTTTATTTTGTTTTATTTTATTTTAATTTTTTTCCTGAGGTTGGATCTTACTCTACCCAGGACTGACCCAGAATTCACTCTGTAGTCCCAGGCTGGCCTCAAATTCACCACAATCCTCCTTCCTCTGCCTCCTAAGTGCTGGGATTAAAGTGTGCACCACCATACCCTGCAGTTTATTTTTTATTTTTGAAACAGGGTCCTAAGTATCTCTGGCTGGCCTCTAAATATATAGCTAAGGATGACCATGAACTTCTGACCCTCTGTGTCCCTCTTTCAGGTGCTGGGATTACCAGTTTGAATTACCATGCCCACTTGATCTTACAGCCTTATTATATTCCACACTGTCTTAGGCCTGGCAGAGTCCAGTGACTAAATGCTAGTACTTGGTGCCTCAGTTTCCCCTTCTGTGAAATAAAAATCCCATGTCTGACATAGTGGCATCAAGATTCAATACAGAAAGACGCATGGCACCTGGCACATAGTGATGCCTCGTCAGTGAGATAGCGCCCCGCCCCTCCTTCCTTGCAAACCAACAGCTGAGCCATTCTTGGATGATGGAGCAGATTTCCCTCTACACTTGAGAAGTCCTTGGATGCTATAGATGCTGTGTGAACCTTGGGGCTCTAAAGAGGCTGTTGATGCAGCTTTCTGGTAGTTTTCCTAGACCTTTCTGGGGCCTCTCCCCCATAGGCCTCAACTCCAACCCACCTGCACATGCTGGACTTCCGGGAGCTGGAGCTGCTGGGTGATGAGGGTGGGGTCTGGTAGGACCAACTGTAGTCTGAACCCTTCAGGTCTTTGATCACCTGGACAGAGACATGGGTGGCCGGGTCAGGGGGTCACTAGAAGCACTAGAAGCAGAGTGTCTTATGTTTCTGGGGTCCCGCAGAGAGCTGGTAGAGCCAGATATTCTCTACTTTCTTCCCAACTGTGAGCCACGCCCAAGCCCAGCCTTCTTCTAATGTGCTTTCCTTACTGAGCTCAGCCAGGCCAGGCTGGGGACATGGGAGCAGGCAACCCTGAGGACTCACGTTTGTCGGTAGTGGAGCTGAGTGAGAATGTTGTAACACAAGGGGTTCAAATTGTCACTGGACCCGAGTCCCGTTTTTGTCTTTGAACTGGAGCCAGCTCTTGTCTTACAGCACCACTGGGAATGACTGGCAGCCAGGCATCTCCAGGGACCCTAGATGTTGGCCAATCTGTCCTGGCCTGAGCCTTCTCTTGAGCCCTAGGCACACCACCCATCACCTGGAAAGCCCACAGTGCCTGTGAGAAGCTATCTGATCTTCTTCCCCCAAATACCTGTCCTTTTTTCTCCTCTACTGTTCCCAACTGAGGACAAGACTATCTCCTCCCTGGCCACGGCCCTTGGTCCGGCTTTACCTGCTCACTGGCGGGAGGCAGCTTGTGGGGTTCTGCGGTCAGCACCACCAGGTCGTCAATGATGCCCTGCAGGTGGGTGATCTCTCCCAGCATGGTCAGCTCGCCATTCTGAGGAAGTAGCCAGTCAGACCCTAGGCTCTGCTGCCACTTGCCCACCCACCCTGGAGAAACAGACCTGTCAGCCCTCTCCTCCTCTTTCACCCTTCCCTGCTAATCAATATTGATGGAGGCTAGGCCGGTATGGCCCATGTGGCTGGCACAACCATCTGTCCAGACCTCACCAGAATGGGATTAGTTCCAAGACCTGTTTTCAGGCCAGGTGCACATGGTCCTGAATGCATACAGCCAAAGATACCCAGAAGCAATCTTGGAGGCCAAGGGGTCCACCCTGGGTCTGACTTCCCTCTGGGGACCTCCAAGTCACCAAGGAACCCACCACCACAGGCTGCAGGAAGGTGATGAAAGTACAGAAACGGCCCCGCTCCTCGATCAGTGCCCTGCGCACTGCCTGCTTCTCTGTCTCCTCCAGCAGCAGGTACATGTCATTGACGTCCTGTAGGGCGCTGTCCAGCTGCGGCTGCAAGTCTCCTTTTCCTGCAGGGGTTGGGAGAAGAGGCTGTGCTGGAGACACTGGCCTGGTTGGTTATACCCATGACTCAGGATCCCTGGTGGGTAGTGTCTCTGGCCATGGGAATGGATATATTATAGGGGCACAGGGGCTGGGGAGCAGGCTCTAGGGCTTGTGGAGGGGCTGGTTCCACCAGAGCAGGCTGAGAGGACAATAGATAAACACATATGCACACAGGAAAGACACTAAGCCACATAGGATCTGGGGAAGGTAGGGCTGACCACAGGAAAGCCAACTGAAGGCACCTTCTGCCCCGGATGCCCTCACTGCCCTGATATGGTGGCCCTGGCCTTGTGGGGTTACAGGCAGGTGGCTGGAAGCTGAACAAAGTAGATCAAGGTGTGGGCTCAGCTGTAGGCCAGGCCACTGGGGCCAGGAGAGCTAGTGGCCAAGCCTAGGGAGCAAGGAAAGGTGTCTCAGCATGGGTCACCTCTCACTCAGGGACCATTGCACAAGGACAGCAACAGCAACACAAAGAAGCAGCGATAGAGACAGAGAGAGGTGAGAGGGTGATGTGGAGGACATGGTGAGGGGGAAGTGGGAGGCGACAGGTAAGGACCCCACTGGCTAAGTGGAGGCTCAGAAGCCAGGGCCTGTGTCCCCCACCCTACCCAGCAGGACAACCCCTCTGGCCTGGCAGACTGACCCAGCAGTGGCCTGGGACTCATTCCTGGCCAGGGACCCCAGGGGAACTGTGCCCCAGGCCCCTCCCTCGCTGGACCGACCGCCTTCCTCGCTCCTCCTTGGCCTGGAGAGAAGAGGTTCCTTCCAATGGCCCTGAGCTGGGGGAGACACACAAATGCAACAAGGACGGGAGGAGCAGCTGGAGGGTAGGACATTTGACTTACCAAGTAGCTCTACAGGAAGGATGTGGGAGGAGGAGAGGAGAGACAGAGAAAGAAAGAATGTGTGAAAGACAGCCGGATGGACAGAGCCACTCCTGGGGTAGGGTAGGGTGGGGTGGGGTGGGGGCGGCCTGGGCAGTCTATGGTTCAGGGTTCTCCCTCGGTCCCACCCGACATGTTGTAGGGTCCTGTGTCCGGGACAGGATTATCTTGGCAATGCCCTGGGGGATGCCCCACAGGGTGGTGGGGGTTATGCAGTGGGGCCCAAGGGTCTGGGCCTCAGAGGGCCACTGTGAGTTCTACCTTTGCGGGCTTTCTTCTGCAGTTTCAGCGTGTCTGACGACTTCTTCTTTATCTCATGCCTGGCTCTTTTGTACTCTGTGTGAGGGCAAGAGGAGAGACTATAGTGTGTGTGTGTGTGGGGGGGGGGTCCCTGTGGAGGGGGCCGGGAGGTCCTGCAAAGCCCCACCCCACCTTTCGCGTGGTCCTTGTCCAGTTGGTTGGCTGACTTCTTCCAGTCCTCGATGCGCTCCTGCAGCGGGTTGATGAGGCTCTCCAGCAGTGCGCTGTGGGTGAGAGCTGCGGGTCAGAGCCCCAGGGCTGGGGGGTGCTCTCCCTGGGATAGGACGCCTCCCCTCCGCACCTGTCCGCTGTGCCCCACTCACTTGGTAAACTGCCGCAGCTTGGTTTCGATGCTGCGGTGGCGCATGCACATGCGTGTGAGTGCCGAGCCAATGTCCCTGGTTGCCCCTGGCAAGGAAGCACACACCGCATCTGAAGGGTCCTGCGGGGGCCCTCTGCAATACCAGCCTTGGGCCACAAGGGGGCGCACCGTCCCGCAAGGGCTGTGTCTGCAGCTCGTACCCCGCCCCCATCACCCTCAATCCTGTTGCCATGAAGGAGGATTAAACTGGTCCTCCTCATTTGCGGAGCTGCTTATGGGAGCAGGACCAGGGCTCAGCTCTCCTGGCCATTCCAGCCTCCTGCAGTTGTGGGTGCCCTGCCAGCAAGGCCAGGGTCATTTCCTTTCCCCTAGCAGGACAAGGCTAATGACAAGAAGGACCCGGCAAATTTCCTTCCAACCCTATGAGGAAACCCTCCAGGGGTGACCAGACGCCAGCAAAGTGGGTGTCATGCCCGTGTCCTTAGGCTGAGTTGTCACCACCCAGAAGCACAGGAACCCTAGTTCCAGCTAGGTGGACCAGAGGGCTGAGGAACCAGACCTCTAGGCATTAGCTCACCTGATCCATTGAGCTTTCAGAGGGAACAGTTGGGGATGGGTGAGAAGACAAAAAGACACACTGTATAGAATGGTGAACAACTGTGGCCAAAGGGTCAACTGAACTGCTTACAGCAAGGAGTGTTCTTCCTGCAACATCCCTATCACTACTCACCCAGCCCTTCCTATCATGGCACAAGCCGTCTTTCCCTTGGCCATCCCCAACTTGGCCTTCCAGCCCACCTCCAGCCATGCCTCTTGCCCCACCTCGGGTGTTGGTGGCCATGTCGGCCACTTTCTGGAAGGCATCTAGGAAGGCCACAGCAGCCAGCACCGTGGTCCTGAGGAAATGCACAGGTCAGCGGGTTAGGGGTCCTCATCTGCCCACCCCCTCCCCAGCTGGAGCACCCTGGGCAGCCTCACCTCAGCTGGGAGTGCAGCTTTGTGGCCTTGGAGTTGAAGTCCTCCCAGATGGGGTAGGAGCTCTGTGGGGAGGTGGGAGAGGGAGTGAGACCCCATGGAGGGGCCTTCAGAGCTATCCAGACTCCTGGCAGTTTCTGGTATGGCCTTTACCTCAGAGGGAGGAGTCAGGACAGAACACCAGGCATGAGGAAGTCCATTTTATCTGCTGTTGGTGACCATGTGCCATCCCCATGCTCCCTGAAGGGAGTCAGAGACAATGAATGGCAGGACCCATTCTCTCTGGACTTCCTGATAAGGATCTTGGCTGAGCCTAATGAAGGGCACTATATCTCTCATCACCTGACTAGGAAGGTGGGCACTGAGCTGCTATGTGCTTGGGGGAGGAGACATTGTGGAAGATAGATACTGTTAGAGCTCAAGGCCCACCAGATCTAAAGTGGCCCCGGAAGCTGCTGCAGGCAGGCTAGTCATCTTGGGCCAGCGGCAGTAGCTCCCAGGCCCCGGGGAAGCTGTGGCTGCTGTAAGGTCCGGCCAGCCTGCTGGGGACAACTAGGCCCTGGGCTGAATGGGGCCTTGTGTGGCCAACAGAGCCACCTTTTTCCACCCCTCCCCTCCCCTCCAGGGGAACAGTGTGGCCTTTATCCCAGCCTGGCCAGAGACTCCATATTGGGAGGGGGTTTCCCAGTAGGGAGGTCCAGCTCCTGGCGACCGAGTTGTCCAGTCTGATTAAGGGTTTTTTTCTGGCTAAGGCACTCTCCTCATAGCTGCTGGGCCTGAAGAAAGCTCAGCTGTGGCCTGGGGCCCTAGGGAGACCTTGCTCTTTGAAGGGTAGCCCTGGGCCAACAAAGCCCCAGTTCCTGACCCATGTAGGGTAACTGGGATTGGGGCTTTTCCCAAGTTAAGGGGGGAAGCCAGGGCCCCAGCAACCAAGGCCCTGATGAGGCTTTGGCTGGCTGGAGCCCCAGGTTATGTCTAACTGGCCTCTTTAGGCCAGGACAGCCGCAGAGGCAGCAAAGAGGCAGGCTGCTTCAGAGAGCCTCAGAAACTCCCTCTCCCTGTCCAGCCAAACCAGTGTTTAGGGACAGCAAATATTTGAGAAGCGCACTGAAGCTGGACTAAGAGGGGGAGGCTGTGGGTGGGCTGTCCCCACCAGCACAGCTCTGAATAAAGAGGACTGGGAGTTTGCTCCCAGCAGTCCCAATGTGGTAACCCAAGCCTTGGTCTCCAGAGTTCTTTGGAGAGGGGGCACCATCCTACCACCTCACCCATTATGGAAACCTACTAAGACCTCCCTCCAGGGTGTAGAGAAATGCTGGGGCAATGGATGTTCAAAGCCAGCCGTTCTGGCTCTCAGGAAAGCTTCTCAGACCCTGGGCAGTCTCAGAGAGTGACGGCTTTTCCAATGGTGGGGAGAATCCAGGACATGGAGAGGTCAGGCCCAGGTCCTCCTCGAAAGTTGGGGCTGGGCACTGCAGTCTTTAAAGACCTGGGATTCCCCACCTCCCACACCCCTGTCATAGTTTATAAAGGACCCCAGAGGCAAAGAGGAGAAAGGGCCTGAGTGCCTTGTGCCCCAGGGAGCATCGCCCAGCTTTGTTTGTTTGTTTGTTTGTTTGTTTTGGTTTTTCGAGGTAGGGTCTCACTCTGGCCCAGGCTGACCTGGAATTAACTATGTAGTCTCAGGGTGGCCTTGAACTCACGGCGATCCTCCTACTTCTGCCTCCCAAGTGCTGGGATTAAAGGCATACACCACCACGCCCCGGCTTGGCCCAGCTTTAAGCCAAAGGTGTGTCATCGATAGACACAGTAACTGCACCTGCTGGTCACGTGCTCAGGGTGGCCAGGCATTGATTGGTTCAGCTGTGGCAATGTGTGCTCACGTGGGAGCTTCAGAACACCCTGAGTGAATCCTGAATGTATCCTGTCATTGCCCCCATCTTCCTGATGAGGACCTGGAGGCTCACAGAGGTTAAGTGGCTTGCTTGAGGCTTGGGGTCAAGGTCGAATCCCATATTTGAGAGGGGTTGGGGGCTGAGGGGTTCTGTTTCTGGGGGGTGCAGGGAGATGAGCACTTGAGCTTCCAGGTGGGGAGATGCAAAAATGGGGGCGATACCCAGCTCTGCCCCAGGCACGAGGCTGTTCCAGAGTGGGGAGATGAGATGCCTAGGTGTTCAGGAGGAGACTGATGAAGATACCAAGGTGGCTGTGGCTGATGGAGTGTGTGCTTTTGGGGTGACTCTGGGTAAGGGCCTCCCTCTGAGCCTGTTTCTTCACCTATAACATCAAGAGAGGGACTACATCTACCGCATGGAGCCTGTGTGAGGGCTCCTGGGGGGCACTTAACCTCAGGCAAAGTAGGGAGCACTCAGCCCACGCTGCCTCTCAGCTGGGAGTCCCTCCCCACTGGAGGGCAGGCAACATTATGATGAGTCCTTTTTCTGGCAGTGAGGGATGGGGCCCTATTAACTATGTTGTGCCCAGGGCCACAGGTCCAAGTCTACCCCTGTCTATGCTCTGACCTTTGTGAGATAGAGAAGGCAGGACAAGCTTCTGGGAACTCTCCCCACTCCTGGGCTGGTATCCTCTATACAGCCATTCATGCCATCCCTCAGTCCAGGGTTTGGGTATCCTAATGGCCCCCTGGGAAGGCATTGTGGGACCTGGGAGTTTTTTTTGGGAGCAAGTTCCATCTACTTGACTCAGTCAGCCAGTTGGTGGCCACAGTGAGGCAGCCAAAAGCTCCCCCTCCCCAAAGATCCAGTTAATTGGACTCTTGGTGCCCTAGTCTCTTCCATCCCCCAGCCAGGGTCCCTAATCACATGCATGTCATCTGTAGGGGCAGATCTGTACATGGTGTGACAATACTTGGTGAAACCTCACCCATTTTGTCCCATATGTCTAGACATCCTGCCTGCCAGCTAGCCTGATTGTCTTGCTGCGATCTGGGTCTGTCTTAGCCCTGGGTTTCTTGCAACTGGCAGAGAGAGAGTGTGTGCACAATTCTGCTCTCTCCTCAGGGTAGAAGCGGCTGCTTGCTGCAGTGTTTGTTGTATGGCTGCCAGTGGGAGGAGGTGCAGGTAGCTCCCACCCTCTGCCAACCAGAGAGGGGCCAGAAGAGGTGGTCTAGGCTGTCCAGTCCCAGGAGACCTTGGTGCCAGGACTATAATGTTCACAAGGTGGGTGGAGATTGCAGAGGGTCCATAGAAGGAGCCCTCATGTGGAGTTGTCAAAGATGGCAGTCCTAACAGGAGCACCACATGGTGGGGGGCATCCACATGCTGTTAACTGCGCAGCCCCAGATCTGGGTGGCTTCAGGCCTCTTCCTGGGGTCAGAAATCTGGCAGCTGACCTCCCACCAGGGGGTATTCTCTTGGTAGGACTGGAAGGGGAGCCCCAATCTCTTGCTTTTCTGTGAGCCTCTATGTCCCAAAGTACTTGCCCAGAGCCCTTGGGTGGGCTGCACTGTGTGTGGGTCTGCTGGGTAGGACTGTATTGTGTTCCTGGGATATGTGCGGCTGTGTGTGTGTTGGGGAGGGTTGGCTTCAGGAATTCCTGTGCCCAGTCCCATTCCTTCCTCTGCTTGCAGTCTTGCCCATTCATCCTAGACCAAAGAAGGAGGGCAGTGGAGAAGGGCCCCAACATCCTGCCACTGGAGCCAGGCCCTTGCTGCCTAGCAGCCTGGGGCAGCCCTATCAAACACTGGCCTGTCTGGAAGAGAGAACCCCCATAAGGACCCAGATAAACAGTGAGGGCTGAGGTCAGGGGCAGGGTTCAATGGTCTCCTTAGTGACCTTGAACTAGTCCCAGGTGTCAGTTTCCCCACCCAGAAGGTTGCCCCTGGTCAGCCTGACCTTGGGTAATCGGGAAGGCAGGAGGGGCGGTGCTGAGAGCCTGGAGTGATGATGGGGAAAGTGCTCCTTGGGGGTTGCTCCATCCACCTCCGCTTTCTCCCGCCCCCTTCCAAGGTGGATACAGGCCCTTATCCCTGGGTTGGCAGAGACATTCACGCCCCCCTCCGACCTTGGAGCCCAGGAGCTTGCTGGGGTTGTTGGGGGTGGGAGCGGGGCTGGATTTGCGCCCAGGCCCAGGTTGGCGGGGAAGGAGTTAACGGTTCTCTGCTTTATTATTTTTTCCTGCTTCCGCGGTGACAGCATTGTCTGGGCTCCGGGGCCGTGGAGGTGGGTGGGGGGCATTGTGGTGGAAGGGGGGGGGGGCGGAGGCCCATGAGACCCCGGACCCATTAAAGAGCCCTAACCAGTCGGTCCTAGAGCCAAACCCCATTCACAGTTTGGGGGGGTCCAGGACGCAGAGCGCCCGCTCGTGCTCAGGATCGGGTCGGTTCCGCACCGGTCGACTCGGGACACCGCACGGACACCCTAACACACGATCCCTCACGCCCCACTCCCGACAGACACCCGGAGACCCGGGCGCAAGGCAGGCAGGACACTCTCAGACAAGGACAGGACACACGGCCGGACACCGCGCAGGACACGGCCGGGGCAGGGCACGGCTACCCGTCGCCACGCGTCTCGGGAGGGGAGCCGCAGCCCGCGCACGGGTTACCTTCATGTCATTGATGATGGCCTGGAAGAGCCCGCCCAGGGCGCCGCACTCCTTCTCCGCCGTCTCCATGCTTCGACCGGGCGGGCGGCGGCGGCGGGGCACACAGGGGCGCGGGGAACCGCGCGCAGAGAAAGGGGCCGGGCCGCGGCAGGCGCTGCTCCGAGGCCGCGGCGGGCCTCCCGCCTCCGGGCCGCGCTCAGCGGCCGGCCTCGCCGCGCTCCGGGGTGGCGGGCCGCGGTCGGGCCATGTCGCGGCGGGGCTGGCGGGGGGCGCGGGCAGCTCGCGGCGCAGCCTCGGCGCGGGGACTGGAGCGGCGGCGGCGGCGGTAATCCGAGCCGCCGAGGTTCGGGCGTCACGTGGGCGCGGCGGAGGGAGGACCGCGGGGAGGGAGCGCGGGAGGGGGCTGTGGGAAAGGCCGGGCGGGCGCAGGCCCATTCACGGCCAGAAACCAGGGCTTTGAAATCCGAGCCCTGGCGCTGCCAGACTGGTCGGGCGAGCGGGACCGTGGGGCGCGGGCGCCACCGCCGGTCGGGGCGGGGACCGCCCTGGGCCCCGAGGGAGCGCCCCCCGCCCGGGCCGCACCTTCAGACCTAGGGTCTTGGGCGGGGGCTTCCCGCGCTGCCTGGGGCCGGTGCGTCCAATGCGCATCCAGCCAAGAACGGAGCAGACGCGCCGAGGGCCCCCGGGGTTGCCTGCCTCGGCCACAGACCCGCCATAAACTCCGAGCTGCCTTCATGAGTTTTTTGGGTTCTTCAAGCTGTGCCTGTTGACCCGGATGGGGTGTCCAAGGCCGGACTTTTTGGGGATGGTGGTCTTCTGGCCCTGTAACGCAGCCTCCTTGTGTATGTGTGTGTGTGTGTGTGGGGTGTCGGATGCCAGGGTAGTGTGTAGGGACGACCGTACGTACATGTGGGCGAGGGCAAGTACAGCTTTCCTCCTGCAGACTCCAGGTAAACCCATTCTCATGGGACACACCTTGCTGGGACTCTAGGCGAAAGCAGGCATAGGCCTTTTGTGACTCCACGGTTGCAGAAGAACTTAAAAACTTACCAGAAAGGCCTGGCATACAGTAGTCTTTCAATTAGAGAACTGAGGAACATGTCCCATCCCATCCACTAGTCTTTCCTCCCATTGCCCAGTGATTAAGTAGTGAGATCCCTTCCTCCACAAATACTCAAGGCTTGGCTCCCAAATACCTGATGGAGACATACCCCAGGGAATCAGGAGGTCATATTAGGGGTCAGGCAGGACAGGAGGAAGATGCTAGTTGTGGGGGCGGAAAGCTGGACCCCAGGCCAACAGCCCCATCGGGTGAGTAGGCAGGACCCTGAAAGAGGTTAAGTAAGCTTCCAGGACAGATGTGATCCCGGGAGGCCTGCAGCATCAGGGAAGGAACAGGTACCAGCAGGGAAGGAGCAGGCAGGTTCAGTTAAGGTTTCTGTCTTTCATTTCTTTATTGGGGCAGGGACTGGATGGGAAACATTCCACAGAGATCTCTGTGCTGGTCCCTGTTCATTATTCACACAGATGTACACACGTTTCCTCTTGTACACACCAGGCCAGCTCTTTCTCACAAGGGGGATTAGAGACTGTTCCAGAAGATGAACCGCTTCTGAGGTGGTGGTCCCACCCCGAAGGATGCCAGGGTGCAAGTGACAGTCCTGGGGGCTGGGAGGAGCTGCGGTGGACAGAGCAGCCTGTCTCCCTCCCTGCTCTAGTGGTCAGGTCCAGCCCTGCCACTGAGGCAGGTCTTCAGGCTCCTCTGGGAGTCAGCCTGGAGACCCTGAGTGTTTCATGGGCCCCTTCTCCATGCCAGGCGTGTCAGAGGATAACTCTTCGGTCCAGGTGGTCACCTCGCCCACTCCGCTGGTGCCTCACTTCCAGGTGCTGGTTCTGGACCTTCTCAAAGTGCTGCAGCAGCTCTGTGTAGTCGATGCTGGGCGAGTCACCTTTCTGGGACTTGGGGACCGCCTTCAGACTGTCTCTGGGAAGATGGGCAGAGGGTCGAGTCAGTGCCTGCATCATGTGGGGGACGGTATACTGGAAGAGTTCAGCTTCTGGGGGGTCTGCCTGCCCCTGCCTGGCAACATCTCCCCAACAGCCAGCCCCAGAGTGCTTGGGGGTCCCCGTGTACATCCCTTCTCCTGCAGCTGGTGGGAACAGCCAATATGCTGCTTGGACATCATTCAGCCAGTGGGCTGGCGATGGCGCCCAGAGCAAGCATCGCATGGGGAAGCATTTCCTGTTTACCAGTGGCTCCCTTTGGGGTGAGAGCCAGGGCTAGTAGCCAGCCAGGAAGCCAGCTGGGGCTTGGAACAGGGTCTGGGCAGAAGTGGGAGGAGGCAGCCTGGCCCTTTCTCTAGGGCAAGGCAGGGACTGGAGACAACTGCAATCAGGGAAGACTCTGCTGGGCCCTCAGCTTGGCAGGACATTTGTTTCCGAGTGTCAAACCCTGAAGCCTGTAGTTACTATTTGCCCACAGAAGAGCTGGTCTCATCACTGTATATGCTGGTGGCCCTAAACCCCTGTTGCTGCCATCCTTCATAGTTCTGTACAGGAACACAGGCTGTGCACTGTGTAGCTAGTGTGCACAATACGCCCTACAATTGTGCAGTGTACTAATAACCCTGTTGCTGCACCTCAGGCCATGTTCAGCTTGCCTCTTGGGACATAGCCCCCTTGGGTTCCTGTCTCATTCCTCTCTCCAGCAGTCTCAACTCTTGCTTCTCCCTCATTCTAGCCTTCTTGGTTTGGAGGTATGGAGGGCTGGATGCTTCCAGCGGGTAGTTTGGTGGCCCTGGCAAGGGGTCTTTTGAATGCTGTGGGCCCCTGAGCTAGGCAGACTCCGTGGACTCTTTGAGTTTATGAATTGGCCTTATCATGGGGTGGGAGTGCTGGCAGCAGCTTAGGGTAGAAGCTAGATAGCCATTTGACCTTGGGCATATAACTCCATTCCTTGTCTATAAAGGGGCCTGACATGGGAGCCACACCATGGTGTGGGTGAAGGATTCCTTTAAATACCCAACATGACATGTAAGAGCTTTGCCTGGTGTGCAGCCCCAGCCCAGGTGGGAGATGGGCAGCTGCTGTGCTTGCAGTTCTGCTGGTCTGAGGTCTGGCGTACCCAGCTGTTCAGTCTAGTTTTGGAAAATAGCAGAGCTCCCTGCACCAATGAGCTTGGCCAAGCCAGAAAACCAATGATCACAGTGTGAAGGCATTGCTGGGGTCCACCCTGTTGCAGAGATGGTGTCATTGCTCCAAGACAGCACCCTGGGCTTGAGGTGGTAGAGACATAGAGCCTGGAGTCCTAGTTCCAGCTGCTACCTAAGCCACTTAAGTTGGAACAAGGCCAAAGGAATGACAGTGGTGAGGAGGCATTGTGAGATCCTGGTGTCGCGTCTGTATGCTGCCCTGACAACACTCCTGGCAAACTGGAGGCACGAGTGCAGGGTAGGGACTGAGGGGTTTTGGGACATGAGCAGATTGGAGATTGATCAGGGAGTGAGCTTGCTGTCTGGGGCCTCAGAGCTGTGAGCTGCTCTTGTGGTGGGCAGACCCTTCTTGGCCTGAAGTCTTAAGCATGTAAAGTGTGGAAGTGGGGGGATACTGCCTGGCTCTCCTGAGCCTAGAAGCTTTCCTTACTACTCCTCTTTTTCTTTTTTCTTTTCTTTTCTTTTCTTTCTTTTCTTCTTCTTCTTTTTTTTTTTTTGAGGTAGGGTCTTGCTTTAGCCCAAGCTGGCCTGAAATTCATTATGTATCTTGAACTCATGGCAATCTTCCTACCTCTGCCTCCAGAGTGCTGAGATTAAAGGCATGTGCCACCACACCCAGATACTACCATTGTTTCTTGAGACAGGGTCTCATTTAACCCAGGCTGCCCTTGAACTCCTTTCCCTCTCCCGGCATCTCCTCGCCTACTGTAATGAGCACGTTCTCCTTCTCACAACTCTCAGGCACAGGGCAACAGGGATACCTGGCAGCAGGGCAAAGCCATAGTTCCAGAGCCCAGAGCTGGTCATCTGTCACTTCACCCATGCACTCACCACTAGATTTTACTTCAGAGGTTCCCTGCTTCCTCACTGAGGATTGTCTCCAGGGAGTGGACTGAAACTCAAGAGTGGCTATGGTCACCAGACCCTGGTGAACATACTGAAGGATGGGTGGGGAAACTTCCCCAGCTGTTCTAGCTCCCAGGCTGTAGGGTAACTCCACACTGTCTACCAGTTGCCTGCCCTACCCTCAGCTGGGACTGTCTACAGCCCCTTCCCCAAGTGTGAGCTGTCCCTCTGTGCCCAGCCCTGCAATGCAATCTGATCCCCTCCCAGCTGTCTGAGGCTCCTTCCCCACCCACTGCTTCCATGCCTGTATGCTTAACCTTCCCAAACCTTTCCACAGAAAGGGAGGCTGAGAAGAGCCTCTGGTGCCTATTTAGTCCACGTGTGCATTTACTGAGGAAGAAACCAGGAGCTCACCGAGGGCACGGGGCTTGCCTCAGGCTGCACAAGCAAAATATGAAGAACTTGGACTAGACCCTACTCCAGGTCTGGGAACCTTCCACTGACCCACAGAACCTGCTATCCCGGTGCCTCAGCCCCTTAAGCTCAGACTTCCTTCACTGACCAGGGAGAGGCTCTGGGCGGCGCAGGGCTTTGTGGCCTGCACTGAGGCTTCCCTCAGGGAAGAAGTCATTCCAGCCTCCTCTTCCCTTCTGCCACACCCCTCCTGAATGCTTGGAACCCCAACACCCACAGGATATTGGAAGGATCAATGCAGGGGCCAGGCCATCCCCTCTGGACCTCTCTTGAATCTGGAGTCGCTCCGGCTGGGGGATCTAAACATAAACCAACTCCCATGGTGGCCTCCCTCCTACCTGGGAACCCTCAGCACGAGGACTGCTGTTGTCCAGAGAGCACTTGGTGGCACTCAGTGCCGACAAGACACAGTTAGTGCAGGGCTGTCTGGGAAAGGGGCAGGGAAGGAAAGACTGGCAAGTGGGGCAACTTATCAAGTGTCCCATACTGCCTCTATAGAGGCCAGGCCATGGAAGAGACCATGGGAGCCTTAGCTCAGCAATGTGGAAGACTCAGGGCCACCAGGGACCTCAGTTCGGCAGGCCCATCTAAGGCTGCCTATGTCCACCCTGAGGGCAAATGTCTGAGTCCTTCACTGGAGCAAGGCACCAGGCCTACTGAGTGGCTCCAACTGCCTAGGAGGGAATCGTAGACACACAGGGCATCTGATGTAAGCTGGGTGAGCTCCATTCAGCGTAAATCTTCTCAGTGGCTCTGCTTGTTTCCATGGTGACTTGACAAGTGAAATTTTCCATCTCGGATGCCAAATGCCTGTGGATGAGGCAAAGCCTCCAAGGGTTACCAAATATAGACACAGCCCAACAGGCTGTGGGGCCAGGGCCAGCAGAAGGTTCAGGGTGGGAGCCTAGACCCCCCCCCGCTGCCAGGAGGATGCCAGGCCGGGCTTCTAGGAGACCTGCTCTTCCCCTAGGCAGGACTCTAGCAGGACAGCTCACCAGGATGGCTATGGGAAGGTCCTAGTGATACTGGGGGCTCTCAGAGGACCAGGCTGAATGTCTGCCACAGATGGGGTGGCAGGGCGTCTAAGTCCATAAGGTGCCCAGGATTGGGTTCTACCTGGCTCTGATGGCCCCTCATTCACTCTGCCTCTTTAGAACTCCTCCTCAGGGTTTTCTCCTCTCTCAGGGCTCCTCTGCTGGACACTTGAGATGCCAAGGTCCTAGACTGAGGCAAGAGTCTCCCGGAGCTCCCCAGGCTGCTTGGGGAGAGCATGGCTGCTGCTCCCCCATATGCACTCTGAGTCCCCTTCTGGGCTCAGCTGTGGACATGAGACCAAGAGGAAAATGGCTGGAGGGTGGATAAGCCTGCACTGACAAAAAAAGGTGGGACATGGAGGCAGAGGACGTGGGTGGGCCCCTTGGATCCTGCCCTGGAGTTCGCCTGGAGGCAGAGAACAGGGCCTGGGTGGGCACTCACTCGGTCTGCAGCAGTTCGGGGTTGGGCACACACTGGAGCCGGTGAGACAGCAGCTGGAAGGCGCTGCTTTGGGGCAGCAGCATGAGCAGGCCGTACAAGGCCTTGATCAGGTACGGGTTGTTCTTCACGTCAAGCAGCTGCAGGCGCAGATCTGCAGCAGGGCAGAGAGCAGTGGGGTCAGGCATCCTGGCACTGCTCTGGAATAATATACCAGCTCAGACCAGCCCCCCCTGCAAGCCTGGCAGAAAGAGGCCTGGAGCCTGCCCTGTTGGGGTGGGGACCCAGCTTCAGGGGAGGGACAGCCAGGTGGACCAGCTTGGGGTGAAGCAGGGGCTTTTCCACAGCCAGCCAAGCCCACCCCAGCCCCCCTCCTTCCGGAGTCTTATCTGTTTCTATGACTTAATCTCCCTTTCTTCCTATCTACCCGTCTGACTGAACTGTCTAGCAGTCTCTTCAGCTCGAGGTCCTCCCAAACCTGCTGTTGAGCCTAGCCCACCTCCCCCAAGCTCAGCTGCTTCCCCAGTAAAGGGGGCTGGGGGCTTGCAGAGTAACAGATTCCCCAGTTGGCTCTGCACGTGCCAGTACAAGAGCTATAAATAGGGTGAGCTGGAGAGAAAGAGTGGATTAGAGCAGCGCTAAGAGAGGGCAGAATGGGAAAATGCCTTTGTGTGTGGTGAGGCACACACTGAAGCCCTGAGTGTCCAGGAGATGATCTGGATAGCAGCAGCCACAATCACCCTGTCCAGGGTGGGGAGCACACCCCTGCTGCCTGCCCAGCACTGATTTTAATCCCAGGGGTCTGGACCCACTGGTAGCTGGCTGTACTCCAAGGCCTGACAGAGAGGTTGGATGGAGACAAGCTCTACTTTTCCTCCTTAGCCTTCTTAGGACCACGGCTCCGTCTGCCTTGGGCATGGTGGGCATCTTTTGCAGACAATGAGCCACACCTTCTGGAGTGGTCCTGTCTTCCCAAGTGTAGCTGTGCATAAGGTCTGGCGGATGTTGGAAGCCTGATCAGCCAGGCCCTGGGGCTAGGAAGCAGGGGACTGGATGGCCTCTTCCAATCCCTTCTCTTGCCCCAGGAGACAGAAGTCACAGGCACCAATGATATTGTGACATGTATATGTGATATTTCATCTCAGTTTCCTAGCACCCAGCTCCTAAGATCCTTGGGGTTTCGGAAATAAGAATCTTTTGCATGTTATGTGTGGACTGATGTCTAATGGGCTGAAGCAAGTAGCTTCGGATGGGGTTGATGACAGGAAGGAAATACCCAGAAGAATGAGAGAGGGACTGAAGAGTGAGCTGATCAATGGCCAAAGACTAAAACCATGCCTAAGTAATCAAACCCTCAGAACCCCCCAGAAAGACTGGATTCAGAGAGATTCCCAACAGCGGAATTCATGGGGATGCTGTCTCTGTATCCTTTCTAGAATCCTTCAGAAACAAGTAAATGTGTTTCCTTGAGTTCTGGGAACTGCTCCAGCAAATTAATTGAACCTAAGGGCTTGAAGGAACCCTAATGTATAGCTGGTTGGTCAGAATCACAGGCCAAAATGATCCAGGGTGGGGAGCTGCCCTCTGAAGAGGTGAGCAGCAGTGGGGACTGAGCCTCAACCTGGCAAGTGCGTTAGCGCTAGGCTGGCAGTATGAGGATGCGAAAGCATTAGAGGACACCCGGCCAGTGTCTGCTGCAGGCTGTCAGCGGGAAGGGGGAGAAATCTCCACAGCTCCCGGGTCACAGGAGAGTACTGTGTTGATTGGTAAGGTGTGTGCTGAGGATTTTTTTTTTTTTTTTTTTTTTTTTTTACCATGCACACAGCTTTGGAGAAGCACAAGCCTGTTTTTTAAGTCTTTTCTTCTTTTTGGGCCTTGGGGAAGCTGGGCCTGCCTCGTGTCTCTGCTTTTGGTGCCTTTCCTAGCAAAGCCCATGCCTAAGGACAAGATGTTATGCAGGGCTTTCCCTTGGCTGTCTGGATCGGAGCTCAAGGGAAGGGAGATGTAGGGCAAAGCACACCCAGGACAGGTTGAGAACGGGGCCTCCCTCCTGCCCTACTGTTTCTAGGTCTTGAGTCATGGTGGCACTTACTGCCTGGAGCAGTTGGTCCTTTAAATGTGAGGAAGCTGGAATAGTCCCTGAGCCCCTTGGGTTTGCTTTTGGATCCCAGGGTGAAGGCTGGAGGCTCAGGCTGGGAAGGTAATAGATGCTTGTAGGGAGCTGGAGGCCCAGGTAACCAGCCTGGCCGGGAAGGTAGCCGCAGCCTGCACTGCCTCTGGTTTTTCTCCCACAGTGTAAACACATGTATGTCATTCAAGAGTGCCGTCTGCTACGGGGAGCAGGCGCTGCACGTGTGGAGGTGACAAGAGCTGTGCTCACCCAGCCAGCACCACTTCTGCACGTTTAGCCCGGGTGTTACTCAGCAGGCAGATCCCGCCCACTGGCTCCCAGCGCATGCCATCTCCTCCTTCAGAGAGGGGAAGACATGGCTCTTGGGTGAATGGGAGCACCTTCAGGGGTGTCCCCAAGTAAAGAGAGCCAGGACAGAGGGCAGGTGGTGGGGACCAGCCCTAAGGCTGGACCTTCGGTGGGTTTTATGTCAGTGCACTGGCCCGTGTCCAGTGAGGACATTCTGAGGACACAGATAGGACCAGGTTCTAATGCTATGTGTTTGGTTGTGCTCCAGCTGGCCTGCCTCATCCTTGGCTACCATTTGCAGTATTACATTCTTGACATTTTAGAAGCATCCCTAGGTTGACTGCCCTCCTTATTTTCCAAACCCCAGCCAAGCATGGTCTCTGGACTTGGCTCCATCCCCTCCCCTCCCACAGGCCAGCAGGAGTCCATGGCAGGCCAGTGGCCCTGCTAGCGAGAGTGGTTCAGACAGGGGTTCTTACAAGTGAAGATGGGGCACTCGATCAGTTGCACCAGTTTGTCCACTTCTGTGAGGAAGTCCACGGTGACCTCCAAGTCCCCACTGGGTAGAGAGTCAAGGAGTCTCCCCACTGGGCCAACATGGCATGTCTTGGAGGGGCAGAGCTGGACTCTGAGGTTCAGAGCCCCATATATGTCCTCCCACCCGCCCCCTGCTCTAGTTTCCTGTGCAGGGCCTGGCTCTTGGGAAGCAGGATTTGGCATATAAAGGACATCTATCTATTCTCTTTGCCTTCCTGTCCCTGTAAATGAAATGCGGCACAGCTATCCCCCTTGCTTGCGCACTCAGGCTCGGCTCCAGCAGCTCTGTTCTTTGTACCTTCCTGGGCCCAGAAAGGATCTTCTCAAGGTCCTGCAGCTGGGCAGGGAAGGGATGGCTAGGAATGGCCCTGGCTCCTGACCACCTGCGAGGATGGTCCACTAGCAGGCCAGTGAAGTCTAGGATCTGGGCAGTGGCCTGCCCCTGGGTCACACAGGTAGCTGAAAGGGGCAAGTGTTGGTTGTTGAAGAACAACACATTCACTGAGGGGAGTGAGGTCATGCACGACCTCTACTGAAGCCTTCACAGCCCTCAGCTCCTGGTCTATCAAAATAGGAGGCCAGTCTTGTCTCCTAAATAGTGCTGGATCACATGTCAGGGTTCAGACCCAAGTTTTTTTTTTTTTTTTTTTCCTTGCCTGTCTTTGTTTTTTTAAAAAAAACTTTAACTGGGGTGCTGGCTCAGCAGTTAAAGGTGCTTGCTTGCAAAGCCTAATGGCCAGGATTCAGTTCCCCAGTACCTACATAAAACCAGATGCAAAAGGTGGCATGTGTATCTGGCATCTGTTTGCTGCAGAAAGAGACCCTGGTGCACCCCTACAAACACACACATACACACACACACAAATTTAAAAAATCTAACCATAGAGCTAGAGCTGGGTGTGGTGGCACATGCCTTTAATCCCAGCATTTGGGAGGCAGAGGTAGGAGGATCGCCATGAGTTCAAGGCCACCCTCAGACTACCAAGTGAATTCCAGGTCAGTCTGGGCTAGAGTGAGACATTACCTCAAAAAAAAAAAAAACAAAAAAAAAAAACAAAAACAAAAAAACAACAAAAAAAACTAACCACAGATAACTTTTGGTGAGGAAGGTACTGCCTGTAAGTGGCCTTCTGAGGCCTCCTAAGGCCCAACATGTTCTCATACTCTGGCATTCTCCATCATAAAGGGGTTGGCAGGGAGCTATAGTATACCGAGTACCTGCCTCTTCCCTGAGACAGGAGTTGGGGCTCACCCAGGAGGCCCAGACCCACTCAACCCCTATCTCTACTCAAGATTCTCAGATTCAGCTCCCTTCCAGAAAGCTCTGAGAGGGGGCTTGTTAGCTGCCAACAGCACCCTCCAAACATATCCTTCACAGTGCCTCTGGCTGAGTGGCCCTGATGTTACAAGCTCTGGAAGCTGAGTGTATGAAATGGTAGGTAGACCACTCCTGGCCTCAGTGGGGGGAGGGGGAGGACTGAACAGCAGTGAGAAGGATACAACTTCTGAATGAGGTCATAGGCGTGCCGGTAGTTCTGGGTGAGGAAGCAGAGGGACACAGTGGTGACTGGGTTGTGGCACCAGGAGCGGTACAGGCAGCAGAAGAGGTTTTGGCTCTCCTAGGAGAGATGTGTAATGGTAAAGAGGTCCTGCTCCATACCCCTGGGCCCACATAGGACCCAAGGAGGGATGGACCTCAAGGGGCTGTGAATCAGGGCTCTTGGGGACAGCTGGGGTGCCAGCTCAGCACTAGGCTGTGTTTGGCAGCTTGGCTGGGAACGAGCTGTCACAAAGGAAATGCTGACAGCTCCTCAGACCCTGTTATTACCTCCCGGCCCCATACATCCATGTGGTGATAGTGGTGGTGGCGGCAAGGGCCTGGTCAGGAGTAAGCTGGCATTTCTGCCCCCGGCAAAATGATAGTAATTGTTCTCCCTAGAACACTGTGGCTCCAGAGCTTAGGGCTAGGAGGCTAGGGGGTGCCGTTGGAAGGAAGCTTCCTTAGGAGCCAGACCCCTCTGTGCATCTTCATATAACATCTTCCCCCACTTCCGCAGCCCACCTCATGCTCTTGGTATACCAGCAAACCAGCCCAGCAGCCAAGCCCACACTTTGGAGAGTCCTTGCTCCTCAGGAAAATTGTTATGGCCTCTGAGAACATCTGGAGGGAACCACAGGAGGACGGCAGGCTATGGCCTGAATCATTCCAAGCCACTTGGCCCCAGACACCCTCAGACATGGGCTTGAATGTCCTCGTGACTCCTCATGAGGGAGCGGAAGCAGGTTGTGCTGGCTGGGAGACAGAAGAGAAGTAACCCAGGCCTAGACTGAGGGAGGACCCCCTGGCACTCCTGTAGCCAGGATGGTTCTTGAAGTTCTTGAAGGCTGGGAGGAGTTTAGTCTGTCTGCCAAGCCATGTGGCCCGTGACTTGCACATCGCCTTGCTTTCACTCACTAGCCCTTGGGTATACTTACTCACTAGCCTGGGACAGTAATCAACGTGACCCCGTCTTATGACAGGTACTTTATGAGACAGATGTGTCCAGCTGTGGGAGAGGGACCAGGGCAGGGAGAAGGGTGAGGAGAGCAATTAACTGTGGTTATGATCTTTACACTGGGGATGGGGTGGGGGAATCTTGCTCCAGAGAGTGGCCCAAAGCCAGCACAGCCTGCTTGCCTGGGGGCAGTGGACAGTGGGGTGAGAGTCAGGGAGGGGCACATGTCCTCCGCTTTGGGCAGGGAACCCTCAGCAGCAGGTGACACACTCTGCAGGCAGTCCTAACGTGTAGCCATTCATCTGGGGTATCCATACTTGACCCCGGACCAGGGAAGGTCCTCATGGCATCCCTGTCTTCTCCTTTTATGAGTCTCCTGGGGCCAGCTGAGGAGGGGCTGGGTACCTGAGCACCTATAGGCCTAACCCCAGGGTGAGCCCATCAGGGTACCAGAGTCTTCAGGTCCTTGAGCTGGTTTCTCAGCTGGAAGAGCTCACTGGAGGTGAGAAGGATGGTGTTGAGGGTGTGCACCATGGTGGAGGCAAACTTGAGGTCCTCCTCCCGCAGCAGGATGTCTGCCATTGAGTGGAAGATGTTCTCTGCATTCAGCAGGAGACAGAGCTGCCTAGAAAACAAGCAAGGGGCAGTTATACTCAGGCCTTCTCTAAGCTTTTCAGGGTATTGGGGAAACCAGTACTTCCTGGATCTAGTGAGGGGCCCTAATGCTGTGTGTGTGTGTGTGTGTGTGTGTGTGTGTGTGTGTTGGGGCACTGGAAGCATCAGGGGATGTTTACAGGAAGACTTGGCTCTATACTTCCCAACATCACCCACTGTGGTCTAGCACTGACTCATCCCATAATACAAAAAAAGCTGGACCTCTGGCTACCAGGGATTAAACAAGTTACTTTCCAGAGCTCCCATATCTCAACAAATACATATGCTGTATTATATATATATATCTCCCCCAGGCATTTTGGCAATTTCTTTCACCCCCATGAAAGCCCCTGAGGTCAAGGGTCAATGTTATGCACATACATCCCAACCAATACAGATGCCAGCAGGAGCAGAGCCCAGCAGAGACTTGTGGACTGAACAGACATTATGTCAACCCTGAGCTGCACTTTCATTGTACACAGAAGGAAAGTGGAGTGGGGACTATGGTGGCACCTGACTCTATTGGCCCCTATGTGTTTTCTTTAGTAAGAGCCCTGGGGTAAGGACTGGGCTTTGTGGCAAAGAGGATCCATGTTATTACAAAGGAACCCAGGGAATGAAGAAAAGCAGGTTTTCCAGGGTCCCCAGGGCAAGGTGACATGGACAGTGACAAGCTGATGTTGAGGACAGACTGGGAGGAGCATGCTGACTTTTCTCCCGGTACTTATAGGCCCACTCTTGAGGGGAAGGGCACCTTACTGCTACCTGGGCAGTGGCTTCCCAGCTGGGGCGGGAGAGGAATGAGTAAGGGGCAGGTGAGAGGGTGTGTGGCCTGTGTTTCCTGTTGGGTGGGGGTGGTGATCTATGGCAGCCTGTCTACCACCTCTGGTCTGGGGTTGATATCTTCTTTCTAATGTCTAGTTTCTGCCTAGGGAAGCAACACCACAGGCCAGACAAGGAGCCAAGGCTTCATTGTATTACATGCTGAATGACAGAGCCACAGCTCGAGGCAACATATCCAGAACATGGACACTTGTTCTCAGACACTGAAACTGTACAGCATGTAGTTAGCACAATCAGGGGCTGGTTTCCTGCTCCCCTCTGAACACCAGCCATGGCTTTGGAACCAGGCTGGAGAAGATTCTGCCCCAGCAAAGTCTTAGAGCGTTTGGTAATGGAGAAGCCAAACCACGAAGTGCAAACAGTGGGCAGGCAGTCTCCAGCTTAGATCTGACAGGAACCAGCAGACCCGGGCGAGAGACCATGACAGAAATCCAAAGGAGGCTTGGGCATGGTGGGGTGGCGGTTGGGTGGGAGATAAGTGGACACACGTGCACAGGACCACTTCCACACACACTTGCCCAGGTGGATCTCCTAGTCCTAAGATGGGTGGGCAAAGGCTTCGAGTCTGGTGTCCCCAAACCTGGCCAGGTGATTTCAGTGTCTCTGGCCAGCGATTTCTCCCTTAAGTGGGGACAATGCCTGTCTAAACTGGGAGAAACTACCAGAGGGCAGCTGGGAACTCTGGGGACACCTCATGTGAGGTATCCAATGTTTGGTGTGTGGCACACAGGGGCCAGAACTTCCACAGAGAGGTACCAGTGCCAGGTGGGAGGTGGTGGCATTTCTGTGGAACTCAAGACAGTGCTTCCAGTCCCCTCCCTATCCTCCCATCCTTAGATGAGTCCTGTCTCCAAGGTGGTGGGACAGAAATGTTTCAGAAGGGCAGGCTGGGAGGAAGGAGAGTGCTCTGACAAATGGTCACAAGTGCCCGTCGCCCACAGCTGCTGCCGTCTCCATGACAGAAGCCAACAGCTGAGCTGCTGCCAGGCAGCGCTCTCCAGGGACCCCAGGCCAGCCCAGCTGCCCGGCTGGGACTTGCAGCAGCAGGAGGATGGGAAAGGGAGGGTTTACAGGGACAGGCAGGGGTGAGGCAAGGGAAGTCTCCTGTGTCCCAGAGAACCTGGGGATGCTGATGGGGCTACAGGTCAGAGATGGTGGAGTTTTTTTAAGAAACAGTCCCCCGCCCCTACCAGTGACAGTAACCTTTCCTGGTTTTCCTCTCACCTTGCTGACTGTACCTTGTCATCTAAGGCTGGGGTGTTCTTTCTGTTCATCTCCCGGTGGGCTCGGGTCCCATGGATATGCTCAAAGCTGCCTGGAGTCAGTGGTTCCCATGTGTCTCTCTTGCCCTGGTCCCCACTGAGCTCTGGAGGGGACAATGCCAGCAGGTAGATGACCCTGCCTGGCTTCCTCTTGGGCATCTCAAGCAACTCTTGATATCCCTGTAGATTTACCTTCCCATGGCAGTAAACAGTATCTTTACCCTCCTGGCCTCTTGCTCACCAGCCCTCTACCTAGGACTCTCCTTGTAGAGACAACTCCTGCCTTGCCTTCTTTGTTTCCCTTTGGCTACCACCACTCTGGAGCGAGCACCATCTCTTGCAAGGTCAATTCCAAGACATCTTCTCATCTGCCTCCTGGCTGCTTCTCTCCCCCACAAGTTTACCCACTCTCTGCCAACTGGGTTGATTCTAAAGGTCTGAGCCTTACTCTACCCTCCTTTGCTGGGGGACTCCATGGCTTCGCACTGGATTAACTGCACAGCCCAGCTCCTGCCACCACCCAAAGACCACATACCTTCTGTAGCTTCCTCTCTGGACTTAGATCCTACACCCTCTGCTTGGGACACCTGGCCTCTGAACTTTTCTGTTTTTTTTTTTTTTCTTCCTTTCTTACCTTGCCATACTGACTGTCCTGGCTCCTTCCAACCATCAAGGTCTCATCTCTTCCTTGGGGAGGTCTGGGTTTCATGCACCCTCTCTTCTCACCAACTTCATCTAAGAGCAGGTACCCAGGGAGAGTAGCAGTGGGGAACACTTGCCAGATCCTGTCTGGCCTTAGAGTCCCTGCCAATGCCCTGGGAATTGGCTAACCCTGCCAATGGAGGCTAGAGGCAGAACCTGGAGGGGTTGCCTACAGCTCACAGGGCTCCAGTCCTGTGGCCTGGGCAATGGCTATGGCAAGGAGAAAGGAGCAGAAGTATGACCTTACCTGCTTTACCCCAAGGTTACCCTAACATTGGGAAGGCAATGCCTCTCAGGTCACTGGGTCACAAAAACTCAAGAAGATGGGAAAAATAGTGACAGTGCTGGGTCTGGAGAGATGGCTCAGTGGGAGTGCTTCCTGCATAAGCATGGGGGCCTGAGACCTGAGTTTGATTCCACAGGAACCCATATAATGCTTGAGCTGCAGGTCACTGAGAAATCAAACTGGTGCTGAGATGGAAACCTTCTCTCTGTTGACTAGCTTTCAGAATCTTGGAAAGAGCTATGCAGCATGCAGCCTTTTGGGAGAAAATGTGCCAACTGGTGCAATAGTGGCATGTCTGTTATGGGGGAAATCAGCTGATCTCTGATTGGACTGGAGGCCCCCTCCATAGGAGGGAACACATGCCTGGCACTGAAAACCTAGTCAAAAACCTATGGCTGGGGAGGTCAGAAGCCCTAGGAGAGTAATGATTACTGTTGTCTGGCTAAATGCACATATTTTACCCTCCAAGCTGCCTTCCAAGCCCTTACATTTATGATCATATTCATGCTACTCTCATTTTTAGTTACAGAAGGTTCTCTTTTCAGATGCTGGTAACCACTGGGGTGAATAAAACACACCACAGTGCTGAGAAGAAGTGATAGCACAGTGCTCAGCACTGAGACAGCTCTATCACATCCTCCAAGGCTCAGGGACCAGTGCAGAATGTAAGAGCCAAAGGAAGGACAGGAATGTTTACAGTGCTGTTACCCAAACACAAAGTAGCCTTGATAGTCATGACCTCACGGTGGTAGATGCTATCTACAGAAGATCTGCATAGAAGGAGCGGAAAATGATGGCATTAAAATTAAAAAAGCAAAGCCGGGGCATGGTGGCACAGGCCTTTAATTCCAGCACTCGGGAGGCAGAGGTAGGAGGATCACAGTGAGTTCAAGGCCACCCTGAAACTACATAGTTAATTCCAGGTCAGCCTGGACCAGAGTGAGATCCTACCTCAAAAAACAAAAAAACAACAAAAAAAAATTAAAATAGCAAGGTGGTGAGGGGATTATGATCATGGCATATTGTCTATATTTATAGAAATTGTCAATAGTTTAAAAGAATGAACTCATGCAAGCCAGTGAGTATGGCCATACATGTCTAGTTCTGTGGGAAGCGGAGATCAGAGAAGTGCAGGGGCTCACTAAAATGGCAAGTTCTAGAATCAGTAGAGATTCCTTTTTTAAAAAATACATTTTAGGGCTGGAGAGATGGCTTAGCGGTTAAGGCACTTGCCTGCAAAGCCAAAAAGAGGACCCAGGTTCAATTCCCCAGGACCCATGTAAGCCAGATGCACCAGGGGGCACACACATCTGGAGTTCGTTTGCAGTGGTTGGAGGCCCTGGTGTGCCCATTCTTTTTTTTTTTTTTTTTTTTGTTTTTTTGAGGTAGGGTCTCACTTTAGCCCAGGCTGACCTAAAATTCACTCTGTATTCTCAGGGTGGCCTCAAACTCACGGCAATCCTCCTACCTCTGCCTCCCGAGTTCTGGGATTAAAGTCATGTGCCACCAAGCCTAGCTTTTTTATTTGGGGTGCCCATTCTTTTTCTCTTTCTCCCTGTCTATTTCTGTATCTCTCTTTCAAATAAATAAATAAAAATAAAATAAAGAAAAAATATTTATTTATTTGAGAGAGAGAGAGAAAGATGCAGAGAGAGAGAGAGAGAGAGGGAGAGAATGGGCATGTCAGGGCCTCCAGCCACTGCAAACAAACTCCAGATACATGTGACCCCTTGTGCATCTGGCTTACGTGGGTCCTGGGGAATTGAACTGGGGTCCTTTGGCTTTGCAGGCAAATGCTTTAACTACTAAGCCATCTCTTCAGCCCAAGACTCTTTTTCAAGGAAATAAGTAGAATAGCAATGGAGGGGGGCACCCAACATTCTCTGGCCTCTGTGCATGCATGGTATGCTGCATCTGCATGTGTGTGACACACACACACAACACACACACACACACACACACACACACACACACACCATACCTACTTGTACATGCAAAAACGAAAAAATGACAGTGTTGACTAGGTCAAGACATGTCTTGGTAGACAGATGCCAGGCATCAATGGGAGAGAATGGCTGTTCCTGTCCTTTTACAAGCACTGAGCATGTCAAGACACTATCCCAGGAACCACACTGAAGGGGAGGACAAGCCTTGATAGGAAGGCTGAGTCTTGTCCTAAGAGAACCTCAAAAATGAATAGGATGCTGGGCCTGGAGAGATGGCTTAGCAGTTAAGCGCTTGTCTGTGAAGCTTAAGGACACCAGTCCGAAGCTCGATTCCCCAGGACCCACGTAAGCCAGATGCACAAGGTGGTGCATGCAGGTGGCACATGCATCCGGAGTTCATTTGCAGTGGCTGGAGGCCCTGGTGCGCCCATTCTCTCTCTATATATCTGCCTCTTTCTCTCCGTCTTGTCTGTTGCTTTCAAATAAATAAATCATTAAAAAAAAAAAAAATGAACAGGATGCTTGTGTCTCTTCTGCCGAGGAAGTGGAGGAGGGATAACCCCAAATTCCCTGACAGGATCTGCACAGGCAGCTGCAGTTCCCAAGTGCCTAGCCCTTGACTTTGAGTTCCTCCTCTGGCTGTAGAGGAGTCTGAGGTTCAGAGAGGCCCCACACTGCACTGGGACTGGGAGGAATGGAGGAGTTAGACCCAGAAGAGACAGCTTCCAGAGCCTAAGTTCCCCCTTAGCACTCTGCCTCCTCAGTGTTTGTCCCTGCCCAGTGGAGGCCTGGCAGATGGCTGCCTCACAGGGCTGCTGCGTCATCACTTCTCTGCTGAGCCCCAGCCTGGCTTGAGCTGCCTGCTTGGCTCTCAAGCATAGCGTCAATAATGAAACACAGCTTGCAAGCATTACACATTTGTCCGTGTTTTTTTTTTTTTTTTAAATACTCATATTAAAGCCTATTCATCATGAGACAATGGTCTGGAAAGTGCATGGGTAAAAGGTAGAGAGGTGAGGTGGGAGGGAACCTGATGGGGCCTGTAAAGTTTCCTCCTGTGCTATCCTGGACATGTGCAGGGGTCCAAGTGTCTGTGTCATGTTGGTAAGAAGCTCCAGGTGTGTGGCTGTGACTCAGGGAACAACAGGAGGGAGGTGGCTGGGAGGAAATGTATACCATTCAAGAAGGGGCTTCACTTGGCTGCAGTAGGCTGTTGGCTCCAGCTGGGGCCTCACAGTTGGGTCCATGCCATCGTGCACAGCCTGGGGCCCTATGGATATGACTGTCCTTTCAAACCTCTTGCTGCTGCCTGGATGGCTCTTTTCTGCTCCTTTGCCATAGACAGGGAGCTCCCAAGGGAGCAACTGAACCTTCTGGGAGCCAAGAGAGGGGCTGTTACTTTTCCTTCAGAGCTGAGACAATGCTGCCATGCCTACTGAAATCCCCTTCTCTGGGGCAGCTACATGTAGTCCAAGGTATAGGTCCTCACGGGAGCCAGTGTCTGCAGTGCTGCACATACCTGCCAGGCTACCACCACCAGCCACGCACCACCTAAGAACAGGCTTCAAACTTGTATAGCCACTGGTCTTGGTGGTGGCCCTCAGTGAAAGGTGTTCTCCCAAGTCCCTGACAGGTATTCACTCCTCACCTCCAACTCCAGGTAACCCTGCCCCAGAGTGAGTGGGACGGTGCCCCAGGCCATTATGTGGCTCTAGATCAACCAGTCTCTCTGTGTGGCCAGGAGAAAGCCTGCCCCTTAGCAAGAGGAGAGCACAGCACAGGCAGACCGCCCTGCCAGGCTGACAGGGGTCTGGTGCTGTCTCCTCTGCCCTGTTCTGTGATGTGGGCAAGGGCCACACATGGCTTTTCCTCTAGGGACTAGACAAGCCAACCCAAGTAAAGACAAGCTGTGGCTGAGGATGAAACCACCTAGCTGCTCTAAGCTTCTGCCCCCAGGCCATGTGCAGAGCAGAAGAGCTGTGGGTGGACACAGCTCTCAGTTGCAGTCAGGTTTGCATTGCTGGCAGAAATCACCCGACCAAGAGCAGCTTTTGGAAAAAAAAAAAAAAAAAGGTTTATTTTGGCTTACAGGTTCGAAGGGAAGCTCCATGATGGCAGGGGAAAACAATGGCATGAGCAAAGGGTGGACATTACCCCCTGGCCAACATAAGGTGGACAACAGGGACAGGAGACTGTGCCAAACACTGGCAAGGGGAAACTGGCTATAACACCCATCAGCCCACTCATAACAATACACTGCTTCCAGAAGGCATTAGTTCCCAAATCTCCATCAGCTGGGAACCTAGCATTTAGAACACCTGAGTTTATGGGGACACCTGAATCAAATCACCACATTCTGCCCCTAACCCCCATAAACTGATAACCATCCATGATGTAAAATGCAGTGTATTCAGTCCAACTTTAAAAGTCCCCACATTTTTTATCAATCCTAATGACATTCAATCATCCCTATAATCCAAAGTCTTTTAACTGAGCCATAATACCAAAAAAAGGCCGGGTGTGGTGGCACACACCTTTAATCCCAGCACTCGGGGAGGCAGAGGTAGGAGGATCACAGTGAGTTCGAGGCCATCCTGAGATTACAATAGTAAATTCCAGGTCAGTCTGGGCTAGAGTGAGACCCTACCTCGAAAAAAAAAAAAAAAAGAAATATTCAACCAATACAAGACTTAAACAGGGCAAACACCAAACTTTGTAGCTCCAAGTCCAACAACTCTAGTCAGTGACAAGTCTCCAAGTCCGATAATTCTAACCAGCAACAAGTCTTTGGAGTTCCAACTCCGCCCCTCCAGCTAGGCTACTCAGAGTACTGGAAAACTTCATCTAGGCCAGCAGCTTTCCTTAGCAGCCATCTTATGGTCCCGGCATCTCCATTGCAACCCACAGTCCATCCTCACGGCTCCATCAGGTCTCCACGCAGGCATCCAGCAAACCTGCTTCACACTGCCCATAGCCATTTCCAAAACACAAGACCACACTGCAAACTTAATGACCCTCTCTTTCCTACATTTCTTATACTCCACAATACCAGGTAGAGTGCCAACTTCTTAATGTAGGGGGGAATAAAGCAGACTTTGAAGTACAGAACACTCCTTGAACCTCAGGCCCCTTCAAAAGAGTCTACATTCTTCCTGTTGCCCCAGTGCACGTCAGTTGGCCCAATCTCAAAGGTTGTAATCTCATATAATTGCAGCTGAATGAGCAGAAGTTTCAGCCCAAATATTTTATTTCTGTGCCATATCCCTCTGCAAACGCCAATCCATTTCTATGCAATGCAACCCCATATACCTTCTCAGGACATGGGCATAACAGCAAGCCCCTCACACAAACTGCTTCTAGCCCAGTCCAGGCAAAGCTCTTTCTCACCCTCATAAGCCAAACCTCACAGTCCATAGTTCTTACTGTACTTAGGTCTTTCAGAATAGTCCATCAAGCTGTACTTACAGCATTGCAAGGTGTCTCTAAGGCCAAGGTTGCAAATCCATCCATATTCCTCTTGAAAATAAGCTCCAAAAGGCCAAAACCACACAGATAGGTGACTAGTAGCAACCCTACTCTCGGTACCAACATTTCTGTTGCAGTCAGGTTTGCATTGCTGACAGAAATCATCCGATCAAGAATAGCTTTTGGGAAAAAAGGGTTTATTTTGGCTTATAGGCTTGAGGGGAAAGTCCATGATGGCAAAGGAAAACAACGGCATGAGCAGAGGGTGGACACCACCCCCTGGCCAACATAAGGTGGACAATAGGAACAGGAGAGTGTGCCAAACAAGGGGAAACTGGATGTAATACCCATAAGCCTGTGCCCAGCAATACATTGCCTCCAGGAGGTGTTAGTTCCCAAATCTCCATCAGCTGGGAACCTAACATTCAGAACACCTAAGTTTATGGGGGACACCTGGATCAAAGCACCACACTCTCCAAGAGAACAGGGACTCCTTCTGGGGCCAAGACCTCCCCACCTCACTGGCTCTTGAGGCTGCAGGGCTGGGGAAGGGCAGGGTAGTGGGGCTGGGAGGGTGGCTGGGGAAGTTGGCACACAGGGGAGTGCTGGGAATGGGCTCTTTTACAGGGCATCTGTAGAAGCTGGAACACCAGACTGTGGTGTGGGCCCTGGCAGGCAGAGAGCCAAGTGCCTTCCTGGGGGAATAAGAACACTGCTGTCCTCTGCTTGGGGAACCTGAACTCTGCATGTGCCTTTAGGGAGGGCTTCTTCCCATGACCCCACTCCCCTGCAGCCTCCGAGAACAGGACTAGCAAAGGGGCCAAGGCCAAAACCAGTTTCCTCCATGTGCTCTGTCAGCCAATCCCTCCCAGGTCCCTTGGCCTTTTGCTGAGTCTACCTTCCAGAATTCTTCTGGCTCTGACTCCCCATAAGGGTGCTCTGAGGGCCCACTGCTCCCACCTGCCAGACCTGTGGTACTCATGGCACAGGGGAGATGAGACACCACACATGTCTAAAGGGCGGCTGGGGAGAACCTGCTGACCTCCTCCCCTTCGCTCACTCTACTTCATCAGGCTTGGCCTGCTGTAGGCAGTGACAAAAGGCAGAAGCAGAAAAGGTCCCTGACCTATTGTGGAGCTACTTGGGATGAGCACTCAGGCTGGGTGGGAGAGGCTGTGGCGCAGGAATGCTCTGGCACCAGCCAGCCAGACAGTGCTGGATGCTATGGGGAGTCAAATCTAGGCTACTGGGCAGAGACATGGAAGGGCACCAGAGGACCTCGAGGTAAGTTTAAGGAGAAATGGAAGTGAACCTCCTCTTATGAGCCTTGACTGTTCCAATGTCACCACACCAAGATGACCTCCAGCAGACTGCTTGAACAGCTGGCCCATGGGGCAGAGACTCAACTCCAAACCTCTTGAGCAGAGATAATAGTGTTGAACTAGGAGCACCCACCTTCCCACCCACAACCTTTTCTAGCTGCTATTAATACTGTCCATTTCTGTTCCAGCCCTCACTTGCCTCAGTGCTAATCAGTGGTACACAGAAAACTCAGAGCGCTGGGTGTGCTGGCGCATGCCTTTAATCCAGCACTCAGGAGGCAGAGGTAGGAGGATTGCTGTGAGTTCAAGGCCACCCTGAGATTACATAGTTAATTCCAGGTCAGCCTGGGCCAGAGTGAGACCCTACCTCAAAAAACAGAAAAACAAAACAAAACAAAAATCAAAACCAAACAAACAAACAAACAAAAAACCAAAACAAAATAACCTGCCCCCCAAAACCAAAAACTCAGAGTAAGCCTCAGCTGGAAAGCTCTAGGTGGGGTGGTATTCTTTCATTCTCCCCCTGACTCTATCCTGCCACCTCCAGTGCCCTCTTTCTGCCATATGAGAAACAGGGGATTTGGACAATCTCATTTGGTACCTTCTGTCATGCTGGGCCATACAGACTATCTCTTCCAAGCTGCCCCAAACTTTCAGTAGAAGCAGCCCCTGACCCCAAATAAAATCCAATTTAATTTTTCATGTCTGTGCTTTTGTGGTCTGGCATCAGGGCCATAGGTGCCTGGGATTGCTCTCAGAGGTGGGCATGAGCTCCCCCACCTCTTGCAAGTGGCCTTCAGGCTGGGCAAATTGGAAGGACAGCAATAATCTCCAGATGTCAAGGTCAGGCCTGGATCATTCTATCTTCCCCTCAGCCTGGCTTCCTGCTCAGTGACCTCTCCTACTGGCTACTGTTTGAAGTCTGTCTCCTGCAGTGGCCCAAGGCTAAAGGTGCACAGGTGCTTCTTCTAAATGCCCAGAATCTCCCAGTCAATAAACCCGCATGGGACCTAAAATCAAGAGAAAATGCAGAGGTCCACAGCCATCTCTAGGGAGCAGAGCCTGCTCCTTGCTTTGTCCCTGCCCAACAGCTGGGCTCCTTCAGGAATCTGAAGAGAATGCAGCTTTCTGCCAGCAGAAGCCTGGGCTGGGAGAAGGAGCTGGCTGCGGAGGTTCAGAAGGCTCCAGAGTCGCACTGCACACTGTCCCTCCCCCTACTCCCTTCCCTTCCTACTCTCTGCTTCCTAAGTATAAAAACTGTAAATCTGTTTTATTTATTTCAATCAATCCTCGGCAGTGTGCCCCTCGGGGCAAAGGCAGCCATGGTAACCCTGCCAACTCATGCCTTAAAAATGCATCGTGTTTAATGCAGTCGATGTGTCTGATACACTTAAAAGTTTCTTTGGGTGGGGGGAGTGGGAGGAGGAGGTATGAGGACTTGTTTTTCTGGGTCTTGCTGGGAGTTGATGGAAAGGGGACAGAAAATGGAAGGAAGAAAGGAGTCGCTGTCTGTCCCTCTGTTCAGCACACTTGCTGCAGGGTTGGGTGGGGGTTGCAGTTACCTGGGTGGGCTCATCCAGAATCCCCCAGGGAGATCTCATTAGGGAGACAGCTGGTCCTCACTCTGGGTTTGGGCTTTTGTGCTAGAGACTGATTTAAAAGGGGACAGAGCAGAAGAGGTGACTTTTGCCTCCTCTACAGCCCAAGGTGGACCCAGGAGGCCCTGCAAGGAAAGGGCTCCACCCTGTCTCCAGGAAAGAAGTCATCTTTTGCTAGCCCAGGGACCTTTTGGGCCTTTTTTCATGTGCTTTTTAGGAGCGTGTGTGTGTTGGTGTGTGCATGTGAATTTGTATATTGGTGTGTGATTGCATCTGGCGGCCAGAGGTTGATGATGGGTTAGACTGGCCGGCCAGTCAGCCCCGTGGAGCCTCCTCAGGGCTACAACTATAGGTACAAGCTGCCATTCCCAGCTCTTCATGTGGGTCTGATGATCCAACTTCAGGACCTACTGACTACGCCATCTGTCCACTTCCTCCATGTGTTCTTATTTCCTGGACCTCATCCATGGGTACTTCTTCAGTGCTCTTTGGGCTGGACCTTCACACTTTTCCTGCCTTGCCAGTGGCTAGTTCTCACCATCCCTTTCCAAAGCTGCTTGGCCCCTTATTCCCCTTGAGATCTAGCTCCTTCTTGACTTAGACCATGAGCTTCCCACAACTCGTGCTGGGACTGTGAGAATGGAGAGATTAGGATCCAGGAAACGGAAAATCTATGGCCAGGAAAGCCAGGTGATCTGGTCACCTGTTACAGAATTTAGTCTACATGTGGAACTGTTTGCTGAGAGGCCTAAGTGGAACTTTTTCTTTTAAAAATATTTTATTTATTTATTTGGAAATAAGAAGGAAGGGAGGAGAAAGAATGGGTGTGCCAGGGTCTCTAGCCACTGCAAACAAACTCCAGATGCATGCACCACTTTGTGCATCTGGCTTTATGTGGGTACTGGGGAATCGAACTAAGCTCTGAGCTATCTCTCTAGCCTGATCTAGAATATTCTTGGGGGTTTTTGAGGTACCTGGTTTAGGTGGATGCACTTTCTTTTTTTAAATATATTTTATTTATTTATTTATTTGACATAGAGAGGTAGACAGAAAGAAAGAGAGATGAGAGAATGGGTGCACCAGGGCCTCCAGCCACTGCAAATGAACTCCAGATGTATACACCCCCTTGTGCATCTGGCTTATGTGGGTTCTGGAGAATTGAACCAGGATCCTTTGGCTTTTCAGGTAAGCACCTTAACCACTAAGCCATCTCTCCAGCCCATAGGTGGATGCACTTTCTGAAGCTGCAAGGAAGCTCTTGGATGGGACTCTGCAGGTGTCTGGGTTTGTGTCACTGAAAAGAGACTGTAACTTTGACCCCTATGTGAAGATGCTCCAGACTATGGGTGGATGCTGATCAGATGGTGAGGATTTGAGGTAAGTACAACCCTCATGTTGGAAGCTTTAAAGCTAGAAGAGCTGGGAAGACACTGGGCCTTGGCTGAGGTTGGGTGTTAGTGCTGGAGACACAGGCACTGTAGGGAGGATAAGGCTGGTGATGTAGCCGTAATGGGGCAGGTCTGAGCCCTGCCTGGAAGGCTACCATACTTCAGCTGAAAATTGTTGGTATGGAGGCTCAAGTTTTATCTTCTGAACCCTCAGAGCAAATGAAAGGGATGGGTTACTAAAGGAAATCCTGTTGTCTCCATGACCATGAACTCCAAGAAGTGCTGAGAGTCTCATGGGCCCTGGCTCATGGCCTGCCTCCTACTGCTGTGGGCTTTCCTTTGCTGGAACCATCACTCATCTCCTCCCTACCAGTGATAACAAGGACAACTGAGTGGGTTTCTACATCAGGCAGGTTATGTACTAACTCCACTCAGTGTGGACATGTGTCATCGCTGCTTGGCCCTTTAAAAAAATATTGTGTTTATCTATTTATTTGAGCGAGAAAAGGAGGGAGAAAGAGAGAAAAGAGGCAGATAAAGAGAGAATGGGTGTGCCAGGGCCTCCAGCAACTGCAAATGAACTTCAGATCCAGGTGCAACCTTGTGCATCTGACTTACGTGGGTATTGGGGAATCAAACGTGGGTCCTTAGGCTTTGCAGGCAAGTGCCCTAACTGCTAAGCCATTTCTCCAGCCCAGCTTGGCCCTTTTTAACAGAGGGTGCAAATGAACCACAAATGAGAAGACCTGTCCAGGTCCCATGTGGTCACTCTGTCTAGCACTAGAGTTCTCAGCTGCTGTCTCACTACACAGCCAACTCACAGTTGCAAGGCCCAGCTGGCCCAGGTGCTTGGACTTGCTTTTCTGGGAAGACAGTTGGGGGTCACTTTTGCATCAAGTACTGCAGGGGCTGCTCACCCCCCCACAGTGCATTTTAGATGAAAGCTCTACAACTAAGCTACGCCACCAGTCCCATTAGAGTCTTGGAGTTTCTGATCCACTAGAGTCTGAATTTCTCAGAAGCTTCCTGCGGCTCCAAGGCAGTGTATCTGCAAACTACCCTGCACTACTTCTGTGGTTGGGATGGTGCTGGCTGGTGGTCCACACTTATTCTGGCCTGCTGGGGTAATGGCTTATCTCTGAGGGAACAGGTGGGAGCCAGGGTTTGGAAACTGCATCCACAGCTCACAGCCAGGCCTGATCTTGGACCACAGTATAGAGGTTCAGGGGAATGGCTCAACAGCAGTTCCTAGAAACATGTTAGGGCAGCAGCTCCTGAGGATGGGTCTCCGACCAGCTGCTGCTTGAGGTCCAGGGTGGGGGATTTTAATATGACGACTGATGCCTGGGGAGATATGGTCAAGGTTGCTGCTCTACATTCAGGGCTGATATTGCCAGGGAAACGGCACCCCTGAGTCCAACTGCCCTGGAGTCTCCTTGGTGACTGAATGAGAATCACTGACGTAATGGCTTTCCTTTTGAAACCCTCTGGGCTCTGACCTTCCTAGGCAGGATTTCCTCCTAAGATGTGCTGAGCCTCTCCCCTGGAGATGACTGCCTGTGAAGAGACTGCTCAGCCTGGCATGTTGCTTCCTGGCCCAGATCTGCCTACCACCCATGTCCCTGCCACCTTCCAGCCTGACTCCTCAAAAGATAAGTGAAACCCAGGACTAGTCTGAGGTCACAGAGATCATATGAGCATAGTGAGGTTGGAGCTTGAGTCCCTGATCCAAATTCATGTTTCCACTTGACCAGACAGTCCCACATGGTGTGACAACTGCAGGACACAGGTGACTCCTCTAATATCTAGCCCCTCTTCCCACCTATCTAAGTGTTACCATCCCTGTGACTTGAAGGTCCAAGCCAGATGTGTTGGCTCATGCCTATAATCCCAGCACTTGGGAGGGTTGCCATGAGTTCCAGGCCAGCCTGGTTTACATAGTGAGTTCCAGGTCAGTCTGGGCTAGAGTGAGACTCTTCCTTAAAACAAACACACACAGACACACCTACCTACCCACCCAACAACCTGAAAGTCCATGGCAGAAATGGCCCTTCACTCCTGCATCTATCACCTGCCTCTTCAAATGATGGGACCGGCTTTCAGGAAAGTAAGCGATTGCAGTGCCTGGAGCCCAGTGGCTTATATCAATGTACCCTCAGATGCTGGGGTCGTTCTGCTCACATTTTCCCTTATGTCATCTAACTATTCCCAAACTAGTCCCTTTGTTCTAGGCCAAGGGACTGTTCCTCACTACTGTTTATAGAATCACAAACAGTTACAGATGGCCAGTAACTGCCCCCTTCCACCTTGGCAGTGTGCAGTCCAACACTGAGGCCTTGGCAGGGCACCCTGGTCTCCTCTTGCTCTATAGCATGAGCTGGTAGGAATGCAGCAGCCTGTGTGCATGTGCTCCCTGGCCTGAGGTGAAAATGCTTCCCTCCCCCAAAGTATTTACCCAAGTAGATGTCCTCGTGGTGGTGGGTTCCTGGTAATCATGGGGGTCCTGACTCTTCCGTGGTAATCTTCTCATGGTGTGCTCTGAGAAAGTTCTAACCAAGGGCTGCCACTTTGATCTCTGGTGGTACCTCTTGAGTGTTGTCACCACCTTTGGTCTCATCTTCTGAGTGTTCTCATCTACTCAGAAGGCTGTACTTTCTTTCCAGAACTAGGAGGGTAACTCTTCAAGACTGAAAGATCCCCTAGTTGAGAAGTGCCTGATCTGCCTATATGCTGGAGTCTTGTGGATTACACAGACAACCTCCGCTGGAGGTCAGCACCATGTGTTCCCAAGGTTTGCAGACAAGCCTGAGAGCTGCTTCCACTAGGGTATGTACTCCAGGTATCGGCAGTACCACCCTGGGAGGAAATGGGGGGGGGTATCAGCATTTTCGTGGCTGTGAAGTTGCATAGCTTGAGCTCAGCCTGGGAGCTTTGGACAGAAGTCTTCACCCTCATCTCCCCAGACCCATGTCCTGGTTTCTGTTGGGAACTTTACCTACCTCTTCCCTGCTTGTTTCTGCCTGCTGTACACAGTCCTGGTACTCTGCTCATACAGAAGGAAAAAGAGACCAGCTTTCAAGATGGACCTTGAGCTTGCTCCGACTTTTTCTGGCATCCTCACATCAGGCCATGGCTTCCTTTGGCAGCTTTGTGACTGTTCTCACACCCTATGGCATCAGACTCGCTGGGGGAGGAAGCTCATCTCACCAGCCACTGCATTTGGCATATGCCATTCCTGCTTTTCTGACTGTATCTGATCTCCATAGATGATACTGGTCCCTGGTTTAGGAGCTAAAATGTCCAGATGAGAACCTTTCTCATTGTTGTATCTTTTTATGAACTGATGGTTTTCTGTAGCTTTTTACAAGTGCCAACTCAAAGGGCACTGAGATAAGCGGTGGAAAACAGAAGGGAAAGTTAAATACTAATACCTGCTACCAGCAACAAAGAGCAAACATCAGAGTGGCCGCACTGCAGAGCTTTCTAGAAAATGGTAATAAGCTCAGGGTCTAAAAGGGCCAGGCAGACAGCAGAGTGCAGCAGATGTGGTGGGACAAAGACGGCACAGAGGGCCGACTTTAGATACTTGTAGCCAAATGAAGGGTGGGTTTCTCTAATTTGTACCCTTCCCCATTACCTGCCGGAAGGGTGGAAGAATTCCTTCTATGATCATTCACTTTCCAGAAATCTTAAGATGCATGAAATAGGCACTTGGTTCAAATGTTCCTAGCCAGCCCAGAAAAGTCTTTATTGGATTAGATGCATGAGAATGAGAAAGAGCCCCAGTCAGGCAATATCCTTGGGAGTCACTCTGGAAATGAGACCCAGGATTTAGAGCTTGTACTGGGCAGAAGAGGGAGCAGTTCCCCTTATTCCAGGATAATGCCACTGTTCTCTCAAGCAAAGACCGGCAGCCATATGCTGATGGGGGAGGGGGGTCTTAAATTTACTTTTTATTTATTTATTTATTTATTTATTTTTTTGGTTTTTTGAGCAGGGTTCCCTCTGGCCCAGGCTGACCTAATGCCTATGTAGTCTCAGGGTGGCCTTGAACTCGGCATCCTCCCCTCTGCCTGATGGGGAGGCATGTGCCACCAAAATTTACTTTTATTTTTGAGAGAGAGAATATGAATATGGGCACACCAGGGCCTCCAGCCACTGCAAACAAACTCCAGACGCATGTGCCACCTTGTGCATCTGGCTTACGTGGGTACTGGGGAATCGAACCTGAGTTCTTAGGCTTTGCAGGCTATCACCTTAACTGCTAAGCCATCTGTCCAGTCTGGGATTAGGGATTTATATATTTTATTTTATTTTATTTTTTTGAGAGAAAGAGGCAGAGAGAGAGAGAGAGAGAGAGAGAGAGAGGGAGAAAGAGAGGGAGAGAGAGAGAGAGAAAGGGCGTGCCAGGGCATCTAGCCACTGCAAATGATCTCCAGATGCATGCACCCCTGGTGCATCTGCCTTACGTGGGTCCTGGAGAATCAAACCAGGGTCCTTTTGCTTCGCAGGCAAATGCCTTACCTGCTAAGCCATCTCTCCAACCCTGAGACTAGGGATTTTAACATCTGGATGTGTTAGCCTCTCTGAGCGAGCATAGAGTGCCCTTGAGCCACTGTGGTGATTTGATTCAGGTGTCCCCATAAACTTAGGTGTTCTGAATGCTAGGTTCCTAGCTGATGGAGATTTGGGAATTAATGCCTCCTGGAGGCAGAGTATTATTGGGGGCAGGCTTATGGGTGTTATAGGCAGTATCCCCTTGACAGTGTTTGGCACACTCTCCTGTTGCTATTGTCCACCTTATGTTGGAGAGGAGGTGATGTCCACCCTCTGCTCATGCCATTGTTTTCCCTGCCATCATGGAGCTTCCCCTGAAGTCTGTAAGCCAAAATAAACCTCTCTCTCTTTTTTTTTTTTCTCACAAGCTGCTCTTGGTTGGGTGATTTCTACCAGCAATGTGAACCTGACTGCAACAGCCACTGTACTCTGCCTCAGAGAGTAGAGGGCAGTGTCTGAGCTCAGGAACCCGAGGGTAGTGTCCTGCTCTGAGATGATGAGCAGACTGTGTAGAGTGACCCGGAGTTTAGACTTTACTGCTGGAAAACCATGACCAAACAAAGCCCTAATTTTATAAATGTACAGGAAAGGTTGTGGAAGGACATTAATAGAGATGACAACAGAGGCTTTTTCTGTGTAGGAAGTGACAGTAAAGGGTCTTAAATATTCTAAATTGTCTTCTTCCACATTACTTCAAATTTTAGTATATGTGGTTTCAACTTTTTAAAAATATATTTTATTTATTTGAGAGAGGGAGGAATATAAATACAGAGACAGAGAGACTGAATATGGGTATATCAGGGCCTCCAGCCACTGCAAACAAACTCCAGACACATAAGCCACTTGTGCATCTGGCTTATGTGGGTACTGGAGAATTGAACCTGGGTTCTTAGGTTTTGCAGGCAAGGGTCTTAACCACTAAGCCATCTCTAGCCCTGAACTTAAAAAAAATATTTTACTTTTATTTATTTATTTGGGAGAGAGAAAGACACAGGCAAAGGGGGGGCGGACATGAAAGAGAGAATGGGTGCACCAGGGCCTGTAGCCACTGCAAAAGAACACAAGACTCATGCACCACCTTGTGCATCTGGCTTATATGAGTCCTAATGAATCGATTCAAGGTCCTTTGGTTTTGCAGGCAAACATCGTATCTGCTAAATCATCTCTCCAGCCCTCAACTTTTATTTTTTTAAAGGCAGGGTCTCATTGTAGCCCAGGATGGCCTTAAATTCATGGTGATCCCCCTATCTCAGTCTCCTAAGTGCTGGGATTATAGGCAGTGAGCCGCTATGTCTGGCCTGTTTCAACATTTTAAAACTATAGTCAAAGGCTGGGTGTGATGGTGCACGCCTTTAATCCCAGCACTCGGGAGGCAGAGGTAGGAGGATTGCTGTGAGTTCGAGGCCACCCTGAGACTACATAGTGAATTCCAGGTTAGCCTGGGCTAGAGTGAGTCTCTACCTTGAAAAAAAAAACTATAATCAAAACATTTCAAATTCCATCCATTTGATCAGGAGGATCACAAGTTCAAGGGCCGTTTGGGCTACAGAGTGAGTTCAAGAGCAGCCTGGGCAACTTAGTAAAAAGAAGCCTGAGAATACAGCTCAGCAGTAGAGTGCTTGCCTAGTATGTCCTGAGGCCCTAGTTCAGTGCCTAGTGCCAGGGTGAGAGGAGAAAATACTATACATTTGAGAATTGGAGATAGACTTGGGTTCCTGTGGATTGCTCCTTGGGGAAACTGTCAGTGCAGGGGTCCTAGAGGACTTGGAGAAAGTGTCACCTGCTCAGGCGGTGGTGGGGCTCTGGCCTGGAGATGCAGTGGTTGCAGGGAATTTAACAATGGAAACATGCATTTTACAAATGAGAGGATCAACAGCAGGAAATGGTATTTTTAGCTACTGTGGCTCTTTGCTTCAAAGGCGTATGTTTCATCTAAAACCAGGCAAACCTCCTACAAAGTCTGCCTGTTTGCAAGGAGTGATTAGCATAATACGAGTAGGAAAAAAGGCCCAGCTTCACACGGAGGCAGGAGAGCCTACTACAGGGGGAGGCTTTTTCTTGAAATAGAATCACCAGAAGAGGAAAGTCTTATCAATGGAGCTGAAGCCCTTGTCTCCACTTGGAGCAAAATGCCATCTCATACTAACGGCCAAGCGACTGAGGTATGCATCTGCCAGCAGACTGTGAGCTGAGAGTCTAAGCATAGCTGCCAGTCCTAGCGGGTCACCCTTCAGGGTGCTACTTCCATATCACCTTTGCCTTCTGCAATTTCTCCATATTTTAAGTACAAAGGCAGTAGATGTACAGATGTCCTTTATGAGGAACAGGACAGTGTCAAGTAGAGGGTGAGCAAGACTGATGGATGGTGGGTGTGACAATCACAGCATGGGGTCACAGGTGGTGACTTCTCAGAGAGATGTCCCTTCAAGGCCACAGTACTGTGTCTTGGGCAGAATTGCTTCCCATCCTTAGCAACTCTCACTCAGCCTGTCTCTTCTCCCGACTGCTTGTTTGGCCCATGGGCTTATCTTTAATGGCTGCCTTTTCTTGCCTGGACACTGGTCAGCAGTCTGAAGAAGGGATCTTGGGTTGTACGCTGTGAAGATACGCACAACACCAGAGCATTGAAACTGGCTGAGACTAACTTTCTCAAAGCTGCTCCTACAGATGCTCATGCGTGGGGCCGAGCAGGAGAAAGATGAACTCTTGGCAGCTGCTCCACAAGCCTTTGTCTGGCTGTGTCACCAGGTCCAGAGCACCATTCTGAGGGGAGCAGGACCTCAGGCAGCAGGGGTACAGGTTTGGTTGCAGAGGCAAAAAGTGGCAATAAGTTTGCTGTCCATCTTCGGCTTCACTGGAAGGAATGGTAGTCATTTCTCCATCATTGTTCTCTGGGCTTCCTCCAGAAATATGACAAGTCTTCCTGTCGAGGGTCAGGAGACTGGGAAATGCTCCCAGATGGGGCACACAGTTGAAGACCCAAGAAAGCAATTACCATGCTACTGGGGAGCCAGGAGAAACAGAAGGAGCTGGATTGGGCCAGCCTCTCAGGCTTCAAGGGCAGGCAGGCAGGCAGGCAGGAAGGGAACTCCAGGACCTGCAAATGTTAGGGCCTAACAGAGGTGGGTGGGGGTCGCCTTCAGGAAAGGAGAGGCAGGCATTTGGCCTTCTGGAAGGAGGGGCTCAGCTCACAGGAGAGGGAGAAAACAGATTCTCCTCAGGAGAGATGAATGGTTGAGGAAAATCAACTGAATTCATATACCCCTGCAATAAACTGACAGAAGCCAGAATTTCCTCTAGTCCCTGTCTCTAGGACAGGGATATCTGGGGCTCAGAGGAGTTTTTAAACTTGGTTCAGATAATCTGTTTAAATTGCCTTTTCCAGCGTGTGGAAACTTCTAGAATGTTGTAGCAGCAAGATCCTTGTCAAGCAAGCTGCCTGAGCCACCTCCATAAAGCATTTTGTGTTTTATAAGGCAATAGCAGGTGGGGGGAAGAGAGGCTACAGCTGTCATAGTGAAATGAGTGAATTCTCCTCCACTTCCTTCAACTCTTTCTTGGCGGACCCTGGGTCCCACTTCTCTCCTACCCCTCTGGAAGTTCTGGGAACATGACAGGGCCCTGAGCTTGGGAACACTAGCTAGCCTCAGACACAGCCTCATGCATACCTATACTCCACTCTGAATGCTTCAGGGTGGCTGTGAGTCAACAGCATCTTTTGGGAACCTGGGTGACCCACAAGGGTGAAAGGAGTTTTCTGAACCTGTTCTGGCCATTTGAGTGACGCAGAGCACAGAAGAGCTGCTGGTGAAGCAGCCAGGGTTTGCACCTGTCCTCGCTGCTGGCTTCCTCACTTCCACGCGTACACAAGTTCTCAGAGACCTTGGATACCATATGCTCTCGGGACTCCTGAGTGGGCAACTTGCGGGGTCAGCAGTACTTTTCTTCTCAGCTAGTTCTTACTGCTGACCATGGGTCCGTTTAGATAGCATCTGCTTCCAGAAGCTTTACCAGACCCTTCCACTTGGGCCTGACAAAGGTAGATGCATGGGACAGGTCTGCTCAGTGACAATGGCCACTCGTCACTCCCTAGACCAACATTGCAGCAGCACCTTCCTGGGTGCCAGGTGGAGACTCTTGAGCATCCTTACAGGGAGAGGGGGTGACACATTCACTCCAGGCAGTTCCATTCTCAGACCAAGGGCTCTTGCTGGCCTGACAGCTGTGGCCTAATTTCCAGGGCTACCACCAGGCTCCTTATTTTTACCCACTTGGTGTATTTTTTTTTTTATTTCTGCTGCATGGGGGATGATAAGGGATTGGAGAAGGGGGAGGGTGTGGATGAATGGAAGACATGAAGGCTGCAGGGTGTGAGTAAGGCCACAAGGGTAGGAAAGGGGTGGGAGTAGGGTAGGGATGGGAATGGACTAAACGGTCTTTAACAAAAAATTTAATTTAAAAAAGGAAAAAAAAATCTCAAATCCCACCCCTTGATTTTCCTCAGTAAGCACTTTTGACAAGGTCACAAATGCACTGGCTCTATAGATTTTTGGCTCCAAACCACATTTCAGGGAGCCTTTAAAAGCCATTTCTTGGCATAGCTTCAGCAGAGCCTGAGGAGAGGGAAAACTAGGGCACTTTTATGCTCTGAGAAAACATCAGATCCAGGTCACAGCTTCCTGGCTTTGTGGAGACTATGGGGCACCCCTTCCCACTGGCCCACAACTGAGCACCCAGCCTCCCTATCAAGATTTCCTTCTTCGCAGCAGGAATCACAACACTGGGTGGCATGTTTCTTACTTCTCACCTCTCTGCCTATCTCACTAGAGTGATCTCAGGGTGGGCAGGAACTACGGCTTGGCCCCTTTGTGTGCACAGGGCCAGGGTGGGGCCTGGCATATCCCAACACCTCAGGGGTATTCATAGAGCAAATCCCTCCCTTAGCCAGGTGGGCTCTCTTCTTACACTACCCAGCTCTCTCACTCCCCTTTCCCCCTACAATGACCCCCTTTACACCACACCAGAAATGCTTCCTCTTAGGTTCCTGGAGGCTGGGCTGTATGGGTCCAGCCTGGGTGCTGCACGAAGGCAGCACTCAATAAACTGTCACTTGAATGAAGAGCTGCAGTTTCCTCCTGTGTTTAAGAACCTAGCTGATTCTTAAGGACCCTTCTAGCTGCTACCTCAGACTCTCCTGGTCTCTCTTCAGTCACGTACCATCTAGGAACACATGTGAAGGGCATGTGATGGCTTCTATTGTCAATGTGACAGGACCTAGAATCACCCTGAGGGATGATGTAGATTAGGCTGGCCTCTGTGCAGGTCTGAGGGGTATTCACTGCTCTGCTTCCTCATTGTTGGACTGTTCCCTGCCACAATGGACTGGAACTATAACATGAAATAATTCTTCCTTCCAAAACTTGATTTTTTTTTTTCAATGTAGGGTCTCGCTCTAGCTCAGGCTGACCTGGAATTCACTACATAGTCTCAGGGTGGCCTTGCACTCATGGTGATCCTCCTATCTCTGCCTTCCAAGTGCTGGAATTAAAGGTGTGCACCACTACACCCAACCCCTTAAATGGATTTTAAAAAAATGTTTGATTTATTTATGTGTAAGCAGGAGAGATAGACAGAGGGGAGAGAAAGAGAGAGAAGAAAAGAAAGAAAGAAAAAGAAAGGAAGGAAGGAAGGAAGGAAGGAAGGAAGGAAGGAAGGAAGGAAGGAAGAGGGCTGGAGAGATGGCTTAGTGGTTAAGGTGTTTGACTGCAAAGCCAAAGGATCCCGGTTCGATTCTCCAGGACCCAAGTAAGCTAGCTACACAAGGGGCACATGCGTCTGGAGTTCATTTGAAGAAGGCTGGAAGCCCTGGCATTCCCATTCTCTCTCTCTGGCAAATAAATAAGTAAATAAAAAGTATTTTTTTAAAAAAATAAAGAAAGAGAAAGAGCAAAAGAAGGAAAGAAAATGGGCATGCCAGGGCCTCTAGCTGCTGCAAATGAACTCCAGATACATGCTCTACTTTGTGCATCTGGCTTTATGTGGGTACTAGGGAATCAAACCTGGATCATTAAGTTTTGCAGGCAAGCTCCTTAACCTCTGAGCCATCTCTCCAGCCTCTAAGCCAATTAAAAAATATTTAAAAATATTTTTATTTATTTATTAAGAGAGAAAGAGAACAAGAAAGTATGGATGTGCCACAGTCTCCTACCATTTAAATGCACTCCAGAAACATGAGCTACTTTATGCATCTGGATTAATACTGGCACTGGGGAATGGAATCTGGGTGAGTAGGCCTTATAAGCAAGTGCCTTTAACCACTAAGCCATCTCTCCAGCCCCTAAAGAATACTTTTATTTATTTATTTATTTATTTATTTATTTATTTATTTATTTATTAAAGAGAGAGAGAGAGAATGAGAGAGAGAGAGAGAGAGAGAGAGAGAGAGAGAGAGAAAGAGAGAGATGGAATAAGACTATGGACATGCCAGGGCCTTCTGCCACCACAAATGAATTCCAGATGCATGCACCACTTTGTGCATCTGGCTTACATGAGTACTGGGGAATTGAACCTGGGCAGTCAGCCTATGCAAGCAAGCTCCTTTAACTGCTGAGCCATCTCTCCAGCCTCACTAAACTGATGTAGTCTCAGGGTGGCCTCGAACTCACAGCAATCCTCCCACCTGTGCCTCCCAAGTGCTGGGATTAAAGGCACCACTATGCCTGGCATATTTATTTATTTATTTTTTTTAAGATAGGGTTTCACTGTAGCTCAGGCTAACCTGGAATTCAATATGTAGTCTTAGGGTGGCCTTAAACTCATGGTGATCCTCTTACCTCTGCCTCTCAAGTACTTGGATTAAAGGCGTGTGCTGCCAAGTCCGGCTTAAACTGATTTCTGTCAGGTATTTTGTCTCAGCAATGAGAAGGTAGCTGGTGTAGGATGCCATGTGGGCCCTGACAGGAGGTGCTGGCTTCATCCACCCAACTCCACATGCAAATGAATAAATCCTGACGGCCAGCTCCAGTGTGTCCAGTCTCTATAAGTCCTACTTGAAATGCTTCCTCTTAGGTTTGGTACTGTTAATTAAGGAAGCCATACAGAAGGGACTGGCTGGCAGACTTTTGGTATTCCTTATATGCTGGCCACCCCTTCACTGTCTGCTCCCATGTGGTCTCTGGGTCACACCTATGGCTTTAATTCCTCCATTCTACCCTCTTGGAAGGACAGAGACTGAAACAAGGCTAACAGATCAGGTGGTCTTCAGGATCCTGGCCAGAGCTAAGAAATAATGCCTCTGGGTTTGAAGTGATTGTGCTCTGTACCCAGCTTCCTGGGAATTCTTAACAAATATCAAATGGAAATGGACAGTTCTATGGACATTCTCAGGAGCTCCTAATTCCCTGAAAAAGCACCAAAATCAGAAAAGCCACAGAACAGAAAAAGATAATCATCACATGTGCAGTTGGGATCCAGACTATACAAAGAACTTCCACAAAACATTAAATACTGAAAGTTCAGTGGAAAAAATGAGATGAATGGGCTCATCACAAGAGGATCCAAAAGGCATGAATAAGCTATGAAAAGTTCCACTTCACTTTCTACAAGGAAATGTGAATTAAAAGTATGAATCTACCAGAATGGCTAAAATAGAAGACTGATGGCACAAAGTTCTGGGAGGACATGGAGCAAACGGAACTTTTCTGGAGAGTACTAACCTCATAGATGTGACAGCGAGTGAAAATAAGCTGAGCCAAAATACACTCATGATCTACGTACTTTTTTTTGGTTTTTTGAGGTAGGGTCTCGCTCTGGCCCAGGCTGACCTGGAATTCACTATGTAGTCTCAGGGTGGCCTTGAACTCATGGCGATCCTCCTACCTCTGCCTCCCGAGTGCTGGGATTAAAGGTGTGCACCACCACGCCCGGCTACGTACTTTTTTGTTTTGATTGTTCGATAGGGCCTATGTAGCCCAGACAGGCCTCCTGATAGGTATTAGGAGGAAGTTAGCCCCCATTTTATATGTAGTCAGGGTTAAGGAACCCCCCACCAATATCACTAATGACAAGTCCAGAGAACAGAGTCCAGGGACTGAATTCTAAAAGTCCTGACTCACCACGATTCACCAAGATGTCGGCTGATCACCAGCCCTTGTTCTTTTTTTTTTTTTTTTTTTTTTTCACTCTAGCTCAGGCTGATCTGGAATTCACTATGTATTCTCAGGATGAACTTGAACTCATGGTGATCTTCCTCCCTCTGCCTCCCAAGGGCTGGGATTAAAGGTGTGAGCCACCATGCCTGGCTTTTTTTTTCCCCTGAGGTAGGGTTTCACTCTAGTCCACGCTGACCTGGAATTCACTATGTAGTCTCAGGGTGGCCTTGAACTCACGGTGTAAGTGCTGGGATTAAAGGTGTGTGCCACAATGCCTGGCTAAGCCCTTGTTCTTTTTAAAAAAATGTTTTCATTTTTATTTGCTATTATTTATTTGAGAGAGAGAGAGAGAAAGAGAGAGAATATGATTGTGCCAGGGCCTCTTACTTACTACTGTAAACAGCTCCAGACGCATGTGCCACTGTGTGTATATGGCTTTACATGGGTACTGGGAATTGAACCCAGAATGTCAAGTTTTGCAATCACTTTAAACTGCTGAGCCATTTCTGCAGCCCCCTTGTTCCTTCTTTCTTTCTTTTTTTTTTTTAAATCAAGAGTCCCCATATACATTCAAAGCAGTCAATTCAATCCACCCTGACTTGATGTCTAATTTTCATCTTAGAGATATCAAGATCCATGGTCCACTGGCTTAAGGCCCCTCTCAGCTTGAGAAATTTCTGCTTTACTTTCTTTTCTACAATAAAATAATTTTCGATGTAAGGTCTCCCTCTAGCCCAGGCTAACCTGGAATTCACTATGTGGCACATGCCACCACATTTGGCCATAATTGCCCTTCTGAAATGTCTATACTTGCTATTTTTTTTTTTTTAAGGTAGGGTCTCATTCTAGCTCAGGCTGACCTGGAATTTACTATGTAGTCTAAGGGTGGCCTTGAACTTATGGTGATCCTCCTACCTCTGCCTCCCAAGTGCTGGGATTAAAGGCGTGCACCACCACACCTGGCTTTGTTAATTTTTTTTCCCTTTTGGTTTTTCAAGGTAGTGTCTTACTCTAGCCCAGGCTGACCTGGAATTCACTCTGTGGTCCAGCAGACCTGGAACTCACAGCAATCCTCCTAGCTCAGCTTCCTGAGTGCTGGGATTAAAGGTGTGCACCACTACACCAGGGCCTGCACTTATCAATTTTTTGAAAGTCACAAAGCAACAGACTTGAGAACCACTGGCTTGGGGATTTCTAGAGACTATTGAGTGTCTTGCACTCTAACTCCCCTAAGCAAAGCCCAACCAGATCTGAAAAAGACTCCTTTGCTTCCCGAACCTGCAACACTCCTGTCTCAGCTATCCAAGTGCTGGCTTACAGGTATGCGCTACCGTGCCTGGAGTGTGCACTATTAGTAGTACATTGTTTAGACTGACACCCACTGAAGGCACTGTAGTCATGGCGGGAGGATAGTCTGCCATGCGAGATGATCCACAGCACTGAAGTAGACAGGTGATGTGGTTAAAGAATAGGAGGTGGCTTTACAACAAGATGAAGTCATGTAAGGACTTCTCGGTACACAGCAGGGACTCCACAGCACATTCTATGAAGCGGTGAGAAGGGCTGGCTGGGAGTCCTTGTTTGAAAACGATTCTTCCTTTATTGGGAAGTCCTGGATAGGCAAATAGCAGTCTGGGGACAGAAGGTCCCACCTGAGGCCCCAAGTTCACTGATGACAAAGCAGAAGGTAAAATGGGAGACACAAATGGGGTGGACTTGGAGCATGGGGCTGGGGCTGGGTGCATGGCATGTGGTGCCCTCACTGAGGGAGTGAGAGACACAAAACTTTGCTCTTAAGGAAACAACTTCTGACAAGCAAGAGTATCTGCTAGCAGCCATCACATTAGGAGCAAGCAAGGAGAACCTCACAGGGCTCTCCAAGGGCAGCCCCAGGAAATGTGTGCTTCACTGATAACCAGAACAAAAGGAAGAGCCTCCTGAGAAATGCATTGTATGATGGGAGGACAGGAAATGCTCTGTAGCCGTCTCTCCAAAGGAATTTACAAGCACTTGGAAACTACAGATACCACTTGTCTGTCCTGGCTATGATGTAGCCTTCCCAAACGGAAGGCAGGAGGATGGAAAAGACTTCTAGGGGCTGATTCCAAACCTGCTGCTATTTCTTTTTTCAAAAGATGCTGCATTATGATACACTTCAGCTACTTGCTAATTCACCAAGCTGTTTGAGTTACCAATGTCAAAACTTTCCAAGTTTCCTGGCACCCTTAGGTAAAGTATAAACATATCCCGAGAGTACTATGGGTCCATCTGGAAACAAGCTCTCAAACAGAGAGAAATTTGCTAACAGGTTCCTGACAATCACCCCCAGTCCTGCCAGCTGCCTGCACTATGGGTTGGGGCCAAAGTTGAATCTCTCAGGTGGGTGGACTGCAAAGTGCTCTAGAGGTATGGGAGACTGGACAAGGGCCAGCAGGTGCCACATTCATGTGGTGAGGGAGCAAATGCTGCTTGCCTATGGGGTGGGCTCCAAGATCAACCTGATGTCACATCCTCTCCTCCCCCACAGGGGCTTCTGGAAGCAGTGGTAAACAGCTGATTTATGGGGCAACTAGGGCTGTGGTGACAAGAGTCACCCTGAAGGACACATGACCTCCCCCTGCCATGTTCACTTGCGGTCTCTAACCTCCCACAGCTCTGTTCAAAGTGAATGGGGGCATTGCCCTTTGAAGCTCCCATAGCACACTGTGCAGGGCTCTCTCTGGCCAGCATTCTGTGCCTTCCCACAGGCCCCAAGAGGACTTAATTAATTCCAGCTTGGCTTAACAAGGCCATCACATGTGGTTTCCATCTTCTACAAGACAGCCCTCTCACAGGGAGTGCCAGTGGGTATGACGGCATGGGGACAGCTCGGAGGAGGAGGGCCCTAACTCAGACAGTTCTAGGCTGGTTTAAGGGACAATGGATAAACACACTGGGTCAGGGTGCCTATATTTTGCCCTTCACAAGGACATCTTTTTACATTTAAGGACATTTGCTCCCAGCAATCCTTTCTGAGTGTCTGAACGGGGCCTCCCTGCCATTCCCATTGCCACAGCATTGCCTTCAATTGGGAGATCTGAAGCCAAGGGCTGGTTGTGCAGTGGCTTCTGCTGCACACTCCCCTCTGTTGTCATTGCATGGAAACAAAAGCATGCCCCCCTCCCGGCCCCATCCCCGGGGTGGGGGCAGGGAACTGGGGAACGCTCCAAAAGATTCACACAAGGAGCTGGGCAGATCTTAAATAAAGCCGGCAAGAAGAGACCCTTCTTCTGAGAGGGATGTCAGATGTTGTAAGGTTTTCTCCAGCTTCGTTCAATGTCCTGTCTCCTTCTCTCAGCTGGGGACACAATCAATATTGCTGCAAACTAATAAAAGATCAAATCCCACCTGTGACCCTAGTAGAAGGCTCAGGACTGTTTCTGGCAGGCAGACATAGGTTAGTGTGTTTGTCACAGCAATGTATTTTTGTTATGAGCAAATGAAGGCAATCCGTTAAAGCAACAGGAAGAGAAGTGAGTGGACTCTTTAGACCAACCTGCAAGCAGGGCCTGGGGGCAAAGCCTGTTTTCCTGAGATTTAACCAAGGCAGCAGGTCCTGACACTGCACTTTGCCTTCTACTAACAACAGAATGGACTTTTGAAGCCCTGGCTAATGCCCCCAGCAGGCGAGGCTGAGGGAAGGGTTCCCCCAGGCATAAGGGGAGCTGGATTTTAGAGGGAGTCAGCCCAGATGCCAAGCAGAATTTTCCAATTATGGTCGGAGAGAACGGCTTCTCCTGATCCCTCTTCCCTAGTCTCTGCAATTACAAATAAGTCCAGTTTCTAGTGGCTCCCCATCTCAGTGGCCCTACTCCACCTGTTCCCCCTCTTCCTGACACAAGACCTCTTATGCAAACCCAGGAAGCCGGGAAAGGCAATATTAATAGGGGCACACGTTAGAGACTGTATGAGCATGTGCTGGGATGGGCTGCAATGGCTGTCTGCATGAAGAGGGGTAGCAGGACCAGAATGAGCCAGGAGCCTTAATGCTGGGCAACTCTGGGCCAGGATCTGTGCTTTCCTTTCCCATGTGAGCTTTGGCTCATCCTCTGCAGATGCCTGCTTTATCATGAGTACCCCTTTCCCTGGGAGGGTGCTCGAGACTCATCTACTATCAACTGGGTTGTAGCCCTTGCATTCACGGCACACAGTAGCTTGTTAAAAATGAGAGCATTCTTTGGCCAAGTGTGCTTTGCAAGGCAGTAGGGAGGAAGAGGAGGGGAAAATGCACAGTTGATGAAGCCAAAGGATGCTGGCCAGAGGCCGTGTTGGCAGGCAGAGTGGAGTGTCTTCAGACTTGCTACTTCCCAGCACAGAAGCGGGCTTGTAAAGATCACAGCTGTTGGGTTATGCCGGAGTTCATATCACAGCTTATCAAAGAGGCTGGCTTTTCTCCCTCCTCTCCTTTTCTCCTCCGTATAAGTGGGGTGGTTCACGGGCAGACAAGGCCTGGACTTGTTCAGCCAGCATTAGCATGGAGGGTGGGAAGAGGCCGGAGGAGGGCAATGCACACTAACACCTACTTCGGGCAGAGTTGGTTTAGCAGGGCTGGGTTGGGTGCTGGTAGGTGCCCTGGGCCCTGGGGCAGCAGAGCTGGCTCTCAAGACACAAGGTTTAATTATCCTATTCTCTCACGTGGCCTGTTGTCCTCTTGACAGACCAACAAGGAGAAGCAGAGGCCAAGGCTATGTCAGGGGCTGGATGACAGTTCTCCTTCATTACATACCACAAGCATTGGGGCTGGAGGCCACAGGAGCTTACTTAATCCCACCAGATGGGTACTGTTAGCATCTGTGTGTCACAGAGCAGGCAGGGCTTGGAAACAGATCACATAGTTGCAAACAGGAGGAACTGAGGTTTGAATCCAAGCCTGACTCCATAAGCTATCCTTTTTCTTGAGCTCTGAGGGGGTGGGGACAGGCCTAGGACACAGGGCCAGCCTCTTCACAGTACTACTCCCCACAACCAAATGAAGGCCTAGATCTGGGGCAGGTCCCTGTGAGGCTGGCTGAGAGATGAAGGTTTGGAGCCACTGGCTCCCCCAATCTCAACACACATCTAAATGACTACATCCACTTAAGGATAAAGAGCTAGGACACCGAGGTCTGGCTGCAGTTTCGATGTTCCATTCCTGCTCTGATTTTACATGGCAGTGCAGCCTGGGGAAGCTGTGTGCGGTGTGAATAGATGCTTCCAGGTCCTGAGGAAAATTGTTCATCTCTCTCTCAATGCTAAGAACCCAACAGATGTTTGTTTTTAAGAACTCTGGATGCTTTTGTCTTTCCATAGACTGCAGCCGCCTCAGGCTCTGCCCTAAACACACCACTTCACAAATAATGGCTTCTGACTTGTTCACAGGAGCAATTTTTTATGCTTCTCAATGCTCAGTCTTAGGGGGTGAAAAAAGCAATTGAAGGAAAGGATTGAGAAACCATTTGTCGTATTCCTATTAAGGCCTGTGGTTCCACTGAAACAGTCTATGCATGCCATCGGTCCCTCCCTTCCCTTCCTCCCTACCTCTTTTTTCCTTCCTTCTTTCGGGCAAGGTCTCATGTTGTAACTCAGGCTGGCCTTGAAACTCATGACATCCTCCTGCCTCAGCTTCCACAGAGCTGGGATGAGAGGGATGCACCACAACACCTATTTCTAGCATATCCCTTCTTTAAAGCCATCAGCAGAAAAGAAAGTCATAAAATGAAGGTGAAGGATGGCAGGCCTATCACTACTCCTCAAAGCTCGCTGATGGCCTTCTCCCTTTGTGTGACTATGGAAGGAAGGAAGGAGCTGCAGGTCTGTGGGGTCAGATGGTAGGCTTTGTGCCTGGAAAGCCCATACTGGGTGCCTGAGACAATGACCAAAGGCTGGTTGGGTATGCTGGCTCAGCAGGCAGTAAGTCATCAAGGTTGGCTTGACCCTCTGAGGAACTTGGGGTCAGGTGGCTGTTAGCTGTAACACATACTGGCAAGTGCTGGGGGCTGCTTTTGGGTAATAGCAGGTTGCCTGACCAGCAAAGTCCAAGAAGAGACCTGGTCTTCGAAAGGAGCCCAACCATAAGGTTCCACCTGTCCCATCTAACTGGGTTCTTTGTGCTAGTGCACAGGGCTAAGAGACCCTCTGTGGCTATACCTGGTAGGAGTGAGGCCTGGCCTGGAGGCTAGACTTAATGCCCTCTGAGAACCCAGGCTAGGGGGCTGAGCCCCAGAACAGTAAGTAATTGCCATGCTGGATAGACTAAGTCCCCAGGATGAGGAGAGAGCCCGGTTCCTGAGCCCTGGCATGTAGCTGTTTAGGAGCTCTCTGGGTTCCATGCACTGCCATCTACTCCAGAGCTGCTGAATTAGCAGAATACAAGCCCACTCCAAGCAAACCCAGCAGACACTTGGCTTCCTCTCATCATCCCTTCCCCCAGAGAGGATTCCTGTCAATCCCAGATGCTCAGGAGACACTGCCAAGCCAACAAAGTCTCACTGTTCTGGAGTTTGTAAACAGGTACATAGTATTGGCCTGGTCACTAGCTTCACAGAGCCTCGGTAGGGAGGGAGCTTGTGCGTGTTCATGTCACCTACAGGTCTGCTCTATAGTCAGGGACTGCTCTTTCTTGGCCTCTGGCTGGGCACGTGAAGCCACAAAGGCTTGAAAAACCTAAGCTAGCCCTATCCTTCAAAGAGAAAGCTGGCTACACCTGTATTCTTCAAAGGCCCTTCTCTTGACGGGTTCTCCTAGTCTTATCAGGTGAGAGGACCGCTTATCAAGTGTCCTGAGACTTCTGCAATTTGGAACACCACATGAAGTTAAATGTCACTCATGAAGGGACATTCCACTCTTTTCCTGGTGTGTATGGATCACTTGTACCACATCTGATGCCTACTTCAATCCCTAGCTGTCACTGTCTAATGTCATGAAAAGAAAAACCACAGAGTCTCCCTCTTTTGGCCATTTCTGTAAAAATCCTGCAGTGACTGCTGTGCTACTGGAGCTCCGGACATTTCTAACAGTGGTTCTCAATTGATTTAGTTTTCAAAAATTCAAGCTGGGTGTGGTGGTGCACGCCTTTAATCCCAGCACTCGAGACTACATAGTGAATTCCAGGTCAGCCTGGACTAGAGTAAAACCCTACCTTGAAAAACCAAAAAAAAAAAAAAAAAAAAAAAAAAAAAAAAAAAAAAAAAAAAACCAGCAGCAGTTTGGAGCCATTTTAAAATTTACTTTTTGCAGTGCCTAATGCATAGAACCCAGGGCCTTGGAGGTACCAGGCAAGTGTTCTGAAGCTGGGCTACATACCCAGCCCTGAGACTTTCTGATTGTCCCAACTGGGTGGGGGCAGGTGCTACTGCCATCCTGTGGGTAGAGGCCAGAGATACTGCTTAAATATCCTATAGCCCTGTCACAAAGAATTATTTGGTTTGAAATGCTCAGATTGCTTAGGTTGAGAAACTCTGCTCTAGAAGGACTAAGAGAAACAAGAGAGATGATAGTCTCTCCCATACACAGGGACATCCTTTTGGGGGTCCAGACCATAAGAAGCCCGTTCTTCCTGCTGCAGACCAGCTACTCTTTTTTTTTTTTCTCCTGTCCCCTCTCATCCTTTGATCCTAATCTCTAGTGTGTTCTCAATCTAGCCTGCACTCTCCTGTTAGGCTCCTCAATCAAGTCATCTGTAGTCACTCCTCTATGTCTTGTCCCTTCTTAGCTCATCCTGAGCCAGCACCCTGAAGATCTCTCAAGGCCTCACCTTCCCTCTCTGCCTCTTCCCAGATCCTTCCTTCCTCCACCTCTGTGGCCCTTTTCTCTTTCTCTCTTTCAAAATATTCTTATTTATTTGCAAGGAGAGAGAGAGAAACACACACACCAGGGTATCCAGCCACTGCAACAAACTCCAGATGCATGTGCCACTTTGTGCATCTGGCTTTATGTGAGTAATGGGGAATTGAACCTGGATCATTAGGCTTTGCAGGCAAGTGCCTTAACCAGTGAGCCATTGCTGCAGCTCCCTCTGGCCCTTTTTCTCAGTCTCCTCTTTTGGCTTTTCCCTTTCTCCAAGTACATATCAAGTTCCTTAGAGCTCAGCTTCTGGTTCCTTCCCTCCTCACTTGGGATCCTCTTACTCCCTAAAAATGAGTTCTCCAGGGACAGAAGCATCTAGATCAATACCTTATATAGGGAAGGTGAGTGGTTACCTGTTGACTGAGTGCATCATCAATTTACAGACTTGTTCCTTGGATCTAGGTCTCTCTGATGCACCAAACTACTGCTTCAACATTTTTTTTTCCAAGACAGGGTCTCACTCTAGCCCAGGCTGACTTGGAATTCCCTATGCAGTTTCAAGGTGGCCTGGAACTCACAGTGATCCTTCTACCTCTGCCTCCCTAGTGCTGACATTAAAGGTGTGCATGACCATGCCTGGCTCCAACTTTTTTTTTTTGATGTTCGCAAATCAAGTCAAACTCAAACACATGATTACCCTTCTTCCTGTTACTCTCCTAGGGCTTCCACTCAGGGACTGGTGCCACCTTCCCCTTCACAGTTAGAATCAGGGACCTGCATGTTCTTCTGACTCTCTTTCCCCTTGTTGCTCCTGCAATTAGTCCCCAGCCAACACTGAATTCCGCTGCTGCTTCCCATGTCATCACAAACAGCCGCAGTCTCTTGTAGACCATAATCTCCCAACTGGTTTCCATCCATCTTGGCCCATCCAATCCATTTTCCCAGCAACAGAGCAACTTTCCAAATTAGAAATCTGGCTATGTCATTCCCCTACCTGTAGCTTCTCACTGACCTCCTCTGGGTAAGGTCCCCAATCCTTGGTGTGGCCCACTGGGCCTCTCTTATCCTTGCTCTCTGGTTTATGACAAAATGAACTCTCCATATGATTTTCTGCCTTGAAGCTCTGTGCAAGCTGAGCCTCTGCTGGACTCCTTAGCCACACTGGGGCCACACCAGTGTAATCTGCTTCCCAAGCACCCTGGACACCTTTAAGAATGCCACTGCCCCTCTGCTCTAATCACCCTGGTTGGGAGAGCAGCCCTAGCATCATCTTTAGAAAGACTCTCCAATAATTTAACACACAGGGCTGAGAACCATTGTTCTCATTAGGGCTATTTAGACTATTCTGGAAGTCTTTTCTACTTGCTATTGTTGGAGACCCTGCAGGAATTTGTACTTTTGATCTAGCTTTCATTAGTTTTAAGATAACACCAGGTTAACTTTCTTGATGACTGTGCTCCTTGGAGCTAAGTGAGAGACAAAGGGAGTCCCATGCATGGTATCCTTGGGGTGGGTGCTCTAGGCCTGTCCAGTGTGGGATCAGACAGCTGAAGAACCTGGTTTCACAGATCCTCACAAAGCCCCGTGTTATGTGCATCTGGCTTACTCACCTTCCTCTCCAAAAGACCGACAGTGGCACTTATGGAGAGGATATTTTACCTAAAGGGAAAAACACTATTTCAAGGACTGAACGTTTTTTTCAAGGACTAATTCAGCTTTTTTCTAAGAAATGCCAACAGTGACTTGCCTCATGTCAGTAGTACCAGCAACCCAATATGAAGGGTAACCACCTTCATTTACAAACAGATGCAAAGGCGAGGAAAAGGAGGAGAGAGAAGAGAAAAAGAGAGTGGCGGCTGTGCCACCTTACAGGGTGGAGGATGAAAAACCGTGGCATGTGTGAGAAGGCACACAGGGCTGACCTGATGATGAAAGGGCCTCTGACCTCCAGGAGCTTCCGTTCACTGCTGAACCTCTGCAGAAGGTTGATCATGAACTTATAAAAGTAGGAGTTCATGGTGGGAGTAGAAGGAGAACACTCAAAGCCTTTGGTACCTGGAGAGAGAGAGAGAGAGACAGAAAGAGAGTGAGAGAGAGAGAGAAAGGGTCTGGATTTATTTTGATTCCATGTATCCACAGGGTAAAAAAGGTGTGTCTATGTGTAATGAGATGAGAGAAAATCTCCAGTGAAGGGCTAAGGCAAGCATCCTGTGAGTACTTATAAGCACACACTGCTTCATGTGAAAGCACAATTTACCTGCCCACTCCTCTCCCCAACCGCAAGCCATACAGTGAACATCTCCTGTGTAAAAGCCTGTTAGGTACTATGATTCTCCCCTACCAAAATGAAACAAAATAAACCATAAAAGAGCCTGGAATGTTGGCATGCCTAATCTCAGCATTTGGGAGGTAGAGGCAGGAGGACCATGAGTTCAAGGTCATCCACAACTACATAGCAAGCCTGGGATAAATGAGATCCTGGCTCAAAACCAAAACATGCCAGCCATGGTGGTACACACCTTTAATCCCAACACTTAGGAGGCTGAGGTAGTTGGATTGCTGTGAGTTTGAGGCCAGTCTGGGGCTACAAAGTGAATTCCAGATCAGCCTGGGCTAGAGTAAGAACCTACCTTGAAGTAAAAAAACAAACAAACAAACAAACAAACAAACAAACAAAAACACACCAAATTACACCAAAACAAGACAAAACCAAGCTTTTACTCTTTTAAAAAAAATTTATTTATTTATTTATTTTGAGACAGAGAGAGGGAAAGAGAGAGAGTGAGAGTGAGAATGGGTACACCGGGGCCTCTAGCCACTGCAAATGAACTCCAGACATGTGTGCCCCCTTGTGCATCTGGCTTATGTGGGACCTAGAGAATGGAACTGGGGTCCTTAGGCTTTGCGGGCATGTGCCTTAACCATTAAGCCATCTCTCCAGCCAAGCTTTTACTCTTTAAAAAATATTTAATTTATTTATTTGACAGAGAAAGAGGGAAAGAGAGAATGGGCGCATGAGGGCCTCCAGCCACTGCAAACGAACTCCAGACCTGTGTGTCCCCTTGTCCATCTGGCTAACGTGGGTCCTGGGGAATCAAACGTGGGTTCTTTGGCTTTGCAGGCAAATGACACAACTGCTAAGCCATCCCTCCAGCCCCAGGCTTTTACTCTTTATCTCAATGAATTAGATACATGTGGGATTTACTTTGCCCAGCTAAGAACAATGACAAATATGTAAGACAGGTAACCCTCTATGGTCAACAAAGACCAGTAACCCCCCAAAAGGCCCAAGGACACACTTCTACTGTTACTTGGGAAAAAAAAAATCAACTGTGTGCACACTCACTGACTGACTGGATTAGAGATAGCAAACTGACCCAGAAGAGTAAGGTGCTTTAATTTTGACCTAACATTTGGAAAAGAGACATTCTTTTTTTTTTTTGGGTTTTTCGAGGTAGGGTCTCACTCTTGCCCAGGCTGACCTGGAGTTAACTATGTAGTCTCAGGGTGGCCTTGAACTCATGACGATCCTCCTACCTCTGCCTCCCGAGTGCTGAGATTAAAGGCGTGTGCCACTACGCCCGGCGAAAAGAGACATTCTTATTCCTCTCCTGCAAAGCCTGGAGCTGGCTATATAACTGGAAGTAGCATCCTGCTTTCAGGTACCTAAGCTGAAAACATGCTCAGGGTAGCACACCATCATCCGTCTCGATTTCTTGAACATTGCTCTCACAGGCTCCCACCACTGTGGCTGATGGACGCCACAGGATTCCCCCTTCCTTTCTAATGCGTAGCAACCTCAACAGCAATGTGGAAAGAGGTGACAAGGGTGGACCATGGGACTCCTCACTCAGTCTGCCCAATGCACTAACAGGACATCTTTGTTAAAATAACATCCCCATGAAATAACTATCCCATAAAGTGTGCCTTTCAAAGAGTACAATTCAGAGAGTTTAAGAATATTCACAAAGTTGTACAACAACTGCTGATGTTAGAACACTAACTATCCCCCATAGAAATCCTGTACCCATAGCACTCTCCTCCCATTCTCTTCTCCTCAAAGCTCTGGAAACCAGTAATCTACTTCCTGTCTTTGCAGACAGAATTCTGTAATATTTAGCTTTTTTCATGCAGCTTATTTTCAAGGCCCACTCTTGTAGTATGTATTAGTTCTTCATTTAGCAAAAATCTTTTATTTATTTATTTATTTTGAGAGTGACACAGAGAGAGAGAGACAGAGAGAGAGGGAGAGGAAGACAGAGATGGGCGCGCCAGCAGCCTTTCAGCTGCTGCGAACAAAATCCAAATGCGTGCGCCCCTTGTGGTCAAGTGCGGCATTGCGCCCTTGCGTCACTTTGCATCTGGCTAAACGTGGGACCTGGAGATTGGAACCGCTGGAGATTGGAACCAGCGTTCTGAGGCTTAGGAGGCAGGCGCCTTAACTGCTAAGCCATCTCTTCAGCCCTCTTTTTTTTGAGTCAGGTTGTCACTATGGTAACCCTGGCTGGCCTGGAATCTGCTATATAGACCTGGTTGGCCTAGAACTTGCAGTGATACTCCTGCCCTTGCCTGTGAGTCCTGGGATTACAGGTGTGTGTCACTAAACCAGTAGTTCTTGATTCATTCTTAGACCTGGATCATATTCCATTCTATGGATATAACCTACTTTATTTGTTGCTCATCAGTTGGTGGGTACTTGGCTGCTTTGGGTTTATGGCTATTATAAATAATGCTGTGGGGAACATTTATAAGATTTTTTTGTTTTTTCAAGGTAGGGTCTCACTCTAGTCCAGGCTGACCTGGAAAATACTATGTAGTCTCAGGGTGGCCATGTACTCTTGGCAATCCTCCTACCTCTGCCTCCCAAGTGCTGGGATTAAAGGTGTGCCCTACCACGCTGGCAAGATTTTTATTTTATTTATTTATTTTTTGGTTTCTCAAGGTAGGGTCTCACTCTAGCTCAGGCTGACCTGGAATTCACTATGTAGTCTCAGGGTGGCCTTGAACTCATGGCGATCCTCCTACCTCTGCCTCCCAAGGGCTGGGATTAAAGGAGTGTGCCACCATGCCTGGATATAAGATTTTTTTTACTAGTTATGTAAATAGCACATGTTGGTACCATTTATAAAGATTTTCATATGGGCATGCCATGTTTTCATTTCTCTTGGACATATTCCTAGGAATAAAACTGCTGGGTCATATTATGTTTGGCTTCTGAGGAATTGTTGGACCATTTACATAGTCACTGCATATTTTTTATTTCCACCAGCAATATAGAAAGGTTCCACCTTTTCTACATCCCCACTAACATTTGCTATTATCTGTCTTTAAAAAAAAATTTAATTTAGTTTGGGTGGGGAGGGAAAGAATAGGCATGCCAGGGCCTACAGCTGCTGCAACCAAACTCCAGATGCAAATGCCACCTTACCATCCGGTTTACATGGATACCGGGGAACTGAACCTAGGTCTTTTGGCTTCACAGGCAAAACACCTTAACTGCTAAGCCATTTCTCCAGCCTTTATCTGTCTTTTTTTGATTATAGTCATCCTGGTAGATGGAAAGTAATATCTAATTGTGGTTTCTAAAATTTTTTATTTTATTTATTTGGGGAGGGGAGAGAATGGGCGCACCAGGGCCTCTAGCCACTGCAAAGGAACTCCAGATGCATGCGTCATTCTGTGCTTATGGCTTATGTAGGTATTTTCTCTGTAGAAATGGCCATTTTTAGTATTTCTTTTCTTTTTTCTTTTTTTTTTTTGGTTTTTCGAGGTAGGGTCTCACTCTGGCCCAGGCTGACCTGGAATTAACTATATAGTTTCAGGGTGGCCTTGAACTCAAGGCGATCCTCCTACCTCTGCCTCCCGAGTGCTGGGATTAAAGGCTTGTGCCACCACGCCCGGCTCCAGAAATGGCCATTTTTAAAACTGGGCTACTTATCTTTTTATTATAGTGTTGTAAGAATTCTTCACATATGAGATACAATTATTTTATTGGGTATTTAGTTTATAAATGTCTTCTATTCTCTCTCACCCTGCTAGGCAAGTACTCCATTAGTGAGCTATACCCCATTCCTCTTTTCACTTTCTTGATGGTTGAACACAAAATTAAAAAGCATTTCAGGAAGGGCTGGAGAGATAGCTCAGTGGTTAAAGGCACCTGTTTGCAAAGCCTGATGGCCTGGGGTTTGATTCCCCAGTTCCCATGTAAAGCCAGATGAACAAATGGGTGCATGAGTCTGGAATTTGTTTGAAGTGGCAGGAATCCCTGGCACACCCATTCTTTTTCCCACTCCTCTGTCTGCCTCTTTCTGTGTCTTTCAAATACATAAACAAAAATTACAAAGACCCACTACCAGAATTGGTTATAATTCATGTTGAGCTGTTGATTGGAGAGACCTATGAGGTTCCCACAACAAGATAGCACTTGATTACCTGCCTGAGGTAAAAGGCAAGACCCTATTGCTGAAGATACCAAATGATGTGACACAGAACACTGAGAGATACAGCTGAGTCTGAAAGGAAGCCAGTTCCCAGATGGTTAGCCTGTATAGTGCTGGAATGTGCTACATGAGCTGCTGGAGGAAAATGGCCAACACTGTTGTGAGCAAGCAGAGGACACTGCTGTATGAAAGCAACCATCCTGACAAGATGTCACTCCCGTTCAATATTGGCACACCAATGGCTCTGTGATTGGGCTATGAGATCTGCTCAGTGGAAAGGTACCCATAACTAGAACTGGGAACCAAGTCAGAATCCTATGTAGGCTAAGATATGGACTACAATGACAAACTCCCACTAATTTTTATTTTTATTTTATTTTTATTTTTGGTTTTTCAAGGTAGGGTCTCACTCTAGCTTGACTTCCTCTTTTCTTTTCTTTTCTTTTCTTTTCTTTTCTTTTCTTTTCTTTCTTTTCTTTTCTTTTCTTTCTTTTTTTTGGTTTTTCGAGGTAGGGTCTCACTCTGGTCCAGGCTGACCTGGAATTAGCTATGTAGTCTCAGGGTGGCCTCGAACTCATGGCAATCTTCCTACCTCTGCCTCCCAAGTGCTGGGATTAAAGGCATGCGCCACCACGCCTGGCTCTAGCTCAACTTTCTATTTTTATTTAATTTTTGTTTTGAAGCAGGGTCTCACTCTAGGTCAGGTTTACCTGGAATTCACTATGTAGTCTCAGGATGGCCTCAAACGCACAGCGATCCTCCTACCTCTGCCTCCTGAGTGCTGGGATTAAAGGCGTGTGCCTCCATGCCTGGCATCAAAATCTCTCTAAATTAATCCCCTTTAACCTATCCTGATCTCATTCTGTGTTGGACAATCTGTTTTTCTTTTTCAGAAAGCAGTGAGAACTCCTCAGTTCTCACAACCAACATCTATCAATAATCAACAAGACAAGAATAGACAGCTAACTCCTTGGCAGGAGATGAACGGGCCCTCGCACAGAAGCTAGAGCCCAGGTGAAACCACAGGGAGGAACTGGCAGATGAGCAAGAGCGCTCTTCCATGGTGGTCTTGCCAACCCGCGCCAGGATGACGGAGACAGACACTGAGGATACTCAAAATGCACCAAAGCAGATACTCAGAAGCTGCTGAGAACTCAATACTAAAGTAGACTTAAAGCACACCCACCAAGGCTCTGGGAACTTTGTGGAAGAGGGGGTGGAAAGAGTGTATGAGGGGGGAGGGGAGGGAAATATCATGGTTTATTGTCTGTAAGTATAGAAGTTGTCAATAAAAAAATTTTAAAAAATGCATGAAGCCGGGCATGGTAGCACATGCCTTTAATCCCAGCACTCGGGAGGCAGAGGTAGGAGGATCGCCATGAGTTCAAGGCCACCCTGAGATTGCATAGTTAATTCCAGGTCAGCCTGGGCCAGAGTGAGACTCTACCTCGAAAAACCAAAAAAAAAAAAAAAAAAAAAAAAAAAAAAAAAAAAAGGACGACCCACAGGGTGGGAGGGAGTATTCAGAAACATTGTCTCCCTCACACCCCCCAATGACTGGCTGCTGCTCTCACAACTCATAACCCTCAACTCCATGGTGAATACCAGTAATCCCACTCAGGAGGGCCCTCAGTGAAGTGGGGGAAGGGAGGAGGGAAATGATGGTACCAACATATGTATGACACATCCATACACAATTTCTACTTAAGAGTTTGAGGCCAGTCTGGGACTACATAGCAACTTCCAAGTTATCCTGGGCTAGAGTGAGACTCTACCTTGAAAACAAAACAAAATACACATGCCACAACACACTTGCAAAATTAATTAACTTAATAAAGAAAGAAACTCTAAAACTCTTGGAGAAAATAGATATGGATATGCATTTTTCTTTTTTTGCAAGATTTATTTATTTAATAGAGACAGAGAGAGGGAAAGAGATAGAGAATAGGTGTGCCAGGGCCTCTAGTCAATGCAACTCCAGATACATGCGCCATCATGTGCATCTGGCTTCTGTGGGACCTGGAGAATTGAACCTGGATTCTTAGGCTTCGCAGGCATGCACCTTAACTGCTAAAGCCATCTCTCCAGCTCTGGATATACATATATATAAAACTACATTTTATGTAGTTGTAATTATGTTATTATATAAAATAACATAAGTTACATAACTACAAATGTAACTATTATACAAAATATAATTATAGGGCTGGAGAGGGCTCAGTAGTTAAAGGTACTTGCTTGCAAAGCCTAATGGTCTGGGTTTGATTTCCCAGTACCCATGTAAAGCCAGATACACAAAGTGGTGTAGAATTCATTTGTAGTGGCAGGAGGCCCTGGTGTGCCCATTCTCTTTCTCTCTCTCTCTGTTTGTGAATACAAATAAATAATACACTTAAGTAAGAAAAAAAATCTTCCACATAAAAAAAAAATTAGGGCTGGAGAAGTGGCCAGTCCCCATGTTAGCCAGATGCATATGGTGGCACATAGGTCTGGAGTTCATTTGCAGTGGCTAGAAGCCCTGATGTACCCGTTCTCTCCCTCTCTCCCAAATATATACATAAAAAAATAAAATATTAAGCAGGCGTGGTGGTGCACACCTTTAATCCCAGCACTCGGGAGGCAGAGGTAGGAGGACTGCCATGAGTTCAAGGCCACCCTGAGACTACATAGTGAATTCCAGGTTAGCCTGGGATAGAGTGAGACCCTGCTTCAAAAAACAAACAAACAAAAATAAACAAACAAAAACAAAAAAAGCAACAACAACAAACAAGAAAGTCATGAGCCCTAGGGGTGTAATGCCTGCTGGTGTCTGGCTAAATGTATAGATTATACTCTAATTGGACTAGAGGCCCACTCTGCAGGAGGGAATACATGCCTGAGACTGAAAAACCTATGATGGGGGAAGTCATGAACCCTAGGGGTGTAACACCTGCTGATGTCTGGCTAAATGCATATATTATGCTCCCCAAACTGCGTGGTAAGCACTTCTCTTAATATTCATACCCAAATATTAATACTAATCTCACTGCTGATTAGAGAAGTTTCTCTTTTCAGATGGCTGTGACCTCTGGGATGACTCAAAAGGCATCATAGTGCTGAGAAGAAGTGACAGAGAAGTGCTCAGCACTGAAACATCTCTGTCATACCTTCCAGGGCTCAGGGTCCATTGAGGAAGAGGTGGTGGAAAGAATGGAAAGCCAAAGAGAGGGTAGGACTCCTTACAACATGCTCTTCCAAACAAAATTGTCTGGATATCCATGACCTCACAGTGCCTGACATTACCTATACAAGACCATCATAATAGGAAAAGATGATGACATCAAAATAAAAGAATAAAGCTGGGCGTGGTGGTACACGCCTTTAATCCCAGCACTCGGGAGGCAGAGGTAGGAGGATCGCCGAGAGTTCGAGGCCACCCTGAGACCTCAAAAAAAAAAAAAAAAAAAAAAAAAAGAATGATTGAGAGGAGAATGAAGTTGTGAAGGGGAAAGTGGGGGGCAGGGAATTACCATGGTTTATTGTTTATAATTATGGAAGTTGTCAATAAAAAATAAATTAAGCAAAAATAATATCAATAAAAATTAAAAAATAAAATACTAAAAATAATTAAAAACAACAACAAAACAGGCAGGGAGCAGTGATGCAAATCTTTAATCTCGGCACTTGGGAGGCTCAGGTACGAGGATAGCTGTGAGTTTAAAGCCAGTCTAGTCAGCCTGGACTAGAGTGAGATCCTTCCTCGAAGAACAACAACAAAAAACACACTTCAACTGGGGATCTAGCTCAGAGGTAAAGCGTTTGTCTAACATGCATAAGCTCCTAGGTTCAATTCCAGTACTGGCATTTAAAAAAAAATTTCTGTGGTGCCACAGGGCTTTGTACATTTTAGACAGGTGCTTAACCATACTCCCAGCCCTATAAAAATTTAAAACCATATCAGCTATCTTTGGCTGCTCCTGATTTTGGGACAGTGGGAGTGGGGCAGAGCTTGGCTAACCAAGGCATCAGAGGTTTCTGAGTTGGCCTCTCTGGTGTGGAAGTCATGTGGGAATCATGCCTCTTTCCCTGCAAAAGGGAAGCGGTGAGCAGGCACCAGCACAAGGTAGGCAGGACGTGCAGTTTCCGGGGATCAAACTTGGCTATGGGAGAACATAATAGCTTCCAGAAGCACTGGCCCAATGCATGAAAGACAATGCAAAGAACCACTGAGAGCATCACAAACGAGTCTCTCAGAGGAGTTCTTAGCTGCCAGTGGCCAGCAATCTGCAGTGAAATGCTCTCCCAGGAGTTCTACCTTTTGCTTTACACTAATCCTGCCTTACTTACCCTTTCTCCTGGTCTTTATAGGAAGTGGCTGGGAACTAGACAGATCCCTATACCTCCAAATGCTAGCACCCTCAAATCCTGAAACCCTCCTGCACAGCACCAGTGAAAAGCGCTGGATGAGCACTGAGAGAGGAGCCCAGATCAAGGACAGGCCTCATTTAACTTCCTGCTGTTTGCATTGCATTGTTCTGGGTTCCTGCTTGGGTCAGCCTGGCCGCTGAGGTCCTGAGTGATTCTGGAATGGCAGTTCCAGCTCCCTGGCCCAGAGGGGCTGTTTGCAGAACTAGTGTCACATTCTTATAGACAAAATCTCAGAAGTGGCTGCAGACACCACTGCTGGGGAAGCCCCACCTTGCCATCTTTCACCCTCAGGGGATAATTCAGTAGTGGCAGCCCTGGCCTGGCTGTCTGCCCCACACACTTCTGGGACATGTGGATAGGAACCCAGTTAACAAACCCTTCTCCTAGGTGTGCATCTCTGCATTATTTGTGTCCATGTCCCCTTCTTGCTTCTCTATGTGCACACCTGGACCATCCTATTCCCAGGCTTAAGGCCACTAGGTTTCAAAGAATTTTAACAGATAAGCCGGGGGTGTGGTGGTGCATGCCTTTAATCCCAGCAGAGATGAGTCTGATCTGTGAGTTTGAGGCCAGTCTGGGACTACAGAGTGAGTTCCAGGTCAGCCTGGGCTAGAGTGAGACCCTACCTCGAAAAAACAAAACAAAGAAACAAAAAATTTCAAAGGATAAATGGACTTAGGTAGAGAGTAATCACAACTTGGCTAAGTGGACAGTTTCCTTATATATGTAAGTAGGGGCAATAAGAATCTGTATTAGTCAGGTGTGGTGGTGCACACCTTTAATCCCAGAACTCAGGAGGCAGTGGTAAGAATATCGTTGTGAATTCAAGGCCACGCTGGAGACTACATAGTGAATTCCGGGTCAGCCTGGGCCAGAGTGAAACCCTACCTTGAAACCCACCCCCCTTTAAAAAAAAAAGGAGTCATTATTAAACGAGACAAAAACTTGGCCTGCCACAGAGTCTGTGCTCAAAAAATGGGAGGGGGACTTTTATTAGTAAATGTCTCCTATCCCAGAGCATCATGTAAGATTGATTATTCTCATTCCTTATGTATCAGAATAAATGACTGGTGGCTGGGAAATAGACTGGAAAGGTCTGAAAGGGAAGACTTTAGATCTGGGACAGATTCTCAGTTCAGATTGTCCCCACCTCCAGCTGACAGACCACAGATGACAGGAGAGACAGCCTGGGGTTACTCTAGACATATCTCTGGTCCTCTCAGCCATAGTTCCCACTTGGGGCCAAAATGGACTTAGTGTATACACTACATAGTGGCTGTCAGAGGAAGGAGGTGGAAGCCCTGTCAAGTGATTCTTGTTCTTACAAGCAGTGGCTGCTGGGAAGGCTTGTGCAACTCAGCTCTTGCAGTGTTTCTGGCATCATATTGCAAGAAACTAAGTACTCCCTGACTGGGACCATGTATGTACCTTCCCTGAGACTCTGAGGACTAGAGAGAGCCCCCCAGAGCCTGGGCCTGGCCTGCACTGAAGTCAACCAACCGAAGGATCCCACTCCCAGGACAGGGCCGGGAGTCCTTTCTCAGTGAGGGAGGACAGCAGTCTGGGCAAGGAGGAAGCTGTGTTAGTGCTCACCAGAGAGAGGTTAGGCGACTGAGAGTTCTTCCCCATTGTTTCCCTCTTTGCCTTGCCCTCTGACCTCAGCAGCCTTGCTGGCTTGAGACAACCAGAGAAAAGAGGTTCTTAGCCACAGATGTGGGCTTGAGAGGAGATGAGGTGGAGAGAGAACAAACTTGACCTAGGAGTGTGACTAGAGAGATGACGGGCCTCTCCACTGCACTGATTTCTGCCTCACTGCAGCTGCTCCTCCTGGGGGACAGATCAAGCGCCTCCTCCGGCCGGCTTTTTCCACCCACCTCCGGCTCTTGCTCATCTGAATATGCTGCGGTTGACAGTGGCTGTTTCTTGGGAGGGCCCTGGGCTGGTACTGAGCATGCTTGAGGAGGGGCAGAGCTGGGACAGTGGCTCAGCATTCCAATTTTTAGAAGATGCCCTCCAGCTCTACATTTGGGCAAGGACACACTAACGTGCTGTACTCAGCCTGCATTACTGACAGTGCATCTTACAGGCTCAATGGAGATGGGGGGCAAGCTGCTCTGGTAATGACCAACAAACGGGGGAGAGGAGAGGGTTAGCTCCCTCTGACCAGCTGAAGAGAGAATTTCCAGTTCCTGACCCCATAGAGGACAGGGGTATGAAGAAGACTACAGTCCCTCAGCCAGACAGATCTGCCATGCATTTTTATTTGGGCAATCAAGAAGCCTGCTGGGCTCTGGCAGGAAGCTCACGTGACTGGCCGGCTGCTCAGGGGCAGACAGATGCTGTGAGGAGCTCTCTGTATACAAAGCCAGGCCAGTGGGGTGGTGGCTGGGGAGCTAGTCCTGCAGATGTTGCTAAGTGAAACCTGATGTGGCGACATGAGAATCTGCAGACCGTCTCACAAACAACCTTTCCTGGGATGTTTTGGATTGAGTTTTGTGGCTATGACGTGAAGGAAGCTCACATGTCAGGATATAAATAGCTCTGGCCTCAATACACAACACGGAGTTACAGTTCAACAGAACCAGATGCGAAAATATTAGCCGCCCAGCTCAGAATCAGCAAGGTCCCTGCTCCATTCTCTACCTCCCTTTCTGCAGAGCCTGGAGAGTCATAACCAAGTGGGTATCAGGACCTGCCAGTGTGAGAATGCAGGGGGAGGGCCAGTGGCTGCTCAGAGCACTCAGAAAGCCAAGGGGCCAGATTAGATACAGGCCCTTGTTGTTATTAACGGGGCAGTGGAGGCATCGAGCCATTCTCAGCCTGGCTCCTTGTCCTCGTCTATAAACCATTGACAAAGGAGAAAGGAATATAGCCCATGCTTGGCACAGCAGCATGACTGGGAGGCTGGTATGGGACCAAAGAGGCCAGGATGCACAAGAGGCAGCTTCCTCATAGAATCAAGTGGGCAGGAAAAAGGGAGGCCAGCCTGGGTTTTGGGGGAATAGATCTGCTGAACTGGTGGGAGCATAAACACCAGGGCTGCTGTGTGGACAAAAGATGCAGCAGCAATGGAACCCTGGGGACCGGATCCAGGAGGTGATCACTTCCTTATCTGTGGGCCAACTCTGCTGAGGTGAGCAAGAACAGGAGCTGGGGTCTTACCCACATCTAGGAGGTGTTCCAGCTGTTTGGTTCACACAACGGGTCACAATGGGGATTAGGAGGGAGTCCTAATTGACAAGGGCTGGGGCCAAGGGCAGCACTGGAGGGAGGGAGCTAGGGCTGCCTAAACCAGCTGACAGGAAGGAGTGTGGGTTACAGGCCTGGCAGCTAGGGTCCACGTCTGGCCCAGTGGGGCTGGGAGACCAAGCTCATTCTTGGTGATTTGTACCCTACCTTCTTTCACTTCAGTGAGCTCTGAAAAAGGACACTCATCCTTGCTGGTCACTTGGCGCTAGGGATTCATATAAAACATGACTCCTGTGGCCTGAGATGGGCACACATGGGTGTGTGAGTTACAGATGGGCATGGTGATCCTGACAAAATGTGAGTCTGAGAAGCTGGCATGGCCTGAGTGAGTGTTTGCATTTAGGATGACTATGGGACACTGAGAGTTACAGCCTGTACCTTGGGGCTTCAGAGGGAACAGAGGTCATCTTGATGGTCTAGACAAACATTTGGAGTCAGATGGGAGGCAGCCTTGCTGAGGATGGCCCACCAGAGCTGGCCCAAACACCTGGGAGCTCTTGTAACAGGACTGATGCTAAGGCAGCCCTTCACAGAACACAGCACTAATCTCAGTTTGTCCAGAGGACCTCTCAGAGCTCCGAGCACCCTGTCACCTTGTTTAGAGGAGGGGGGCAGAGGGGGTAGCCTGAGGCCACTGTGGCAGATCTTTCTGACCCTATGCCTTTACTCCCTCTGCTTCCCAGGAGCTGGGAGTGTATGAACAGGTGTTGGAGGTTCAAGAGCAATGGGCAAGGCTCTTGGGGGAGCTGAACATGGTCTGCTGTGGCTATAGCAAGTGAAAAGGCTGACAGGAAAGAGGTGCTGTGTGGTCTTCCTGAAATCACTGTGAAGAGACTTCCCCAGGAACTGTTAGGTTGGGGCCACAGCTGGGTGCCTGGCACCCACATAGTTTTGATCCCCTGGCTTGGCCCTTACTGCTCCTCCTCTGAGTGCGGGGTTAAGGAGGCCAGACTTCTGGGCCAGCACCAATTCCTGTCACTACCCCAATGGAGGGAATAGGAAGAGTGCTCCCCTCTCAGAGAGACTGGGAGGAGGTGGGCTCATCCTGGGGATCACCACAGTGCTGGGTCCCAATGACAGCACCTCTAATGATGGCAGCCCCTGGTACCATGGTTACTTACTACAGGGGAAGATGGCCCAGAGATGGCTTTTTGGGTTTCTTCCAGGATCTGTCTGGTGACATCTGGCCACACTAGCTTGGGTTGTAGGGATGAAATAGATTTGAAGCATTTCATTTTGGCCCTTTTCACAGCTAGAGGTGGAGATACTTTGGATCAGGGAGCCCTGCAGAGTATGCTGCCATAAGCAGTCTTTAGCCCACCAAGAAAAGGCCCCATGGCAGGCAGGGGAGTCAGGAGAAACATCAGACCTGCAGTGACCTTCAGCCCAGACTGCCACACTGATTGCTTGGCTATGGACCCGAGCTTGTCTGAGTTTCCCTAGGCCCAGCTGCTCTCTCTGGCAGCAGAGCCATTCACGCCCTAGAACAAAGGGATGATCCTAAGGGCCCCTGGGTTCTGCAGAGCTTTCTGTGCATACTCAGTGTCAGGGAAGCCTGCAGGCCTGGTCACTGTCCTCTTGCTCAGAGCCTGCCAGAGTTTTCTGCAGGCTCCTCTTGGGTAGTTGGGGCAGAGATTGTATACAACAAACTGAACCCCAGGAGACCGAGTGTGGGATACAGGGAGATGTGGTATCCATCTGCCAGCTTATCTGAGAGCTCCCCCAATCCCTGAATAGACAGCTCTTCTCTTATTGCCCCCGAGGTGGCTCTTGGCTGGTCAGGAACAAAGGAGGTGAGAGGGAAAACCCAGACCTGGGCCTCTGTGCAGGAGGGAGGGAGAGAGATGTTTATATTAGGCCAGGCAAGAGGAAAAATCCCATGTGGGAAACTCTGCCTCCAGGGCCCTGGGGACCACTGCTGAGGCACATTTAGGCCAACACAGCAGCCACCCAGGCGTGTGATGGGTCTCGTTTCCCAACTGCTGTGTGTGATCTGCACCATTTGAATTTATAGCCTAATGCATAGGCGGGCTCATCTGCTTTCCTGCAGATGCCCTAACTTCATCTTTGCTAGGCTCGCTGCCTTCCTTACCATCTAGACAGTCCAATCAGAGGGTGCGGTCTCCCCTTATGGGACACAGTGCTGCAGGTTCTCAGAGCTGTGTTCTGGAGAGGCAGTGGAAAGCAGAATGTAGACAGGGGGAAGGGCCGGTCTTGGATCCTGTGTCTGTGTGTATAGTCACATGGAAACAGAACAACCCCATGCATGCCCCAGAAGAACAGCCACCAGAAGAACAGCCACCAGAAGAACGAGTGTTCATTTCCTACATGCTTTCTGACCTGAACACCACCCCACACTCTTTGGTGCCTGACGTAGCCTCCCTACTCAGCTGGGCCTGGAGAGGGCAAAGAGTACACTGCTTCCTGCATTCCTTGATTACTGCTTTGATCCTGACCTACTTGTAAACTCTGATGCCAGTTAAGAACATGCACATGTGAATGCGTTTACATCTGCCCTGAGGGTCTCAACACTGTAGGGTATTTTACATTTTTTTAGTGGGGGGGGATTCAAGGTAGGGTCTTGCTCTAGTCTAGGGTGATTGTGAATTCACTCTGTATTCTCAGGGTGGCCCTGAACTCAAAGTGATCCTCTTACCTCTGCCTCCTGAATGCTGGGATTAAAGGCATGCACTACCATGCCTGGCTACACAGAGAATGAGTGTGCTAGGGCTTCTTCTTGTGGCAAAGGGACTCCAGATGCATGCACCAACTTGTGCATCTGGTGTCATGTGGTTACCAGGGAATTAAACTCAAGTTGTTAAGCTTTGCAGGCCAGCGCCTTAACTGCTGAGCCATCTCTTCAGCCCTGTTATGCAATTTTAGGACTTCCTTCCCCTCCCTCTTCCCTTCTTTTCTGCCCTCCATCTCTCCTTCCTTCCTTCTTTTCTTTTCTTTTTTTTTTTTTTTTTTTTTAAGGCATAGTCCTATTCTAGCTCAGGCTTACCTGGAACTCACTCTGTAGCTTAGGATGGACCTGAACTCAAGGTTATCCTCCTATTTCAGCTTCCCTAATGCTACAATTAAAGACATGAGCGAGCCACCATACCAACTTGTGTGGTGTATTTGTGAAGGATAAGGCATTACTGGCTGCAGGCACTTTCCTGATATTCTGCCCAGGATGGACTTTCTTTCCACTTGGCGTACTTTGTTGTTTTTCTAAGAATTCTGAATATCCCTGGCTGATGAGAGCCTGTCTGACAACGCCAGTGGGCTAGGGTAAGTGTTTACTGCCTCAACCTCCTTAGTGTCTACATTCAGAGCTTACTGCCAAGTGCCTCCCCAAGCAGCTTCAGCTTGAGGCTGCAGTACCTTCAGACCTGCTGGACCCTAATTCCAGCCTGGGCACCTACTGCAGTTTCTTAGCCTATGCCTCTCTGGCAGGAACCCATGATGCTCATCAACTTCTCTATACCCAGGAGGAAGAGAACACACCTTATAGACAAAGGGACAAGTCACAGAGAATCCTGAGAGAGCCAAGTGTCCCACCCTGCCCAAGGCCGTGCTGGCTCACAACCAGGCCTTCTGCTGCCACCAACCTGAGGGTGGAGAAGATGATGGGTGCTTGTTTCCTGGGGAGGGAAGACTGAGGGCTGTTACAGGGCTCTTCTTTCCAGGCCTCCATGCCCTCCCCTCACTGTGACTCTCCCTGCTAAGGAAGAGCCTTCAATTTCTCTCCCTGTCTCAGTACAGCTCCCACTTCCTGCTCTGCACCTCCCCACTTGATCGCTGGCATTCCTGCCATCTGTCCGAGAGACTTCAGGCTGGCCCCATGTGCTTGCTGGCTTGGAGACAGAGGGAGAGAAAGAATTCCGGGAAAGGAGGTGGGAGCCCCAGCAGGGGTCTTAAGGTCAGGATATGGGAGCTGCTTTCTTGACCATGGCCAAGGGGAAAGCAGGCTCTTAAGCAAGGAGATCATGGCGTCCCCGAGAAATGGAAGCAAGGCAGGTTGCCATCAGAGTCCCTCACTACTGTCCCCTGTAGCAGGCAGAGAGGGCCGCGGGGTGATGTGATGCCTGGGTGCCTACGGGCCTCCTGCTGCTAGGCTGGGGAGGCCCTTAGTTTTATTGGTCATGGAGAGGTGTACACAACACATGGCTTTCTCTGACTTGACCCTGAACATCTTGGGGGGTTGGTTACTGAGACCTGTGGGGTTCCAACAACATTCTGAACTTCTCTAGCATTATGTCTTGTATTTGACCAATTGTCACTGAAAGGCCCCAAGTCTATGTGATACTGATAAGGACCTTGTGCCTAGATGTCAAGAGAGGAAAGACACACCCTGGCAGATACCCCAGATTCACTAGATACTTTCCTACCCAGCTGTGTCTCCAGGCCTTTTCTAGGATCTTGTGGCTGAGGTGGTGTCTGTCTGGAGGGGGAGGAGTTGGGCAGTGTACAGCCAGGGAAGAGCTAGCTACCTGCTGTCTTGGAAGAAACCCTAGGGGCGAGTACTAGGAATACTTTGGCTAACTCTACTTCCAAGGCCCGCCCGGAAACAGCTTGTTTGAATTATCCTGTCTTTTGTCTGGGCTGCTTGCCATGCTAAGTGCTATTCTAAGCTCCTTGGTGAGGAAGAAATGGCTGCCTAGCTTTCTTCCACCTGTGAGACCCAAGACTGAAGGCCTTGGCCTCCTGCCTGTGGAGATGCTGCCCCAGTAGAGACCATGAGCTTCCTCAGAGGTTTTTTATTTTTTTATTTTTTAATTTTAATGCTTAGTCAGTGGTTCAGCAGCATCAAATATGCTGAAGATGAGGGAAAGGGCTGTAAGATCGATTTGGGGGTGAGGGGAGGCCACTGCTGTGAGAGCCAGGAGGTAGCAGAAAGGCAAGGTCTGAGGGTAGGACACTCAGTGACCCTCACATGGGGCCCATGGACAACAGCCTGAAGGACCACCTGGTCCAGGACAAGACTCAGCACTAGCATTTCACAGGTCCCTAAAGCTACAGCCCTCAGGGGAATACTTACTGGGAGGGTTCAGCAGGCTGGCTCTACCAGGGGTGGGCACGTGAAGTTCTAAGTGGCTGACTCGGAAATCAGGGCCATCAGATGGGCTTGGGTCATCCGTCTGGCCTGCAGGGGAGGAAGCGATTTCTGCCAATACCTCCAGATCCTTCAGGACAACCTGGGGGAGACAAGCAGAGGATGAAGGACAAACTTCCTACTGTGAACTGAGCTGACCTGGCAGAGTTCAGGTCAGAGACAAGGAGCCACTTGCAGTGAGGGGAGGGACCTGGCTGCTTGCCAATTTATAGAGCCACTGAGACCACGGCCGGGCAAGTGTGCTCAAGGTATGCATGGATAAGAGGTTGCTGATGGCAATGCAAAGGGGCCTCTGGAGGAAGGAAGCTGGATTCTGAGGCTGACGAGGTCCTTTCTCATAACCCTCCTGTCAACAGAGATTGGAAGGGTCCTGAGGACAAGCAGGCCTTGGGCACAAGGGTGCTCTATGTACACATATATCTCAGGAGCCCTGTCCATTCCAGACCACATAATATATATTATAGCAGAGGTGCACTGGGGCTCACAGGCTCCAAAAGGTCCTCCACACTTGAGGTGTGACCCTGGCCTTCAATGGACAGAGCCTTGGGCGGGACAAGGCCTCTTTAGCTCAACTACCTGCCTGCTGATCTCTCCCAAGAGGCAGAGTGGAGTAGGGGACAGACTACACTACAGTGTGAGTGTTATACTGAGTCACAAGTCTTCCTCCTCCCATAAGGCTTCCTCTATAATTCTTGCAGATTTGGAAGCTGCACCATCTTCACCTGGAGTCAGAGCTTCAGGGTGGCCTGGTCCACTCCACTGTGGCTCTCCTACAATGGTCAGTGGGGAGGCTAGGGATATGCCCTAGTGGGAGCGGCCTCAACCATGTGAGCACCTTTGTGTCAGTATCATTTGCCTCAGGGGATGCTGTGTGTTCTCATGACCTTCTGCTCTCTGTGCTTCTCTTGTAGGAGTTCCTCCCACTGGGAGTATGGCCAGCTCTTACTGTTCTCCAGCCACTTGTTTTAAAGAAGGGCTGCCTGTGCCCTATTCATAGGTACTTCCCAGGATCACTCCTATGTGCTCAACAAACATCAGCTGACAAGTGCACAACTGTACCTTTTCTTTTCTTTTTTCTTCCCTGAGTAGGGTCTCACTCTAGCCCAGGCTGACCTGGAATTCACTATGTAGTCTCAGGCTGGCCTCGAACTCAAGGCGATCCTCCTACCTCTGCCTCCCAAGTGCTGGGATTAAAGGCGTGCACCACCACGCCAGACTCACAATGGTACCTTGTACTGAGCTACACTAAACCCAGCCCAAGAATCTGCATGGCAATTAAGGACTTCAACCTGAACCAGTAGAAATGCCACAAGTTAGTGGGTAGGGCCTTATAGGTCAGCTGGGCGGAATATGGTTACAAGGTCAACATAAGACTAGAATGGGGTTTCTTTGAAATGGTAAAGATGTTCTGTAAGGGTTGGAGAAATGGCTTAGTAGTTAAGGTGCCTGCCTGCAAAGCCTAAGGACCCAGGTTCGATTCCCCAAGACCTACGTAAGCCAGATGCACAAAGTGGTGCATGTATCTGGAGTTGGTTTGCAGTGGCTGGAAGCCCTGGCGCACCCATTCTTTCTGCCTCTCCCCCTCCTCCATCTCTTTTTCAAATACATAAAATCAAATGAAACAAATCTAGAATTAGATACTAGCGATGGCTTAAGAACTCTGTAAATATAGATGCTCCTCAACTTAAGATGAGGTTATGGCCTGACAAGACCACTGTAATTTGAAAATAATATAGTTAAAATGCATTTCATACACTTAGCCTACTACATACCAGAGTTTAGCAACACAGTACACTGTGGAGTATTGCCTATTTTCCTTCAAGATCATAAGGCTGACTGAAGCCACCCAGCATCATGGAATATGGAGTTAGGCATGCTAGTCCATACCTGTGATCTCAGCATTCAGGAGGTAGAGGTGGGATCAAGAATACAAAGCCAAGGCTGGAGAGACGACTTAGTGGTTAAGGTGCTTGCCTGCAAAGCCTAAGATCCCAGGTTCAATTCCCCAGAACCCATGTTAAGCCAGATGCACATGGTGGCGCATGTGTCTGGAGTTTGTTTGCAGTAGCTAGAGGCCCAGGTGCACCTATTGTCTCTTTCCCCCATAAATAAATAAATAAATACAAAATATTTTTAAAAATATAAAAAATATAGCCAGGCGTGGTGGTGCACACCTTTAATCCCAGCACTGGAGAGGCAGAGGTAGGAGGATCACTGTGAATTTGAGGCCACCCTGAGACTACGTTAGTGAATTCCAGGTCAGCCTGGGCTAGATCAAGACCCCACCTGTTGGGCATTGCTAAACATGGGCTGGGACTGTGAGGAAGCTGGCCTGGGCTGTTGGACATGGCCGGGGACCTTGGGCTGTGGGCGTTGCAGCTGGCCTTATCATCGGGAACCCATTCTGGCAAGGGAGACTGGCCCTCCCTGCCCTCGGGCAAGGTTGTAGTGTGCCCTATCTTTGCCCAGAGTGGCCAAAACCTATGGGCCCTCCCCTCTATCCCCAAAGCACCTGACCACTCCATAGTCAGGCTTTGCCTGCCCCCCACAGTTCCTGACCTTGTGGCTAGTTGACCAAGAGACCCTTATAAACAGTCTCCCTTCAGCTGCAGCCACCCAATATGTGGCTGAAGTCACGTAGCTTTTCCCATCACTTCTGTTACCTCCCTTGCAGCTTCTCCATTGCGACTTCTGCCCTCCAACCAATTAGATAGAACCCATAAACTTATGTATCCAATCACCTTATAGTCTGTATGTGCCTTCTCAACCTTTCTCATGTGTTTATAAACCCACTCCTTTTTTTTTTTTTTTTTTTTTTTTTTTTTTGGTTTTGCAAGGTAGGGTCTCACTCTGGTTCAGGCTGACCTGGAATTAACTATGTAGTCTCAGGGTGGCCTCGAACTCTCGGCGATCCTCCTACCTCTGCCTCCCGAGTGCTGGGATTAAAGGCGTGCGCCACCACGCCCGGCTCAACCCACTCCTTTTGAATAAACAAACGAGAGCATGCTATCCATCAGACGGCCTCCAGTGTGGTTCACTGCCCATCGCACTCACCTGCTCCAAGACCCTGCTTCCCCTCCAACTCCTCCTGTGCCTGGGACATTGGTGGCCAATGACCCCTGGGAACAGCGAGGACCCGCACCTACCTTGAAAAACCACACACACACACACACTCTGTAAAAAAAAGTAAAAAAACAAGAAAGAATCCAAAGCCAGTCTACGCTATACATAGCGAGACCCATTTATTTACTTATTTAGTTTTTTTTTTTTTTTTCGGTTTTTCAAGGTAAGGTGTCACTCTAGCCAGGCTGACCTGGAATTCACTATGTAGGCTCAGGGTGGCCTCAAATTCATGGTGATCCTCCTACCTCTGCCTCCCAAGTGCTGGGAGTAAAGGAGTGCACCACCACGCCCCGCTCTATTTAGTGTTTTTGAGGTAAGGTCTCACTGTAGCTCAGGCTGACCTGGATCTCATTCTATAGTCCCAGGGTGGTCTTAAACTCACACTGATTCTCTTACCCCTGCCTACCAAGTGCTGGGATTGAAGGAATGTGCCATGTCCGGCTACAAGACCCTGTTGCAAAGAAAACCAGGGCTGAAGAGATGGCTTACTGGTTAAGGCGCTTGCTTGCAAAGCCAAAGAACCAAGGTTCAATTCCCCAGGACCCATGTAAAGCCAGATGCACAAGGTGGTACATGCATCTGGAGTTTGTTTACAGAGGCTGGAGGCCCTGGCATGCCCATTCTCTCTCAAATAAATAAATAAATAAATAAATAAAATATTTATATTAAAAAACCCCCAAATTATGTACTGCATTTCACTAGACAGGAAAAAATTCAAAATTCAAAGTTATGTATTCTACTGTATGAGTATTACTTTCACATTACTGTCATAAACAAACATTCAAAAGCTGGACCATCAAAGGCTGGAGACTGTGGTAAAAACCAGTGAGATGTATACTTTTAAAGGGGTATGGGTACTTTTATCTCAAAAAAAGAAAAAAAGAAAGAAAAAAGAAAAAAGCAGAGGAAAGAGTATGTAGTATGTATTGGACTTCCTTTCCCTGAAGCTTGAAAATGGCTCCATCAATGTAGATAACAGGCTGGTGCCCCACCCTATATTGCCAAGTTCTACTGTTCTGTTGGCTGGAGCTATACCATACTTGTCCTGTTGAGGTCCCACCTTCTCCCCATGCCTGCTGGCCCATGGGTCTTCTCTGAGCTCCACTGTGTGTTTGGCACATGATTTTACCACCTGTATGCACCTTGGCCTCATCCAGGTTGGTCGTGGCATTACCTCCCACTGCCCCTCATTGCTTCACAGGCCAATACATTCTCTAGCCCTGCTCTACATCGATGGTGGACATTAGGTGGGTACATGAGCAGCGAACTGATCACTAGACCAGAAGTCTTTGTAAGTGTTCCGGAAACAGTTTTACTTGCCAAGTCTGTAAGAAATGGAGATAGGGAGGCTAAAATACACGGCTGCTACATACCTCTGTCAGATGGCAGGAGCAAATGCTAGCCCTATTCTCAGGCTGAGAACCAGGGGACTGCAGTGGATTTGGGTCCAGAGCCTAGGTCTCTGCTCCCATGGAGGGAGGAGCCTTCAGCAGGCTCTTTGATGCAGCAATGAAGAGAGACAGAGGAACGAGGACGGGAGAGTGATGTTCAACCCTGTAAAGTAAACTGAACTTAGCACCTGCCTCACCCTGACGCTCCACTTCGCAAGCGAGTCCCTTTCCAAAAGTCAGGGAAGTTACGCAGTATCTAGATCAGGGACTTGGGGTAGGGGACAGCTGGGGGTGACTCAACCAAAAATAAACAGTGAGGCAAGAACCAAGCCAAGAATTTCTCAAAAGTTAGACAGTTGCCAAGGGTGTATTCCCACTCAGGTAGTTACCAAGTGTAAACATATGTCCACATAGAAACTTCCATGTGATTGTTTACAGTAGGATTATGCCTAACATCCAGGCAGCAGAACAGAGATCCACCTACTAATGAATAGATAAATAGACAAATGGAATGTGGCATATGTACACTAAAATATATGACTTGGCCATAAAAGAAATGAGGGGCTGGAGAGATGGCTTAGTGGTTAAGGAGCTTGCCTATAGCCAAAGGACCTCGGTTCAATTCCCCAGGACCCACATAAGCCAGATGCACAAGGTGGCACATGCATCTGGAGTTCATTTGCAATGGCTGGAGGCCCTGGCATGCTCATTCTTTCTCTCTCAAATAAATAAATAAATAAAAATAATAAAATAGTTAAAAAAAAGAAATGAGGAATTCACACATGCTCTAACAGGAGGAATGCCATGAATATTTGTTAAGAGAAAGAAGCTAGACAAGAGGCCGTAAGCTATGATGATTCATTTACATGAAGTAAGTGTCCAGAATAGGCAAATCCAAAGAAAACAGATCTGTGTTTGTCAGTCTCTAGGGGTAAAAGATCCAGGAAGACTGCTAATAGGTATAGGGTTCCTTTTTGGGGCAAGGAAATACTCTGAATTAGAAACAGTGACAGCTATACAACCTTGTGAAAACATTTTAAAAAAACTACTGAATTTTGGTATATGAAATGTATGAAAAAATTAAAAATTAGGCCAGTGGTTTGTACAGGGAACTTGCTCTTGCTCTGGCCACAGCTGATGGTGGCTGCTCTAACACCTGATTCACACTCAGAAGAGACTCTCCAGGAGACGACTCTCCTCTCTTCCCAGCACTTCTTCCAGGTCTGTCTGTGTGGGTGGATGGACACGCATGGCCTCTGGAAAGCAAGCCTTGGGGGTCAAATGTACCAAGTGAGAAAAGTGTGAGCAAGCAAGGCTGGCTGGGGTATGGTCTAGATCATGCCAGGCCAGGCCTTGCAAGAACACCCAGGATGGGCACATTGACATACTAGGTGCCCAGCAGGTGCTAATTTCCAATGGAAAGAATGCCTGGGAAGAACCATTAGCCCTCAAGAGGCCTGTTCTGTGCAAGATCATGCCCACAGAGAGTTGCTCAAGAACAAGGCCATAAAGGACAGGGAGGTCAAAGGAGGAAACTGTGCTTGCTCAAGGCTCGAATTCACATTTTCAAACATCATCAGTGTCACTTTGCACACTACACACTACATGGAGAATCTGCACACATGAGGCTTGTATAATTGCTGGCTTAAGATGAGTCTACTTTACAGCCAGCTCTGGTCTCTGAATTCCGACCCTGTTAATAACAGTACTTAGAGTTTTGTGGCCAGGTAGTACTGAAGTGCAGTCTCTATCGTGGACCAGTTAACTCCACCCAACACAGCCTTCCTCTCCCCAACATCTATGGAATTGTGGCCGATTCTGCTCTGGTTGTAGGAGATGCAAGGCAGCTATAGGGAAACACAATTAGTTAAGCATTTAATGACAATTCAGCCTCCAGGTCTCAGGGCACTGCAATGGAGCCTGAGGAGAACTGGGAGCCTTTGAAAGCATCTGAGCATGAGTTTGTCAAGGGATTGGGTATGTGAGGGAGACATCTGAAACATTCTCTTTTTCTTTTCCAGACAAGGTCTCTCTCTAGCTCAGGTTGACCTGGAAACTCACTACCCAGCCCAGGCTGGCATTGAACTTATGGTGATCCTCCTACCTCATCCTCCCTAAATGCTGGGATTAAAGGCGTATGCTACCACACCCAGCTTCTCTTAACTAGTATAAGCCACTCATCGATGTGCAGCACGTTCTAGAAACTAAGCTTGTGGTGGTCTAGCTCCAGAGTGGGATGTGGAGCTGGAGGGCCGGAAATGAGGCTGAGTAGGCTAGGGCAGAATGTCACAAGCTCATGACCTGCAAAAAGGAGAGATGGACTTTTTTGGGGCAGATAACGGGTATCTCTGCTTCCTTACATGTGCAAACAGAGGTGGCAAGGCTGTCCTGAAGACCACAGAAGACCAGCTGGCCCTCTACATCCGAGGATTTAACCAACTGTGGAGTAAAAATATTAGGTAGGGGAAGTACCTACACAGAACATGTAGAGAGCTTTTGCTTGTTGTATCTCCTAAACAATACAGCACAGCAAGTATTTACACAGCATGTCCATTGCATTGGGTACTGTAAGTAACCCAGAGATGATCGAAAGTATATGGAACAATATATGTAGGTTATATGTAAATAGTGAAGCTTTTTTAAATCAAGGATTTGAGCATGTTTGGTTTGTGTATCTTTCGGAGTCTTTGAACTAATCCCCTACAGACACCAAAAAATAATCTTACATGCAGCGCCAGGAAGCAGATACAAAGCAAGGCTGGTTTACCTCTTCATTTTGGTCCTATCACCTAGGTGTCCAGTGACCCTGGTCTGGTGATGGAGACACCAGTGTCACACTGAGAGCTTCTCAAGAGGATGCACATCACCCAGCTCTGCACTACCGCCATTCATCCACTGGAGAAGAGTGCACAGCCAGTAAAGCTACATATTTTGCATTTTGAATCCTCTTATTTTAGAAAGTTTAACACCAAATGGCAAATGAATGCAAATTGCACTTCAACTGTAAAATTAAAGCTGGATATGTTGTCTACAGGTTCCTTTGGTATTCCTAGCCACTCCTCTTGTGCTTATATTTCAAAAAAATTTGTCCCTGGTCTGAGGACTGACAAACAGACCACAGCTCTGCCCAGGGGCATCACACATGTACAGGTGCACACACAATAAACCCTTCTAGTCCTTTCAATAAACCGGGAGTTGGAACAGAAGTGAGGAAGGAAAGGGGCTGCCTGGAGTACAAGGAATGGCTTTGGTGGGCTCTGGGGAACCGAATGGGGAGCTACTCTGGGGCTATATAGTGGCTCTGACATCCATTCTTGGGGTAATCATCAAATCCAATTGCTGCCTCTCTTCCAGCTGATTCATAGTCCTAAATCAGACCCTGAGCTTTAAAGCAACAATCAAATTGCAGACTTAGCCCAGGGAGGGAGGGAGGAAGGAAAGCCATTGTAGATAAAAGCCTTGTCAATAGGGTCTTTTACAAAGACCAACAAAGACTGCAGGGAGCTACTCTTCCCTTTAGACCTGGCTTTGAGTCTGTGCCCAGGCCAGGGCTTTGGTGTTCCAGGCCCCTAGAGACCCTGCAGTCCTTGGAGTGTGGGTAGGAAGCTCTGGGACAAGGATTCCTACTCAAGGATCCCTCAGGGCCAGGAAGAAAGGCCTCAGTGCTACAGACATGCTGCAGCCTGTCCGAATCAGCCTCTAGAAGCACAGATCCAGCTCTCCTGCCAGCAAGCAGCCTGGCTGGGCCCATGCCCATGGCTGGCCTGCAGTCCTGGCTCTGAGGATGGGGAATGGCTCAAAGAAAGCAGGAGGAAGCCACACCAATTAGTATGCACTACACAGCATTTTTGCAAAATGAATATAAAACACTTGTGCTTTCTTTTTGTGTGAGAGAAAGAAGGGGGAAAAGAGAGGGAGGGAAGTTACAAGAAAGCAATATTCTGCAGGAGCAGGAGTGCCTGCTGTTACCATGGCAGTGGGCAGGGGTGGGGAGGGCCCATCAGCTGGTCCCTGGTTCTCAAGTGCAATGGGCTGCCTTGACTCTGCTGGAGTGCAAGGGTCAAGGTTGAGGGCAACTGAGTATAGAGAGCCTCTGACAAAGTGGCTCTGAGGGAAGGCCTCAGAGGTTGGGGGAAGGGGTTTCTTATCTCCCACGGGATGGGCACAAAAGAAGAAGAAGTCAGGGCAGGGTGTTCCTAAGGTCTTCCTTCTTGGAGGCAACTTCGTGGGAGCAAAAGGCATTTTTTCCATATGGGAAATAAGCAAACGTGTGGGGAGAACCCCCATAGTCTGTTACCGTCTTATACTCCAGCAGCTGAGGGCTGTGCTCTGGGACTGCGCTGTTCCCTTCCATTTTTCACTAGTCTAACTGGCATCCAGCATCCCACTCTCTGTTCTCAGTCTAGACTAGGTAAGGACTGGGCATGAGAAGGCTCCCTGCCCTTCTGCCAAGTGGATGGACAAGAGTCCTGCTTTAAGGCACCCACTGAGTAGCAGGAAGCATTTTGTAAACTCTAGGTTTGCATAGGCAACTGTTTGCCTAGATCCTGGATGTCCACTGGCTCAGCAACCCAGAGGAAACTCTTATATTGACAGGAAATCCCCAAACTGGGCCTTCTCCAGTCCTGGCTGGGAGGAAGCTCCAAGAATGTTCATAAGAGACATACTTAGCACTGGTAGGAGAAGTGAATCAGCTCCAGGTGCTGGAAGCTACAGTCTGCCCACTGCCAAGAGCAGAAAGAAACTTCTGTCTAGAGCGGCCGGGTGGCAGGACCTCACCTGGGATCTGAGTCAGGTCAGGCTGCCCCTCATGCTGTGGAGCCGAGCTGACAGGAAGTGCAGCAGCACTGATGCCAGGCTTTCACAGAAACCTGGGGCCTTTTGCTTCTGCCCACAGGGAGCCTGGCCACTTCCATCATGAGGACATTGCCCAGCTGCCAGGCCTAGTCAGTTTCTGACCACATACAGCTGCCCTGGGGCTTGGAGAACTGGCCAAAGAATTCTCCCTAGGAAGCCAGGCTGAAGGCCAAACCCAGTGGGAAAGGCACCCACACCAGCTGGCACTGGGGCTGGAGGTCTCCACCCTGGACACAAGGTAAACAGGAGCTGCAGAAAGCAGCCATCAGCCAGCATTCTGAGCAAAGCTGTGGTCTACAATGGGGTCATGGCAACCCTGCTTTCTGCAACAAGAAGGCAAGCACTGCCGCAAAGAAGGAAGTCCAGACTTGAGGTGAGCAAGGAGTTCTGTCCAGGACTGGTTCTATTTCATTTCCCATTCAGAAATCCACTTGAATTGCAATGTTTTTGTGCCTTGATAAAGCAAAAGTAAAACACACACATACACACATATGTTGCCTAACTCTGGGTATATACCCTTAGGGGTCAGCTATCTTTTGTTTTGTTTTGTTTTGTTTTGTTTTAGATACAGTTTCCCTCTACCCCAGGTGGACCTGGAATTCACTATGTAGTCTTAGGACTACATAGGCCTTGAACTCACAGCGATCCTCTTACCATTGCTCCTGAGTGCTGGGATTAAAGGCATATGCCACCATGCCCAGCATCTCTTGATCTCTTTTAAAAAATATTTATTTGAAGCCGGGTGTGGTAGCACACGCCTTTAATCCCAGCACTCGGGAGGCAGAGGTAGGAGAATTGCTAAGAGTTCGAGGCCATCCTGAGACTACATAGTTAATTCCAGGTCAGCCTGGACCAGAGTGAGACCCTACCTTGAAAACCAAAAAAAAAAAAAAAAAAAAAAAAAAAAAAAAATATATATATATATATATATATATATTTGAGAGAGAGAAAAAAAAGGGAGAGGGGAAGGGAGAAGGCGAGAAATAGAGAGAGAATGGCACACCAGGGCTTCTAGCCACTGTAAATGAACCCAGATGCATGTGCCACTATGTGCATCTGGCTTACGTGGGTCCTGGGAATCGAACCTAAGTCCCAGTCTTCACAAAAGCAATCTCTCCAGCCCCATGGACTCTCTCTCTCTCTCTTTTTTTTAAAAAAGAAATACTTTTAAAAAAAAAAAATTTTATTTATTTATTTGCAAGCAGAGATAGAGAGATAGAAGAGAGACAGACACAGAGAGAATGGGCATGCCAGGGCTTCTAGCCACTGCAAACGAATTCCAGATACATGTGCCCCTTGTGCATCTGGCTTATGTGGGTCCTGGGGAATCGAATCTGGATCCTCTGGCTTCGCAGGCAAATGCCTTAACCACTAAGCCATTTCTCCAGCCCTACTTTTTTTTTTGAGGTAGGGTTTCACTCTCGTCCAGGCTGACCTGGAATTCACTATGTAGTCTCAGGGTGGCCTTGAACTTATGGTGATCCTCCTACCTCTGCCTCCCGAGTGCTGGGATTAAAGGTGTGCACCATATGCCTGACTTCTAGCCCCTCTTAAAATTTTTTTAAAAAATTTATTTATTATCAATAGAGAGAGAGAGAGAGAGAGAGAGAGAGAGAATGAATGGGTGCACCAGGGCCTCCAGCCACTGCAAACGAACTCCAGATGCATGCACCACCTTGTGTATCTGGCTTATGTGGGTCCTGGGGAATTGAGCCTCAAACCAGGTCCTTAGACTTCACAGGCAAGCGCTTAACCACTAAGCCATCTCTCCAGCCCAGCCCCTCTTTTTTTAACTGGACTTTAGAAATCTTTCCTGAAGTGCCTACTCCAGGGGCCATCTATGCAAAAGGCCAGAATTTAATGCTATTGTCAGTCCCACTGATTAGTGGTGGAGCACAGTGTAGGTTCTGGCAGCTGCCCTATTTGGAGTAGAGGAGAAAAAAAAATTAGCCTAGTATAGGGGATCCCTGACTCTCTTTTTTCTCTCTCTCTCTCTTTTGTGTTTGGTTTGGTTTTTCGAGGTAGGGTCTCATTCTAGTCCAGGCTGACCTGAAATTCACTATGTAGTCTCAGGGTAGCCTCAAACTCATGGCGATCCTCCTACCTCTGCCTCCCAAGTGCTGGGATTAAAGGCATGCGCCACCACGCCCAGCTTCCCTGACCCTCTTCTCTCTTTCTCCAGGGTTTCCTTCCTGCTGAACCCAGTCAATCTCATTTGCACTGCTGGGCAGGTAGCTCAGTGTAGTGCGCGCGCACACACACACACACACACACACACACACACACACACACACACACACCTTAGACCTCTGTTACTAGGTTATGAGACCTGGGCCATGGCAACCAGGAGAGGGATCTCTTGCTTACCTCCAGGACTCTGCCTAACCTAGCTTACTTTCAAGCTTCACATAGCCCCCATCACTACCCCCAAGGCCCTGCTGTGCTCAGCTAGGGGAGGACCTGAGAGATGTGGGGCAGGTGAGCGGAATCAGCTTGTCAAGCCAGCTTGTTTGTTCACCTTCTTAGAAAATGTTTCTGAGCATCTGTCATGGGCTGGACAGACTCTCCTCTTATAGCCCATGGCTAATCTGCATAAAGAATGAGCAGAGTCTGAGTGGATGGGGCAGGTATAAATACAGAGGAGAACTAGCTTAGCCTTAATACACAGGAGGGATTTGTGAAAGAGGAAAAGAAGAACAGAGAGAGGGGTATAAGAGGAGAAGTAAGAAAAGGGGATGGAGGGCTAGAGAGATGTTTAGTGGTTAAGACGCTTGCCTGCAAAGTCTACGGACCCAGATTCAATTCCACAGAACCCACATAAGCCAGATGTACATGGTGGTGAATGCATCTGGAGTTTGTTTATAGTGGCTAGAGGCCCTGGTATGCCCGTTCTTTCTCTCAAGTAAATAAATAAAAAAATTAAAAAAAAAGAAAAGGGGAGGGAGAGGAAAGGCAGGATGGGAGAGGAGGAGGAGAGAGTAAGTGGAGGCTTCTAAGTAGAAGCACCTAAGTATATTAAGACCAAATCCTTAACTTCTGAGTCTCAGTTTCCTATTGGGTGAAATGGGAAAAACCACAGAGTCCATGTGTGAAGTTGCTGTGAGGATGGAGGAAGATCACAATCACAGGGTGCTGGGTACAGGGCTTGGGATAGCGCTAATGGAGTAGAAGAGCGTTTTGTCACCTGTGGAAGTTGGTACCCCCACCACCTGAGGGCCTTGTGAACCAATAGGGAGCTGCCACGGAAATTCACATGCTTCCAGCTTTGGCCATTTCCAGAGGAAGAAAAAGCAACATACACAGAAAGAAAATGTTTGTAGATGCCAGGAGCACTGTGTGGGGTGAGTGCAGATCACCTCTAAGCTATGTGGAGAGGGCCTGGGAGAGGAGAGCCTGAGAGCTGGGGCCTTGGCCAAAGTTTCCATCCTGGATCTCTTGCTTGATCACAGCTATAGCTCCATCTGCCCCTCTTGGGGTACAGGAATCACTGTTAGTGCTTGCTGGTACACATCAAAGTTTCCTGGTACTTTGTGAAAAATGACAGCACCAGACATCAGGCCCAGCCTGAGGGTAAGCCTGAGGATGTGGGGTGAGGCCCAAGCAGCTGGCTTTCAGAGCAGCAGAGGGTTCTGATGGCAACCTGTGTGTCTGTTTGTTGGATCTCAGCTCTGTATGTGAGATCACTTTAGGAGTTGAAGGGCTTCAGGGCCCAGGCCATGTTCACAGAGTGTGCTCAGCTCTGTGGGCAACTCAGCTCTCTGAGACAGTCCTATCCCTGTCCCAGGGAAAATCTGTTCTTGTGGGCTCATGCTCATGAACTTCCTCCTGACGTTTGCAGGCCCCACCTGTGGGAAAGCAAGCCTGCTCTTCTTCTGCCCTTCTCAGCCCAGCATCTGCCTTCATCAGGGCCAGGCACTGGCCTGTGACATGCAGCCCCCTCACAGCACTTACTGTGCTCAGCTCTGAGTCCTTGCTTGTCCCATGGAAGGATGCAGTCAGACATAAACATAAAAACACTTCTGGCTCACAAACCTGGCTTTGTGGAATGGAATGGCAACAGGCATCCTGTGGTTACTGTGGTCCCTGATTGGCTCTAGGGTGGATAATGGGGAGAACATGAGAAAGGTGTGATATCCAGAATGAGAAGGAGCAAAAGTCATCTGGGAAGGCCCAATTCTAGGCTGTTTACCTTGCTGTTCCTTTATCCTCTCCAGCAATGATTTGCTGACAAACGCTCAATTCAGAAGAATTAAGCCCTTCCCAGGCTCCCAGCAGTGGCTGCAATTACCTCTGCTGGGCTGTGGGGTGCAGATGCTGAGAGTTTGGGCTGGGGGCTGGTTGTCCCCGGGAGGAAGGATTATGACTGGAGTTCAGTTTCTTTCCCTTGCTAGTTTGGGGCCTTTTCTCCCATTCTGTCTCCTAGAATTCAGGCTCGGCTGTAGGAGGGTTGAGGATCTGCTGTGTTTAATGACAGGGGCAGATCTGATTTTAGAGAAACCCATGGAACTGAGGCAGGAATTGAGGAGTTGTTTTTGTTTGTTTTGGAGAGTTGAACAGAATGAAAATCAAAGTGAAATAAAAACAGGCAAGGAACTAAGAAGGAAAAACAAGTCCCATTCTTAGGGAAGACTATCTACTTTTGAGTAGGCAACATTAGTATTCCAGGGAGTAGCGTCAGGACCACACAAATTCAGAACTGGAAAGGCCCAAAGACAATCTAGTTCAACACTAGCATCTCAGGGATGAACACTGAGGGAAATGTTGTGTAACTTCCCTGGTCCAATGGAGAGAGAGCTGGGTAGAGTGGGATCAAGTCTTCGTGGTTTCAGACCTCAGCCTTTCAGAAGACCAGATGAAGGATGGCGAGGGCTTCTAGTTTAAGCCTGGGGTGAGGAGAGCTATCACCCCTCTACCCATCACTTAGTAACCTAGAGGCAGCCCACAGGGGCCTGGAAAAGGGAAAAGAAACAAGGTAAAAGTCAAACACTTAGAGGAGGTCAGCCAAGGACAAAACACCATTAGGATAATATGGGGGCCAGGTCTGGATGAAGCTCTCCCCCAATTTGGGTTGGATGGTGGTCTGCAGTGGATTTGGTGTGGGGTTTTATTAATATTTTATTTTATTTATTTATTTGAGAAAGAGGCAGAGAGAGAGAGAGAGAGAGAGAGAGAATGAATATGGGCATACCAGGGCCTCCAGCCATTGCAAACAAACTCCAGATGTATGCACCACCTTGTCCATCTGGCTTACGTAGGTTCTGGGGAATCGAACCTGGGTCCTTAGGCTTCACAGACAAATGCCTTAACTGCTAAGCCATCTCTCTGGCCGCAGTGTGAGGCTTTAGATCCTTCAGAGTCATACACATTCAGCTCTCGATTCTAGTTTTTGGCACTGTAATCTTGGGCAGGTCATCCTCCTCATGCCTGAACGTCCTCATAAGTCAAATGGAGAGAAGTGAAAAATCATTCTAGGACCACCTGGCAGACTTGCTATGAGAATAAATGCAACAGGCACAGTGCACCTACCCCTAAACTTTGGTTTGTTCCTGCAGCATGGGTTCTAAAGGAGGCTGGTTTTGGGGCTATCAGAAAGGCAATCATCAGTTCCCCAAGCTGCCTCAATTGAGGGGCACCAAATTAAGTGAAAGACTCTGTTTGAAGTAAGCATTGAGATGGCTGATCTCTAACTGAAGGCCCTCTCTCCAGGAACTGAAGAAGAACCCCAGTTACCTGGAAACCTATAAAAACCACAGTCTTCTGCAAGTACTCCTCACATCAAGCTCTTGAGCCCAGGGTTTCCCCTTGGAGACTTCATGCCAACATTTCTGTTATCACTAAATAAATCCATTTAATGTGAGAATTTGAGCCCCAATACCAGGTGGCCAACTCGCTAGACCAGAGTGGCAAGGACTTCTTGGGAAAGGGAAAGTACAAGGAGCCATTAGGGAGACTGAGTGGGGTGAGGTGGACTGAGAAAGGATGAAATGGGATGACCGGGTCACTTCAGCCTTGAGACGGCAGCCAAAGGCAGTCTCACCCTAATCTGCCCAGGGCCCTAGACTCAGGTACCTGCCTGGAATGATCACAGAAGCAGGGCTGCTTCAGCACGGCCTGAGCTCATTCTTTCTAGCAGCTTGACTTGGCTGAGTAAGCCCTCTCACTTAAGAGCCAAGAACCCTTCAGTTTTTCTATTCCCTTTTTCTTGGGGCCTGGACTATGAAAACAGGCCCAAACCTCCAACCCCTGCTCCAGGGCAAACTCTCCCTCAAGTGCAGTCCAAGGCATAGTGGGGTCATCCTGGGGACATATCCAACTGGTGATAGACAGACAGGCCCAAAGAAGACTGCCTGAAGGTGTGAAAGAGAGAAGAGCCCATGGCCTGAAGGATGCCTGGTTCCGCTCCCCTCAGAACTGAGCATCGGTGGGAGAGGCATGGGTCCAGGCACTTCTAAGACATCCCATTGGGTTGATGACAAGGAAGCAGAGGTCTACCTTGGAATGGGTCCATCACTGCACCTACAGGATACTCTGAGTGCCATTACAAAAAGCCTTTTCTTGCTGGGCATGATGGTGCACGCCTTTACTCCCAGCACTCAGGAAGCAGAGGCAGGAGGATCACCATGAGTTTGAGGCCACCTTGAGACTCCATAGTGAGTTCCAGGTCAGCCTGGACTAGAGTGAAACCCTACCTTGAAAAACAAACAAACAAAACAAACAAAAAAGCCCTTTTCTCAGCTGCCCCTAAATCACTCCTTAGACTCACCTCATTGCTCTTTCCTCTCAGGCCATAGCCTGTGCTTCTCTGGGTGCACTGACTACCCACATGCTTCAGAGTTTGTGGGTTTCTGAGCTACATACTGTATCCCAGCTGTGAAACAGTGTATCCAGGATTCTGCCTGATACATTTTCTAAAAAGGTGGTTCTCATTTTTTTTTTTTTTTACTGCTTCACAAACAGTCACACTAGCCTATAAGGCCTGTCAGCAACTTCTCTTTTTTTTTTTTTTCCTTCTTTTTCTTTTTAAGGTAGTGTCTCACTCTAGCCCAGGCTGACCTGGAACTCACTCTGTAGTCTCAAGCTGACCTTGAACTCACAGCAATCCTACCTCTGCTGCTAGAGTGTTGGGATTCAAAGCATGTGGCACCATGCCTGGCTCAGCAACTTCTTTTGATACTGACTTTAATATTTTATTTTTATTTATTTATCTCAGAGAGAGAGGTACTGACTTTAATGTGAAGGAAGGGGGAAGGCAAGAAGCTTCTCGGGCAAGACAGATGGTTCAGCAGTTAAGGCACTTGCTTGCAAAGCCAAAGGACCTTGGTTCAATTCCCTAGGACCCATGTAAACCAGATACACACACACAATGTATGTGTCTGGTGTTTGTTTGTAATGGTTGGAGGCTTTGGGGTGCCCATTCTCTCTCTCTCAAATAAATAAATAAAAATATTAAAGAAAGAAGGTTCTCATGGGTTGGGAATCTCTTCTCTGAAGCATTAGGGGCACCCCATCTCTGAGATGCTAGGGGGTGGTCAAGCAGGCCTTACTGCACAGAGGAAAGTTCAAGTCTGTTTCCTGGTCTGAGAGGATTTGCTGCTGAGGCCGTATGAGTCTCTGCTGACCATGCTTTTTCTTTTCTCCCTGGACCTGAGGCAGCCAGCTGGAACCCTTCCTTGGCGAGCTGGAGAAGCCATGCTGCAAAGACCCTGCAGAACATGCTGACAACAGGGCTTGGGTAAGCAAGGCTGGGACTAGTGTGCCTTACTCCACTCTGCTCTGGGAAGCTCCAATCCAGGGCTGTTAGGGGAGGCTGAGGGAGGGAAGGTGGGAAGGACATAGAGGGGTGCTATACAGACTCCTGAAGAAAGGCAGGAAACAGAGAGATGAGAATGGCCTCAGTTCCAGCTCTGGCTACTGAAGCTGAGGTAGGTGGGGCTTCAGGAACACAGAGCCTGTCTTGCTGATCACACGTACATCTCTGAGCTCTTCTGCAGGAATGATCTTCAGCGTCTGAGAAGCCCCTATCTTCCATGGGTTCCCGCATGCTGGACCCTGTGCTGAGTAGTTCATGTTCATTACCTCATTTAAGCCTTTGGACAAATCAGAGAGGGAGGCAGCCTCCTTTGTTATTTTCCTTTATGGAAACAGGCCACTTGTTCAAGGTCAACCACTGGTTGGCAGGGCCAGGACTGAACTGCTACCTAGAAAGAGAATGCTACCAGGAAGGCTCCCACTCTGGGTCACGACAGAGCTACGAAATGCCGTGCCACGTTTCCCTTGAGTGAATTAGATTTCCACACAAGACCCTGAAGTTACTGAAGGACAAGATGACTTACTGGGGGTGACCCTTGCTTCCAGGTGGGGGAGTCCAACATGTTGAGCTAAATTTGTGAAGACAGACAGGTGGATGTGGTAGGGACTCTAGAAGGCAGGCCCATTTCCTCAAAGTCCCTGGTAAGGATGGGCCAGAGGTAGGATTCAGTTCTGGGATAGGAGACCAATTATCCAGGATGTACACATTCACTCAGAGGGGAAAGGGTCTCCTAGGTCTCTTCTGAGATGAAGATCCCTCCAGAAATTCTATAAGCAGGTTGTAAGGCAGCTATACTTGGAAATTTAGGGTCACCAGAGGCTTCTCTTGAGCTAGCCTGGCAGGAAGGTAGCTAGGACCCTGTCTTCAGGCAGAATTCTTTCAGGTAGCCAACAACGCACAACCGATATCCTCTGGTCAGAGGAAGTAGCAGTGTCCCGCTCACACAGGGAGGCCATCAGGAAGTTCTGAGCATGCATGTACTCTGCATGCCATGCTGGAGAAATCAGGGTCACACTTTCACTTGAAAAACGAGTAATTGGATCTGTAGCTAATGGGAGGACTTCTACTCCAGTGCCAAGAATATTAATTTGACACCTGCAAATTCTTTCTGACAAAAGGAATTCAGATGTCTACAAGGAGCAGGCGGTACAGAGGAAACAGCCACTTATCCTGAATAAAGGAAGAGCAGACAACAGAGGATGCCAGAAGGGTGTGGCCTGGTAAACTGTCACTCTGACAGAAATGAAGAACAATGGCAGAGAAGATACTCCAAGGCCATGTGCCAATGGGACTGTGGGACATGGCAGTTGGTAAGGACTCTGAGCTCTGCCTTCCCCATGCCCAGCTCTTGCATCATTAACACGTGGGTACACCCTGACCCCTGGGGCCAGTGGTACTAAGTGACAGTGATGAATATGTGAGTTTATAACAACTGTCCCAAGAAAGACATTTGCAATAAGACAAACTGAATGTCTCATATATGCAAATCAAGAAAAATGGACAAAGAATTTGAAGGTTGAAAGGACAGCATTTAAAAAATATATTTCCACATTGAATTGAGACTCTCGATAAATTATGGAACAAGGGGAAAAGGCCAGCTATCCTTCTCCTAGAGAAATCAGAAGGAAACATGAATCATGAGACCATTAGACCCAACACTTTACCTCCCTAGTTGGTTCTACACCAAATGACAGACATGGTAGTTAAGTAATTAAGGGGATAGGCTTTGACATCAAATGGATCTAATTTTGTATTTAGGTTCTAGCACTTCCTGGCTTTAAGTTAACCTTTGTAGGCATTTTTTTGTTTGTTTTTGTTTTTCAGTCTTGTTCTAGCCTAGGCTGACCTGGAATTCACTATGTAGTCTCAGGGTGGCCTCAAACTCATGGTAATCCTCCTACCTCTGCCTCCTGAGTGCTGGGACTAAAGGTGTGCACTACCATGCCCAGCAGCATTAGTTTTTTGAGCCACAAAATGAGGAAAACTGAACTCATTCCCCCACCTCTCCCTTCCCCACAAGAACGGGTTGAGGATCATCTGGCTAAAACTAGAGTCTAACACAGTTCTTGAATGCCAGGAGCTCCAGTTAGATCAGAGCTGTATCTGAAAAACCTGGAACAATCCAGAGCAGAGAGCATTTCCTCGATATCCTGGAAGTTCCGGGAGAAGAGGACTTTGCCTTGTTTATGACTGTACTCCCACTACCAAATACTCAGTGTGTCCTCAAGGTCAGACAAATTGGGCAGGGGACATTCAGGATTGGGATTCTGGTGAAGAATCAGGATAAGGCATAATGATGACTCACCAGTGATTATCAAGGTCCCCAGATCCCTCTGAGAGATGAGAAAGAAGGACTCTTCCCCCTATCTAATGCATCCCTCAGCTGTCTCCAAGACAGATTTAATCCTCTCCTCACGAGCCCCACAAGATGTGCCCCAAAGCCCTGACAACATTCGGCACTTCCGCAAATCGAGTTTCCACAGCTATAACCTGAACAGAGCAGTTTAATGGACTGCATCTCCTGCACTCCTGCTAAATGCACGCACACACAAAGCCAATTTCAAGCAAAGAAAGCTGGATGGGATTAAACAACTCAATTTAAAGGACTGAAAACTCAGCTGCTTCCAGTGAAGTCCCAGGGAAGGAGCCAATCAGCAGAGCTCTTTTTTCCTTTCTGCACTGAACTGCGGGCTTGGCTCTGCAGTGAGTCACTCCCAGCTCACAGGCAGAACTGGGCCATGCATCCATCCACCTGGGCCTTGCACCACAGGGGAGAGGAGAGAGAGAGAGAGAGACAAAGAGAGAGAGAGAGACAGACAGACAGACAGAGAGAGAGAGAGAGAGGGAACACACACACACACACACATACACACACAGAGGCAGGGTGGCAGGGGTACTCCTGTTTGGGAGTTTTCTGGAAATGCAGACAGCAGAAGACCGACAAGCCAATACCTGCCTGCTGACTTCTCTCATCAGCCCAGATTTAGGAAAGCAAATTGAGGTGGCAAAACAGTTGTCCAGAGCCCCACATGAGCTTGGCCCGAACCAGTGAAGGTTGAGCTGCCTCATTCTTAGGAAGCTGTTTGGAATGTCCCTTTCTCCATGACCCCTGTTCTTGTCCACCCACATGTTAATACTACTAGGCAGTCTGAGCAGGTCATGGAACAGGGCTCTACTCTCTGCTTGTGGTGACTCAGAGCCCAGAGAAGTAAAGAGAGGGGCATGTGATAGCTCAGGCCATCAGCATCTGACATGCCACCTGAAAAGGCTGGATGGAGGACAGCTGTGCCCTTGCAAATGGGCATGCCTGGCTCCAATTCCTGCCCTTTGGCTGCAAGGCAGGGGAGCCACCTCTTCAGAGCTGCCCAAACTCTGGGGCAAATGATGCCAAGAATGGAAGTGGGGGATTGGTGAGCTGTAGCACCCTGTTGCCCCCAGACCAGCCTTTCCCTTTCACATCAGCAGCTCCTGGTGACCCCAATAAAGTAAGGCTTCAGGATCAATTTTGAGCTGCAGACCCAAAGTGGAATGTAACTAAACAAATAACACAACCAGCACTGACTGAGTGCAACGTGCGTCCAGCACAGTACATGGTGTTTCATATAGCTCATTTCATTGTGAAACACCAGGTACTGCTGCTATTCCCATGGAAGATCTGAAACAGAGGAGGCAACCAAGGCTCAGAGCAACTGTCTGGCCCGAGTTTGAGCAGCATGACAGGACCAGACTTGTCCTCAGATAGCCTGACCTCTAAGCTGCACTCCCCCTACCAACTGCCTTCTGGAGAAAATAAACTTTACAGAGCTAAAAACTCATGTCCCTGCTGAGCTCCTGTCCTAGATGCACCAGAAGAACCCACAGAAGCATCCCTACTCAGAATGCCAAACCCAGCCTTGCTTCTTTTGGGTGATTTAAGAGCACATCAACCAAACAAGCCCATTTCAGCCATGAGACCCTCTAGGTTGTTAAACAGGGAGGTTGGGTAGCTGGTGTTTGATCAAGAGAGACCTACCTCGTCGGATTCATCTGACAATGTCTGAAGCAGGATGGGGAAGAGGCTGTCTGTGTGCCGGAACATCTGGAGAGCAGAGCGGGGGCATGGTGAGCTCTCTCTGCCTGGGACTGAGCTTGAGGCAGACTGCATCTTGCTGGTCTACACTGACCACCTCCCTCCCCTCCCCCTACCTCCCATAACACCAGGACTCCTCAGCACCCACCATTCCTCTGCTTGCCAGGGTCTCTGCAGAACTTCCACCCCCACTCTTCCCAAGCATGGCTAAGTCCCAGAAGCCCAAGGAGGACCTGGTAGAGGACCCTTGCATGGAGAAGCTACCTTCGAGGAGAGGTGATGGGCCCAGGCTCACCTTGCGGGGAGTCTTGATATAGAGGTGGTAGAGCCACTTCAGGACGGCAATCCTAGTCATCATCCCAATGGCTGTGTCACTGAGGTGTCCGTTTAGGACCTGCACGATCCCATCAAGGTGCAGGGTCACTGGGGTTCTGTCAGTGCTGCGGGTGAGACCAGAAAGGAGAGCAGAGTGAAGCCTCACTTTACTCTTTCCCCAGGAGCCCTGGGTCTGCACGCTCAGAATGACACAGTCCTTCTCCACTGTCCTGGGGCATGGCAGGCTGCTAAGATGATGGCAGATACCACTACTTGGCTCAGCCCAACTGGGTGGCTTGAAGGAGAGCTTGCTTCTCTCCCCTCACTTCCACCCTTTCTGGAAGAAATTTGGCGCTCACAGCTTGGTTGGACCTATGCTATCTGCACGTCAGGAGGAAGGCCAGCCAGTTGGGCCCACTTTCCTTTATCCAGCGCTGGCCTGACACAAGTGGAGCTGGCCCACAGTGGCCCTCTGGGCTGCACATCCTCGAGGTTTAGCATCCTCAGGGCACTGAGCCAGACCCTTTGCTGATGAAGGAAAACCGCCATATCCAGACAGAACAAGGGAGGGCCTGAAACACCACTGGGCATCCAAAAGCCCTTCAGTGAGAAAGTGAAGAAACGCTTCTCGAGTGAGGACAGGGACCACCTCGTGTCATCTTGCCACACTTGCACTGGGCACAGGATTTGCCCTAGGAGAGAAGCAGGAGGCTGCTTCTGAAACAAATGCTCTTCAGAGCTAGAAGGTGGCCCAGCCTCTGCCTGAGAGAAACAAATTACTGAGAATGTGTTTTTGCTCCTCCCTCAACTAAAGTCGGGCTGGTCTCCACTCAGAGAAGAGTTATACTAAGGCTGGGCGCTGCCTGCAGACTGAGGTAGGTCTCTGCCATAGCTGGGCTCCCTGGCAGAGGCTGAATTCTCAAGGGGAGGACAGCAGAGGCAGAAAACCTTAGTTACCAGGTGTGGGAGTGGGGAGAGGTGCTTCCCTTTTATATCCCACTACACTGCATTTACCCAAAGTGATGACTGTATTTCCCAGGGGCCATGGCCAGGCAGCTCTGCCCCACCACCTGTACAAAATGGTTTTTCATGGTTTTTCCTGGCTGCTCCATTATTCATTTGCATGAGGAACTCAATGGCTGTGCTCTCATTTGCCTGCAGCCTCTGAAGCTTATGTGATGTGATTCCTACCAGGCATGACTCTGAGCTCTGTAACTGCTAGGCGGAATTGCTGTTTAATATGCTTTGATGGCCCCCCAGTGCCTGTTTCAGGGTTGAGAGTGGGTACGTCCATCCTTAGGGGACCAGAAGATCTGCACATGTGACACAGTAACAGAACCCAGAACAGAGAGGGGCGGGGGAGAAGGCCACTGTGCTTTCCCAGGAGTCATGTGGCTAGACATTCCTGGTGTCTTCTGAGCATTTCCAACACTTCAAAGCTTTGACAGCAAAGAATAGACAGGTTCAGGGTGACACAAAGGTGCTTGGTCAAGCCCTTAATTGCTCTCTTGGGCTCTCTGTCCTGGAGAAACACAAAGCATGCCACCAATGGTATTGTACATTCTCTAGTTTTCAATTGAAAAGGAAAAGAAACAGGCAAAATTAGCTTTAATATGTTTTAACTGACCCAATCAATATATAATTAGCATTTCAGCATGCAATCAATATGATCATTATAAAGATTACTAATGAGGTGCTTCACATTCTTCCTATATCCCACCCTTTGAAATCCAGCGACTGTTTTCCATTTGCGGCTGGTCCCACCTCAGGGGCTCAGCACCGTGGGGACGCTGCTGCAGCGAGCACTGCGGCAGTCCATGCCAGGCCTTCCCCGGTGTCCCCTTGTTAGCTCTGATGATTTCCTGGACACCCTCCGTCCACTGATGGATGACCAGCACTTCCTGCTCGCATCTCCAGGTCTTGCTTTTCCGCACCTTGTCTGGCCTTCCACAGAGCTCCTTCTGGAGACATCGCTGTGCTCAGCCCTTCTCCGTGGGCCAGAGATCTAGAGGCCAGAGCAGCTGTCTGAGTGCTTGAGAAGCCCCTGGGCTTTACATGTGTATTTATATGTACATATTGCATTATGCAATGCAAGTGAACAGGGAAGGGTGGCTGTCCCCACTATGGCGCATTCTGTCCTGTGTCATAGGGTCTGCAGTGAGTACCTTTTCAGCAGGAGCTGCCGGGTGTTCATGCTGTTGCATAGGGCCCCAAGTGTCATGGGTACCCTGTGCCTGGCAGATCATTGCTACCTCACAGCGGAACCACCCCATGGTGGGAAGGCCTTGGATTTACTTACTTTGGGGCCTCATAACTGCACTGGTGGAGTGACAGCCAGAGCTGCTGAAGAGGAGGAAGTCAGTGCCAACGTCAAGTCTGCACTCTCAGTGCAGACCCTGTGGAGTACATTAGTCTCTTGGTGGGAGACTAACTGCTCTCATGACATGAAGATGATGGCACTGAATGTGATAATGACAAACTGGAGCACGTGACTAGCCCACTTCATTCCCTTCCTCAAGCAGCCTATGATCTCAATCATGCTATTTCTACCTTGGACACAAAGGAACTGAGAAAGAGACGTCAAGTGACTGGGCCAAGGTTACACAGCCACAAGTAGAGTTGGTGATCTGAATGTGTACAGTTTGACTTTAGCATGGTGCCACCCAACATATGGCACAGCCTCCTGGCAGGAGCAGTAAGCTCTGAAGAGTCCAGAGCATCCTTAACTGTCTCCTAATGGAGGCCGAAACAGCCTCTATTTACACCAGCCCCTCTCTAGCAACTCTGCAGTCAAAGTTGCCCCAGGGGGAGAAACAGGTTCAAGACTGACCTGTGCAGGGCACAGGTGCTAAGATGCTTCAGGCCAGCCATAGTGACATCTCTTTCTGGTGACATCATGTCACAGCCACCTAATAAAGGAAGGGCTTTGTGGAGCTGGTGTGTGAACTGGCAGGATTGAGTATGCTACCGTTCTCCATCCCTCTGCCCCCCAGCAAAGCTCTCAGATGGGGACCTGCAAGGCAGGTGCCAACCTTTCCCAAACAAAAACTTCATACAAGGGACTGAATGGCTCAAGCCCCCAGTTCTGCAAAGCACAGAGGAGCAAACCCAGATGCACAGTGTTTAAGACCCATCACAAGTAAGAGGCCAGGTGGAGAGAAGTTATTCCCTTAGCTGGAAACATTCTCTCAGGTTTTCTTCCCTTGGCTAGCTGAAGTTGAGGTCACAGGAGCAGGTGCATGCCTAGACACTAAGGACACTGATCCCAGTGCCTGGGCAAGGGCGGCTCAGGATCCCATCTGCTCTGGAGCAGGCATCTCTCAGCTGCTCTGTGAGGGAGAGCTGGCTACTGAGCTCTGTCAATTTAGGGGGAGCTGGGACTCTGGGCTCTTCTCAGAGGGGGTGTGTTGCACAAAGCACCCAGCTCTCCTTTACTGGGCCAAGCCTGAGATGTGGTGCCCTCTGTCCTGGTTAACCTTACCACAGAACAGTGCTCACGTACAGTTTAAAATGCATTTCTATATTGGTTCCAAAATGTCTAGACAAGCCACTCCTGGGGGCTTCTGAGTTATTTCAAGGTTTCTGCAAACCCCGTTTTCACCAAGCCTTTCTCATAAAGCATCTCATAACGAGTGTCTCACACATATATGTACTAGGATTTCCAATTCCATGACGCTGTTGCAGCTATTAAAATACAGACTAACCGAATAATGCCTCTGATACCACCAATAAATAATAATCCGTTCCAGTGGTTCTCTCCGGGAGACAGCACTTCACCTCTGTAATGTCTAACTTTTTATAGTACTCATGTTACAGCGCTAATCAAATTAGGAGAAAGGTAAATCTAAAAATAGAGTTTCTAAATTCAATGTTGCCTTTTTAAAGATACCATATCATTATATATTTTCAATTAGCAGTTGCTGAAAGTTGGGAAGTGTTGAATTTTAGAGCTCTCTGCTAGCTTTAGCATCATGAAGATATTCCAGAACTGTCCTAAATGTGACTGATGACAGCACGGCCCGTGGCAAGTCCCTGGGTACCAGAGGGAAGACTGTTTTTGCACAGCAGCACTCATCTGATTGAGAACATATCAACAGTCAGGCAGGCCAACAATCAATTCTTCTGGAATGTTCTCACTACAACTCAAGTTAAATACTAGAGATTTGGAGCCAGACAAAGGCAGTATGGATTCTCATCTGGTCATTAATTAGCTGGGTGGCTTTCAGAAGAACTTAGCCTCTCTGGTCAGTCTCCTCATTTGGACGATGGGCATAAGGAAGATCTTGGGACCAAGTGCTCCCTGTGTGTGAGGTACTGTTCCATGTTCTTCACACACGTTAACTCATTTATGCCCCATTCCTCTAGGGGGCTGGTGTTGCACTGCCCCAGTTTATACACATGGCAGTCAGGAGGTGAACCAGGAACTTGACTTCACTATGCCAAGCTTTCTCCAGAAGGCGTGCACCTGGTGTGTAGACACGTGGCTGTGGAAGTCTTCTCTTGGGTCTTGGCTTGATCCTGTCTGTTCTCTACCCACCCCTCTCCAAGGAGGCCAGTTTTTGATTTCTCTTGAACTTCCTGTGGAGGAATGTGGACTCTTCTGACTAGCTGTCCACCCATCTGACAGTGACCTCTGTTTCTTCAGTGGCCCTCCCAGTGGCTAAGCCTGTGGTCCTATCCCTGAAGGCAGATGAGGCAGAGGAAGGCAGCCTCATTGTATAGTTTTCCTGTGTTTTGTTTATTTTTTAATCTGGAGAACAGGATTGACTTTGAGGAGATCCTTGATCCCATGAAAGTGACGTAGGATGAGACTGGGTGAGTTCAGGATGGTATGGCCATAGACAAGATCTGACATAGAATTCAGTACAGGGCTGGGCTTCTGGACCACTATTGGGGTTCACTACCATGAGCCACATTCTCAGTCAGCTTGGGGACCAGCCACTGTGGCACATCCCTCTAATTCTCTGTGATGCAGTCAGTCTCCTTTCCAGTACTTCCCTTACAGCCATCACCCTCTCACCCTTTTCTGAAACTTGCTGGTACTTCTCTGCTTCCCATTAGAGAATGTCAAAGTCAGGGTCACATTTAGAGGCTGACTGCCTTTGAAACTGCAGGGATGAGGCCAGGCAGGTGCTCTGGAAATGCATGACAAGCAAATGGAAGTGAGTGGATGGCTGGCATTTGCTGATTTACCACCCATGGCGGGAGCAGTCCTGGGGCACATATTTATAATCAGTACTTGTATGCCTGGAAAATCCTTATAGATAGGAATATACTGAAAATGATACAAGAATGAAAGATCCAAAGGGTCTGGCCAGAAGAGCTTCTTAAGGCTGAGTGTACCCTTTCTCTTCATGAATAACTGGCTCCCCAGCCCCAGACTCAATGTCAAGTTCACAGGAAGACATCTGTTGTAACGTGCCCTTCAGCCTAGTCACAAAGGTGCCAATGCTTCAAAGAAACGGTGATGGGGGGCAGGTGCAAGAGACTCAGCCTGGGACAGCACTGTGACACTTCTCTCCCCAGGGGATCCCATCACTCAGCAGGAACACAGAGGGAGTTGGCTAGGCAGGGGATGACTTAGCTGACTGGCCTGCACTGCCCCCTTGTGGAAAGACTGTGCTATGGTACTTCCTGGGAGTGAAGGAGGCAAGTTACTACGCCTGGATCTGTAGCAGCACGCACTTGGCCTGGACAAGCAAAAGGTGCCAGATGAAGGCATCTGCAGTGGCACTGTTGTCACTGTGCATGAGCTGAGTTTTAGGATGTGCATTTATTGAGGTCCGACAGCTCCTGATCCCTTCCCAAAGCTACCTGTCCACAGGACCTAAGAGGCTCCTGTGGTGTTCTTCTTATGCCCTTCTCAAACACCTCCTTTGTGTATCAGGTCCCCCAAAACAGTGGCCGTGGACAGTTTGCCCATGGGTCTTTGCTGACATCTCCCACACCCAGGAAAGGTCTAGGCTGCTGGCTTTCTGCAAACCACTTACCTGGCTGGAGTGAAAACACTGATGCCGCTCCCGAAGCTGGAGTCACAAGATCCATCCGGACCTCCTGGGAGAGGAAGAGGAACAGATGACACAGAAGCCCGTTTTATCATTTGAATAAATAAGATTCTGGTTGCAAGGACACCCCAGACTCTCCTCTCCAGTTCTTACACCTTGAGATTCAGTCTCTTGAAAAGAACATGGCTCTGGAGCCTGCAGGATCCAATGTTTACTCACTCGCCAAAGCTTTTGGGATAATACCCAGGTCAGTACATTTCTAGGTACAGTATCTCACAGGAGAGGATATCGCTGAACAAATCTGCAAGATTTCAGAGGGAACCACTGACACAAGGGCAACAGCTGTTAAATGACTCTGATTGCTTAATATCCTTTGTCATCAGGGAATGCAAATCAAATCTACAATGACATACCATTCATACCCATGAGGATGGCTGATGTAAAAAAGAAAGCAGGGCAAGGAGATGGCTCAGTGGGTAAGGCGCTTGCTTGCAAAGCCTGACAACAGCCTAGGTTTGATCCCCCAGTACCCATGTAAAGCCAGATGCACAAAGTGGTGCATGGGCCTGGAGTTCATTTGCAGCAGCAGAAGGCCCTGGTGTGACCGTTTTTTCTTTCTCCTTGCAAATAAATAAAATATTTAAAAAAAGAGAAGGTAATAACCAGTGTTGGTAAAGATGTGGAGAAATTGGAACCCTTTATACATAGCTGATGGGGATGTAAAATGGTATAGTCACTTTGTCAGTATAGCGACAGAACCACTATGTTCCACTCCTAGGTCTATACGCAAGAGCAATGGAGATTTGCTTCACTTTGTGACTGCAGTCTTATATTATCTATGACAGTCAGAGGTAGAAACAACTCAAATGTCTAAGAAAGGGATAAACTATTGATACATGCTACAATGTGGATGAACTTTATCAAAGGAACCAATAAAAAAGGCTATATATTAAGATTCTATTAGTAAATGTCCAGAGTCGGCAAATCTAGAGAGACATGAAGTAGCCTGGAGGCTGTCTAGGGCAGGAGGAGATGGGGTGGGGTGTGATGGGTAAGGGATTCTTTTCGTTGACAACCTCTGTCCATACAGACAATGTACCATGGTCCTAACCCTTTTCTACCACCTTCCCTTTCCCCACACCCAAATCACTCCTCCACTGAATCCCTTCATCTTTCCAACTAGTCTCTCTTCTATTTTGATGTAAGGATTCTTTTTAAATCACTGAAACGGCTCTAAAATTGGTTGTGATGAATACACAACTCTATAAAAGTCACTGAATTGTACATGTTAAGCTGGCTATGTATAGTATGTGTAGTTCTCAATAAAAAGGTCAGAAATGACTTTGGGAGAGAAATGAGACCTTGCCCTCTGTACAGGTCTTTCTCTATGTGGCCAATATCTTCACTAATACTTAACTTGCTGCTGCATGACCCACAGTGGAACAGGATCTATTTGAAACCGTATTTTTAACATATATTTTTCCAGTTAGGAAATAGTATTAGAATTCCAGTCTTTTATTTTGGCATTTAATTAAGCTTCCTAAATAGCCAAGACATTATGGATCTGGAAGGCTGCCAGTGGGACTCTTTCAACTCCAGTTCTGGCCAGGTGTTGGCCATAGCTCACAGCACCAAGGAAGGAAGAGGGAACCAGCAGGGCTAAGGTGCTTGGGGAGCTTAAAGGAGGGGGTGGCACTCTGGGAAAAAAAACTCAAGGCTCCAAAAACTATATGACTTTCACCACAGGATTTAGAGTCATGGAATCCTTTTTTAGCTCCGATTGTCTCATGTACATGATTACACGATTATCTACATTTTTTTTTTTTTTTTTTTGAGGTAGGGTTTCACTCTGGCCCAGACTGACCTGGAATTCACTCTGTATTCTCAGGGTGGCCTCGAACTCACAGTGATCCTCCTACCTCTGCCTCCTGAGTGCTGGGATTAAAGGCATGAGCCATCATGCCTGGCTTACATTTTCAATGTTTTCCTAAATTAAAAAAAATCACCTTTTTTGTAAGAGTGCTTATTATGAGAGGTCTTGATTTACCCTGAGTTGGGCTCCCTAGTACCCACAAAAACAGCTAGGTATGGCCATACACAGCTGCAACCTCAGTCCTGTGGGAAGTGCAGACTGGAGAATCACTGGGGCCTGCTAGTCAGGCAATTTGATCAAAATGGCAGCTTTGGGTTCAGTGAAAGTCCATCTCAAGGACACACATGAATGAGCAATAGAAGAGGACATCCAATGTTCTTCCCTGGTCTCTGCACATGTGCTCACAGGGCAGGCATATCTGCACAATCATATGTGCACACCAACCCATCCACTAAACACACATGAAAAAAGTCACCCTTCTGAAATAATTTTTATCATATAGAAAAACTGTACCCATCCCTGAGCTGCCCCTAATGGTACCATCATTCCTTCCCACAGTTCAATTATAAGAGTAGAAGAGGAATATTAGTATATCACTAACTCCACTATACACTTAACCGAACCTGAATGTTCCCATTTTTTCCACTTCTGTCCTTTTGATTCCAGGACTCCACGGAACATTTAGTTGCCATGTCTCCTGAGTCTGATTTGTGGCAGCTCCTCAAAATTTCTATGTCTGTCACAAGTGTGACACTTTGGGAGTTCTAGTCAGTTACCTTGCAGAAGGTCCCTTCATGTGGGTCATGTTTTGTCTTTTTAAATTTTTTTGGGGGGTGGTAGGGTTTTGCTCTAGTTCAGGTTGACCTGGAATTCACTATGCAGTCTCAGGGTGGCCTCAAACTCACAGTGATCCTTTTACCTCTGTCTCTCAAGTGCTGGGATTAATGGTGTGCGCCACCATGCCTGGCTGTTTTCTCTTGAGTAGGCTGACTAGGCACGGTGCATCCTATGGGACCACAAGGGCTCTATCTGGTTCAGTTCTGGTGATGCTGACCTTATCACAGGATGGAATGAACATCTGCTGGGGTTCTGCTTCAGAAAGTCAACTTTTTTTTTTTTTTTTTGGTAGGGTTTCACTCCAGCCCAGGCAGACCTGGAATTCAGTCTCAGGGTGGTCTTGTACTCACGGCAATCCTCCTACCTCTGCCTCCCAAGTGCTGGGATAAAAAGCGTACAACATCACGCCTGGCAACTTTTTTTGTAATTAGTAAATATCTTCAGGAAGATACCTGAGATTAGACAAAGTTCCTATTTTCCCCTCAAACACCTTCCCACTGACTGACTGTCATATCATTGGTAGAGCTTACCAATAACAAATGTTACTGCAAATTTTTTCTAGTGGGAAGTTTCCATTTCCTTCTTTCCTTGTACCCTTTTCTCTGTCTTCTTAACACAAGGTCTCACTATATTGTGCAGGCTGGTCTTGAACTCCTGATCCTCTTGCCTTAGCCTCTTGAGTGCTGGATGGGATCACAGGTGGGAGCCACCATGCATAGCAAATAAGATTTCTCTCCTCTTTCATTTTTGGAATCAAAATCCTTGTCATGCTAAGCAAGTGCTCCATCACTAAACCACTTGTCCAGCTTGTCCTTCAACTATTAGCTGCAATTTTTCTGTAAGGGAGAACGGTCCCTTTTTGTTATTCATTCATTCACACATCTCATTGTAGATCCATGGACATTGACTCTATCAGAGTTTTATTTTTTTGAGATAGGGTCTCATGTCACCCATGCTGGCCTTGAACTCTCACACATCCTAAGCGACAATCATACCCATAGACTAATGAGCCACTTGGCCTTGAACTTTGTATGTTGGGGAGGATGGCCTTGAACTCGAGTCTCTTGCCTTTACCTCCCAAATACTGGGATTACAGGAATGCATCACCGACATGCTGCTACTCTGTTAAAAATGACAACTACCATATTTATACTGCTGTTCAAATAATCTAAGCCTTAGCTTCTTAAAAGGTTTAAATTATGCAAATAATTACAAAAATTTCAAACTATTCCAGGAGTAGGTCATGATCTTGAAGGTCTATATTGCTATCTGTCTCTTCTACTCCCAGAGGCATGCTGAGAGATGGAACAGAGGTGTGTGTGTGGGGGGGGGGCAGGACACTGTGGCAGTGGGCTACATCTGAGGTGCTGGCCCTCCCTAAGCCATGGTGTGCATCTGCTGGACCAGTGCCTGGGGGAAGGTGAGGAGGAAGTGTAATGAATTATGGGCAGCACAGACTGACACAGCAATCAAGGGTCCATACCTCTGGAGGTCACCCTCTCTCTCATCTTACAGACACACGTTTGCAGATGAAATAACAGGTGTTGGGAGTATCCCTCAAACTCAGACTGCCTCTGCCTTTTTGTTTTTCAAGAATGAAATCAGAGAGATAGAGAGAGAAGAGAGCTAGAGAGAACGAGTATGCCAAGGCCTCCAGCCACTGCAAATGAACTCCAGATGAATGTATCACCTTGTGTATCTGTCTTTACGTGTGCACTGGGGAAAAGAACTTGAGTCATTAGGCTTTGCAAGCAAGTTCCTTAACCAGTAACCCCTGCCTTTTTATACAACCATCTCTCCTGTCCTTTCTCTGTCCTAGGGTCCCCTGGACGGTAGAACTTCTGAGGGCAAAAAGCAGACATTTTCTATGTTAACACACACTGCTGGGCTGCCCTTTAGTGAGGGCCAGCCAATGTATCTGCACTTCCAGCATGCGAGAGAATTTATCTCCCCGAAGCCACTCAGGAATATTAGTAAACCTGTAATGTTTGCCAACTTGATGAGTGAAAAGGAAGCTTTGCTTACTTGGCAAGCCTCTGATTCCCAGTCACATGGAACATCTTTTACTGCCCTTCTGTATTAGCTCCCTCCTCAGAGAGCTGCAGAACGATAATGCAGTTATGAGCAGGGACTCCTGAACCCCTTGGTCTAGTGCCTGTGTGACCCTGGGTAAGTTTCCTGACTTTGCTTCATTTTCTTCACTTACATGATGAGGATGAGGATGGCACCTACACCATAGGCTTGTCAAAGCCATAAATAAGCTAACATCTGTCAGCTATTTCAAAATCATTCCTCATACATCCTAAAAGCTATGTAAGCATTTGCTACATAAAGGAATAGATAGATGGCTGTTATCAGGGACTTTCACATTTTTCTCCCACTGGGTCTTCTCTTGTTTTGTATTCTTTCTTTACTTATTTGAGAAGGAGGACGGGAGGGAGGGAGAAGGAGGAAGAGAGAGACACAGAGAGAGAAAGAGGCAGATAGAGAGAATGGGCACACCAGGGCCTGTAGCCACTGTAAATGAACTCCAGATACATGTGCCACCTTGTGCATCTGGCTTACGTGGGTCCTGGGGAATCGAACCTGGGTTCTTTGGCTTTGCAGGCAAGTGCCTTAACTGCTAAGCCATCTCTCCAGCCCACGCCAGCTTTTTATGTAGGGTGCTGGGAAACTGAACATGGCCATCTCTGGCCCAAGGAGGCCCTCAGGCATAAGCAGCAAGTGCTCTTAACTACAGGGCCATCTCCCGAGCCCCTCTTTATAATTTTTTCTTGTGAGCCTGGTTAAGAAATTCTTACCAGGGCTGGAGAGATGGCTTAGTGGTTAAGTGCATGCCTGTGAAGCTTAAGGACTCCAGTTCAAGGCTCAACTCTCCAGGACCCACGTAAGCTAGATGCACAAGGGAGCGCATGCATCTGGAGTTCCTTTGCAGTGGCTGGAGGCCCTGGTAAGCCCATTCTCTCTTTCTCTCTACCTGCCTATTTCTGTATCTCTCACTCTCTCTCAAATAAATAAATAAAAATAAAATAAATAAATAAAATCTTTTAAAAAAAAAGAAATTCTTACCAAATAGTCTTGTCAAGAAATTTTGAATTTGAGCCTATCTGAGATGCACTAATGATTTACAGGGAATATAGGAGACAGATGACAGTGACAAAGACCCCAGATGAAACAATGGCAAGTGACCCAGTTTCTTAAAATGTGAATTTTAAGGAAGGAAGGAGGGAAGAAGATAATGTAAGGAACATACTAGTCTATTGTAATGTATATTGTTTGCTTTCCCCCCCCAAAGTATTAAAAAAGAAACTCAAGCCAATGGATGGAGGGGGTGTGGATATGAACCTTGAATGAATATTTGATCAAATTATACATTTAATTTTTTTCTTTCCTGAGGAGTGATGATGGTATTGTGACATTTTAAAAAATTTATTATTATTATTTTATTTATTTTTGGAGAGAGACACAGAGAGAGACAGAGAGAGAGGGAGAGGGAGACAGAGGGCGTACCAGCAGTCTCTCAGCTGCTGTGAATGAAATCCAGATGCGTGTGCCCCCTTGTGGTCAAGTGCAGCATTGCACCCTTGCGTCACTTTGCATCTGGCTAAACGTGGGACCTGGAGATTGGAACCGGGTTCTTAGGCTTAGCAGGCAGGAGCCTTAACCGCTAAGCCATCTCTCCAGCCCCTTTTTTTGTTTTTTTTTGAGGTAGGGTCTCACTCTGGTCCAGGCTGACCTGGAATTAACTATGTAGTCTCAGGGTGGCCTCGAACTCACAATGATCCTCCTACTTCTGCCTCCCAAGTGCTGGGATTAAAGGCGTGTGCCACCATGCCCGGCTATTGTGACAATTTTTATAAAATTGGAATAAAATATGTTTCAAATTTACCCAGGCAGGCAGTGGATGGGAGAATAGAGGTGCCAAGTCTAGTCATTGTGGGTCAGTGTTTAGCTGAGATGAACTGAGGGCATATTATTCTATCTCACTCCTTTTATTTACTATACTTGGGTATTTTCTCAGACTACTCACAAACACCATTAATTCTCTCTTTTTTAAAAAATATATTTTATTTATTTATTTATTTGAGAGAGAGAGAAAGGCAGAGAGAGTGAGAAAAGAGAATGGGAGTGCCAGGGTCTCTAGCCACTGCAAATGAACTCCAGATGCATATGCCCCATTGTGCATCTGGCTTTTGTGGGTCCTTGAGAATTGTACTGGGATCCTTTGGCTTTGAAGGCAAATGCCTTAATTGCTAAACCATCTCTCCAGCCCCAATTCTCTCTTTTTTTATGAGAGAGAGAGAGGGAGAATTGGTGTGCCTAAGCCTCCAGCCACCACAACTGAACTCCAGATGCATGTGCCCCCTTTGTGTGCTTGTATCACTGTGCGTCTGGCTTACGTGGGACCTGGAGAGTCGAACATGAGACCTTAGGCTTTGCAGGCAAGCACCTTAACTGTTAAGCCATCTCTCCAGTCCAAACACCATTAATTCCCTTAATCAGTTTATGTAGTAGGCTGTATTATTATCTCCATGTTACAGATAGAGACACTGAGGCATAGAAGGCTAAGTAACTGAACCAAAATCACATGGTAAGAGGTAAGATACATGCAATAGATCCTCAGATTCTACACTCAAACCATGCTAGTCAGCCTGTCTCACTGGGTTTTAACAACAGAGGATGAGGCTATGAACCAGGAATGCAGGTGGCTTTTAGAAATGGGAAAGGAGGGCTGACCAGATGGCTTAGTGGTTAAGGCACTTGCATGCGAAGCCTAAGAACGTATGTTCATATCTCCAGGTCTCACACAGCCAGATGCACAGTGATCCAAGTGTACAATGTCACATATGCCCACGAGGGGGCACAAGCGTCTGGAGTTCGTTCAGTGGCTGAAAGGCCCTGACACATCATCCATTATCTCTCTCTTTCAAAAATAAAGTAAAACAGCAGGGCATGGTGGCGCCCACCTTTAATTCCAGCACTCGGGAGGCAGAGGTAGGAGGATCGCCATGAGTTCGAGGCCATCCTGAGACTACATAGTTAATTCCAGGTCAGCCTGAGCTACAGTGAAACCCTACCTCAAAAAAACCCCAAAAAACAAACAAAAAATTTTAAGAATTTATCCTTAGAAAATAATTACAGATGTGTTTATAAGAATTTTTTCTGTAAGTTCTTTTTAGCAGGCATTATAAGATTAAGATAAAATTAAACACAGTTAAATGATGTACAATAGGAGTTTGATTAAGTAGATTATAGCATTATCTGCCTGATAGAACAATACAAGGTAGTACTTTAATAGGGAAGAAAACCTTAACAGATAAAGAAATTATAACTGTATTTCCAAAGACAAATGAGGTATATAAATTTTCTGTCCCAGAATATATATATATATATATATATATTATATATATATATATATATATATATATATATATATTCTTTTTTTTTTTTTTTTTTTTTTTTTTTGGTTTTTTGAGGTAGGGTCTCGCTCTAGGTCAGGCTGACCCAGAATTCACTATGTACTCTTAGGGTGGCCTTGAACTCACGGCGATCCTCCTACCTCTGCCTCCCGAGTACTGGGATTAAAGGTGTATGCCACCATGCCTGGCCCTCCAGAAAATAATTCTTATTATGCCTAATTATACATTGTTGGTTAAAAGGGAAATAGTCAATATATAGATGGTGATTTAAAAAAAAATGTAGCAGAAATGTCTACCCATACAATGGAATATTACTCATCCATCAAAAGAGTGAACTTTGAAAATAGTGTATTAAGTGAAGGAAGCCAAGTACAAAAAGACGCACATTGCAGGATTCTGTTACATGTAATATCAAGAACAGGAAAATGCATAGGGCTAGGAAGCAGCTTAGGGGCTGCCAGAGCTGGAGGAGGGGAGTGCTCATGGATATGACGTTTCTTTTTTGGTGTGATGGGAATGTTTGACACTGGGTAATGCTGATGTCTGTGCTACCTTGTGAAGAGACTAAAACTACCAACTTGCACACTTTAAAATAATGTCAAATGCAAAATAAATTAATGCAGACTAATGATGACTAGCCTGGAAAATGTTTATTCCCAATGAAAAATGTGATGCTATAAATCATTCTATTTCTTACGATTCAATTTATTGTAGGAAGAGACATAAGCGGTATATACATGTGTTTAAAAAAATTCACCAAAAAATGTACAACTTGAAAATGAGTCAGCCCAAGTTGGCAGTGGTGATTCCTGGGTGGCATTACAGTGAGCTTTCTTTAGAGTTCTTTGTTTGTTTAAACATCTTTACAGAGAAGTTGTCTCTCCTTTAAAATCACAATTTTAAAACTGGGGCGGGAGTGGGCAGAAACTAAGGAGTAGTTAAAAATCTGGTTCCAATAACCTCTAGGAAGCTGGACCTGGTCCCCCTCAGTGGCCTGACGCTTACTCATTCTGGGCTTTGGCGTAGACCTTTGCAACCGTGCCCAGTGTCAGCATCCTCCTCTGTGGCTGTTGCTGAGCTCCTTTCAGGCAAGCATGGTGCTGACAAACCGGACCAGTCAGATGTACAGTCACAGACTTTGTTACACATACACCATAGAGGTCAGAAGCTCTCATGGAAATCCAATTCACAGCCTTGTTTTGCACTCACCAAGGGAACTTCCATCCGGACCTTCCCTCATTTAGGGCTCAATACCACCTGAGAGACATCAATGATAAGACCCTGGCTGAGGTCTTACTATAGGAATACCTACAGATACCCCTGGCTTGAGATGGTTTGGTTTAACAAGTTTTGGATTTTCTGATGGTACGAAGGGCTACCCATACCACCATTCCATTTTTTCACTTTCAGTACAGAGCTCAATAAATGACATGAGATGCTGAACACTTCATCATGAAGTGGGCTTTGTGAGAAATGACTGGTCAATTATAGTCTACCGTGTTTTCTAAGTGTGTGTAAAGTAGGCTAAGTGTATTAAGTGAATTTTTGACATAACATTTACATATGTGAAATATGTGTGGTGTGGTGTATGTGCACTGTATGCACATATATGTGCTTATGTGGTGTCATATGCACAGGCCTGCAAGATGCCAGGAATATTGGGTGTTCACCTCCATCACTTGTCTGTCTGCTTTTCTTTGACATGAACAGACTCTCTTACTGATTCTTCAGCTTGCTATATTTTGCGAGCCTCAGTAATGCTCCCTGCAGGACAGGGGTTACAAATGTGTGTGGCCATGCCCAGCTGTTTATGTGGGTGCTGGGGACTCTAATCTGAGTAGTTTCAGACCCCTGCAGGTTTTCATACTTGCACAGAGGTGCGCTTAATTACGCAGCCATACCTCTAGCCCCAACTTACACTTTAAATTTATTTTTGAGAGAATGAATTGGCACGCCAGGGTCTCAGCTACTTCAATCGAACTCCAGATGCTTGTGTCACCTAGTGTGCATGTGTGACCTTGTGCTTTGTTGTCACCTTTGTGTCTGGCTTACATGGGATCTGGAGAGAGATCAAACATGGGTCCTTAGGCTTCGCAGGCAAGTGCAGAGCCAGGTGTGTTGGTTAGGGAGGCTGAGGCAAGAGGACTGTGAATTCAAGGTCAGTCTAGGCTACACATGGAGACTAAAGAAAGGCTGAGGGCAACAGATGTGAAGTGAGCAGAGCCAGGCTGTCCAGGAAGGATGTGCATATCCCAGGGTCCTCATGGTGACATTTAAGACCATCAGGAAGTGTCATGAAGGTGGAGGTGGTGGAGACTGGTGCAGGCTGGACATATCAGAGGAGCAAGGACCCAAAATCAGGGAAAGGACTCTGTGCTGTGCATCCCCTAAGTGGTAGGGCCAATGAGCTGCTGCGGCAGGGGCCCAGGGGCTGATCTAGAGGTTGGGGTCTGTACATGTGTGTACACGTATTTAGTCAAGTACACCTGCTATTGCCATGAGGAGCCTGTTACTGTGGTTCCGTCACCACAGGCTGAGCCCAGAAGAGACAATAAACGAGAAAGACTGGGCTGGAGGCACCTGTGGAGCCAGGTGGACCAAAGCCAGACAGTGGTAGCAGAGAGGGAGGAAGTGAGGATGAACTTGTCCTCTGGCTCATCATGTCTTCTGGGACTCTTTCCTGGACATCACAGTAAAAGGCCGATTAGTGATGAGATGAGCAGGGCTAGAGTGGACATAAAGCTATTCAATCAGTTGTTCCCATCTCTGGGAACCACTATAAAGCGTGCTTTTCATCTCCTGAAATGCTGTTTTATGAAGTAGTAAAGTCCAGACAAGTTGCCTGAATGTATCCTGGCTTAGGGTAATACTTTCCTGAGCAGGCAGCCTCTTGAAAGAATTTTTAGAAGAACTATACGAAAAGACAAGGCTGCATTGGCCGGGAATCGAACCCGGGCCTCCCGCGTGGCAGGCGAGAATTCTACCACTGAACCACCAATGCTCCAGCTCACAAAAGAGGTTTTAGCTGCTGCTATGACCTTCAGACTGCAGCAGCACCTCTCCAAAGAGCATACTGCCGCCACATAAGCAGAAAGGGCAGGGCTGCCAATTCCACTTTGGGGCATGGGGTTTCATTTAATTCTTTTTATATTGAGATAAAATTTATGTAAGAAAATTTTGCTTACCACAACTTTGCCATTTTAAAGTATACAGGGTGTGCAACCATCACCACTACTTAGTTTCCAAACATTTACATCCCCCTCAAAAGAAACCAGGCTCTGTTATCAGTCATTCTCAACACCCCTCTCCCCTTCAGCCGAGGCAACCCTAATTCTATGTTCTCATTAAGAGGCACTATAACTTTTATGTCAAGCCCAAAAACAAAGCCCAAGAAAACAAAAAAGCAAAAACATGGAAAAGAAAATTATCAAACAAAAATTTAATTGCTTAAGACACATAATTTTAATTATGTATATGTTAAAATCTTAAATTTGATGGTAATTTTTTTTTTTTTTTGCTGCAGGTAGTCTTGCTGCTTTGGAACTTTTTCTACTCTGTAAAGTTTCTAAAATGAGAATCATAAAACAAACAGAAAACCAAAAAGTACACATTGGTGAAAATTCAAATAGTTTTATTTATTCCTTGGACTCTCCTGGTTTCTCCTATATATGGTCTGTGCTAACTTACCTCTCTAAGTTTTCAATTTTCAGGACCTGCCAAAAAAAAGTTTTTCAGCTCCTGCATTGGCCGGGAATCGAACCCGGGCCTCCCGCGTGGCAGGCGAGAATTCTACCACTGAACCACCAATGCTTCAGCTGTTCAGTGCTTTGCCTCCAGCTGTTTTACTGCTCTGGTTCACAGTGGTGATGACACAGCTGTAATTTGACACACACACACACTAGACAGGCCCAGCAAGGAAAGTTGCTTAACTCTACCAGCCAAACCCACAGAAGGAGACCCATGGGGCCTGCCTGTCTGACACTGTCTCAGATGTTCCAAAGAGAAGTCCATTAATGGCAATGGGGAAAAAAAATGCTTTAGTAATTCCTCTAGTTCCTGAGGCAGGTTCCACACCTCACTTTGTTAAACTTAAAACTTATGCAGGGTAGGCACCAATTTATTCTCTCATTGATTGCAATGGAGGACATCACCCAAAACTAACCACTGACTGCTAACTCAGAACACAGCTTTGACAGATGAAACCAGAGGAGCTCCAGATAACATTTAGAGTCAAACTTCATCCCTAATCAGTATAAAACTGAGTTCTCTTTATGTTATGAAAAAGAAAGCAATGTTAAGAAAAGTCTGAAAAGAGAACAGAGCAACTTATTCGTTAAAAGCACTGACTTGAGCAGAATTCCCAAGTACTGAATGAACTAGAGTTTCCTTAAAATCCTTAAATGACTTTAGGGTAGACACTCCAAATGCCTGAGACCCAAGTGAACTGCGCGGCTCAATGCTCCTGCCACACTCCATTGACTTACTATGGCGGAATGAATGAAAAGATCAAGGGCAACCTATAAGGTCTCTGACTGAGGCAGCAAGGTGAAGAGTCTGAGTGAAGCCACCCTAGGCTATTGAGGTTCTAACCCCAACCTCACCATTTATCAGCCGCCAGAGCCTGTAGAATAGAGAAATAACAGTTCCTGCATCACCAGGCTGGTACCACATGAGTTAACACAGGCAAGTAAGGCTGCAAGTCAAGTCCTAGGACCTTTGGCTCCCCAGGGCCCTTCATAGGAAGTGGGGGGTGGGCGGGGGAGAGCAGCTTACTCACCCATGGCTGTCTCCTCCTGCTTTGGCAAGGAGTCCTCGGGGTTGGGTTCTGTCTGTCTCTGGGCTACTGGCTTTGGCTCATCTGGCTCGTCATCCTCAGGGGTGACCAGCTTCATCAGGCTTTGGTTGCACACATTGGCTACCTCCTTGATACCTGTTGTCCACTGATGTAAGGAGCAGCCCCAAGCCCCACACAGGAGTTCGCCTAAAACCTGACACCATCGGTGACACTGATACTGTTGTGAGGTGTTCCTTTCTTCTCACAAGTCCCCTTCCTGGTGGTCTTCTCCCCAATAGGATCTAACCCACCCAAGATAAAGTGATGCGAGCTCAGAGGGGTGGAACCTTGGTACCTGGGAGAGCTGCTCTAGAGGACGAGGGACAGCCGGTAATACTTCTATATCCCTGGCTTTCCTAATTCATGTACAGCTCCATTCCTGCTCCCTAGATGCTAGGGTCTATTTGGAAGTGTGAAGGATCCTAAGTGAGCAGCCCCTACCCACTCAGGGTCCCTCTACTTCACAGCCTCTTTTGCAGCAGCCCCTGTTTCTTCTCTCTAGAGTGAAGGATACTTTTCTTACGGTCATCGTAGGCCAGACAGGGCAGGACGGCAGTCAGGATCCCAGAAGAATAGGGTAGCATCACCCGGCCAGCCAGCTGGATGAACTCACGCATCCAGCACATGGCTGTCAGCTGGATCAGGTCATCTAGAAGGTGAATTGGTGGGTTCTAGAGAGGACAGCACATACACTGGATAGCTCTCTCCTATTTAGTGCTAGGTGCCAGGCCTCCCAGGTACTGCACATGTACATTAGGACAGGGGGCCTAGGGAACTGGGTATTGGCTGCTTCTAAGTGTGCCAATACAACAGCCCCTTTCCTGTATACTCTGCCTTCTAAAGATCTGCCCAGCTAGCAGGTTGGAAGAGAGTGATGATTCTGTGCTCAGTGGTGAAAAGAGGCATGATGCGCTACCTTTCCTGGATCCATGTCCCTCTGTACTGTGACTGGCATTTCCTCTCACTTATAATGGACTTTATCTCTTTCTCTTTGGGTCTCTTTGCTTCTCTGCCCAATAGTATGTGGTGGCAGTGATGGTGTGCCCCGTTTAAGCTTAAACCTGAAGGGACTTGCCCATGTCTCTCTGTCTCTCTTGGAACTCTGCTGTTCCCATAGGAACACACTGGGTAAGACTGCTTGATGATGAGACAGCTAGGCCCACTGACACAGCTGACAGCCAGCCAAGTGCCAGATATGAGTGAGGCCATCCCAGACTACCCAGCAAGGGGAATAAAACCACCCAGCTGGCCTATGGACTCACAACCAGATTTGGGCAGGTGGCTCAATTGGTAAACTACTCATCATGCATGTACGAGGACCTGAGTTTGGATCCCCAGCAATCAGAAAAGCTGGGAGGTGCTCCTAATCCCAGTGCTGCAGAGGTGCAGACAGGGGACTCCCTGGGGCTTGCTGGCTAGTTAGTGTAGCTGAACCTGTGAGCTCCAGGTTCAGTGAGAGACTCTGTGTCAAAAAGTAGATGGATCCAGGTGTGGTGGCGCACACCTTTAATACCAGCACTCGGGAGGCAGAGGTAGGAGGGTCACTGTGAGTTCGAGGCCAGCCTGAGATTACAGAGTGAATTTCAGGTCAGCCTGGGCTAGAGTGAGACCCTACCTCGAAAAACCAAAAAAAAAAAGTTGATGGAGAGGAAGACACCTAGCTATGCGCATATGACCCCTCCTCCGCACTCATGACCAGGCTGGACAGATGGCTCAGTGGTTTTCAGTGCTTCTTGCACAAACAGGATGGTCTGAGGGGGCATGAGACAACTGAGTTTGAATCTCCAGGACCCACATAAATTACTGGGTGTGGCTAGGCATGTCTGTAATTCCAGTCCTGTGGGAAGCACAGACCACAGAATCTCCGGGGTTTGCAAAAATGGCAAGCTCTGAAACAGTGAAGAGACCCTATCTCAAGGAAAACACAGATAAGCAATGGAAGGTAACACCCAGTGTTTTCCTATGGCCTCTGTGCATGCATGGGGCACTGCCTTTGTACACATCATACACACATACCATACAATACACACCTGCCCCATTTCATATCTACTACATACACACACAATGCAAAAAAAAATAACAACAAAAGACTCGTGATCAGTAAAAAAAAATAAGCAGCTGGTGTTTTAAGTAATTATAGCTTACTGGGGTTTAATACTCAACAGAAGCTAAGGGACCCAGAATTCTGACTTTGATGCATTCTCAATGCTAAGGTCAAGCTTGGCAGCATGATGATACCCAGATCTGCACTTCAGGCCAGTCAGGGTTAAAGGGTCTCTATGTCCACAGAGAACCCTCATCTCTCCCTCAGCAAGACCCACCACTCCACTGTTCCTGGGCCCAGTGTCACAACTAATGTCTCTCCTACCAGGGCTCCCTTCTGCCCCTCGCTGAAGCTTGGATATGAGAGACAGGGGCTCTGAGGAGGTGGAAGCAGCTGGTTTCCCTTCACACACTCACCTGTGGCCTGGCAGTGGATCACCAGGATGTTGGCCATCTCAGCAAATTTCACACTAGAGGGGTTCTTCTTAATTTCTTTCAAGAATTCTCCAAGAACCACCTCACACCTACCCACAAGAAGAGGAGGGGAGCATCAGCATGCTGGCCATCTCTGCTCTGGCTCGCATCTCCACACTCATTAGGTGGATGCTGTGCAGAGGCTGGGGTGGGTAAACACTCCACTCTTCCCACGGGAAGGACACAGGCAGAGTGTGTCCTGATCACCAGGGAACAGAGTCAATGTGCAATCTCAGGGGTCTGGGGTGGGGCACGGGATCCATGGGCACCCTCAGGGATCCCAGCAAGCAGCACCTGCCTGCCTCTCCAACTCACATTTTCCGAATCTCTTTGCCATTGTCGCCAAGGATCTGGAAAAGTCCATCCAGGATCTCCGGCAGGTAATCTAGTAGGTTAATATCTGGCACGGATACCAGAACCAGGATCTGACAGGGAGGGGGAAGGAAGCATCAGGAGGAAGAGTTGGCCCTGGCAGAGAACCTCATCTACTCTCTACTCCCCTGGACCCAGAAGTGAAGGGAGGACCCCATGAAGACACATGCTATGGGGTCACAGCACTACAGGTGTCCATGCGGATAGCACTGGCAACAATCATTGTATTTCCCTGCAAAATGTCCACGGAAATGGGAATTTGAGCCTAAGGCATGCCCAGGGAGAATGGGATAGAGGGGTAAGGCCAGAGGCTAGCAGAGGTGGGACTGCTCGAGGTAGTAGTATGAGCTTCAGAAAAATGTGGGCATTTTTTGGGACAAGGAAAGAATCACATCCCTGGGATAGGTTGTGGAGGCAAAGTCAGGTAGTGTTTTTATTATTAAATTAAATTTAATTAATTAATTAATTTATTTATTTATTTATTTTTGTTTTTCGAGGTAGGGTCTCACTCTGGTCCAGGCTGACCTGGAATTAACTATGCCGTCTCTGGGTGGCCTTGAACTCATGGCGATCCTCCTACCTCTGCCTCAGGTAGTGTTTTTGATTATCAGGTGCCAATGGTTATGACAGGGATAACAAGGAGGTTTCTCATAACCAAAGCAACTGCCAAGGGTGTGCTACAGAGCCCATGTGACTCCACCAGAAAGCTCTTGTACCAGGGAATAAATCTTACCCAGGAGATGATGAACTGCCGGGCATACTGGTTGTTGGAGTAAATCCTCTCCCGCAACAAGGGGATAAACCCCACCAGATCAAACTTGTTGCTCTCGGTCACAATGTCCTGTGAATCAAAGGAATGTGAGCTGTGAGGAGCCTGACCTGCTGCATTGCTGGCCCTGGGCCAGCTCCTGGGCCAGGTAACCCTGAAGAGGAAAACGGCAGAGCCTGAGCCGGGCAGAAGTTGTCCTTGGAGAATCGGTCCTGTCACGGGCCAAAGAATAAGCAAAACAGGTGGACTGAAAGCAGGGAAGAAAAGGAAGCAACAAAACAGCAAAATCTTTCTCTCTGAAGTCCAGATGGAAAGCCCAGCACCCTGTCACAGGGAACGGTGGGATGGAAGATGAACTCTGCTCTGAACACTGTACCCCAAGCAGTAAGCTTTACTGTATGTAAATTTAAAATCAGGAAGAGTACCTTTAATGACAGAATTTCTACTCTACACAAACAGAAGGACTAAATTCTAAAAATAAAAGTGGGGACAAAGTACAAATACCTTTAAAAGACGGTCTAGGAGCTCAGATCCACTTTTCACATTGGGGTCTGGGTCAGCAGCCAACTATGAGGCACAGAAACGGGAGAGAAACAGAGGTGATAGTCAGCCACAGTCAAGTGTAAGCTGAGAAATTTACTGTAAATCCATACACCAAGACCATAGTATAGTCTGCAATGTCCAGGGTGCCTTTCCCTGTGCATGGGAGTAGTAGGGGGAAAGGGTAGGTAAATCAGAACCGGATGCAGTGAAATTCCCATTCTGTTCAGGGATGCTTCTGTGCCCTGCTATAACTGGATCAGGAAGCTGCTTGCATTGGCCAGTCATGGCCTTTCTCATCTTAAAACGCTGGATCTTCCTTCACTCTTTCAGGAGAACAGGGGGCGGGGCAGCTGTGAGGCTCATATTAGAAACACCCACGGCATTCACATTCATTTTTTAGGGGCAGCAGAGTTCTCAGGCTTCTCTACACAGTTAGGGAGAGCAGCTCCACCCAGACGAGAGGTGTAGGAGAGCAGCAGTACTGTAAACCCTGCAACCCAGCTTTCTTTAGAGCACTTGTAAACAGTCACCACCCTCACAGGGGAATGAGTGTGTACTGTGCAGTCACCAGGATCACCTTCTGCCTGGGAGAGTAGTGCTTCTCAAATTCTCAGCTTCTTCACTCTAATATGTATAGCAGACTGATGCTTTTGCAAAGTAAAATAAAAATGAATACAGAAAAATACAGACACAGACTATTAAAATTCGCTCAGTGGTTTAAGGCACTTGCCTGCAAAGCCTAAGGGCCCAGGTTTGAGTCCTCAGTATCCATGTAAAGCTGGATGCACAAGGTGGCACATGTGTCTGGAGTTCGTTTGCAGTGGCTGGAGGCCCTGGCTTGCCCATTCTCCCCTCCCCACTCTCTCTCTCATATAAATAAATAAGTAAGTAAGTAAATAATAAATAAAACGAGATTTAACAGTATGTGTCTATTGCAGCCACATGCTTATGGGCTTTGCCTACATCTGGTAAGAGTGTTCAAGTTAGGTGAGTGGACCATACTTGGCATAGTTAGTAGTTACCTTACTCAGCCCATCAAAGAGGACATTGAAGTGGGGCAGCACGGCACCGCGAGCCACCTTGACGATGTTGTAGAGAGCCTCGCAAGCATAGTAGCGCAGCCTGCTGTCTGCATCATTGAAGCAGGTCAGCACAGGCTCTATCAGCTCCTTCAGGTAGAGCCCCGAGTCCTGCAATAGGACAGGACAGGAGGAAGAGACAGCTCAGAAAGGGCTGGGTGCCTCAGAGATGCTCTGACCTCTGTGTGAGGGTGGAGCTTAAAGACCTTTCCCAAGACAGCCTCCCGGAAAAGGGGCCACACCTGGGGGACACACTCCAAGGCCACAAAGCCACCCTTGCTAGTGTTAAGTGTGGAAAGAATGGTGACAAAATACAAGTCTGTAAGGAACTGCTGGGTCTCGGGTGGGAAGGTACATGGATACCAGTCAGAATGCAGACCATCCTTGGTGTGTCTTTCTCTCAGGAGAAGGCCTACCTTGCCCAGGGCAATGGAGCAGGCGGCTAGGCCGATGAGGCCCCCTTTCCGGCTGTGGGGGTGCTGAGACAAGGCAAATTCCTGAGACAGGGTCTGGATCACATGCTTGATTTGCACAGTGTTGTTCTGGGCCACAAAGTCCCGCACCAGCCTGAAGAGAGAGCAAAGGCAGTTGGGGGATGGGAGAGGTGGACCTGGCTCCCTCTGCTGTGGCTGGCCCCAGGTTAGGAGCTGGGGTGAAGAATGGAGGTGACCTGTTCAGACAGCAGAATTATGAGTCAGCCTCTCAGGACAGGTCCCCTCAGTTCTGCTGCTGGCTGGGAGCTGCTGGTTGTTTCCCTACCGGGAGTCTCAGTTTCCCTTTGTGTACAATGGAAAGAGGAACAGTGGGGCCATCTCACTTCTGGGAATCTGAGAGAATGCAAAACAATGTCTCACTGGGGGAAGAAAAAAAAATCTTTTTTTTTTTTTCAGTTAGCAGTGGCCTCTATTGAGAGCCTGTTCAACTTTACACTCCTGAATGGAGGAAGCTGCAGATAAGCCATTATTTCAGGGATGGTGTGTGTGTGTGTGTGTGTGTGTGTGTGTGTGTGTACATGTACATTTTGGGGGTAGGGAGAGCACAGTGCATTCCAGCCCTGATCTACTGGCAAAATCCAAATACAAGCAAAAAATTGAAGCAAAGTGAAGTATGTGCTACCACAGAAGGAAGAACAAGCCACAGCTTGCCTGCACACATCCACTAGGGCTGACAGAGTGTTCCCATTTGATATTTAATAACATTAACAGGTAGGCACAGCAATCAGTTTTTAAAAAATATTTTTATTACTTATTTGAGAGAGAGAGAGAGAGGGAGTGTGTGTGTGAATGGGTGCACCAGGGCCTCCAGCCACTGTAAATGAACTTCAGATGCATGAGCCACCTTGTACATCTGGTTTACATGAGTCTTGGAGAATCGAACCTGGGTCCTTTGGCTTTGCAGGCAAGTGCCTTACCGTTAACCATTTATCCAGTTCAGCAATCAGTTTTGATTGCTATAATGAAATGCCAAAGGCAGGGTACTAATGAAGAAAAGAGGTTTAGTTGGACCACAGATTAGGAGGTTCAAGGACGTGGCACCTCCATTAGTTCAGTTCTGCTGAGGGTCCTTTAGGCCTGTATTGCCTTATGGTAATGGCTGAAGCATATACGGGAAGAAAGGACAGCTTCATGGAGATGAAGGTGATGGATGAGCCAAAGACCTTTGAAAGTTGTTGCCAGTTCACAGGCCCCAAGTCCAGAAGCAGCAGTTTGTAAGAAGGCCTTGCAAGGATGGGTGTACACAAGCTTGTCTGCTCTTCCAAACTGGACAAACCAGCCAGGTGAAGCCCAGTATTTCCCCAGAGCTAGTCTGAGAAGTTCCCGAGACAGCCCTGTGAGAAGAGCCCTACACATGCCCCAGATAGCAGCTGGAGCATTGGTGGTTCAGTGGTAGAATTCTCGCCTGCCACGCGGGAGGCCCGGGTTCGATTCCCGGCCAATGCAGCAAGCACTTTTTTTGCCTCTTCCTGGCCAGTTTCCTTACACAGAGATCCTGGCAGGCGACCCAGATTCCTAAACCACAGAGGGCATGCGACAGCCCAAGTTGTTTAACTCTGGGACCACATATCCCAGCTCAGAGAACTCATGGAGAGTGGCTGGGTCCTCCAAAGAAGTGGGACTGGTTGTGGAAGACTGGCCTATATGCCTCCACCTGGAAGAGGAATCCACTGTGCTGCCCTCAGCCTGGGCCTGCTGCCAGCAGGAAGCTGGTGTGAAAGCTAAGAGCAGTGAAACAGCTCAATACAAGCGGGATATAGCAGAGGATGCACACAGCAGATGCGAGACTCGTCCAGTTTCTGCGTGCTTTTGCTACTTACCGAGGAGGGACTTGAGCTCTCATTTCTGTCTCATGGCCTGAAGGTAAATCAAACACACACACACACACACACACACACACACACACACACACCCTTCTGCTTCCTCCTGCTCTGGAACTGATTTGTGTCAGAGGCTGCTGGGCTCAAACTCTGACTCAGCATGTACACAAAGAGGACCTGGAATAGAGTTATAGGGAAGTACCACACAGTTGTTGACAGCTGGAGCACTGGTGGTTCAGTGGTAGAATTCTTGCATGCCATGTGGGAGACCAGGGTTTGATTCCTGACCACTGCAGTAGCATTTTTTTTCAAGGTAGAGTCTCACTCTAGCCTAGGCTGACTTGGAATTTACTATGGAGTCTCAGGCTGTCCTTGGATCCTTGTACCTCTGCCTCCTGAGTGCTGGGATTAAAGGCATGCGACACCATGTCCAGCTCTGGCTTTTTTTTTATGTGAGAGCGAGAGCAAGAGAGAGAAAGAGAGAATTGGTGTGCCAGGGCCTCCAGCCACTGTAATCAAACTCCAGACACATGAGCCATCTTGTGTGCATGTGCAACCTTGTACGCTTGTGTCACTTTGAGCATCTGGCTTATGTGGGATCTGAAGAGTTGAACATAGGTATTAGGCTTCACAGGCAAGTGCCTTAACTGCAAAGCCATCTCTCCAGCCCAGTAGGAAACTTTTTAATCCCAAGAATTCACAATGAATGCCTACAGAATTTGTGAATACAATCAGAGAATTGCAGACGACTTGCTTCTAGCTTGAGTTTTAAATGCCTTTTTGCATGTGTAATATGTGGTGTGTGTGGCTGCTTATGGAGTATACATGCGTTTGTGCAGATATGTGTGTTTGTAGAGGCCAGAGAATATCGGGTGTTCTTCCTCTATGGCTCATCTGGGTATTTTCTGGAGCCAGAGTTTCTCTGAATAGAAGCTTTGGTTTTTTTGCAGCCCTAGAGATTCTCAGGCCTCCATTCCCCACACGACTGGGGTTACAGATGTGTGTAGCCATGCCCAGATGTTTACATAGGGTCTCGCTCTAGCCCAGGCTGACCCAGATTCACTATATAGTCTCAGGGTGGCCTTGAACTCACAGTGATCCTCCTACCTCTGCCTCCCTAGTGCTGGGTTAAAGGTGTGTGCCACCACGCCCGGCCTCCTAAGTATTCTTACTGCTGAGCAATTTCCCCGGCCCTTGAGGTGTTTTTTTTTTTTTTTTCTTTCCCTCAAGGTAGGGCCTCACTCTAGCCCAGGCTGACCTGGAATTCACTAAGGTAGTCTCAGGGTAGCTTTGAACTCACAGAGATCCTCCTACTTCTGCCTCCCGAGTGCTGGGATTAAAGACAAGGGCCACCACGCCCAGCAGCCCTAGAGTTTTAAACGCCTTTGGTGGCAAGTACTTTTCTAAATTTCACAAAGATCCAGAGTTCTCGTGTCTTGTTCCCAGAGTTCTCCTGTCCTGTTCTCAAAGAATCCAGGAGGAGGGGACTCACCACAGTCCACTGTGAGCAGGTGTGCCTCCCACTCATCCCCCTCCCCCCAGGCCCCAGGGAATCAGCTTCTTCATGGCACAAATTATAGCAGTACCCAGAATGGGAGGACACAATGAGAACACCCTTCAGGTTCAGCCAGGATCCAAGAGGAGAGCTAGCCTCCCATCTCAGGCACCTGAGACTACCTCTTCTCCTGCCTCCTGTTGACTCCTGGCCATTCACCAAGCAGCTAGGGAGCATCGCTAACAGAGAACAGCCTCACATGGGATGGCCTCTGCTGGGTAAATGGAGGACTACGGACTGTGGCGCAAACCTGGTAAGAAGAGAGGCGAGGTAAGGTGGCAAGAAAGAGAATGGCTGCCAAAGGGAGAAAGTGCCATGTGGCCTTATGTGGGCCAGCCCTGGAGAGGGCTCTGAAGCTCTGGGGGGTGCTTGGAGGAGGCAGGAGGGGCAAGCATTTGCTTTGGTAGAAGCAAGGCCAAAGTGGGGGGAAATAACAGGGTTGGAAAAGTAGCTACAGCAGTACAGGACCCTACGTACTTGGCAAAGGCATTGATTGGCACCTCACTTTGGTGGCACCATGATGGGTGGTGAGTAGGGATACGTAGGAACTTTGGAGCAATCTGCAGCTGTGGGTGGACCTGAATGGTGCTAAAGATGCTTTGAAGACAGCAAAGGCTCACAGAGCGACTGAAAGGTGAAGGAAAGGGAACGTGGCCCTGGTGTCAGAGCAACAGGGCGTACCAAAGGAAGATGGGCAGTAGGGATATTTGTGCTTAGCACCCGTGTGACCCAGTGACACCTTTATCCTTTGCTAGACACTATCTGGGAGGTCTATCAAGGCTCAGTCTTGGTGCTCTAGGTCACTACAAAGCCCATTTAAGTACTATGATCACAGGCACCCCAACTCTATTTAAGGGGCAGGATTTTCCTTATCTCCAGGAAAACAGTTGGGTAGACAAGCAATGGCTCCCTCTGGAGGAGAAACTATTCAAGCACCAGGCTGTCCTGGGACTAAACCTGCCCAGGAATCAAACCCATCCTTAGCTGACATGTGCAGCAGTCAAAACATGGCCAGGTAGCCTCTGAAGCCTGCCCACCCGACAGCATCATCCTTCACTCCAGCTGGCCCTACCTTCCTGTCACCCCCTGCTCACCTCATACTCAGCCTGCACTTGTCACATGCCAACCTTCTAGAAACCTTCCACTTTTTACCGCACTTCATCCAGCCTACAATGTCCTGCTCAGGAACAGCCCCTGATATTCCCAACTAACTCATGAAGTGAGCAATTTCTTGAACCCTGAAGAACCCAGTGACCCCTCACTCTGTGCCCAGCAATGTGCATATGGACGTTTACCTCCACCATGCCTTGATCAAGGCCTTGGACTGTGCCACAATGCTACCTCCAGTCTAGTGTTGTGCATACAATGGGTGGAAAATCAGCAAACTCCTCCTAGTGGGTTCAGACTGTGAAGGCTGGCCAGAGCTGATGGATGGCATAAGCTACAGGGGAAACCCCCACACTGCCATACTGGTGGCACGAGACAGCATGCAAATCTAACCTGATTTGTCAGACTAATTGACATGGCATTTGATGGTACTGAGTCTTTCCTGTGGCTGAGGAGACACACACATCAGGATGAGACCTGAAGTGCTCCTGCTGAGGGGCAGTAAGCTCCAAGTCCTCTCGGAGGCTTCTAAACTGTGAGCTCCCAGAGCAGACAGCCGCTTGTTCTCACTACTTCACAGGGGAAATGCAGAGAGAAGAAAAGCAACTACAATGGAAGCAGAGTAAGTGAAGCTTAACAGCAGGTACCCCATTGAGGTCCAGTTTCTCTTCAAAGCCTATACATTGTTTTTGCTTTCATCTACAGCTTGGGCGCCAGAGGTGGGAGGTCTGAGGTTGAACTCATTTTGAAGTTAATATCTGGCCCAGAAACTCTTGCTATCACGAATCCCTGGGGCCCTTCAGTGACACAAAAGCCTCCGGGCTTTACTGTTCTATACATCGGAGAAGACTCTGCTGCTGTCTGGATTCCCCACAAAGTGTGGAAAACCCTTTCAGTGAGGCAGTTCACTAGTGGCACAGTGTTCTCTACTGGTGGCTTAGAGCCTCCGTTTGCAATTGATTGGAGGTGGCACAAGTTGACAGGCACTCATATCCCAAAAGAAACAAGCTCAAGATGGGCCAGCACCAGGCTCCACACCAACCAGGATGTCATAGAGACTGCAACACCAACTATCCCTCCCTGGGCGAATGAGCCACAGGCAAGGTAGGGTGCATTTATATTGCCTCCGTCAAGAGAAAACCAGGGGCCACAATGTGCTATCCAGCCACAGTCCTGCACTGGAACCCTTGGCCTCTGTAACACAGCAAGTCAGAGGCCGAGGAGCATTGATCGAGTCAGCCACTTTCGGAGGACTCACTCTGTGCTATGGATTTCAGAGGTCAGTTTATTCCTCCAGATAACCTCCTTCTACAGCTACTGTTATGCTCATCTTCTTGATCTGAGCAGCCCTAAAGGAATCACATTCCTTTCTCAGGGTCACAGAAAGGTCTGAACCCTTGGCATCAACAAAGCCTACATCCTTTCAAGGCATCAGTTTCTTCCTCCCATCTTCTGAAGCCACTGCAGCTGTAAGCAACATGTTCAATTTCAGTGGCAGTTCCCTCATGCAGACAGACCCTCAGGTGACAGGCTGCTTCCTTCACACATCTTCCCCTGCTCTTCAGTGTTCAGGCATGCCCCAAGCATTCCTCTACACACACACACACACACACACACACACACACACACACACACACACACACACGGAGTGGACATGAGGTGTGTACTTGAGATGTTCTGACATGAAGCCTGAGAATTGCCCTCTATGGTGAAGGTAAGAAATGGGAAACTACTGGCTGAGCATGTACTACATGCCAGGCAACATGTGTGATCTAATTTAAACTTAAAAACCAGACACCAAGCTAGGTACTTACAATTAAGATTCAGTTGACAGTTGAGGTAACTAACTGGGGTTAAGAACACACACAAGGGTACACAACTTGGAAAGATTAATAAGAACAAGAATTTTATATTGTGTTTTAGTGAAATCAGACAATGCACAGCACATACTCAATAGTACCAAGGACAAGTCAGAACCAACACTTCATTCATTGTTGACCCAGAACCTGCTCTTCTCTTGGCTCCAATGAGGATAAAAAGACAAACCCAGAGTTAATATTTTTTCCTTTGTTGTGAAACTTTCACTGTGGATTTGGGGCTTCCCCTCTCCTTGCAAATGCAGTGATCTGTTTTCGCTCTCTGTGTGACATACTTTTTATGTGACATATGTATTCAGATGGCACATCCAGGCTGCTATTTCCCAAAGAGGATCTGAGTAAACATCTCCATCTGCTTCACTAAGCATTGCAGTAATTTGGTTTCCATTTGCTCACATGCTTCCAAATAACTGAATGGGAAGTGAACACGTACCTCGAGGACAGGGCAAAGATCTTCCGACAAGGCCCAAGACTTAACTGACTAAACACATGTTGAACATCCACTGGATATAACCGGGGGAGAAATAAGGTTTGGTTTTAGGTGACAACAATTGTGACCATTTAACAAGTGCTTCCCTGACACTGCAACAATACATCATTGACATTCTTCCTTTGAAAAACTGATATAGGGCTGGAGAGATGGCTTAGTGATTAAGGTGCATGCCTGTGAAGCCTAAGGACCCAGGTTCAATTCTCCAGGTCCCATGTAAAGCTAGATGCACAAGGCGGTGCATGCATCTGGAGTTCGTTTGCAGTAGCTAGAGGCCCTGGCGTGCCCATTCTCACTCTTTCTCCCCCCCCCACCTTTTTTTTTGTTTTCCGAGGTAGGGTCTCACTCTGGCCCAGGCTAACCTGGAATTCACTCTGTATTCTCAGGGTGGCCTCAAACTTATGGCGATCCTCCTACCCTGCCTCCCTAATGCTGGGATTAAAGGCGTGTGCCACCACGCCCGGCTTTCTCTGTCTCTAATAATAAATAAATAAAAATAAATCTTTAAAAAAAAGAAAAACTGAAATAACTCACATATCAAAAAATCACCTCCTTAAAGTGTACAATACAGTGGTTTTTAGTAAATTCACACAGTTGTGCAACCATGACAACAATTTAAGGACATTTCTATCATCCCAACCTAAACAAACTCTGGACCCCTAAACTGTCATTCCTCTTTCCTCTCAAGCCCTGAAAACGATATTCTTCTGTCTCTGGTGTGCTGCTTCTAGAAATTTCATATAAATGAAATCATACCACACAGAGCTTTTTGTGACTATGGCTTCTTTCACTCAGCATGTTTGCAAGGTACTTTTTGTTGTTTTGTTTTTGAAGATGAGGAAACTTAGGCATTTTGAGGTTCAACCAGAGATCACAAACAATCCTCCCAGGGGCTGGGCAGGAATCAAATGAGGCCAATCGAGGTATAGGTGACAGGACCTGGAGAACTTCCAGGGAGAGGGTAAAGGGCTGGCTCCTGCTGATCTACTGAACAGGAAATGTGTGCTCCCCTACCCGAGCCACTGCTTCCAATTCCTTAAGGGAAGCCATAAACCTGAATTTCATTGTGAACATTGTTGATTTAAAATGATCTGTGATCCAGGTGATACCAAAACAGTCTATGGGCAGGACACAGTTCCTGAATAGCAGTTTCTGAGCCTCGGAATAAGCAACTTTCTGAAGGTCCCACTTCCAATAAGTGAGAGCTGAGTAGAAATTTTGACCCAAACTCTACAAATTGCCACAAGCCATTGAGGGACTCCCCCTTCAAACTTCAGTACACCTACCTGGGGGCATACCTGGGGGCATCATTCAGGAGCTCTGGGCCTCAACCTCCCTAGAACTCTCACAGGGCATCTACATTTACTAGAACTTACATTGCAAACAAGATTGTAGGCATGTGTTTAGTTTACGGTTGGAGACAAAACTAAAAGCTCAGGAACACTAGAGACCTGGCCATGAAGGATGTTATCTCTCCCATCCAGAAGCAAGAGAGAGTAGCCCCACCTCCACAGTGTCTAGAGTCTTGTTCATAAACCAGAGTGCTTGCTGACATCTCTCTCCTACATGTGGCTCTCCAGGAAAGGACAGACTAGGGCTTACAGGCCTTTTCATGTGGAATGATCAATGACTGTCTCTTGAAATCAAGAGGCCATAAAACCCAAAGTGATCATTCTAAAATCTTAATCCAAATGCCTTAGTTTTTAGGAAATCGTATGGCTACGTTGAACCCAGGTGGTAGACGGACAGCTCTCCAGGTCTTGTGTGCAACAGGCTCCCAACAGTTGCCATCAGATTCTGATCACAATACCAGACTAGCACAGTTGAGCCAAGCATCTCTCTTGCTGTCTGCATGTTTAGCACTTAGGAGGCCTGTCAGAACTATAAAGCACCTTCTTAACCTTTCACTGGAACACTTTCTGTAGCACTGGCTGTCATTTGAGCAGACTGGCTATGGAAACCCACCATAGAGATGTCCAAGTATGAAATTTATTACAGCTAAGTTCTCTTTTTAGTAGGGAAAACCACTCACATTACTGGGGAAATCTTTTTGTTTGTTTGGAGTCAGGGCCTCACTATGTAGCCTAGGCTGGCCTCAACATGTGATCTTCCTGTCTTAGGATCTCTAGTGCAGGGATTACAGATGTGTATACCATCTGGCTTGTGAAGTCTTTTGAGACAGATGACTCTAGGTTTTGTATCCAGGTTCTGGCTGTGAAATGCTGGAAAGATGATCTAACAAGGAGCCCCTGTTTTCTCATCTGTGAAATAGGTAACTAATGCTACCTAGTTCATGGGGCAGCTAAGCAAAGCAATGAGATGAGGGCTGTGCAATGAATGGCCACACATCCCTCTGTACCCCTCCCTCTACCAAATGTACTGCTTTACACGTGTGCTCCCAGAGTTCACTGTGACCACTGATGAGCACTGACTGAACCTCCAACTTCATATGCTAAAATGTTAACCCCCAAAGTAACTGTATTTGAAGAGCGGGCCTATAAAAAAAAAAATCAAGGTTGAAGCCGGGCGTGGTGGCACATGCCTTTAATCCCAGGACTCGGGAGGCAGAGGTAGGAGGATCGCCGTGAGTTCGAGGTCACCCTGAGACTACAGAGTGAATTCCAGGTCAGCCTGGGCCAGAGTGAGACCCTACCTTGAAAAACAAAGAGAACAAACAAACAAACAAACAAACAAAAGAAATCAAGGTTGAATGAGGTCATGATGGTGCCTCTGATCTCATAGGATTAGTGTCCTTGTAAGACACACAAGGGCCAGCTTTCCTCATTCCCTTAAAAAAAAAAAAAAACAAAAAGATCATGTGTGCATCTGTGCATACATGTGACGTGGCAGCCACCTACAAGTCATGAGAGGGCCCCTCAGAATGAAACCACCTTGATTTTGGGTTTTCCAGGCTCTAGAACTGTGAGAAATACACTGCCATTGTGGAAGTCACCCAGCCTGTGGTTATATTTTGACTAACAAGACCATATTTGTGCACTTAGAGGGCTTTTGAGAAAAGTTCAAAGCATACTTAACTCTCAGCTTGCATGATTTTCCCTTACCTTACCCTCTGCAGAAATGGACAACCCTAAGTGGAGAGAATGACTGTACTAGGGAAGCCTGCGACCCCGCCTTGACACCTCCTTGTAAACCATAAAGCAGTCTTACATCTATCTGCCTTCAGAATTTGTCTTCTAGTCTCACAAGTTTATTGCACACCTCTCAGAGACTGCTGGGCTTGGTCTGGGAAAGTCAGGGACAAACCAGGTCTTCAGTCTCCTACTGAGAGGTGGCAAGTAAGAGATGATGTGAAGGTGGGGGTCCTACCTCCACAGAGCTCAAGGCCTAGGAGCAGTGACAGAACATTGGCAGTTAAGGTGTACAAACTTTCTGCACAAGCGCTGCATCACTGATTTATATCACCAGAACCACCCCAAAATTGTTCCAGGTTTTTACTGGCTATTTTAATAAATTACCACAAACTTAATGGCTTAGGGATACCAATTTATTATGGGTCTTAATGAACTCATTAGGGTATGGGAAGAGTAACTTTATATTCTGGTTCTACAAGATAATCTAGTTTCTTGAGGCTGCCCATAGTGTTTGGCCCGTGTTCCCTTGTGTCTTCAAAGCCAGGGATGGCTGTTTGAGTCTCACATCACTCTGGTAACTCTTCTGCTTCCCTTTTCCACAATGAAGGATGGGCCCATCTGGTTAATCTAGGGTACTCTCCCTAGTTTAAGGTCACCTGATTAACAAGCTTGATTGCATCTGCTATATTAAATCACATTTTCACAGCCTCAAGGGATTAGAATATCTTTGGGAGGCCATTATTTTGCCAATCAAAAAGTGATGCAAGCAGCACTGATACAAAACAATTCCAAGTAATTACAATAATTATGTAACAAGTCTCTGTATGTATATTATGTAATAGTATAATGAGTGCAGTACTTCACTAAGCACTTTTCCAATGTTAGTTTTGGTAATCAAATACCTCTATGAATACTATTATTTTTCTTATTACACAGCTAGGACATTGAAGTTCATTAGTTTGCTCAGGGTCATATAACCAGTGAACAGGAGTTTGAACTCCAATGAATGGGCTCCAGAGTCTGTGCTTAACGACTTCACCACATGGCTTTTAGGAAACAGAGTGTGTTAGAGGGACTACTTACCTAAGAATAGGACCAGGAACTTTCGTTTTTGAAGCATGTGAGCTGATTTATCTGTACTCTACAAGCAACTACCAATATTCTGACTTTTCTTTTATAGGTTGTCTGCAGGGATTAATTAACTAATAGGCTGTTTGGCTGAGGGTGAGTTTGAGCAGACCAGTGAAGAATATGGAACACTCCACATGTGGAACAGATAGTTTATGAAGCCAATGTTTCTCAAACTTTAATATGTGCAATAATCACACACAGTGATCTTGTTAAAGTGAAGGTTTTGATTTTGTAGGTCTGGCTGGAGTAAAGCTGGACTCTCTCTCCAGTTGCTGTCTGGAGGCTACTTCTGAGTGGCACGTACTCTTCTGCTTCCCAACCCAAACTGATTATTCACTTGAACATGGGCCAAATGCCACTAGGCACTGTACTAAGTGTAGAAGATAAAAGTTTCTGCTCTTAAGGAGTTCACAGTAAAGGCGCTAGGGAGTGTCTCTGAATTCCACAAAGCAAGGGCAATGCCTAATACAAAATGAACCCTATTAATGACAACCTTACAGAACTGCCTGCAGAGGGAACTCATACAGATGGTGCCAAAAGCAGTGTAAAAGCTGAGATGTGACACTCCTGTTGAAGGAACCAGCAGATGACTCAAGCCCGTACAAAAGCAGATACTTCTGAGAAGCTGAGAGGGAAATGGACAAAACTGGGTGTCAGTTCCAGTCTGGTATCATAAGCATTCCTCAAAGGCCTATGTGTTAAAGGCTTGGCTCCCAATCTGACGCTATTGGAGATGATAAAACATTTAAGAGGCAAGGTCTTGAGACATTACAGAGGAAGTGGTGGATTACATATGAATCCTGCTCTCAGTACTAGCCTGAGAACCTCCTCTAGGGAGATGGGGGTAGACACTGAGGAGACTCAAAACTCATCAAAGCAGAAAAATCAAAGGCTGCTGACAGCACAACACTAAAGGAGAAACAATCTGCCCTCCAAGTCTCAGGAACATTGTCAAAGAGGGGGGTAGAAAGAATGTGAAAGCCCACAGGGTGGGAAGGTGTATTCTGAGGTATTCTCTCCCTCCCAGACAACAGACACTGGTACATTCATGACCCCACAGTAAATATCCATAACCCCACTGAGGAGGACCCTCAGTGGAATGGAGGGAACATGAGTATAACCTGATGGGAACATGATCAATATGCAATATATTCATACAATAAAGTTATCAATTAAAAAAAGAGAAGTGGAGCCAGGTGTGGTGGTACATGCCTTTAATCCCAGCACTCAGGAGGCAGAGATAGGAGGATTGCTGTGAGTGAGTGCTGGGAGTTCAAGGCCACTCTGAGACTACATAGTGAATTCCAGGTTAGCCTGGACTAGAGTGAGAACCTACCTCAAAGGAAAAAAAAAAAAAAAAGAAAAAGAAAGAAAGAAAGAGAGAGAAAGAGGTGAGAGAGGTGAGAGAGGTGAGGCCTACTGGGAGTTCTTCCAGTCATTGCAGATGTTCTGTTGACCCCAGCCATTCTTCTTCCTCTTTCTAGATGTGACCATGAGGTAAAGGTTTTTGCTCCATCACAGGCACCCTAACCATGTTGAGCTGCTTCACCACAGGTTCCAAAGCAATAGGACAAACTGACCGTGGATTGAAACCTCAAAATCTGTGAGCCAAAATAAACTTTCTCTTTTCAGGTTTTTTGTTAAACCTCAAGCATTTAATACAGTAATGGAAAGCTGGCCAATACACAGTGCAGCTTCCAAGACAACCAAACTTAGATATGGAAGCATATAATCATCTTTGAGTTTCCTTATTGCGCATGGTAATTCTCATTAGGACTTGCTAGCATTGGAAAGTCAGGAAAAAACAAAACAAAACCAGAAGCCTGTACCATGACAGCAGTTAATAAAGTGGTGCTCCATTTACACAATGGAGTTCTATTCAGCAGTGAAAAATGAAATTATGCAATTTGCAGGAAAATAGATGGATCTGGAAAGGATTATACTAAGTGAGATAACTCAGACCCAGAAAGCCAAATTTGCATGTTCTCTCTCATATATGGATCCTAGCTACAAATGTTTAGACTTATATATGAGTTGGAACCAAAAATTGGTAGCAGAGGCCAGTAAGCAGGAAAAAGGCTATAAGGGAGAGAGGAGAGGGAAGGACTTAAGAGGATAGTATTATATATATGTAAGCAGAACAGATTACAGGGAGGGAAATGGCCTAAGTGAGGCCAAGGGAAGAGATTGAGTAAAAGAAAGGTGGGGGAAGGGACAATCAAAATGCAAGACATTCTGAAGAAGACATACGAAAGCCTACTTTTTTGGATAATGGCACATCCAGAAGCCATAGAAAATTTTCAGTGCCAGGGATGGGATACCTTCCAGTGAGTTGTTGGCCAGGGAGGTCCCTGTTGTCTACAAAACAATACAGGCTATTGCCAAGGCCCTTGGTTTCCCTTGAGAAACAGATGGTAAGACCCTATTGCTGAAGACTCCACATGCCTGGGCAGCAAGGTCACTGAGAAATAAAGCTGGGGCCAAGCTGAAAACCTTCTCTCTACAGACCAGTCAACTGAAAGCTGGAAAAAGCTGCACTCCCTATGGGAGACAGAAGTCATCAGTGGTGAAAACAATGGACACTGGAAACCTCAAGTTTGGCCAGACAGGCCAAATGACCGAATGGGTGCAATAGTGGCATATCGGTTCTGGGGGAAACCCACTGCTCTCTAATTGGACTGGAGGCCTGCTCTATGGGAGGGAATACATGCCTGGTACTGAAAACCTAATCTGGTACTGCATGCACTCAGGAGGCAGAGGTAGGAGGATTGCTGAGAGTTTGAGGCTACCCTGAGAGATACATAGTGAATTCCAGGTCAGCCTGAGCTAGAGTGAGACCCTACCTTGGAAAAGAAAAAAAAAAAAAAAAAAAGCCTAAGGCAGGAGAGGTCATGAGCTAGGGCTGTAACTAAACATTTAGGGTCTGACTAAATGCATATATTATGCTCACAAAACTGCCCTGTAAGCACTACACTTAATATTCATATAATAATGCTACTCTCACTTTTGTTAAAGCAGCTTCTCTTTTCAGATGGTGGTGACCACTGGGATGCAAACAGCCATGGTGGGTAACCAAAGGCAACATAGTGCTGGAACTGGGAAATAAGTCAAAGTGACAAAAACATCTCTTTCACACTTTCCCTTCTATCCAAGGCTCAGGATCCATTGTGGAAGAGGGAGGCAGAAAGAATGTAAGAGCCAAAGGGAAGGAGATAAACACAGAGAACATCCAACTCCTAAGCCAGATATACAATGCAACTGTCCAGACAGAAATTGGCCTCGTGGAAGAGGGGGCGTGAAATATCCAGTCGACCACAGAGACTGGGGTATCCACCAGAACTCTTGAGCAATATCTTCACAAGACCCTCATAATAGGAGGAAAAGGCAATGACATTAAAATAAAAGACTACCAGAGAGAGGGAGGGGATATGATGGCGAGTGGAGTTGTGAAGGGCAAAGTGGGGGAGGGGAGGGAATTATCATGGTTTATTGTCTGTAAGGTGTCAATAAAAAATTATACATTTTTTTAATTTTAATTTTTAAATTTTTTTATTGTCAACTTCTTTAATTGTAGACAATATCCCATGGTACTTCCCTCCTTCCCCCCAAAATTATACATTTTGAAAAAAGTGGTGCCTAATGAGAGAAGCAGCTAGAATGAAAATGCTGAATATCAAAGCTACAGGGAAGGTCTGAGCCAAACCCAAAACCTTTAGTTTAACAGAAAGATAGCTTTTCTGAACTGTAGAGATTTTTGCACCTTCAAAGGATATTTGACAATATCCGAAGAGAATTGGCTATTAAAAGTGATGGAGTGCTACTGGCATCTAGTGGGAAGAGACCGAGATTCTGCTAAAAATCCTACAAGGCACACAATTGCCACTACAACCAAAAATTATGAATCCCAAAATGTCAATAGTGCTGAGCTTAAGAAATCCTGAGATAAGGACTCTGCCCTAGGTTAAAGAATGAGTGTCAAAACACGGATTATCTTGGGGCTGTCCAATAGAGCATTGTGCATTGATGGGAATATTTCCAAGCCTGTGTTGGCCACTAACTACATGCAATTATCAAACACTTGAACCATGGGAAGTGTGGTTGATGATCTGAATTTAAAAACTACATTTAATTTTTAGCAATTTATTTTTTTTTCCCTTGAGACAGAGTCTAGCTATATAGCCCATGCTAGCCTCAAATTTGGGATCCTCCTATCAGCCTCCGAAGTGCTGAATTACTTACAGACCTGTGTCACCACCCTGGCTAACTTAGACACACACGGTCAGCAGTTATCCTGTTGGACTGAACTACAATCCATGTTTTCTAATTTTTTTTTTTTCGAGGTAGGGTCTTACTCTAGCTCAGGCTGACCTGGAATTCTCTATGTAGTCTCAGGGTGGCCTCGAACTCTCAGCGATCCGCCTGGCCATATTTTCTAATTCTTCCAGCTTCACAGCCGGCTTCTTTCCACTCCTCTGAAATTGCTCTCCCTCCTGACTTTATCACTAGGATTTGGCTGGGATCTCTCCCTCCAAAAAATAAATAAATAAATAAATAAATAAATAAATAAATAAATAAATAAATAACAAGACATACCCACTTAAACATGCCTATTTTGAAGACTAGGAAACAATGCAAACCATCAGCATCAGCATCATATACACGTGTACCAATACTTCAGAAAAAAAGGAAAGGCCAGTATTTCTAATTCCACTTGTAGGGAATAGTAGCATGACTTTAGATAAAACCAGCAATCATCCGAGCATTAAGGTCAGAAGGTTTCCATCTAACCTCCCCACGTGGACACATAACAGTCCCTTTTGCTTCAGAAGCTGAGTTTAAAAAAACAAAAACAAAAACCAGGCAGGTCAATACCACTAGCCAATTTTACTTGTTCAGAGGCAGCACTCTGATCTGTTGGCTTTCATGAAGACCACACTGAGGTCTCATCAAGTGCCAGGTACTACACACACGTCAAGTCACTTCATTCTTACTGCAGCCATCTGGGGCACCAGGAGTATTAAAGAACGTGTCTATATCACAGCCAGGCAGGAGCAGAGCTGGGCCTCTGGGATCTCCTGCTTTTGAACACCGTTAAGGGCATGGAACCCGAGACACCAGCACCGTCTGCCAGTCTCCCAGCGAGCAGAGCCGCTGGGGGCTGCATAGCCAGGGCGGGGTCCCAGGAGCTCTTACTTCTCTATCTCCAGCGCTGCCACCTTCCGCTTCTCGTATAGCTTGTCATTGAGGGCACGCACGATGTTAGGAGTGAGCGGTGCGAAGTCCTTCTCGGGGTTCATAGCGGCAGCTCGGGAGCCTGGAGACTCCTTAACCCGCGGCTGCCGGCACCGTACCAAGGCCCGGGGAGTCTGCGGCTCCGCGTAGACCCCGCCGGCGGCTCATGGACCAGGCGATCCCGGGTCCTCCCGCCTCGCTCTGCGGCCGCGCGCTGCCTCAGAACTCAGCCCGGACCCTACCCGCCCACGCGACCCCGGCAGCCAAACCGCTCACGCGGTCAGCTCCCGCCAGACACCGGCTAATCTCACTGGGTAGTGGCCATGTTGCTCGAATCACATGATCCATAGCAACTTCCGCCTTCCGCCGCGAGGACCCGCCCCTCGACAGCCACGCCCCCTACGGAGGCAGCAGCGGGTTGGCCGCGCTGCTCGGGGCTCCGCCCTCTCTCCACCCACTCCACCCCGCCCCGCCCACTGTCTGTTTGGAGACCAGTGTGAATCTCCTGTGCTCAACGCTGTGGGTTTGGCCTCTAGTGGGCTTGTCTTCTAGTGGGCTTCTGTTAAGTTTTGTTACACAGAAGGGTCCTTGGAGTCCAACTCAGCATGATTTATGCTGAATGTATTGATTCATTTGGCACTTGGTCGCAGACAAACTTCGCTTATGCTTTATGCCAATGTTTCCCATCATTTTCAGCATGTTTTTGCCACTCGTATTATTTTTCTCAATAAAAATCTTAAGTTCCTACTGTATCCTTGCTTATATCCTAAAAGCATAGATTATGAATAGCTATGTTTTCCCTAAGACACAGTAAAATTATTTCCCATTTGAAAATGGTACTGTCAAGGGCTATGAGGGAGGGAGGAAAAGGGAGGGGGGCTTAAGGGGAGGATATAGTAGATATGTAAGTAGAGGGGTAGAATATTGGGGGTGGATGGTCTAAGTGGGGTCATAGGAGGGGATGGAGGAGAGGAGTGCTGGCAGGAGGGTTAATCAAAATTTAAGTTGTTATGAATAAGTCATGTGGAAAACTACTTCACTAGCTAATAATACATATGTTAAAAAAGAGAGAGTTTGGAGCTGGGTGTGGTGGCGCATGCCTTTAGTCCCAGCACTTGGGAGGCAGAAGTAGGAGGATCATCATGAGTTCAAGGCCACCCTGAGACTGATGAGTGAATTCCAGGTCAGTCTGGGATAGAGCGAGACCCTACCTGAACAACCAAACAAAAGGGAGAAAAAGAGAGAGAGAAAGAAAGATAGAGAGAGAGAGAGAGAGAGAGAGAGAGTGAGTTTGGGCAGAAGTATCCTGTGGAGGTGGATAATGCTGTACCCATGAGTTGTTGGCCAGGGAGGCCCCTGATGCTCTCAAAACTTTACAGGCTATTACCAAGGCTCTTGGTTGCCCACCAGAACTTGAAAGTAAGACCCTATTGTTGAAGATTCCACATGCTTTGGCTGCAGATCACAGAGAAATCAAGCTGGAGCTAATCTGGAAGACCCCTTCTTTGTTGACTAGCTGTCAGGATGCTGGAAAGAGCTGTGCCGCATGCAGCCTTTGGGAGGAGAGAAATCAACAGTTTTAATCAACAATGGACCCTACAAGCCTTATAGCTGGCCAGACAGGCCAAATGTGCCAGCTGGTGCAATAGTGGCATGTCTGTTATGAAGGAAACCAACTGCTCTTTGATTGGACTAGAGGCCCACTCCACAGAAGGGAATTGATGCTTGGTACTGCAAACCTAGTCAAACGCCTATGACTGGGGAGGTCTTAGCCCTAGAGGTAACTAGTACTGTTGTCTGCATAAATGCATATATTATGCCCACCAAACTTCCCTCTAAATGCTTACGTTTATGCCCATATATTAATGCTACTCTCACTTTTAGAGACGCTTCTCTTTTCAGATGCTGGTGACCACTGAGATGACTCAAAACTCACCCTAGAGTGAGAAGTGACAGTGGAGTATTTAGCACTGAGACATTTCTATCACAAACTCCATGGCTCAGGGGCCATTGTAGAAGAGGTGTGTGGTATTTGAATATATGTCCCCCAATATATTCAGTGTTTTATTAGCTTATAGTTTGCATCTGCAATCATCTTGCTAGAGGCAATGTCACTGGGGGCCGGTCTTAAGGTGTGGTGGTGGGTTTGAGATTCCATTGTAAAGATATGCGAAGTGTGCCTAATAGGAGTTCCTGAAGTGTGCTGTGGCATTTGGTTGTAGTTTTGCTCTGTGTACTGTGTGCCTGGTTGGCTTTTTCTCTCTCTTGCCTGGTCCTGTGAGAGCAGGCCGCTTCTCCTGCCTTTATGAAACTTCCCCTGGATCTGTAAGCTTCAATAAATAATATCCCTTCCTCCATAACTGCCTGGTCTGGAAGTTCATCTCAGTGAACCTGAAACTGTTTACTACAAGGTGGTAGAAAGAATGTAAGAGCCAGAGGAAGGGGAGGAGTGTTTACAATGCTGTCTTCCAGTCACAAAGTGGCTTTGATATTCATGATCTCACAGTGGCTGACACAACCTGCACAAGACATGCATAATTGGAGGGAAAAAATCCAATGACATCAAAATAGAAGAGACTGATTGGAAAGAAGAAGGGACTCAGTGGAGGGGGGATTTGGGAGAGGAAAATAAGAGTGGTGCAAGGCGATTGTGATCACAGCATATTGTCTATTCTTATGGAAGTTGTCAATGAAAAGTTTAGAAAAGCCCCCCCCCCAAATCATACTGTCTACTTTCTAAAAATCTCAGGTACTATCTTTGATCATTGTCACCCAACCATGTGGGCATCAGGGTATCTTACCTATGCTCTCATACACACAAAGTAGCCCCAAATCTGCTGAGGGCAGGTGAGTATCTTGATTGATTCACTGGAAAGCAGGCCCTTTGAGAATCACACGAAGTAGTGGAATAGCCATTGCAGCTGTATGGTAAGACTGGGTAGGAGGGGTTATGGCCATAGCCTGGTTAAAGATAGTATAACAGGGAGATGCATTAGAACCCCTTTCTGTAAGCCTCCAGAGTGAGTAGGACCCCATGGAGTTCAAGGAATGTTTTTGTTGTTGTTGTTTGTTGTGTGTTTTTTTTGTTCTTTTGAAGTAGGGTCTTGCTCTAGCCCAGGCTGACCTAGAATTCACTCTGTAGTCTCAGGGTGGCCTTGAACTCACGGTGATCCTCCTACCTTTGCCTCCTGAGTTCTGAGATGAAAGGCGTGTGCTACCACACCTGGATACAAGGAATGTTTTTAGATGCATGTTGCTACTCTTTTTTAAAGTGTGTGTGTGTCCATGCATGTGCATGCAGACATGTGCTATGTGCTATGGCATGTGGAGGACAAAGGACAGACTTCAGCCTTGCACTTGTTTGAGGAAGGGTATATTATTGTTTCCCACTGTGTTTACTAGGAGGTTGGCCCTCCAGCTTTGGGAATTCTCTTGTTTCCTCCTCCCATCTCACTGAAGGAGGGCTGGGGTTACAGATGATCACCATTCTGTTCAGCTTTATTTGGGTTCTGAGGATTCAACTCAGGTTGTTAGGATTACATAGCAAGTACTTTCACTCACGGACTCATCTCCACAGCCTGCTACACTTCTTTGACAAGTGAAAAGCACACACACAAGATTTACAATTATCTTGAATGTTATTTTTCATGGATAGATCAGAAATAGACACTATCAATGTGGGGCTATGGTAGCCAAAATTCTTAGAGCCCCCAATTCCTGCCCCTTTGGGCATAAACCCTTTTTTGAGTGTGAACAAATTTTGTAAATATGATAAAACACTTACATAGCCATATTTCATCATACATCAGAAGGGATTTTGCAGATCTGATCAAGAGCCTTAATGAGTTGATGATATTGAGTTGGGGGGGGAGGAGAGATTATTGTGGGTGGGCCTGCCTAGTCAGATGAGTCATCAAACCACAAAAATTAGATGTGGGGGTCAGAGAGCCTTCTGTTGACCTTGAAGAGTAAACAGTCAGGTGAACTGTCTATGATGGTGTCTATCTAGTCCCAGAGAGCAGTCCTTTGACCTCAATTGCCAAGAAAATGGGAATTTCAGTCTTATGGCAGTAAGGAAATGAATTTTTTCAATACAGAGGGAGCCTGTAGGTAGATATTTCTCTAAGTCTTCAGATAAGGATGTGATTAGCCTTTGATTTTAGCCTTGTGGCTTTCCTGAGCTGAAAACCCAGTTCAGTCTGTCCTGGACTCTTGACCCGTAAGTCAATGATCTAATAAATTTGTGTTGTTTTAAGTTGCAAGGCTGGTGGTAATTTGTTATATGCATCCAGCAGAAACAAGTGCCAAACCTAATCCAAAAGTGAATGTTATGGAGAAATTATACTTAGAAAAAAATCATGAAAATGTGATTTCTCTTACTGGTAGGGTAAACTTTTCATTCCCAGTACACTCTAATGAATGGGGGTACATATCCCAACAATATGAAAAGTGCCCTAAACATAGATTCCTGTCCAGAGAAGATGTGTTGCTTAGTAGTTTTCTCCTCTTCCCTTGATATCCAGTAGTACTGCATTCAGAATTTGATGATGGTTGATACAAAGCCAAAAAATGAAAATCAATGGGGATAATTTAGTTTTATTTCTCCAATGTGTATTCATTTCTACTAGACCCATATCTAATATACTATTACATTTGTTTCTTTGCTTTTGGCTTGGCTTTTTCTTAAAGGTGAACTGAATTTCCCAAGGGTCATACTCTGATATGGTCTTTAATAATTGAAGCTGTGTAGATTTTCCTTTTGCCAGCAGGAGCTCTTTTCTGCTGAAATTACATTCTGAATCAGGTTGCTAAGAAACCAGTTTTTACTCAAAACCCAAACCAAAGCTTTGTCCTACGGTTAGGTCAGAAGTTCCTGGAAAGAAGTGACTTCTTTTCTCTGACATCTTGGAAATGTCAACTTGTATGTATCATGGGACTGGCAGTGGTACTGAGAATAAAGCTCAAGGGCCATTCTTGCCTCCTCTGCCTTCCCCTCTCTGACAGCCCTACCCTGTCCAGACTCTTCTAGACTACCAGGTTACCCATATGCCTGGCTGTATGCTCACATTCTCAGTGATGATTCATCTGCATCCAGATGGTGTCTGGTGGTCATGATTGACTTTATAATCATTCTCTTAACAACTATTAATAATAGTTGCTCTAAAGGAATGTGAAAGTTATTACATAAAGTGTAGCAAGAGGATGCTGGTGACACTAAAAAACTGAACCCCAATCAAAGTCATTTTTTCCAACAGCAATGTCATTTCAGCTAGAGCTTCAGGGCAACAGGAATAAACAGTTTGGGGAGGCCAGACTTGAGATTTCTTATGATCTGGGAGGCTCTCACTATTGTCATAATATTGTCACCTCTGACTTTAGGCACTTCTCCTCAAAAGAAACAGACAGCGGAGCCGGGCGTGGTGGCGCACGCCTTTAATCCCAGCACTCGGGAGGCAGAGGTAGGAGGATGGCGGAGAGTTCAAGGCCACCCTGAGACTACATAGTTAATTCCAGGTCAGCCTGGGCCAGAGTGAGACCCTACCTCGAAAAAACCAAAAAAAAAAAAAAAAAAAAAAAAAAAAAAAAAAGAAACAGACAGCGTCAATATTCACCAGGGGCTCTGTCTACCAACATCAGGGAGGCCCCTGCAATGACACTGTGCATCCTGCCACAGCCCCCTTCATATTTGGAACTTCTCCCAGGTAGAAGTCAGCTTAGATGGACATGTCCTCTGTCAAATATAACTTCTTTTCACCAAACCATCACCTTGGCCCTTTATTGAGCTATTTTGCCATCCCAAATTTTCAAATATAAAACTAATTAGCATACTATTGTGTTTTTTTGGAACAAAATAAATGTAAGAACCTAAAGGAAGAAATGCACCCATTCTCGGGTCAGGAGGATTTGGTCTGCAGACTCTGGTTGGTGGTGAGCTGGAGCAGGTCTGGGGTGGTGGAGGGGGCATTTGCCACTTGAAGACCGATTAAAGACCACCATTTTGCTAACAGCAACCTCCATTTTTTTTTTTAAAGTTTCAGTAACTATTGTATTTGTTGAAAAGGTGTACCTTTTCATTTTTGGAGACAGAACCTCACTTTGTAGTTCAGGCCCAGAACTAACCATCACACTATGTAGCTCAGGCTGACCTAGAGCTTATGACAATCCTCTTGCCTCAGCCTCCCAAATGATGGGATACAAGCATGAGTAAACATGCTTGGTGAGTGCTCCTTTTGAAACCTGTGGCCAGTTACTCCCTTTTCCATTCATCTTCAGTTTTGTCTGGTGAGTGGGGGGTGGGACAGCCATTTTGGGCAGGCCTAATTTAATCAACTAACTCAGAAGCAGGAGTGGTAAGGTCTTTAGGACTTGAGTGAAGTGCAGTAGGGCTGTGGATTAGGAAAAGTGACCTGACTGCAGGGCTGTCAAATGTAATATGCATTTGCCAATCACCCAGGGGTCCCCTTCCAAATGAGACTGTGACTTAGTTGGTCTGGGTGGGGGCTGAGGTCCTGCCTTCCTGAAGTTCCCAGGTGATGTCATGCCAAGGGTTCACTGGCCACTCTGAATTGCAAGGAGGCTCAGGAATTCAGAGCTGTGGACATCAGTCTGTGCCTCTGAGCAGGCAGCAGGGATTTCAGCCTGCTCCAAACCTCTTAAATCATATTTTCCCAGAGTGGGGTCTGGCCATCGTGGTCTTAGTAAGTTCTCCTTGGGGGATATTCTGATATGTATAAATTGGAATTAGAAAATCTCTTACTCTCTGCATTTGCCAGTCATAACAGTTGCTTGTTGATTTTTTTCTAATCCTTTCAAACTGATGTTTGGTGTAGTCTTTGCATGCTCAATCTATCATCAAATACTTTCCCATATCTATAAATGGTGTTTTATTGGTTATGAAAATGAATTGATGATCAAGTATAGGTTTAACTTTACAAGTATTCTAGAGAAAGCCTAATTGGGTGTTAACTGTGTGTAGCATGCACTGGGGTGAGGGTTGTGAGGAGGCACAAAAAGGTAGGAGTCCATTATTAAACACCTCTAGGGACTTGAGAGATGGCTCAGCAGGTAAGCGTGCTTGCTGTACACTCATGAGGGCTTGAGATGGCCTGAGTTCAATACCCAACACACAAGTAAAAAGCTGTGTGTGGGGGGCTGGAGAGATGGCTTAGTAGTTAAACGCTGGCCTATGAAGCCTAAGGACCCTGGTTCGAGGCTCGATTCTCCAGGACCCATGTAAGCCAGATGCACAAGGGGGTGCATGCATCTGGAGTTTGTTTGCAGTGGCTGGAGGCCCTGGCACACCCATTCTCTCTCTCTCTCTACCTGCCTATTTCTGTGTCTCTCTTTCTCTCTTAAATAAATAAAATAATAAAATATTTTTTTTTAAAAAAAAGCTGTGTGTGGCCATGAACACTTGTATTTCCAGTCCTGTGGGGGGGGGGATAGAAAATGGGGCTTTCTGGTCAGCCAGTCTGTCTGAAAAAATGGTAGTTCCAGGTAAGTAAGAGACTCTGACTCAAGGAAACAACATAGGAAGAGCAATAGAGGAACACATTGGTTGTTCTTCTCTGGTGCATACCTACACACACATACACACACACCCACACACCCCAAACACCTTTATGCCAGGGAGTGCAAATCTGTAATTCTGGTACTTGGTAGACTGAGGCAGAGGAAATGAGTTCAATGCCACCCTGGGCTTAATAGCAAGATCAAGGCCAGCTTGAGATGCATATCTAGGCTCTGTCTTAAAAGAGTCAACACAAACAAAGCCCAACTAACCCACCAACCAACCAACCTCTCTACCAACCCTTGACGGTTGTCTACCAGTTGTCTCTAATTGTCAACTTGACAGGATTTAGAATCTCCATGGAAAGAAATCTCTGGTCATGTTTGTAAGAGAATTTCTAGATTAGGTGGTAAGATCCACCCTAACTGTGGGAGGCACCATCGTATGGGTGGGGTTCCTGGCCTGTAGGAAAGAGAAAGCTAGCTGAGCCATCATCCATCTGGTCTTTCTCTCTGCTCATATGACGATGTAATGCTGGCTTCCTGATCCTGCCATATCTTCCCCACCATGTGAACTTTCCCTTAAAATCTTAAATGCTCAAAATAAACCCTTTCCTTCTTTAAGCTGCTTCTGGTTGGGCATTTTTGATCCCAGCCAACAAGAAAGTAACTGATACACAACCAAAGAAGCAACCTCCAGCGAACACCTCTACTAGGCAACAGGGGCTTATTAAAAGGCAAGTTGCTGGGCTGTATTTCCATAGTTTCTAACTCACTCGGTCTGAGTTGGGAACTGAGAATTTGGATCTTTCATAATTTTCCAAGGGCTACTGGTAGGAATGGTCCACTCCGGGCCACTGTTTAACTATCTTTACTTCAACTTGTAGCACCCACAGGCTAATGGTCCTACTAATACACACTTTGAGGCTTGGAGAAGAGGATCTGTGAAGGTGGGCTTCTGGGCTCAAACAAGTTCTCTATGGCTCCATGGAGGTGGAGCTTCCACAGAGGTACTCATCTAGACGGACTCCTTTAAGAATATCCAAAATAGTTTCACTTTCAATACATCATGTTGGGATGTGGTTCTCCCTTTTCATAGGTAGGGTTTCTGAATGAGCTGCAGCAGCACAAATGTGTGGGTTTGTTTTGTAGTCCTGGTTCTTACTCTGCATGAAATATTAGACCTATATCTTTCCTCAGAGCAATTCAGTATTTAGTTGGGGAGACATGGGTTCTGGGTGAGAATCAGATGACTGGATGTACAGATGGGTAGAGAATCACTGTTCTGACTGTTGGATCCAGTACTGAAGCAGAGCATGAGGAGGTGGGTCTCCCTTAGTCTTCTCTAGAAACTGACCTTTAATGACAACTTTCTACAGGGAATAGAGATGGGATTGGAGGCTGATAGTATATTAAAAAAAAAAGAGAACATCCCTTGGTGGCCTTAATGCTATCTGTTTATTGCTTTAAAAGTAGCTACATCTTTGGCTTTTATGTGAGAGCAGAATAGAATAGCATGTTAAAAACAAGTAACATCTAAGGGCTATTTACATTTTAAGGAGAATTTGTAATTCTCTGCCCCAGGTACTTCTAAGTGCTGTGTGAAGAGGGTTACAAACAGATTGTTTCAGAGTGCTTGAGCTGTGGTATATAACAATAAACAAAACCCAGGGACCCATTAAAGATTCAGCCATTCCAAATATAGATTTGTTGTGTGAAGCTCTAATGTTTAATATGGAATATATATTTCATATCTGTATCTGGAAATAGTGTAGAAATAACTTTCCCTATAATTAATCAAGGAGTTAAAAGACGTCCTTTAAGAATTGCCACTTTCTTTTCTGTTCTTTGTTAGGCTAGGACAATGAAAAGCATATAGGCTAAGGAGATGGAGCTTGGTTGATGTCGGTAACTCTGTTATCACTAGGGGGTGATGCCCTTCAGATAATAAACCCATTTAATTCCAGATTCGATGCCTTCACCCTGAGGGCAAGTGACAATTAGCTTGGTGGTGATGGGGGCCTTGCTGCCCGATGGGTTTCCCTCAAAGAAGACTGTGATGTTGTTGATCTTCTTGGGCCTCACGGAATCTGCAGCTCGGATGATAAAGGCTGGGTTCTCCACAATGAAAGAGAAGTTCACTGGATGCAGAAAGACATTCTTGAAGGGGATGATTATGGTGTACCCGGCTCGGATCAGGAAGGGGCCTTGGGGCTTGGGGGGCAGAGCAGTTCCAAAGAGGGGTATGATATATTCGCCACCTGTAAGTGACGTTAGACTCAGTATGCCCTTGGTCTCACCCAAGTGGCTAGGCTCAAAGAAGACTTCCACGCTGACTTCGGTGCCACCCTGGGCTCCTGGGGCTGCATTAATGATTCTTTCCGTGTGGAAGTCAGGACAGTCTGTCTGAAAAGAGAAAAAAATGACCTTGATTCTAACACTATCCTAAAGAGAATACTAAGAGGTCAAATCCACCCATAGTCCCTCCACTTCCAGACACCAAGCAACTTATGTTTGTGTAAGGCTGGACAGGCTATAATGCTGCATCCTATAAGCTATAGAGTGAGGTCCTTGCAGGGTAGATATTACTATCTCAACTTTGCTACCAAGAAACAGAGGCAAAATGATGTTAGTAAGACACACAGCTAGATGATGTTCATAGGAAGTCACCAGTGACCTTATCTGGTTCTTCTTTCTTTACATGCATATGGGAAATGGAACTTTCTGGCTCCTTGTGGATGTGACCAGTTTTGGATAATCAGTTGTGAGTAGAAGTAGAAGGTGTCATTTCTACCCTAGAGCATTTATTTGTCTATAGGTTCCATCAGGGTTTTTTTATTCCCCCATGCTGTGACTGGAACATTTAAGATGGGGGTTGCTCGTCAACTAGATTCCTGAGTGATTGTGATGAGCAGAGTCCTCTATAGCCCCTCACTGGATAGAAAGCAAAATTGTTCTCTGAAGAACCCTGAATCTCAGGGTTGCTGCCAATCATAATCAAGTCTCTCTTGATTGATACGCTATAGTAGTCATGTGACCTAGGCATCTTTATTATAGCCACAGTACTCCTGGAGACATGACCACCCTGTATGCAGACTCCTTTCCCTAGTTCCACTTGTTGCTAGATGCAGTCCTGGGAAGTTTTGTTCAATGGATATTAGGAGAAGCAATGTATATAACTTCCTTCATTTTCCTTATAGCTGTATGGAAATGTGGATGTCATGGTAGGTTATCTTGGTTCATGTTCTCTGCCGAGGACGTGGTACTGGGACAAAACGAGTCTAAGTGAAATATGTCATGGTGCTGCCATTCCAGATCAGATGGCTTTTGCCTACGTCATTATCTGTGGGAGAAATGTGTTCCTTTTTTGCTATTTTTTTTGTTTTTTTCAAGGTAGGATCTCACTCTAGCCCAGTGTTTTAGCTTTCATTGATTATTTTTATTCATGAACATATTGTAATTTGATTATAATCCCCTCCCAATACCTTGTTTTGTCTCTTTCTTACTTATCCCCCTTCACTGAACTCCTTTAATTTTTTAAATTATTTATTTATTTAATTATTTATTTATTTACAATCAGAGAGATAGAAGAGAGACAGAATGGGTGCACCAGGGTCTCCAGCCACTGCAAATGGACTGCAGATGCATATGCCACTTTGTGAATCTGGCTGTTATGTGGGTACTGGGGAACTGAACCTGGGTTATTAGGCTTTGCAAGCAGGTGCCTTAACTGCTGAGCAATTTCTCCAGCTCTGAATTACTTCTTTACAGCTAGATGCTCTTCTATTTTTTTAAAATTTATTTATTTATTTGAGAGAAAGAGGGAGGGGGGAGAGAATGGGTGCACCAGGGCCTCCAGCCACTACAAACGAACTCCAGATGCATGCACCCCTTGTGCATCTGGCTTACGTGGGTCCTGGAGAATCAAACTGGGATCCTTTGCCTTTGCAGGCAAATGCCTTAACTGGTAAGCCATCTCTTCAGCCCCTCTCTTCTATTTTTTTTTTTTTGGAGAGACTGAGAGAGAGAGAGAGAGAGAGAGGAGGGAGAGGGAGAGAATGGGTGCACCAGGGCCTCCAGCCACTACAAACGAACTCCAGATGCATGCACCCCTTGTGCATCTGGCTTACGTGGGTCCTGGAGAATCAAACTGGGATCCTTTGCCTTTGCAGGCAAATGCCTTAACTGGTAAGCCATCTCTTCTGCCCCTCTCTTCTATTTTTTTTTGGAGAGACTGAGAGAGAGAGAGAGAGAGAGAGAGAGAGAGAGAGAGAGAATGGGTGCACCAGCGGCCTCTCAGCTGCTGTGAACAAACTCCAGACGCGTGCGCTCCCTTGTGGGCAAGCATGGCATTGTGCCCTTGCGTCACTTTGCGTCTGGCTAAACGTAGGACCTGGAGAATCGAACAAGTGTTCTCAGGCTTACTTAACAGGCAGGCGCATTAACCACTAACCATCTCTCCAGCCCCCCTCTTCTATTTTGATGACATTTTTTTCTTGTCTTCTTCCATCATCCATGTTAAAATGTTGATGAATTCAATCTTGTGGAGGTTTTATGGAGGTAGTTATAGCTGTTATAATGCAATGGTTACTTCCTGTAGGGAACATAGTGTCCAAAAGTTCTCCTCCACATTTTCTGGCTCTTACAGTTCTTTCTGTCACCTCTTCTACTATATAGCTATATAGTCTATATACAGACTATATAGGTCTCACTATATAGCCCAGCTTAGTCTCAAATTAATGATCCTAACATTTCTATTTCTGAGTTATGAAAATGCACTACCATTTCAGGCCTCCCATTAATATCAAACCCATTAATATCAGACTTCTGACAAGGGAAGGGTCTGCTCACCTTGCAGTAGTATTCTGTCTTCTGCCGGGTATAATTGGTGAACTTTGCAAAGGTGCTTTGGTTGCTGCCAAGCACAGTCTGGAAGTGGACAGGTTTCTCAGGAGGTGCTGGCAAGGCCTTCAAATTGAGTTCATACTGGTAGTAACCCAAGTCACTGTTGTGCAAAGTTAGTTTTCCCAAGGTTTCTCCAGCTTTCAGGGGCTGGAATTCAAATGAGAATGTTCCCTGGAAGAGAAGGCAGAGGCCCTTGTCACACTGGAAATCTGACTCATCCCCTGCCACTGAGTGACCAGAGACCTCAGAGCAGTTGGTGGTAGAAATGACGCTTCAGATACAAATAGTTAAAGTGATCCTGAGCCTGGAAATCTCTGCCCAGGCTAGTCCACTCTCCCTCCCCTTAACTCTTTCTAGCTTTCTCTATTCCAGATAGTTCTACATCCTGAACTTTTTGGATCTAAGCAATAGGTGTTGGCACCTCTCTGGTGAACATATTATAGAGATGATGATGTCAACGGGAGGGTTGAAGGTCAGGCAGTCCCTTTGCACAGGATCAATCTTAGGACAGCTTCTTGGGTTCTGCTTTTACTTGAGGGAGACTGTAGCAGACAGCTTCAGGTTCGCTGAGATGAACTTCCAGACCAGGCACAGTTATGGAGGAAGGGATATTATTTATTGAAGCTTACAGATCCAAGGGAAGTTCCATAAAGGCAGGAAAAGCAGCCTGCTCTTCACAGGGCCAGAGAGAGAGCAAAAGCCAACCAGCCACCACAGCACACAGAGCAAAAACTAAAGCCAAAAGGTCACACAGCACACTTCAGGAACTCCTGCTAGGCACATTTGCATATCTTTACAATGGAATCTCAAACCATCACCACACCTTAAGACCGGGGCCCCCAGTGACCTTGCCTCTAGCAAGGTGATTGCAGATGCAAACTATAAGTAATAAACCACTGAATATATTGGGGGACATATATTCAAACTACCACAGAGACATTCTCCTTTTCTTACCCATTATAAAACAAAACAAGAATCAAAGAGTATTGCTCATAATGGCGTGATAGTTAATCTTGTCAACTCGATGCATTTAGAATCACAATGGAAGCAAATCTCTGAGCATGGTATTAGAGTTTCTAGATGAGGTTGATTGATATGGGAAGGCATACCCTAACTGTGTGTGGAACCACTCCATTGGCTGTAGTTCTGCACTGAATAAAAACAAGCTGAGCACCACCATTCATTGCTCTGCTTCCGCTCTGCTTCCTGATTGCAGATGCAATGTGAGCAGCTGCCTTGAGCTTCTGCTGCCATGCCTTCCCCACCAGGGTAGATTGCATTCTAAACTGTAAGCCAAAATAAGCCTTTCATTCCTTAAGCTGGTTCTTGTTAAGTATTTAGTCATAGCAACAACAAAAGAAAGTAAAAATTTGCAAATTGAAAATGAGTCAAAATGTACTTTCAGGGCCTGCGAAGCCGAAGGACCCAGGTTCCATTCCCCAGTACCCACATACACCAGATGGACAAGATGGCACATGTGTCTGGAGTTCATTTGCAGTGGCTAGAAGCTCTGATGTGCCCATTCTCTCCCTCCCTTTTTCTATCTCTGTCTCTCTCTCTTTCCCTCTCTCAAATGAATGAATGAATGAATAAATAAATAAATACAATATTTAAAAATGTACTTTTGGGGCCGGAAAAGATGGCTTAGTGGTTAAGGCCTTTGCTTGCAAAGCCAAAGGACCCCGGTTCAATTCCCCAGGACCCATGTAACCCAGATGCACAAGGAGGCACATGCATCTGGAGTTCATTTGTAGTGACTAGAGGCCCTGGTGTGCCCATTCTCTCTCTCACACACTCTCTCTACCTTTCTCTGTCTCTCAAACAAATAAATAAATAAAATATATTTTAAAAATGTACTTTCGATAGGAGATTGAATGGTTAAATGACTTGGGGTTTTCTCAGTTCAATGGAATATTATGTAGCCACAAAAAGAATGAGGTGAAACTGTAAGTGGTAAAATAAAGGTTTTGGTAATATTGTAAATGGAAGAAAAGAGGTCTTTTGCTGGGTGTGGTGGAGCATGCCTTTAATCCCAGCACTAGGGAGGCAGAGGTAGGAGGATCACTATGAGTTCAAGGCCAGTCTGGGACTACACAGTGAGTGTGTTCCAAGTCAGCCTGAAAAACAAACAAGCAAAAACAAAACACAAAAATAAAAATAAAAGAAAGAGGACATACATACATGTCATTTGTATTGTGGAGAATATTTATACCAATGTATAGAAATGCAATTGAAAGGGTTGGAGGGATGGCTTAGCTGTTAAGGCGTTTGCCTGCAAAGCCAAAGGACCCAGGTTCAATTCCCCAGGACCCACGTTAGCCAGATGCACAAGGGGGTACACACGTCTGGAGTTCATTTGCAGTGGTTGGAGGCCTTGGTGCCCATTCTTTCTCTCTTTCTCTCTCCCTCTCTCTCTGTCAACCAAATAAATAAATAAAAATAAAAAAGAAATGAGATTGCAAGAATATACACCAAATTGTTACTAGCTAGTACTATGTTGTGCAGAAATGGATGCAGGAATTTTTACTTTATATTGCATATATTTCTGTATAGTTTAAATTTTGTTTTACCATGAGTGGGTATTTAAGAAAATACTTATTTAAAAATATAGAAATATGAATAAAAGAACATATCACTAAAGTTGTAGGTGTTTAAGAAAAAGAACATAACATAAAATTTAAGTGACTTTTCAATAAAAATTGAGATGAATGATCAACTGCAAAAACAAATGTAATTTTAAGAAAAGACTCAAGAAGATTTATAAAACCTACACAGACCATCAGAGAAATTTAACTAGTAGTCATAGGCTGGGGATGCAGCTCAGTGGTACAGCACTTATCATGTCCAAGGTCCTGAATTCTCTCTCTCTCTCTCTCACACACACCCAACAGTCCAAGCTTCTCTGTTGGGCCGGATGGTGCAAGCCTATCATCCTAGTTACTTGGGAGGTTAAGAGAGGAAGATCATTAAGTTCAAGGCCTGCCTGGGCTACATAGTGAGTTCAGGCCAGCCTTAGTAATTTAGTGTCTTTTTAAAAAAAGGCTGACTCAGGGAAATGAAAATTTAAACTACTTTGAGATTTCATCTCACCTCAGGCCGGTAATCATCAAGCAAACTAGTGACAACAAATGCTGACAAGGTTATGGGGAAGAGGGGAATTGAACTGCCATATGACACAGTTATACCACTCCTTAACATATGCCCAAAGGAGTTTATATCCTGCTACAGAGACATTTGCTCATCCATGATCATTGCTGCTCTATTCACAGTAGATAGGAAATGGAATCGACCTAGATGTCGTATCAACTGATTACTGGATAATAAAAAAATATTAGCCTATGGAGGACAGTAGAGGCCACCTGAATGCTCAAAACCAACAGACTGAACTGGGCTTGGTGGCACATGCCTGTGATCCAAGCATTCCAGAGGCTAAGGCATTGAGGATCACTGAGTTTGAGGCCATCCTAGGCTAGATAGTGAGATCTAGTTTGAAACAGAAAAAAGAAACCAAAACCAAAGGAAAACCATCCCAGTGCAAAACAATAATAGTAGCATCAACCAAATGACTGAAGCCCTCTCCTAAGACAAAGTCATACCTGGGGAGAAACCTTTGTGATCACAACAAAGTTGCTAAAGGCAAAGTGAAAGTAAAATACTACTAAAAATAGACTAAAGATCAGAGAAAACATGGAGCTTCTGGAGGTGAAGAAGAGGTCGTGGGACCATCCATGGGACTGAGGTTGGAAGAAGTTTTGTGGAAATCTGAACAGTGAGAGTTTGGAATGAGAAGCTGATAAAAAGAATAAAAAAGAAAGATCATTTTCCTATTGGTTCATAATTCCAGGCTATGTCCTCTGAGTCACTCTTAAGAGTTTTCTGGTGCATCCATCCAGAAGTCGACTCTGCATAATCAAGTTTAGGTATCAAGTATCTGAACATGTGTGCACTTATGCATCTTGCTTTGATTTTCAACACACATGTCTATGCAACTCTGCATGCATGTGTGGTCTGGGGAATTGAACCTGGGATTTCATGTATGAGGGAGGGACAAATGTTCTGCCACTGAGCTACACCTCTAGCTCTATGCTACTTTTATAGATAGCAAAAAGTTTTAAAAGCTTGAACAAGGCAAATCAACAATAAAAGTATACAAAAAGCAATAAGAAAAATCCATTTTACTTGTCAATACCAAAGTTAAACGATGTCTCTAATTCCCCTGAAGACTTTGGTAACAGAAGAAAGGAACATGAGAGTGATCATCTCATCTTTCTCCCTAATTACTACCAAGGCTGACTCCTGCTCAAAAGGTGCAGAATACAGACCCCAAAGAAGCCGCTGTTATAGTCAAGGGTCCCCTGCCAGTCAGGGCCATACCTCAGAGTTGGCAGGCACAGCAAACTGGGAAGGCAGGCTGATGTCAGTCATCTTGCACTCTGTGGAGAAGGTCACTGAGTAGGGCAAGGGGTTCTCCAGTTTGATGGAGGCAGATGTGCTCTGGCGAACTGGGCTTGTCATCTCGATGGTTTTTATGATACCTGCAGGGATAACCTTGAAACTCATCGTGTAGTACAAAAACTCAGTGGTCACTTCATTCCGGAATGTCACCTGCATTCACAGGGGTAGTAGAAGGAAGCAGAGCAGAGGGGGCATTAGCCAAGGGTCATCCATTTGTGCTCAGGGACTCTTGCTCTCTGTATGTCTTGCTGTGTATAGAAGGTATGGACACCAAGGTGACATGGCCAGCCTGACTAATCCCCTTCTCTTTAGGCAATGCAGTTTGGCTCCTCCCAGGTAAGAGAGGATTCAAGAATTTCTTTTTGCTTTAGAAAAGGTTGGACAAATTGTATTTGAAAATGTCAGAATAAATGACACCTAAGACTCTGTATTCTAACTAAAAAAACTAAATTAAGTTAAAAAGAAGAGGCTGGAGAGGTTCAGTCCAGTGCCAGCACTTTCCCAGTGGTTGGTTCCATAGAACAAGCTAGATTTCAAGAGGTTCGGATTATAGTGGGCTCTACTCCCACTACAGTTGCTGCCAGAGTAGTTCACCATAGTGACAATAAGAACAGCAGCATATATACTTACTTAGTGAATGTTTACTGTGTACCAGGCTATATAATTTACCCAATTTGTAGATAAACTGGCACTTAGCCAAGTTCAGTATCTTGTCTAAGGTCACATGTAAAGAAGTGTCATAACCAGGATTTGAATCCAGCATAAAGTGACTTCAGAGCTCATACTTATGATAATGCTAAACTGCCCCTCACCCTGCAACTGATTTGTTGATATGCTGCTAACCTGCCCAAAATTTTTTCTCTATAGAATAAGGTTGACTTTGTGAGCTTGTTGATCATTCACAGAGATACTTTTTATTTATTTATTTTTAGAGAGAGAGAGCGAAAGAGAGAGAGAGAAAATTGATGTGCTAGGGCCTCAGCCACTGAAATCGAACTCCAGACACCTGCGCCATGTAGTGGGCATGTGCGACCTTGTGCTTGCCTCACCTTTGTGCATCTGGCTTACATGCGATCAGAAAAGAGATCGAACATGGGTCCTTGGGCTTCTCAGGCAAGCACCTTAACCACCAAGCCCTCTCTCCAGCCTCACATACCTACATTTTACATTTTTGTTTTATTTTTTGAGACAGGGACTATGTATTTCATGCTGGTCTCAAACTTCCTATGTAGCAGAGGCTGACCTCTAACTCCTGATCCTCCTATCTTAACCTTCCAAGTGCCGGGATTATAGTTATGCACCATCATCACACCTGGCTCTCACATGGCTACTTTTAATACAGTGGATTATCTTCTTTTTGTTATGTGGTAATAATTATTTATATAGCCTGGCTTTTATTTTTATTTATTTGTTTTGTTTTTTTATTTTAGAGAGAGAGGGAGGGAGAAACAGAGAATTGGTATGCCAGGGCCTCAGCCATTGCAATTGAACTCCAGACATTTGTACCACCTAGTGGATGTGTGTGATCTTGTGCTTGCCTCACCTTTGTGTGTCTGGCTTATGTGGGATCTGGAGAGTTGAACATGGGTCCTTAGGCTTCACAGGCAAGAGATTTAACTGCTAAACCATCTCTCCAGCCCTATATATATTTTCTCTTATAAACCTTGCCTGCTTTTTCACTTTAAAAATCTTTCCTTTGTTGATTTCATCCCTCGTTATAGCTTTAAATTCTACCTATAAATGAATAATGCTCATCAGCCCTGATCTCTACCATGAGCTATGATCCATACATGCTTCTTGTTTTAATGTGTGTGTGTGTGTGTGTGTGTGAGTACACATATGCACATGTGTGTGCAATGTGCGGAGGATAGAGGACAACATTGGGGGTCGTTCCTCAGGAACAAATTTTCTTTTGTTTTTTGAGGTGGGGTCTCACTGTAGCCCAGGCTGACTTGGAATTCACTATGTAGTCTCAAGTTGGCCTTGAACTCACGGAAGTTCTCCTACCTCTGCCTCCCAAGTGCTGGGATTAAAGGCGTGCACCACCATGCCCAGCTAGGAACACCTATTTTTGAGACAGGGTTTCTCATTGGCCTGGAGCTCACCAATGATGGTGGACTGGCTGGCCAGTGAGCTCCAGGGATCTTCTGCCTCTGCCTCCCAGGACTTGGACTTTAAGTACACATACCACTGTGTCTAGCATTTATTTATTCTGGATATTGAGCTCTGGTCCGCATGCTTCTTTTCTTCAAAGCACTTATCTCATTTTAGAATCATGCATTCATAGTGCAGTTATTTGAATAATGTCCAACTCCCTCCACTAGACTGTGTACTGTATGAGAATAGAGATGCATCTACTCTGGCCATTGCAGTGTTACCAGCATACAGTACAGAATATGACATCTGTGCTCAATAGACATACCTGTTGAATAGCTCATGTGGGCAAGACTCCATGGTGTCTTGAGACAGTGACTAGGGAAGAATATCTGTATCTGCACTGCCTAATACCAGAATAGCCCACCTTGTGGTCAGATCGCCAGGGTTTGGGGGTGACATGGAGATACCTTTGCAGTGTACAGTCCCTCCTTGTAGGAAAAGAAGTTTAGCTTGTAGTCCTTCTTGGAGCCAGCCAGTACATCAATGTAATCAAGGCCCTTCAGAGTGACACTTAGGTCTGGTTTCTCTGGCTTTAGTATTTCCACAATGACCCGGAATCTGGAATAGTAGAAGAGCACACAAGGAGAAGGGAGACACCAAGACAACAAGGAGGAAGGAAAGGGACTGTGTCAATATTTTTTTTTTCAATCTTTTTTTCTTTTTTGGTTTTTCGAGGTAGGGTCTCACTCTAGCTCAGGCTGACCTGGAATTCACTATGTAGTCTCAGGGTGGCCTCGAACTCACGGCGATCTTCCTACCTTTGCCTCCCAAGTGCTGGGATTAAAGGCGTGTGCCACTACGCACAGCTTCAATCTTGATTGAATGAAAAAACATGTGAGTCCATGGTTCTAGTCTTTATTCTGTCACTAACAATGACAGAAACTGCCATCTACTAGCCAGTTATGTGTCAGGAACTCAGTAGTGCTCTGCATGTGTTCTAGGCATTGAACCTTCATAATGTCTCCAGGAGGTCTGTATTAGCACTGTGTTTGCTGAAGAGGGAACAAGAGGCTCCAGCTTAGGTAACATGAAAAGATATTGGCAAGACTGAGATTCAAACTACTGAACTTTGCCCACTATGCTATGCAGGTGGCCTTTAGGAAATTACATCTCTTCTTCATGTCTCTGGTTCTGCTCTGTGGACAAAGGGGACAAAGCTGGTAGTTCCTCTAGTTCCTGCATTCCATTCTATGCCTTCCTACTGCAAGCATAAAATCCAAGGGACTTGTCTTTTTGGCTAGGGGCTTAGGTAACACGGTCCTCAGTAATGACAAAGATGATTATCATAATGGTAACAGCTATTACTTACTGGATATTTATTTTGTGCTAGGCAGTGTTCTAGGAGGTTTATAAGAAACAGAAATCAATAGGAAGATATGGAGGCTTAGTGTTCAGAAAATGTCTGGCCACACAGGGGCCATGTCTCTGACTGCCTGAGCCTGACAGCTATCTCTGTAGTCCTTCAGCAGGGGAAGAACCCAGCTGGATGGTGGAAATTGTCTATGTCTCCCAACTCCAACTGCTTTCTCATTCCCTCACCTCTGGGGCTTGTTCAGCCAGTTGCTGATTGGCAGGAGCTCAGTGTACAGTGTCTTACATGGCACCTCACGGTAGATATTAGCAACAGCTTTGGGGAATTCAGCAATCCCGTGCAGAGCATATAGCCAGCCAGTCCCATCCGGAAGGGGGAAGAAGAGAGTGCCCTGAGGGAAAGAAGAAATGGATCAGAACAATACAGATGATGCTTTATTAGGTACATATCTGGGCTAGTGGGGTTGCAGGATTAACAGAGGCTCTGCAAATCAGCCCAACTTTTGGAAAGTAGCTTGGTAATATGTCCCAGGGATTACAAAATATTCATATGGCTGAGTATGGTGCCCCACACCTGAAATCCCAGTACTCAGAAAGTGGAGACAGGAAGATCATGAATTCAAGGCCAGCCTGGGCTACAAAGTAAGACCTTGTCTCAAAAAAGGGTCATATGCATCTGAACCCAGTAACTTACTGTGGTGGTTTGATTCAGGTGTCCCCTATAAACTTAGGTGTTCTGAATGCTAGGTTCCCAGCTGATGGCAATTGGAAATTAAAGCCTCCTGGAGGCAGTGTATTGTTGGGGGCGGGCTTATGGATATTAAAGCCAGCTCCCCCTTGCTAGTTTTTGGCACCATCTCCTGTTCCTTTTGTCCACCTGATGTTGGCCAGGGGGTGCTGTCCACCCTTTGCTCATGCCATTGTTTTCCCTGCCATTATGGAGCTTCCCTCTTGAGCCTGTAAGCCAAAATAAACCTCTTTTATTTTTTTCCCACAAGCTGCTCTTGGCTGTGTGATTTCTACCAGCAATGTGAACCTGACTGCAACAGTAATTTTGGTACCAAGGAGTGGTGTCATTTGCTGCTAGACACCTGACTGTGTGGCTTTGGCCTTTTGGAGCTGATTTTCAAGAGGAATGCGGAAGGATTTGAAACCTTGGCCTAAGAGACACCTTGCAGTGATGTAAGTACAGCTTGATGGATTCTTCTGGTCAGAATTACAAAACCTGAATGCAGTAAGAACTGCATTCTTGGACTGTGAGGTTTGGCTTGTGAGGATGAAAATGAGCTTTGTCTGGACTGGGCTAGAAATAGTGTGTGTGAGAGGCTTGCTGTTATGGTCGTGTCCTGAGAAGCTGTGCAAAGTTGCATTGCATAGAAATAGACTGGTGTGAGAAGAGGGATGTGGCACAGAAAAATGCAATCTTTGGTCCTAAACTACTGCCCGTTGCAGACATTGAGACTGGGCCAGCTGACCTGTACTGGGGCAGGAGGAAGAATGTAGACTCTCTTGAAGGGACCTGATGTTCATGGAGTGTCCTATTCTTCAAAGTCTGCTTTATTACCCCCCTGGATTAACAAATTGGCACCCCACCTGGTATTATGTACTATAAGAAATTCAGGAAAGAGAGGGTCATTGAGTTTGCAATGCAGTCTTGTGTTTTGGAAATGGCCATGGGCAGTGTGAAGCAGGTTTTCTGGATACCTGCATGGAAACTCGATGGAGCTATGAGGATGGCTTTCAGTGGAGACCCAGTGGAGATGCTGGGACCATGAGATGGCTGCCAAGGAGAGCTTCTGGCCCTGGATGAAGTTTTCCAGGACTGTGAGAAACCTAGCTGGAGGGGTGGTATTGGAACTTCAGAGACTTATTGCTGGTTAGAATTATCAGACTTGGAGATTTGTCACTGGTTAGAGTTGTTGGACTTGGATCTACAAAGTTTGATGTTTGCCCTGTTGTTTTACATTTTGTATTGGTTGAACATTTCTTTGCTATGCCCAATGCCATCTTTTGCAGTGTGAGTGTTTATTCTGTGCCATTATGGTTTTTTTGGGGGATTTTTTGGTATTATGGCTCACTTAAAAGATCTTGGACTATGGGGATATATGAACATCATTGGAATTGATAAAAACTGTGGGGACTTTTAAAGTTGGATGAATGTATTACATTTTACATGATGAATGGTTATAAGTTTATGGGGGCCAGGGGTGGAATGTGGTGGTTTGATTCAGATGTCTCCCATAAACTTAGGTGTTCTGAATGCTAGGTTCCCAGTTGAAGGCAATTGGAAATTAAAGCCTCCTGGAGGCATTGTATTGTTGGGGGTGGGCCTATGGGTGTTAAAGCCAGCTCCCCTTTGCTAGTTTTTGGCACATTCTCCTGTTCCTGTTGTCCACCTGATGTTGGCCAGAGGGTGATGTTCACCCATTGCTCATGCCATTGTTATCCCTGCCATCATGGAGCTCCCCCCTTGAGACTGTAAGTCAAAATAAACCTCTTTTTTTTCCTACAAGCTGCTCTTGGTTGGGTGATTTCTACCAGCAATATGAACCTGACTGAAATACTTAATGAATAAAAGTCTTTGAAAGGGTAAGGCTTTAGAGCACCACTTATGAGAATGTGGAGGTAGATATTCAATAACAGGTGGGTATTTATGGAATGCTTACTCAATGAAAAATTAGACATTAAAAGGTTATCTCAAAAACTAAATATTATATTATATATATGTATGGATATTGTCAATAAAAAGTTAAAATAGGGCTGAAGAGATGGCTTAGCAGTTAAGGAACTTGTCTGCAAAGCCTAAGGACCCATGTTCAACTCTCCAGGTCCTACATAAGCCAGAAGCACAAGGCGATGCAAGTGTGCAAGGTGGCACATGCATCTGGAGTTTTTATCACAATGGCTGGAGGCCCTGACACATCAATTCTCTCTCTCTCTCATAAAAGTTAATATATATATTTATGTATATATACACTAATAAAAATAAGGTGAAGCCAGGTGTGGTGGTGCACATCTTTAATCCCAGCACTCAGGAGGCTGAGATAGGAGGATCACCATGAGTTCAAGTCCAACCTGAGACTACATAGTGAATTCGAGGTCAGCCTGGGCTAGAGTGAGACCCTACCTCAGCCCCCCCCAACCCCCTCCCCAAATAAAATAAAATGAGCAAAAAACCTACACAACTAAACAGAAAGCTATTAATAACATATATAATGCAAAGTGAAGACCAACTGAAAATGAAGCTGGGCATGCTATGAGGACAGTTACAGCTGTATCTGAATAAGGACTGCTAGTGAAGATAGGAGAAAATTTCATTTGCTTATAAGGGAAGATTATGACTGTTTTTCTGACTATTACACTTATCATGATGCTAGTTATACAACTTAGCTAAATATTAGTTGTTTGGAACTTGGTCTAGGACTTAATTTCAGACCTGAACCTTTGGATTCTAACAGAAATGGGTAAAGGAGAAGGCAAAGGCTGGCCATCACCACAGCACCTACCGCTCCATGAGGGTCTGAGTACTGCCCTCTTGTGTGAACATTCTCTAACGTTGAGCTCCCAAACTGTCTCGCAACTTCTCTCCACACAGCTCCTCTTTTCCAGCGGAGACGCCTCTGCTTACCTGGTGCTTGCGGTTCTCCACGTTCATAGAACGAGGCTTGTAGGTGATTTCGTAAGGCTTGTTTTGTTGATGGGCCTCCAGAGTGATGAACTCGGGCCCTTCCCAGTGCTCACCCTCAAAGATGGGGTGTAGATTCCAGGTCTGGTTGGTGCGGTTTGACAACAGGATGGTCTGTGTGTGCCTGGAGCGCACCTGGCAGGTGAAGTTCACCACCTGGAAAAAGCAGGCAACTCACCTTCCATGCCACTTTCCCTGGTCTGTTTCAGCGACCAGAGGAACAAAGGGCATGTGAAGGAAGATCAGTTTTACCAATGCTACTCATTTTGAGTTCTGATTGATAATTTTCCTTTTCTTTTGTTCACTAAAGAAATATTTATTAAGTACCTTCTATGTGGCAGGCACTAACTATTCTTTTTTTGTTTTTAATTAGCTTTTTGGGTTAGCATACAACATATTGAGTTTCATCATGACATCTTTATACTTATGTCATCATTATAATTTTTTTTTTGGTGTTTCAAGGTAGGGTCTCACTCTGGTCCAGGCTGACCTGGAATTAACATGTAGTCTCAGGGTGGCCTCAAACTCTCGGTGATCCTCCTACCTCTGCCTCCCGAGTGCTGGGATTAAAGGTGTGAGCCACCACGCCCGGCTTATGTCATTATTTTTGTTCTCAGTCTTTCTCCTCTCCAGTGCCCTTCTCCATACCCCCTCCATGCCTCCAGCTGGTTCCCTTTCTTCCCCCAGCTAGTCCCTGCTTCTCTTTCTTAAAAATTTATATTTTAATTTAATTTAATTTATTTATTTGAGGGGGGGGGAGAATGGACACACCAGGTCCTCCAGCCACTGCAAACGAACTCCAGATGCATGTGCCCCCTTGTGCATTTGGCTTACGTGGGTCCTGGGGAATCGATCCTGGATCCTTTAGCTTTTCAGGTAAGGACTAAGCCATCTCTCCAGCCCCTTGCTTCTCTTTCTTATTACATGTATTGCCCTTTCTATTTCTGGCCTCTTACAATCTCTTCCTTCTCTCGTTATCTCCTTTCTAGTTTTGTAACCTGTACACATACATATAAATGCACATAGACATATATCATTTTAAGAGTTTCATGCTCAAACAAATGAGCTAGCCATGCTACTAATACATGTAATTTTAAATCTAGTTTCTGATATGAAAGAAAACATGTAATATTTGTTTTTCTGAGTCTGGATTATCTCACTTAACACGACTTTTTTTTTTTTTTTTTTTTTTTTTTTTTTTTTGAGGTAGGGCCTCATTCTGGTCCAGGCTGACCTGGAATTAACTATGTAGTCTCAGGGTGGCCTCGAAATCATGGTGATCCTCTTACCTCTGCTTCCCTAGTGCTGGTATTAAAGGCGCGAGCCATCACACCCGGCATTTTTTTCTCTCATTTTTTCAAGGTAGGATCTCATTGTAGCCCAGGTTGATCTGGACTTCACTATGTAGTCTCAGGCTGGCCTTGAACTCACAGTGATCCTCCTACCTCAGCTCCCCCTTTCACTGAGTGCTTAAGGTGTGTGCCACCATGCAGAATCTAACATGACTTCTAATTGCATCCATTTTCCTGAAAATGTCATGAATTAAATTCTCTTTATGGATACATAAAATTTCATTGAGTATATGAACACTGTTTTATTTTCTGAGACAGTGTCTTGGGAATCCCAGGTTGGATTTGATTTTGTTATGTAACAGAGGCTGGCTTCAAACTCCTGATCCTTCTGCTGGGATTAGAAGTGCGCATCACTATATCCAGTTTATGTGGTGCTAGGGATTGAGCCTAGAGCTTCATGCATGCTAGCATGCATTCTATCAACTAAGCCACACCCCCAACTTCATCATGTTTTCTTTCTCCATTCATCTGTCAGTGGACACTGAGGATGGTTCCATCTTCCCAGCTATTGTGAATAGAACAGCAGTAAACATGAATGGAGGTACTGTCCTCCCTGTCCTCCAAGGGCTTACATACTAGTGGGAGAGACAGGCAACAGTAAATGGGACATGGACTGTGGATGGCAGAAATAAAGTGAGTCAATGATGTAGAGGATTCCAGATGGGGGCGGGCATAACCTTTTAAATAGGGTTGTCAGGGAAGACTTCATAATCTCAGGAAAACCTATTTGATTAAAGGTGAAGTCAGAAAACATTGCCAAGGCCCTGAATTTTGACAACTGACAAGGAGGCCCTTTTGGCAAGAATGCTATGAAGAGGAGGAGACAAAGATACAGGGCCCAGGAGTGGCAGGGCCTGAGGAGTCATGGCAGAGATTTTGCTTTTGCCTTCTGAAACAAGAAGATTGTGGGGGAATTTTGAGTAGAGGAATGATGTCAGTTGGTATGTTGTAATGTCATTCTAGATGTTTACAGGTGATGAAGGAAGAAAGACCAGTTAGAAACACTCCCCACCGACCAGATGGCTTAGGTGGTACTGGTGGCAGCAGGGGTGATAGGAAGTGGGTATATTCCAGTTGTCCTCTGAAGAGCCCATAGGATTTTCTGATGTACTAAATCTGGGGTAGAAATGCAATAAGATACAAAGATGAGGGTGATCTGGGTGGCTCAGTGGATAAAGTGCTTGTCATGTAAGCATAAATACCTGAGTTCATATCCCCAGAACCCAAAGAAAGCTGGACACTTAAGCATGAGTATCTGTAATCCCAGATGGGAAGTGGAGACAAGAATCTCCTGTAAGCTTCTGGGCCGGCTGGCCTGGAGAACACAGTGGTAAACAACAATGAGAATGGAGATCCTGCCTCAAACAAGGTGGAAGGTGGAGGACTGACACCTGAAGTTGTTCTCTAACCTCCACACGTGCATGTGGTATGTGTGCACCTTCCACACATATGAATCCACACATACACCCCCACCTGCAAAAAGATTTAAGAATGGCATTTAAGTTTTAGTCTGAGCTACTAGACAGGAAGGAGATATTGCTTCCTGAGGTTAGGCTGGCTATAGGAAGAGCACTTTTGAGAGATCAGCAAGCCAGTGCTGTATGTCCAGGGTATGTTTGAGAGTCCCATTAGTCAAGCAGCTAGGTTTCCAGGAACAAGGCTAGGAGAGGGCTTACCCATATTTTTTTAAATCTTATGGGAGGAGAAAGGTGTTAAACTTTGGCTCATAGGGCTTAGAATTTGATCTAGAAGAGATGTCAATGTAGGCTTTCTTGAGAATGTAATTCTTACCTTGAGTTGAGAGTTGAAGAAATAACAGAAATTAAGTAATGAAGAGGGGGAAAGGATATTCCAGCAGTGAGAATAGTATGTGCAAAGTCCCTGTGGTAGGCAGGAAATGGACTGAAATTTTGATGTGGGTGAATGTTTGATCTGTTCACTGAGGACTAAACTCTCTCCCCTACCTTTTTTTTGGAGAGAGACACAGAGAGAGACAGAGAGAGAGGGAGAGGAAGACAGATAGAGATGGGCGTACCAGCAGCCTCTCAGCCACTGCGAATGAAATCCAGATGCGTGCGCCCCCTTGTGGTCAATTGTGGGACCTGGAGATTGGAACCAGTGTTCTTAGGCTTAGGAGGCAGGCGCCTTAACTGCTAAGCCATCTCTCCAGCCCTCCCCCCTTTTTTGAGGTAGGATTTTACTCTAGCCCAGGCTGGCTTTGAACTCACAGAAACCCTCCTACCTCTGACTCCTGAGTGCTGGGATTATAAGGCATGTGCTACTGTGCCTGACATGAGGGCTGAATTCTTTTTTTTTTTTTTTTTTTTTTTTTTTGGTTTTCTGAGGCAGGGTCTCACTCTAGCTCAGGCTGACCTGGAATTCACTATGCAGTCTCAGTGTGGCCTTGAACTCTCAGTGATCCTCCTACCTCTGCCTCCTAAGTGCTGGGGTTAAAGGCATGTGCCACCATGCCCGGCCTTTTTTTCTTTTTTGAGCTGAATTCTTTAATTTTTTTTTTTTTTTTTTAGAGAGAGAGAGAGAGAGAGAGAGAAAATTGGCATGCCAGGGCCTCAGCTATTGCAATTGAATTCCAGATGCTTGCACCACCTAGTGGGCATGTGCAGCCTTGTGCTTACCTCACCTTTGTGCATCTGGCTTATGTGGGATCTGGAGAGTCAAATGTTGGTCCTTAAGCTTTGCAGGCAAGGACCTTAACTGCTAAGCCATCTCTCCAGCCTATGAGCACTGAATTCTATTGCTGGCCTCACTCCTGCCCCTGACCAACACTTGCTTACCTCTTTTATTGCAGGTGGTCCCACACAAACTCCCGACAGGGTGAGGTGCAGAGGGTTTCCTCCTTGGATGAAGCACAGCATGTTTTTGTAGAGACTTTCCTTTCCCACCTCAGTGGGGTGGTAGGTCACTTCAAAAGAAACCTCCATGCCAGGTGTGATGTAGCCTTCTTCTGGACTGATGGAGAAATGAGGCTTGAATTTCTTGGCATCCCATTTAAACCTTTTCCAAGACCAAAGAAGACAGACAAAACTTAATATTCTGACGGTGTTCCCAATGCTGTAAGTAAGAAAATTTGGCTAGGCTTTTGTGAGTATAGGTGTTGCAGTCAACTTCACATTGCTGGGATGAACTTCCAAACCGGACACAAGTTATGGGAGGAATGGAATTTATTTGAAGCTTAAAGATCCAGGGGAAGTTCCATAATGATGGAAGAAGTTGGCCCCCTTTCACATGCCATCATGCACACAGAGAGATAAAAGTAGCCATCACCAGAACAAGCAAGCACACTCCAGAAATCCCAAGTTGAGCTCAAGCCCTTTGTATATCTTTTGCTGGAAATTCCAGATCCATCCCCAAACACCTTAGGACTGGACCTAGGATCCACCTACAGTGACACCAAGTTACAAGCTTGAATAAAACTCTTGAATGTATTGGGGCAAATCCATTCAAACAATGGGTCTCTCTTTGATTGCTCCCTAGGAACTAAGAGAGGGACCTTTTGGACAAAGCAGTTAGAAAGCATCGGTAGAGATCATGTCCTGGGTAAGGGAATTCCACTCCCACTCAGAGCTAAGCCAGGGGTGGGAAGTGGCTCATGAACTATCTCAGTACTTATCAAGGAACATATGTCCAAACATGCACATATGTGCTCCCAAGATGGCAGCTAGCAAGTGGCTGAGCTAGGATGGGAACTCTCCAAGACTTGATCTTGGCTATTCCCATCACTGCCTCTCTGTTCAGATCCAGAATGTAGGACAATCAATCCCTTATGAGAGAAATGCATCTGTTCTTGGTGGCACTGAGATATCAAGGCCCCATGGGGTCATTCCTGTGACTGCATACTTGATCTGAGCAGGAGATAGAGGACAGATAGTGTAGGTCAGTCCCTTAGCACAGGGATGCCGCATCACATCCCTCTTGATGGCATCACACTGAGTGTGTGATGAGTGTCCGTGGGGTGTGTGGTGACAGCCTGGCTGCCTTATCAGTATTCATGAGCAGAACAGGGAAGATCCTGAGAAGAAGGGATGTGTACATGTAGCTGTGTTCCAGACCTGGTTTCCATCCCCCTACTTTCTAGCTGTAGGATTCTGGGCAAGTCATCTAAAATTTTTGAGCCTCACTTCATCTGTGAAATGGGGATGCTATGGTACTTACCCTAGGGGATGATTTAATAGGAGATTATGTATAATGCTCAGTCTGGCACCTGCACATAATAATCTTTTGCTACATGCATCATTTTGGGACGTTACTCAATCTCCTTAAATCTCAGTTTCTTCATATGTAAGATGGATCAGGAGTAGTATTGATCTTCTGGGGATGTTGTTGGGATTATTGAGGATAAACCACGTGAAGGGCATAGGACAGGACTGAGCCACTGTTCTCTACAACATTAATCTTAGGAATCATGGTAGTAGCTGTCACTCTGGTCAGGCCACTGCTGTCACGTTTTGAGGCAAGGGAGAGGACAGAAATAAGAAGTTGTTGCACTTGAAAAACAAACATCTAGAAATTCAGGGACAGAGATGTTTCTTTTAGCTCAGGATGGGAGGCGCTGCTGCCCTACCTTGCACCCATGTCGCCTGTGTTCACCATGAGGATGCGGCGTGTGGCCTGTGTCTGATATACAACGGGTCCAAAGGAAAGATGCTCCTGGTCCAGGGAGATCTCCAGGGCCTGGCAGCAGCCACTGATGAGGAAGAGGGGGCGCAGGAGCCCCATCCATTCCATGAACACTTCCTCAGAGAAAGGAGGGACACGTTTCTTTGGGGCAAAGGTGATGTCCAGCTTACAGACTTCTTTAGGCCTCAAAGTGATGTTTTGGAAGGGCTCTAAGGTAATGACCTGGGCAAAAAGACACTCGACTCAGCAGCTGAAGGAGGGAGGCTTTTGAGGCCTTGATTCCGGGAGGTCTTGCTTCTGGGGTTGTCTCTGCCCACGGGCCAAATCTCACATGTTACCAGCCTGGTCATCTTTGGTAAGTCACTTAAATCCTCCTTGGTTTGCTCTATCATGAAGGGTCATGTGTATAGTGACATATGTGTGACAAAAAGTGTCTAATAAATACTCATTTCCTTTCCTGCCCAATTTCCAACTTGTCTTATAGCATTTAATTTTTCCTTCCTCCTCTTTGGTCAAGTAAATAATGTCAGGAAACAGGAAACATTCAGGGCTCTGGTGTTTCTCAAGAAGTGCTCCCTGACTGGAGATCATCACGTTAAGCAAAGTGAGCCAGACTTAGAGATGAATGTCACATGTTTCTTTCATATACAGAATCTAGATGACACGATAATAGAAGGAAGACTAAGGGGGGAGGAAGACACTTAAGGTTAGAAGGGGGAATAAGACAGGACAACTGGGGAAAGAAATATAAAATATTACATGTTTTCTCTCACATGTAGAGCCTAGGTTTAACACATATATATGCATACTTATGTGACAAGAATGTGGAAATGAGACTATTTGAGAGAGAGAAGGATGGGAACCAGCACAGGGGAAGAAGGAAGAGGAGGGCAGTGGGGGTGAATAAGAGCAAGGTATAAAGGTCATATATGTATAAAATAACATAAAGAAACCCATTATTTTATATGCTAGCTAAAAACATTAATAACCAGGAAGTCCTCCCTGGAATTGTTACCAGATTCTAGGGTTACCAGTCGACTGAATCAGTGTCATGAATTCTAAAGTTTGAGAGCTACTGCACAAATTCATATTTGGCTTTTTCATTGCCCTTGGCCATGGTAAAAAGCAAACTCAAATTAACCTAAAGGAAGCCAACTCCTTAAGTTCTCTGGTCCAGAGCATGGAGCAATCATCACAAATGAACTGTGGTTGCAAGGAGAGAGGTGAGGGGTAGGGGAGCTATAACAGAAAAGCAGTTCCAGAGATTTCCCACCAATGACAGACAATACTAGGAACTAGTCTGAAGGTAATGGCCCAGCACAGGTCATGCCGGCAACTTTGGTTTGGCAGATATGACCAGCTGGGGTTATATGAGAGAAAACATGTGATATTCATGCTTGCCTACCATGTGCAAGGCCCATTCCTGCAAACATCTAACCAACCAACCAAAAAGAACTGATATGCTCAAACTATTAGTAGCCCTAATCAATTGGGGCTGTGGAGTTTAATTTAGGTTAATAAGTAAATGAGAGCAATTAGTTTGCATCCCTTGTCTGGATGGCACAATGGGCAAATGTGGAGTTGTGGGATAAAATGCCTGACTGGCCTCTCAGAGCCTATTTTCCCATGTTCTTCAATCCCTATCTGGCCCACTGTACTCCTTCCATATTGACTCACATCCATTTCCCAGAAGCCTTGACCCTTAGGAGTATATATTTGCCCTGAAGAGATAGCTGTCTGTTCATCCTGTAAAATACAGTAGCCCCTTTGACTCTGAGAAGTCCCATTCCCGATGCACACCCTGCTTCTGAGGTTTCCATGTTGTCCTGGGTGTTTATGTGACTGTGGCCCAAAGGCTGTGGACTCCAGCAGAACAAGGCCTGTGTTGTAGTCACCTTTATAGTTCCCTTAAGCAGACAGTCATGGATACACCTAAAGGGTTAGTTAAATGGATCTTAGAGTGTTGCTTATAATGCAAAAAATCAGAAATACCTGGAATGAGAAGTAAAGAATTAGTCAATTGGTGTGATGGAGATGTAAATGAATGAATGACATGGAAAATGAAATGAAAATGTAAAATGATAATAGCAAAAGTACTCTCTAATGCTTTGAGGAAAGCTGATTTGGAGAAACACACAAAGCTTTTAGAATGATCTGGAACATTCTAGATGATCAAGATGTGCAAGCTGTTAGTATTGCTAACAAGTCATCCCCTGGGAGCTTCTAACCTCCCTGCACTAACCTTGGGTTCTTGGAGTTCTGGAATGGAGAACAAGACTGACTGGTTAAAGGTGAGCTGGGCGAGGCTGTTGTTCATGACGGAAACTGTTTTCCTTACAATTTGTCCAGGCAGGACAGCTCCTAACTTCACGATCCTATTGGCCGGGTCTAGAACTACGACCTATACCACAAGAAAGAGACCAGGAAGAAGGGCTCATTAATTTAAAGAAAAAATAAAAGTGATGCTTGTGTCCTGGTGAGGTAAGGGTGGCCACCACTCTTTCAGTGGCCAAACTTCTCTCTCTCTCTCTTTTTTTTTTTTTTTGAGGTAGGGTCTCATTGTAGACGAGACTGACTGGGAACTCACTCTGTGGTCCCATGCTGGCTTCTAATTCACAGCAATCTTCCTGATGAGTGCTGAGATTAAAGGCATGTACCACTAAGACCAGCCTCCAAACTTCTTTTTTAAAAAACTATTTTAATGACAATTTAAATTCATGTACATAATATATTTGAGCACAATCCCCTCATTACCTTCTTTGTCTCCCTCCCCATCTTCTTCCTCTGAATTCTTCTTCCCATCTAGTTCCTCTTTTATTCTGATGTCTTTTTTTTTTTTTTTTTTTTTGGCTTTCCTCCAACAGCCCTGATAGAACGCTGATGGGCCCAATATTGTACAGGTCTTGTGCAAAGAATGACAACTGCTGTGAGGTCATGAATGCAATGGCCACTTCATGTTCAGAAGACAGTGGTACCAAAGCACTTCTCTCCCTATACTCTGGTTCTTACAGTCTTTCTGTTCCCTTCTTGTGCAATGTTCCCTGCGTCTTGGAGGGCATGATAGAGATGTCTCATTTAGCACTGAGCTCTCAATATAGTGATCCAACTTCTTCAGATTGTATGAGCATTCATTTACTTACCATCTCCTACCAGTCATAAAATTATGGTTGTTATAATAGTTGAAACCTATAGAAGACATGGCAATGCTCTGCTGTAACCCATTTCCATCAACACATTTAATAAATGTATTGATTTATTGCTTTCTTTTGTTCTGTGAGTACAAAAACTCATGTAACTTCTACCATAGTATAATATGTCATTCAGGGTAACATGAAATTATGTTCTTAGGCTGTGGTCACACATATTTGGCTTAGAATAAACTATCTCTTATCCTTTTGGAGCAAGACATATCACATACAAATGTCCTAATGCTCAAAAAGGGCAATGGCTTGAGGGGAAGGCTGAAGAGAACATACCCCTTCATTTGCCCTTGAACTACCCCATGAATTATTGAGAATCTTGTATTTTTGAAAATCTGCCCAAACCTTCTATCACAATACAAATACAGCCACCAGACAGACACCTTATGTGGTTATCATAAACCAGGAAGAAAGGGAAGGACGGTATGGACAGCAGGACAAGACAATTCCTGTCTGTCATTATGACCTGGGCAGAAGGAATCCCTGACCAAATGTTATCCTGGGACCCATGGTTGGCTGGAGATGTTATTCAATGAGGGTGTTAAGGAAATATGTTTCATAGTTAAAACCTACGTCTAAGCACATTGCCTATAAATGTTGTCTATTAAACCTAAAAAGAAAACATGCCTTGATATGGGAGAAAGAATATATATTTGGGATGTTGCATCTGATTATCTCAAACTTCTCCAGGAAGAGGAAGAAAGTTTGTCTAGTGCCATGGTTGAATTCTTTGACACAGTGAATTTGGTAGTAAGAGCTGTGATCCACTTGAGCCTGGTTTGACAATTCTCCCCTTTGTGGGACTAGGAATAGTGCTAGTTGGTCTCCAATGGAGCAATCCCAAGGGGCAGGAATGTGTGGGGACTCAGGTGGGCAAGGGAGGCTGGGAAGCAGAAGAGAGATCTCCCTCATCATCTCTCACCTTCATTTCGGTTCCTTTCCCTTTGATCTCCACCACTTGTTGAGAGAGCCCATTGATTTCAAAGGGGATGAGCTCTCGGTAGCTGATAGCTTCTCGAGGGTAAAAGGTGATTGGGATGTCTATTGTCTTCCCTGGCTTTATCACATCCACATTGAAGTTCACCTCGAGGTGGGTGGTGTTGGTGTACAAACAATCTATGCTGAAGAAGATCAAGGAAAAGGAGTGTAAGTGTGGAGAAGGCCAATATAGGGACTGATAGGTTGCTCTGTGTCTCTGGGCTGAGTGCAGATAAGTTTCCTACACTGCTGCTGTGGAGTCATTACAGAGCTGTAAGGATCCTCAGCAATGACCAGCCCATGCTCTCCAAGGTGCAATCTTTACTCAGCTCTGGCCACATCCCCAGATCCAGAAAGAACCAGGTTGAAAACCCACAGGCTCAGTCAGGATCTTTTGCCTGACACACCTTCCACTCTATTGATTCTAGCTTTGTTGATAATGCCCCTCATAGTTTTGTGTCTCCTCATAAGAGGGAAGTGCTTCCAGAAGAAATTGGGTGGCAAAATATGTGCTCAAAAATAAGACAGACAGGAGTTTTGATCCAGGCTCAACCACTGACTAGTCCTTGGGGGTCTCTGTTTCCTTACCTGTGAAATGAGGGTAGTAAGCTATTTTACAGAGTTGTTCTGAGGATTAAATGAGATAAAGTGACTAAAGTAGTTACTAAACAGGGCACAGAGGAAGAGTCTATAAAGGTGAGTTATCATTATTATGACTAATTGGCCAACTAGAACAGATTTTGAAACATGTCTACCTAACTCTCACTGTGGGCAGGAAGGGACCTAGTCTTTTTAGTAGAACCTCTCTTCATCTTCCTGTCTGGCACTTAAAAAAGAAGTCTAGATAAATCAATGCATAAAGCTTACAACACTGAAGTAGTCCAAAATCGCATCAATTGTTCAAGAAAGACTAGGATTTTTGTGTGTGTAGTATGTATAGCATGGGGTATGTTTCTCACATGTGCCCATGTGTGTACAGAACCATGTGCCCCATGTACAAGTGTAGAGGCCATAGGAGAAAGCTGAGTGTCTTTCCTCCACTGCTCATCTGTGTATTTTCTTGAGATAGTTTCTCCATTTTTTGTAAGACCCAAAGATTTTCCGCTCTCTGCTCCCCCACCCCACCCAGGCCCGGGCTGACAAATGTGCATGGCCATACCCAACTGTTTATGTAGGTACTGGGGAATCAAACTCATGTAGTCTCAGGTCTCTGCAGGACCTCATGCTTGTGTGGGAGGTACTTACCTGCTGAATCATCTCTTCTGCCCCAAGATTAATTTTTAGCTAATATTTATTTTTTATTTTTAATTATTTTTTAAATTTTTATTTATTTAATTTATTTTTTAGCAACAGACAGAGAAAAAGGGGTGGGGAGAAAGAAAGAAAATGGGGCACACCAGGGCCTCCAGCCACTGCAAATGAACTCCAGATGCATGCGCCACCTTGTGCATCAGGCTTATGTGGGTACTGGGGAATCGAGCCTCAAACTGGGGTCCTTAGGCTTCACAGGCAAGTGCTTAACCACTAAACCATCGCTTCAGCCCATTTAAAAATTATTTTTAATGTGAGAGAGAAAGAGAGCAAAAGAGCAAGAGAGAGAGAGAGAGAGAGAGAGAGAGAGAATTGGCACACCAGGGCCTCTAGCCACTGCAATTGAACTCTAGATGATGTGACCTTGTGTGCATGCATCACCTTGTGTACATGTGTCACCTTGTGCGTCTGGCTGACTTGAGTTCTGGGGAGTCTAACGTGGGTCCTTAGGCTTTGCAGGCAAGTGCCTTAACCACTAAGCCATCTCTCTAGCCCTAATATTTTATATATTTAATATAGCTAATATTTTAACTCATATTTAAAATTACAAGAAAGTCTTGTAATTTAATATTTGGAATAATAATTACAACAGCAATAGTGGTTCACAATAATTGAACATCTGCTATGTTCCAAGGACTGTTCTAAGTACTGTTTTTTAATTAATTAATTAATTAATTAGATATAGAAAGAAAGAGGCACATAGATGGATAGAATGAGAATGGGCATGCCAGGGTCTCTAGCCACTGCAGATGAACTCCAGATGCATGTACCACCTTGTGCATCTGGCTTATCTGGGTACTGGGAAATGAACCTGGGTGCTTAGGCTTTGCAGGCAAGTGCCTTAACTGCTAAGCCATCTTTCTAGCTCCTAAGTACTGTTCTTAAGTGAAATAATTCAACTCACCCAATAGTGCTATGTGGTAGGGACCATCATAATAACTCATTTCAGGAAAGGAGACAGAGGCACAGAGAGTTTAAAAAACTCTGTCCAGTGAAATAAAAACAACCTAGGCTATGCATGGTGGCACATACCTGTAATTCTAGCATTTGGGAGGTTGAGGCAGGAGGATCATGAGTTTAAGGTCATCTTTGGTTACATAATGAGTCCTTGACTCAAAACCAACAAACCAACCAACCAACCAACCCCTAAATAATAACAAAATGAAACAAAAGCAAAGCAAAACATCAAAAAAACAAAATAACCAAAAAAATTTGCCTGAGGTGATAGCTAAGAAAGAGCATTGATATTTCAACTTAATTTGTGACATCTAAGATGATTATTAGAGTTAAAATTAACTAAAGTAAAATAAAACTAAATTAAAATTCAGTTCCTTTGTTATGTTATCCACTTTTAGCTACAGGACACCATGTTGGACAGTGCCGATAACAATGCTTTACCATTGTAGAAAGTTCTCTATAGGATTGGTAAAGATATGTATGAATGAACACAGGTCTCTACCTAATGAGAGTCTATCTCATAGGCCTGGATGAGGTATATAGACCTAGACCGAAACATTCCACAGATATGATGCAGAGACACTTTTTTTTTTTTTTGAGGTAGGGTCTTGCTCGAGCCCAGGCTGACCTGGAATTCACTATGTAGTCTCAGAGTGGCCTCAAACTCACAGTGATCCTCCTACCTCTGCCTTCTGAGTGCTGGGATTAAAGGCGTGTGCCACCAAGCCCTGCAGAGAAATTCACTTTTAACTATCCAATTCTATTGCACGAGGAAAATAAATGGAAGCTATACAACATTCAAATGGGATTTGGCACAACTCTCTTGCCCCCTCAAGAAGAGGATTTTTTTTAAAGAGGGTTTTTAGCAGGTAGCTCATGGCTGCCCAAGTATTCATATTGGCAGTGGGGATGGGGACCTAGGATTCATGCCACCTGTGCTTGGTTCTTTTCTATAATTTCTGTCCAGACAGAACCTCACCTATGGAGTTTGTAGGATCCCAAAGTTGTTGCAGAATCACCTAGATGCTCTGTAAGGCCTGCTTACCTCATAGATGTTTCTTCCTTGTTGGTAATGACCAGGGTTTGCTTATATGGGGGCATCCCGGCTTGGTAAAGAAAGCAGGTCCCAAAGTTGTAGCTGGTGAAGGAGAAATGGATGGCTGGGCTCACAGCACAGCCTATGATGCTGCATATGAACATTGGTCCATGGCTGATCTGTGAGGAGAGAAGGGTGGGAGACTGTGATTACAAGTGGGAAGATGGCAGTTGTGTCCTCAGGGAGAGGAGGAAGGCGGTTGGTGCTTTATAAAGGACAGATTCCAGGGCTCCATCTCCAGAGGTAAACCTCCAGGAGGTTAATCTGTTTCTTTCCAACAAGCTGTTTCACCAGGTTCACTGGCTCTTGCTTTGTTCCTGTAGCAGTAGTTCTGTTTGAGGGTCAAGGGGTGGAAGACATTGCTAGATATCCATACAATGCAGGATTCTGCTAGTCAGTGGGCCCAGGTGAAAGGCTTGTTTTCCCATCCTGCCTTGTAGCTCAGAGTAGCCATTGGATGTAGTTCTAGGCACTAGACTGTAAACAGAGAAGAGGAGGGACACCTATCTTGTCCAAATAGGGAAGGTCTTTTTGGGAATGTTCTTTGTCTTTGTGCTTATCCTCTTTTCATCCAGATAACAGGAATGGGGATAAAAGTGGACATACCATAAAACAGGCACATAGATCAGTGGAGGAGCTCCAAACTCTCGCTCAGTGGCCAGTGACTTACCTGGTTCTGCTATGGACTGGATATTTGTCCTCAAAACAAACAAACAAACAACAAAAAAACAAAAAACAAAACAAAACAAAAAAACCCCTCATGTTGAAATTCAATCGCCATTGTGATAGAAATGGAAGACAAGATATTCAAGATGTGTTTAGTTATGAGGGTCTCTCTCTCTTTCTCATGAAGGCCTCAGAAAGATCCCAAAACCTTGATGTGAGACTTCTCAGCTTCTACAACTGTAAGCTATTAACTTTTTGTTCATTAAAAATCACCCAATCTTTGGCATTGAAGACTAAGGAAGATTCCAATAGTTTTATCCCCATTTCCAATAAACTATCTTTTTGGTTTTTCAGATGTAGAGTCTCACTCTAGCCCAGGCTAGAACTCACTCTGTAGTCCCAGGCTGGCCTTGAACTCATGTTGATCCTCCTACTTCTGCCTCCTGAGTGCTGGGATTAAAAGCGTGTGCCACCATGCCTGGACCAGTCTACCATCTTATTCGTGAGGATTTGAATAACAATGTATTCAGATAGACATTCCCATTTCCTTTTGTTATTGATTTGCAATTTTTTTTTCTTTTTTGATTTTTCCGAGGAGGGTCTCACTTGAGCTCAGGCTGACCTGGAATTCACTGTGTAGTCTCAGGGTAGCCTTGAACTCACAGCGATCCTCCTACCCCTGCCTCCCAAGTGCTGGGATTAAAGGTGTGCACCACCACGCCCGGCTTGATTTGCAATTTTATTGCACTTTTACTATGTGCATATTTGTTCAGGTTTGTTTTATAGTATTTCTGAAAGTCTTTTATCTTTTGCAAACCTTTTGTGTAGCTTTATTTATTGTTGAAAATAGTACTGAACACCTCAGCATCATTGTTGAATTGTCTTTTTGTCACTTCTATTTGGCCAGTTTGGCTTCATGTCTTTTAGGAGTTTGTTGTTACACGAATATGTTTATAATAGTTGTGAGTTCTTGATGGAGTGACCCTTTCACCATTATCAAATGTCTTTATCTTTGTTAGTAATTTTTGCCTCAGAGTCTATTTTGTCTAATATTAGCATACAGTTCATAATTTGCTTTCACAAAATCTAAATGTTAGCTAGAGGTAAGAATTGAAGGCACCTCCACAGAATCACAGTCCTGAGATGCACATGCGTCCTGCATGCATGGTGGTCTTGAATATACTGGAGCTTTTCAACGCCCCTGTCATGCATGCTTCAATTCTCACTGCACTTTAGACAGCTGAAATGTTACACAATCATCACTGATTGTTTTAGACAAATGCCCCATAAGAAAAAACTGTTTAGAATAACCAAGATCTGAGTCAGGTGAAATCAAAATAAATTTCCATTGAATTTCTAGACTGGGTGAAATAGATATACACAACCCAGCTTTGGGGGAGTTCCAAACCCATTCTGCCTCCCCTAGTGGCAGAACTGATTACATGTCTGTACTTCCAGTGCACAGCTGTTGGTTCAAGATTCCTATGGAGGTGAGGGAAGGGGTAGGAATAGAACAGATTCAAATATCACAAAGTTCACTGTTCTATTGATATACAGTCCTTCTTCTTGAATCAGTGCTCCTAGGACTGTTGCAAGCTTATGCCCAATTTCCAGAATTTTGAAAAAGTTGGTTTTACCAATGTTTTTCCTGACATTGAAGAAAAGCTGCTTTTCAGATATCCTTATCTACCATTCTTGCTAACATCATCATGCTGGTTTTTTCATTTAATGATGTATCTTAGGAAATGTAGTACATAAGCTTTCCTTGTCCCATTCAAGATCCCTCTGGTAATTTTTTAAAAATTTGACAGACAGACACACAGACAGACAGAGAGAGAGAGAGAGAGAGAGAGAGAGAGAGAGAGAGAGAGAGAAAGAAAGAGAGAGAAAGAGAGAGACAGAGAGAGGAAGAGGCAGAGAGAGAATGGGTGCACCAGGGCTTCTCAGCCACTGTTTAAGAACTCCTGACGTGTGTGCCCCTTGTGTATGTGTGACATTGCATGCTTGTGTCTGGCTAAAAGTGGGACCTGGGGAATTGAATGAGAATTCTTAGGCTTTGCAGACAGGTACCTTAACCGCTAAGCCATCTCTCCAGCCCCCTCTGGTACTTTTTTATTTTAGAGAGAATGAGAGCATGCATGTACACATGAGAGAGAGAGAGAGACAGACAGACAGACAGACAGACAGACAGTTGTTGGCATGCCAGGGCTTCAGCCACTGCAACTGAACTCCAGACACTTGTGCCACTTAATAGGCATATACAACTTTGCACTTGTCTCATCTTTGTGCAGCTGGCTTACGTGGGATCTGGAGAGTTGAACATGGATCCTTAGGCTTCGTAGTCAAGTGCCTTAACCACTAAGCCATCTCTCCAGCCCCCCTTTGGTATTTTAATCTCTGAATGTATTCCAGTATGTGGATGGTCAGTTATTTTCAATGGATACTGATGCTAGAGATTTGGGGTGGGTTGTTTCCAAAACCATCACCTTGCAGGAGCTTCTGGACATAGAAGAATCAACCAGTCAGAGCAACAACATGCTATAAATTCTTTCAGTGTTTGGACAACATTAAATGGTCTCACCTTGATTCTGAGTTCCAGGTTCTTCAAGACACACTTCTGATATGGTTGGAAAGACAGGGTGGCATGTTGAGTCTGCCCCACATCCACAGCATTGTTAGTAGGTGAAAATTCCAAGTACTGCAATAGGGATTTGGGCCCAGAAAGCTCTGCCTGTACACTGAAGTTGAACTTCCCAGTGTTGATAAAGCTGAATTCACACTGGACACATTCATTTAATTCTACCTGAGAGACAGAGAGTATACATCAATGAATAGAAACCTAAGTTGCCTTCTCTAGGAAAAATATCCTTTGAGAAATAAGGATGACAGATGGCACTGGTGACCTATGTATTATTTGCTGCATGGAGTCAGATATCCCCGTAAGAACTACCAATTGCTGAGTCCCTCACATGTTGGTTGTATGTTGACAACTGAATTCTTAGACTTCCTTGGTAGTCAAAAATCTTTCCTACTTGTTTAATACAAGCATTCTCATCCCTCCCCTCATGACCTCCATCCCTTGAAAAATCAAGTAAGAAAAGCATTCACATCACAATTATGTACATTCTGGGGATAATGCTGTTCTCACAGATTTCCATTCTTCTGGTTTTCAGGTATCTGAGATAGAAAGACTCAGTACATATTCACTTGTGTCACTTTCCCCAGCTATATGTGGAAACCAAGAAGAACAGCAAAATTCTTTCATATCTTACCTCATAGAAATTGATGATGTTGGTCTGGTTGGATGTCAAGAGAGTGATTAAGCCTGTCCTATCCTTACACTTGACCTCTGCATTCATGGTGTAGCCCTCAGCCTTGACATTTAGTATCAGAGGGTTGACTTTCTTTTTCACATTGCAGATCAAATTAAAGTTCACATCTCCTTCCTGCTTTGGTGTGAAGAAAATATCTATTGGGAACCTGTTGGGGAAGAAGACAGATTAGCTGACAAAGTCAACCAGTTAAAGCCTGATAAACATACGAGTAATGAATTAGTGGACACACTGTGAGGAAAAGACACCAAAATAGCATTCCAAATAAGGCAAACTTTTAAGATTTCCCAAACAAAGCTAGTCATTGCTCTGTGGATTCACACATACAGCAAGGGAAATACTAGAAGCACAAGAGAAAATACCGAGATTAAGGACCAAGGATTCTTAACAGTCCACAGTTCATCAATAAAATGAACTCCTGGGAGTAGGGTAGGACAGGGAACTGTTAATATATAAATCTTAGAGTTACAAGAGATTTATAAATGGGGTGTTCTGATGACTCTCCTGGACTGGCAGGCCTGGGCCCCTGCCATGCTAGAAGTATGTATCGAAAGCCTTCATTTTTCTTTACCTGGATAGTGGTGGGACCCAGCCCTCCATGGGACATACGACTAGGTTGTTGCTGAATCCTTCAGAAAAGCGGGAGTTGTCCTGGAAGGCAAAATTGAACCCCTGTTCCTCCTTGTTGATGATTTTCACACTCTCTCGGGCTTCTCTGCCTAGGGAGGAAACAGCATACCTCAGCAGAGCCTCCTTCCTGCGCAATGATACCTCAGCAGATATCACGCCTCAGGCAAGAGAAAACCTTTGCAGAAGTTACCCCAACTCCTTTTCCCTCCTTGTCCCAACTTCTCAGTCTTTGACTATCTCATTTCCTGCTCTCCCAGTCACCTTCCTCCTTTGGGAGATTTCACATCTTCCTTCTAGAATTTCCCTTCACTAGCTGACTCCACTCTTCTGGAAGGGTGGCTTTTCTGCCCTGACCGCAGCTTTTCTGAGCTTCTGGCCACACTATTTTCTTCCATTGCTCCTTCAGACCCAGGAGTTGGAATACATTCCTGAGCTGCCCAAATATCTGTACATCATTCCTGTGCTGAATTCTTTTGCATTAGAGCTTGGATATGCTGCGGTTTCCTGTCCAGGTTCTTGATTAATACTTCTCTCATTATTTTGTCTTCCCTTTGGCTAATGTTGAACATTTAATTTCCTACAGAAATTTAGAATCACTATATCCAATCCTTCCCTACCCATGCTTTTTTGGATTAGGGTAATCATATTTATCAAATATCTTTTTAGCATAACTATGCTACCAATATTTACATTAACATTATTTATTGCTAATTGGAGTTAAGATTTAGCTGTAAATTCTGTATTTTATCTGGCAACCCTAGCTATGATTCTAATTGGAATCTGATTGAATTTTCATTTAATTTTGGAAGAACTGATGAAATGTTTAGCTCTGGTTTGGAAACATCTTAATGTGATTTAATAATTGTGGTCCTATATGTCCTGGACATTTCTTACTGCATTTATCATTAGATGCTGTGTATTTGGTCAGTATAATTTTATTTTCTGCTTTTTATTGCTAAAGGGAAGAAACTTGAATGTCTGCATAATTTGCATTACTAAATTATATGGATTATGGCAGCTTATCTCTTGAACTTATTGAGGTTTCATGTGTATAACATCACCAACAACAGCAAATCAGATTGTTTTTATTTCCCCCATATATTTATGCCAGTTACATAATTTTCTGTGTCATACTGCCTATAATCTCTAAGACAATATTCCATTATAATGATGATGATAAGTACTGTTGCATAACTCCCCATTTTAACTGTTTCTACTTTTATTCATATGTATATGTAGATATGTGTATGTATGTATGTATGTATGTATGTATGTATGTATGTATATAGGCATGCACATGCCACTGCATGCATGAGACAGGGTCTCTCTTGCCTTTACTGCTGCTTGTAAGCTTCTGGATGCTCCGGCTCCCCTCCCATTGTCACAGGCACATTAGGATTACAAATGTGTGGGCCACTTTGTGCCACTTCATGTACAGCTTTATGTGGGCACTAGGAGGATCAAACTTCAGTTGGCATACTTGCAAGCATGAACCTTTAACTGCTGAGCCATCTCCCCATTCCCACCTCATTTTATTTATTTATTATTTGCAAACAGAGGGACAGGGAGAATGAGAATGGGCATATGGGCACACCAGGGCCTCTTACCACTGCAAATGAACTTCAGATGCATGTGCCACTTTGTGGCTTTATGTGGGCACAGGGGAATCAAACCCAGGCCATCAGACTTTTTGTGCATGCACCTTTAATCTCTCATCTCTCATTTCTCCAGCCTCACCTCCACATTAAAAATTTTCTTTTTCACCTCCACATTTTAAATGAAATAGTTGCAAGTGGTTTATCATAGGATAATATTTGCTTGTCTCTTGGTTTTTGTTAATATTCTTTTAACTGTCCCATAAATTTCCATTTTACTATTGGAGGCTTTTGGGGGAATGTTTGCTGAATTTGTTTTTTGTTTGCTGAATTTTATCAATGACTTTTTGGTATATTATCACGGTCACATGGATTATTTTCTTTAATCTACTGATGTCATGAATGTATTGAAACCTACATTATTACACTTCTGGATCAAACTCTTCATCATCATCTTCTTCTTATTATTATTATACTACACTGTTATTTGTTAAAAACCTTAACCAATGACACTACCAATTTATGTGTGCCAGCATAAGAAATGTTTGAAGATAATACACATTGAACACACAGCCAACTATGAACATTGCTTTTTTTGGTGGAAAGAGAAGAATGACAGGATGGATGAGGAGAGATTAAACTTTTGGGTTTTTTTTTTTTTTTTTTTTTTTTTTTTTAGTGTTTTGAGGTAGGGTCTCACTTTGGCTCAGGCTGACCTGGAATTCACTATGTAGTCTCAGGGTGACCTTGAAGTCTTGGCGATCCTCCTACCTCTGCCTCCCAAATGCTGGGATTAAAGGCGTGGGCCACCATGTCTGGCTTAAAGTTTTTCTTATACAACATCACCACACTGATTGACTTATTATAAAGAATATTATTTTATAAATTATAATCTAATGAATCATTTAAAAGTTCTCTGGCTTTAGTTGTATTTTTGCACAGAGACCCACATCCATGTGCAAGATGTATAGGGTTACAATGGATCTGAGACCACTTTATATCCTTTATGCCCTCAAGTCTGTTCAGATACCATCTTTTCACTGCTCACTGCATTCCTTACGCTTGGCTGCTATATTCTTCCCTAGGGCACTTATCAATAGCTGACACTCTGTAAATTTTACTTATTGAATTTTTGACATTCCATTTCCTACAATTAGAAGTAGGAACTTTGTGTTTTACCTTAGTGCATCCCATCACATCCCATAGAAGAGCACCTGGTCAGACTCAGGGCTCAAGAACAGTTTGTTTTCTTTCTTTCTTTCTTTTCTTTCTTTCTTTCTTTCTTTCTTTCTTTCTTTCTTTCTTTCTTTCTTTCTTTCTTTCCTTCTTTCCTTCTTCCCTTTCTTTCTTTCTTTCTTTCTTTCTTTCTTTCTTTCTTTCTTTCTTTCTTTCTTTCTTTCTTTCTTTCTTTCTTTCTTTCTTTCTTTCTTTCTTTCTTTCTTTCCTTTCTTTCTCCCTCTCTTTCTTTCTTTCTTTCTTTCTTTCTTTCTTTCTTTCTTTCTTTCTTTCTTTCTTTCTTTCTTTCTTTCTAGTACTGAGGATTGAATGTAGGGTTTTATGCATACTAGAAAGCACTCTATCACTAAGCTCCATCTCTGCTCATTGATATTTATTCTCAAACCCAATCAATGCTTGAAAGGAAGGCAGAGAACTCTGGCCACTGTTGTACAGATAAAGAATTTGGTGGTAGAGGAATAGGGATGAAACAGAGAGGGTTGACATAAAGCTCTGAAAATGAATAGAGGCAGTGCAGGACCTAAAGGAATCTGCCCAGAACACTCTATAATAAAGCTCATGAATTTCCTCAGTTATCAGTATGTGGCTTTTAAAGATGTTTGATGGAAATTAGATTGAGAGGAAAATATTCTGTGGCTCTCTGATAAGTGATAGAGGCCCTAGAATATATTTTTGGGTGATAGCAAGAGCAGTTCTCCATCCCTGTCTGTTCCTGAATTCTTGATGACCTTGCCCAGGTCATGCCAACTGTAAATATAAACCAACAGGGCAGCCTTACCAATGAGAAGAGAACTGAAGTTGAGGTGTGACTTGTCCAGAGAGATGAGAGGGTCAGTGGTTTTGCCCATCAATAGAAAGGGAACAGAGATATTGTGTTCCGGGATTAAGAAAGTCCAGAATGATTCCGTGATGTCAAGATGGGAAGGCGTGAACTGGAATGTAATCTAGGAAAACAATTTGAAACCAGGGGTGAGAGGAATATCTTGTTTGCTTGCTTCTTGTGCTACTGGAGACTTGTCATCACTAGGGTCATGAGATCTGGCATTCCCAGGCTATCCCTGCACAACTGACCTTCAGGAGAGTTAGTCTACCACACTTACAGCTTCTGTTAATTAAATGTCATAGTCTGTGTCATGTCTTTGGCCTGGCACAGTTGTCCTACAGTGGACTGGACTGGCATCGATCCCAAGGAAAAACAACCTGCATGTCTGTCTAACAGTCTAACACACAGCCCAACTCAACCTGATTAGTGGGACAACTAGATCTCTCTCTCTCTGAAGTTTATTTATTTATTTTTATTTTATTTTATTTTATTTTAATTTAATTTAATTTTATTTTATTTTTATTTTTTGGTTTTTTGAGGTAAGATTTCACTCTAGCTCAGGCTGACCTAGAATTCACTATGTAGTCTCAGGGTGGTCTTGAACTTTGAAGTTTAGAATTAGAAAACAAGTTGGAGATTAGGAAACTGGGACAAATGTGATTGTGAGCTGAGCCATTACATGGAAAATCATTTGTGAAATTACAAAGCAACAGAAATTAAAACAATTCACAGGGGAAAACTAGTTGGTAGAGAGAAAATGACATAGATGGCTAGAGAGGACCAGAAAAACCTTGAAAGAAAGTCGAATCTCAAAAGCTGTCACAGGTATTTTTTTTCACTGAGTTAACCTGAATGAGTCTCTTTGCCATTGATCAATTGGGATTGCGTGGAAGAATAATGGAATCTGACCAAAAGCAGACAGCTTAATATGCATGGCCCATGCCAATGGCAAGATGATGCAGGGCAGATGTTCTGAAGGTTGTCACCTCAATGACATCATTGTTACCCAAAGACAACCGCAATCTGGGATGATGGATTCTGGAATGTGCCTCTCCAGGAATTGGACAACATTTCTGGTACATTTTTGAGATGCGGGGGTGGGGCATGCCTGTGGTGCACCCCACTCCTGGATCTTATTATGCTCAACTAGATGTCCTGGGTGCTGACAATGTGCAGAGGTCAAGACCAATCTCTAGCTTGTGAGCTACATTCATTGGCACTTGCAAGAGACTGACTCCAAGAAGGCAGAGCACAGTCAATTCCTCTCACCTCCACATGCACAGCCATACATGCAGTATGCACATGCGCGCGCATGTGCGCGTGTGCGCACGTGCGCACACACACACACACACACACAGAGTTAATTAATAAAAAGAAAGGGAGACTCACATAGAAATGTAAAATGTTGGCTTTTCCAGGAAAAGTTTGGAAGAACAAGTCACCAAGGACCTATTTGTGTGGTGACCATCTGCCAGAGAAGATCGGGGGCCGGCATTCCCTATCACTGTCCCCTTGACTTGCTTGGTTAGTTTGGGTGATCTTGAAGGCATTTAGATTCATAATATTTGTTTCATGTATTTATTTTTACTCTGAGATTCTGGACATGGAGCCCACAGGTCTGTTTGGGCCAGGATGATCACATGTAAGCCTGACCCCCTACCTTTTATCATTGTGGAGAAATTTAGGACTAAGGCACAGGACATGGTTCTGTTTCTTTTGGTTTGCCCTTTGGCCTTACTAAATAAAATTGTGTTAGTGTCTGTTTTCTGTTATCAGTCCCTTGGACACAGACAGCTCTTTGCTTTCCACTACTATATGAGTTCTTGAGTCCCCAGTTATTTCTGCCTGGTTTTGTTTTGCTGCTAATATTTTTTCCTCTCTCTCTTTTGCATGTGAAAGTGTGGTATGTGTATGGGTGTTCATATATGTGATACACATACATGACTTGTATGTGTGGAGGTCTGAGGTTAACATTAGTGTCTTACTTGATCACTCTCCACCCTATTCTCTGAGACATTTCAGCTAGACTAGCTAGCCAGTGAGACCCAGGGATCCTCCTGTCTCCACCTCTCAGTGCTGGGATTACAGGCATATGCTACGATGCATTGCATTTTACATGAGTTCTGGGGATCTGAACTCAGATCCTCATGAATTAATAAAGCACTTTGCCTACTGAACCAGCTCCTTAGCCCTGAACATTCTCATGAAAACTGCAAATAGTAGAGCTCTCTTCATGGCCAGGTCTGTCTTGTACAGCAGGACTGCCCAGTGTGCATAATAGCCACTCAATAAACACCTTTTACCTGACACACCCTTAGGTGGTTTTCACTAACCACCTACTCTCTCCCTACACTACTATGCAGAGATAGCTAGAATGACCATGACCCCAGCTCTGGGTTGAGGGGTCCCCATCTACACACACCTCAGCTTTCTTTTCAGGGTGGATGACACCCTTTTCTGTAAGACATGAAAAGGCTGGAGGGTTCTGGAGACTTTCGATTTCTTCAGAGATCCAGCAGAAGGAGTAGGTGGTGCTGGTTGGGTTGAGGATTGTAAAGGTCCTGGCCAAAGGGGAAAAATTGATAGCAGAAAGTGAGTCAGGGGATTGAAAATTAAGAAAAAAGTACATGAGTCCTTTGTCTAAGTGCAATATTCCACTGGGACCCAGAACTGGTCTCAACTGTCATTACTGTAGGCATGAAAATGCCACCTCACCTGGGGTCAGAAAGATGGTAAGCGTTCTAGACTTTCGAGTTAAAATGCTGCCAAGGCCCAGAGATGTTCTGTGGTCAAGATGGTGGTGAGATATCATACCTTTATACATACTAAAATCTCCCCACTGTTAAAACTGTGGACACATAACAGTTCTCTCATGTCAAACCTCTAAAACTTAGGAAGACCCCCCCCCCCGGATATCCAACTAAGAATTGTTCTAGCTTGTTTTTCTGAGTTCTTCCTTTGAGTCCTTTAGAAGGACCGACTGATACAAATTCAATCCATATAAGCACAAGTGACTCACTGGAGATTCTTTCCTCCTATGCCCACACAGGTGAACTCAATAACCCGGGTGTTCGGATCCAGGGGTCCTGCACCAGGCCCTCGGAGATCTGGGTTACGCCGATGCCCACTGATGTAGTCTGACTCTTTCAGTTCAAAATGACAGAAGGGCAAGACGCTCCGCCCTTTTGTTACCAGGACTGGGCCTTGCTCACCAGGTGGCAGGTTGGGAATCCTGAAATGATAAGAGTATTAGATTTTATTTTGTAATCTACTTTGCTTTCTTAGCTGGTTGGAAATGAGTTTTATTTGTTAAACATTTTATTTATCTGAGACACAGAGAGAAAGGTAGAGAGAGTGAGAATGGGCACACCAGGGCCTCCAGCTACTGTAAACTAACTCCAGATGCATGTGTCACTTGTGCATCTGGCTTACATGGGTCCTGGGGAATCAAATCTGGGTCCTTAGGCTTCGCAGGCATGTGCCTTAACTGCTAAGCCATCTCTCCAGCACTAAATGAGTTTTATGCTCATCTGAATGTGAGTTCTCTGGGAGCAAAGTGGGTTTGTTTTGATCAAAACACAACATAAGTACTTTGGCTGGCACATGGCACACAATAGGTATTCATTAATTAACTACTGAATGGATGAGCAGGCTGAGTCCCTCTGTGCACCTCAATAGGGCCACAAGTTTCTTCTTTTGTTAGTGGTGCTGTAAAAGGAGCACTTGCCCTCTGGACCTCTCACAGGCATTCAACAGAGCATGAAAAGGGACCTGGACATGCTGGAAGAATTGAACAAGGTGAATGCATTTGAGGGAACTGATGCCTAGAATCAAGATGAGGTTGTCCCTACCTGGCAGGGGTCTCTGTGGTGATATTGCAGGAGCTCTAGGAAGCTCTAAAAGCTCACATAGGTCTCTGCCACCCTATGCCAGGGCTCACAGAATACTTCTGCAAGGTAGGTGTTCTCTTTGGATATTTTGAAGTAGACTTCTGTAACAGACAGCTTCAGGTTCCCTGAGATGAACTTCTAGAGCAGGCACAGTTATTGAGGAAGGGATTTATTGAAGCTTACAGAACCAGGGAAAGTTCCATAATGGCAGAAGAAGCTGGGCTATCTTCACAGGAACTTAAAAAGTTTTTATTAATTTTATTCTTTTTGGACACCAGACCAGATCACACCACCTTTTAATGTGTGTTTATTATGTTTCCTGTGGGTCAGGCATTGTTCTAATCTCTTTGCTGAGTTAATCCATTTAGTTTCCAAATAATTCTTATATATGAGAAAACCAAGTCTTATATATGAGAACACAGAGAAGATACAAGAAAGTTTGCCTAAACACTTATTTGTCAAAGGATTTGGAAACTAACAGGCTGTCAACTGTTCTCTAGTTTAGTGCAATCCTGTTTGTCACTGGGAAGAGGGAAGCAGTGGGAAAAGGGGTTCGCTCCTTTCAGTCTTTTTAAAGGGAATAGTGGCTGTCTGGGGCCGTGGAGGCTTGGAAAGAATGACAGTGGTGAGAAGAGGAGGATAAGAGCTGTAGGTTCTAGAGAGCACATTTCCTTACTGGCAGAACAGGCTGTTTTCAAACTCTCCAACGTCCACAGGGGAGAATTTCACTTTGAATTTCTGAGTCTTCCCTACAGGCACGATGCCTGAGGAGGGCTCCACTGAGAAGGGCAAAGTGGCGCCCTCGGGCCAGTGGTCCCAGCCGCTGTCCAGGGTGCTGCCCGTGCCTTGACTGAACTGATCTTTTTGAGAAGAAGCTGGGGGCAGATGGAGAGAAGGTGATATTCTATGAGAGGGAAGGTGGGAGGCAACCCAAGCCCTTAGGGACCCTCTGTGAAGTGTTTGGGCTCACCTCTTATATCGGGTACACCTAACTCAGTACTACAAGGAATCAGCTCACATATCTCTCAGGCCACTCCTGAAACACATTTCTATGAATTCCATGTTTTCAAGTTTGTTTCATCTTAGCTCAAGATGAGGAGCCTGGTGTGTGTGTGTGTGTGTGTGTGTGTGTGTGTGTGTGTGTGTATCTTCTGCCCTAGAGTAACTTTGGGACAATAATTGTTCTAATGTAGGGATTTTCAATCTGGCAGCCCATGGCATTTGGAAGTCTGTGCATCTCGAAGGCTGAAGTAGCAGAGAGTACATTTCCTTCCAAGTGCTGGGTCCTTTTCCAGTGCTTCCTATGTATCAAGGTCAAGTATTTTCTCCTGGGAAAATAGTTCATAGTTTTTGTCAGTTTTTCCAGGGGGTCTGCAATCTTCCAGAAGGTTAAGAACTAGAAGATTACTAGTGATTATTACTAGTGACATGGGTCATTGGCCTAGTGGGAGTGCAGGAGGGGGGAAGTTTGGAATCTGAGAAGTGCAGAGGTCAGAGTTTCATCACCTAGGCCCATGTGACTCTGTAAAGGCTAAAAAATTTGTACTCTGCTTTTCCTTAGCTACTTTGAGGGCTGCACGAACTGTACTGGTTTCTTTAAGGATAAGCCTTTTCTACTAACTGGTGACCTTGGTCAGGTCCTGGGTTTATCTGTCATTGAACTTACCTTGGTTTTCTGGCATGGCAAAGCTGACTGCCTTTGAATTATCTTCTGAGATCCAGTTAAACTCTAGCTGCACATGTCCTGTATTAACAAGGTCAAGCCTGTGAATTGATCAGGAACAGATTTCAGAAATGTGCTGTGTGTGATTTTTGTTTTGTCTTGCCTGCATATTATCTATATAGTTTCTTAAAGGCAATTGACTTATTTCTGTATGTGTGCATGTGCGTGCATGCATGCGTGTATGTGTGTGGAGTATATATGTTGTGGTATGAAACTGGAGGACATTATATTAAGTAAAATAAACCAGACATGGGAAGACAAATATCATGTGTTCTTTTTCATATGTGGCAGCTTGAAGAGTTAATCTCATTGGAGAAGAAAGTAGAATAGTGATTACTGGGGGCTGGGAAGGGCAAGAGGGAAGGTGGATAGAGGTTGGAGAGTAGGTATCAAAATAAACTGAGACAGGTAGAATAGGTTTTACTGCTCTACAGCACAGAAGGGTGACTACAGTTTCTAACAATCTACTGTATACAATTTAGAGAACTTGAAGAGAGGATTTTGAAGGCTCCACATACAAAGAAATGATAAGAAGATGGAAATGTAATTATTTTGATTTGATCATTATACACTATACATTTGTTTTGAAGCAGTACACTCTATCATGGAAATATATACCAATGTTACATGTTAATGCAAAAGAAAATATCTAAGAGGAAATTTAAATCTGTTATAAAGGCAAGTTTTTTTTTTTTTTTTTTTTTTTCGAGGTAGGGTCTCACTCTAGCCCAGGCTGACTTGGAATTCACTATGTAGTCTCAGGGTGGCTTTGAACACTCGGTGTTCCTCCTACCTCTGCCTCCCAAGTACTGGGATTAAAGGCGTGCACCACCACACTTGGCAAGTTTTAAGGAATTTTATCTGAACTCATGAATTTGATATGTTAGTTATACTTCTTCCTAAAACATATAAACTATCAACAGTTTAAATAAAAAATTTAAAAATACAACTGTCCTTAAACTCACTTTGCATACAACTAACACCCTATGAAGTCAGCTCTCTGGCATCATGTCAATCTTGAAAAATCCCCATTGAAAGAGGAAACAAAGTCTATTCCACAAGACAGATTGTAGTTCCCCGGGGAGCAATTTTTAAATTATTTTTTATTTTTTATGTTTTTTTCTATTCATTTTTTATTGACAACTTCTATACTTACATACAAAAACCCCATGATATTTCCTTCCCCTCCCCCCATTCCACTTTAGAACTCCAATCTCCATCATTTACCCTCCCTCTCTCCATTAGTCTCTCTTTTAATTTGATGTCGTCATCTTTTTCTTCCATTTCGAGGGTCTTGCGAAGGTATTGCTAGGCACTGCAAGGTCATGGCCGGGGAGCAAATTTAACAGGCTTTCCCACTGACCCCTGCACAGAGACACAGACTTGGATTTTCATTGCTTTGAACTAAAATTCTGAGTCAGCAAAGGCTTTTCTGGCTTCAAGTTTCTCTGTCTTAAGACAAGATCAGAGGGACAGAAACCCTTTTTAGAGCCCCTATTACATTTGATCACAGTCACAGCAGGAAGATGAAGCTTTGATACAAGAAATGATTCCCTACAGGAATCATGTCAAAGCAATGAAAATCCAAGTCTGTGTCTCCGTGCGGGGGTCAGTGGGAAAGCCTGTTAAATTTGCTCAGAGGATCCCAAAGCTATGGCTCTTTCCAAGTAATCATGATTCCTCCACATGTGATTGGCCACTTTAGGGCCATTTTTACTATAAAAATGCTGCCTAGTAAGACTGCCTTTCTAGACTCCTAGAAAGCTGTGCTTTCTTCACCAAATTGGCAGAGAAATAGAGCTAAAACAAGGAGCTTGGGGGAGTAGTTTTAGGGTGGAGTGCAGAGACCATGCAGGTATGCTTTTGATCAAATGCTTTGGCTAAATATTTTTTTTTTATATAAAATAGGGAAATCTCATTGGTAAAGGTAACTTGTTATAAAAAGAGTTTTTTATTTAGGTCAAAGGGTGGCAAACCTTTTAATATAGGGCCGAATAGTAAGTTTTCTGGCCTTGTGAACCTCATAGACTCTGCAGCAACCATTCAACTGCTTTTGCAGTAGGAACATAGCCACAGAAAACACACAAATTATGAGGCATTCTCATGTATCAGCAAAAGTTTATTTGCAAAAACAGGTCATGGTCCACAATTTGCCAATCCCTGCTTTAGGTGAAATAGCTGTCAGCAAATCTCACGTCCTGCCTTTGATTGTTTCATCCATGGTAATTTGCGAGGACATTCAACATGCCACAAATGAAAAGTGAGCTGAATGAGTTAATCATTAATTCCTACAAAGTAGAAATGTCAGTGGACTATGTTTCTGTCTTTGTCTTTGCTGCTCTCTCTGCCCAGAGGCCTTTGAATGCCATGTCTCTCTCACCATCCTTTATCTGTCCTCAAAATTCAGCTGGGTCCCACTATGCATGTGAAACCTTCCTTGGTTCTCTTCATTTATTTATTTACTTACTTATTTGAGAGGGAGAGAGAGAAGGAGAGAGAGAGGAAGAGAGAGAATGGCCATGCCAGGGCCTCCAGCCATTGCAAATGAACTCCAGACACATGTGCCACCTTGTGCAATTGGCTCATGTGGGGCCTGGAGAATCAAACCTGGGTCCTTTGACTTTGCTGCCAAGAGCCTTAACAACTAAGCCATCTCTCCAGCCCTATTAATTTATTTTTTGTTTTTCTGAGGTAGGATCGCACTCTAGCCCAACTGACCTGAAACTCACTCTATAGCCCCAGGCTGGCCTCAAACTCACTAAGGTTCTCCTGCCTCAGCCTCCCAAGTGCCAGGATTAAAGGTGTGTGCCACCATGCCCAGTTTTATTTTTTAATTTTGAAATTGCTTTTATTTATTATTTATTTGCAAGTATAAAGAGATAGAAGAGAGACAGAGACAATGGACATGCCATGGTCTCTAGCCACTGCAAATGAATTCCAGATGCATGAGCCACTTTGTGCATCTGACTTTACATGGGTACTGGGGAATCAAACTTTATTTGTTAGGTTTTGTAAGTAAGTGCCTTAACTGCTGTGACATTTCTCCATCCTGTGGTTGTATTTTTTTAAATTAATTTTTTTGAGGTAGGGTCTTGCTCTAGGCCAGGCTGACCTAGAATTTACTTTGTAGTGTCAGGGTGGCCTTGAACTCATGGTGATCCTCCTACCTCTGCCTCCTGAGTGCTGGGATTAAAGGTGTGTGCCACCACACCTGGCTAAATTAACTTTTAAAGTTAGCATAAAAGTTTCATTAGAGTATTTTATAATGCTTTGGTCTTATTATTCCCTCTCTCTCATTATTGGTCCTCATTTCCCTGCCCTCTTGCTTATCCCCTTCCTCCCTGCAAATAGCTCCTCTTCTGTTTTTCATGTCATATTTATTTCCCTTTTCCGACCCTTAAAATCTCCTCTTGGGCTGAGGAGATGGCTCAGCAGTTAAAGGCACTTGCTTGGAAGCCTGTCAGCCTGGGTTCAATTTTCCAGTACCCATATAAAGGCAGATGCACAAAGTGGTGTATGTATATGGAGTTCATAGACAAAAGGCCCTGATGTGCCCATTCTCATATTCTCTTTCTCTCTCTGCTCACAGATAAATAAAAATATTTTTCACTCAGGAGGCAGAGGTAGGGGGATCACTGAGAGTTTGAGGCTACCCTGAGACTACAGAGTGAATTCCAGGTCAGCCTGAGCTAGAGTGAGACCCTACCTCAGAAAAAACAAAAAATAAAAAAAAATTAAATTCTCTTCTCTCATGGTCCCCTTTCTAGTTTCATATTATATTTATTCCCTCCTCCTTCTCTCCCTCCCCCTTTAGGCACTTTTGCTGCATGAATATGACACCACACTGCAACAGACAACTCACCAGTTTCTATCCATTTCTACCATTTTATTTCCAGACTATGAGCTCTTAGAGGGCAGGCTATATACCACCCTTGGTTCCCTGCCTCTGTGTGGGTACAATATTTTCTTCTTCTCAAAGATAGATTTAATTCTGAATTAACTTTTTAGCTCTATTTCTCTGCAAATTTGATGAAGAAAGCACAGCTTTCTAGGAGTCTAGAAAGGCAGTCTTACTAGGCAGCATTTTTATAGTAAAAATGGCCCTAAAGTGGCCAATCACATGTGGAGGAATCATGATTACTTGGAAAGAGCCATAGCTTTGGGATCCTCTGAATGAAGTGACTCTTCAAACTAGACATGATTCCTGTAAGGATCCTGGAAGTTATCTCCATGAAGCGGCTATATGAAATACTTGCTTTTGTTGTGAATCTATTAGTGTAAATATTGAACAAGTTGTTCTATGAGGGGGCAATGAAAACAGTTTCAGGGTGTCTGTGTAAACTGCTGTAGGTACTGTTCCCACTGGAGTGGACTGTCTAATGCTACCTTGCTGCTAGACTGTTTGCTGATCCGTAATATCTTGCTTTCAAGTATGAACTCTTTGTAGCACTGTGGATCTGAAAGTTCGGATCTCTGATGGCCCTTGGATGCATGCCATGTAGATATGTCTGGTATAAAGGTGTCAGACATTGAACAAATGTTTGATGAATGTATGAAAGAATGACAAAGTTGTTCTAGCATTCTAGAGGCTTTTTATGACTCACTCAAACACTCGGGTCTGGTAAACCAGTGTTTCCTTAAAGCACACATCATTCGTGTTGCACTGGTATGAAGCGAAATCCACGACGGCACTGATCTGAATGCGCAGTTCTCGGTAGTTTTCTTCTAACATGGAGTGGGCCGGCTCAGGGTCCGTCTCTATCACCTATAACAAAGGCAGCTGTGTCCTCAGCAATGCAAAGCCAGCTTCCCACAGGAATAACGGGGCATAGCACACTACTTTATTCTACCCACAGAAATTAACACTAACCCACAAATCCAAGTTCCAGGATAAGTTATTAAGGAAATCCTTCAATGACTTGGAGTGAAACAAAGTAGAAATAGAACAATAAAAAATTACTAACAGTGTTAGGAGCACATGGGAATGAAGTTTGGGATCAGATGAATCCAAAAAAAGGTATAAGAAAGAGAATCATAAAAAAAAAACAGATATTAGTTAAATAGAAAACAAATTACCAATGGACAAGATCAACAAAATTATGTAAAAAGATTTTAAAAATTCACAAGACTGAGCAAGGGAAAATGCAAATAACTAGAACAATAAACTAAAAGAGGAACATTACAACAACTCCCCCAGACTTAAAAAGATGATAAAAATATTATAGATGATATTTAAAAAATAATATATGAAGGGCTGGGGAGATAGTTCAGTGATTAAGGGTGCTTATTTGCAAAGATGGTTAGTCTAGGTTTGATGCCCAGCATCCATATAAAGCCAGACACAAAAAGTGACATATGTCTGGCATTCATTTGCAGTGGCAAGAGACCCTGGCATGCCCATACACACATGTGCAAATAAATACATAAAATTAAAATAGTAAAAATGTGTATGAAAACTTAATTAGAGTGAAAATTAGTAGAAAAATAATTTAATAAAATCCATTCAAGAAAGTACAGAAATTAAGTTAATTTAAACTAGCTTAGAGGTAGATAAACTGAAAGAATAGAATAGAGACATCATCAATTACTTATGTATAAATAAAATTTAGATATATGACAACAGAGTCCCAACAGATCATTAGAAAACAGAGGGACTCAACAAGAAAAAGGATTTGGGGCTGGAGAGATGGCTTAGTGGTAAAGGAGCTTGCCTGCAAAGCCTAAGGACCAAGATTTGATTCCCCAGGACCCATGTAAACCAAATGCACAAGGTGGCACATGTGTCTGGAGTTCCTCTGCAGTGGCCAAAGGCCCTGGTGTGCCCATTCTCTCTCTCTAATAAATTAAATTAAATTAAATTAAATTAAAAAGAAAAAGGATTTGGCAAGACTACCTATCTAGATGAAAAATATGAAATAGAACCCTTGCCTCATAGAAGACATAAAGTCCAGATGGGCTAAGGACTCACATATCAAAAATAACCCTTTGGGGCTGGAGAGATGGCTGAACAGTTAAGGCACATGCCTGTGAAGCCTAAGGACCCCGGTTTGATTCTCCAGGTCCCATGTAAGCCAGATGCACATGGTGGCACATGCATCTGGAGTTCATTTGGAGTGGCTAGAGGCCCTGGCATGCCCATTCTCACTCTCTCTCCCCCTCTTTGTCTCAAATAAATAAATAAATAAATAAATACTTTATATATAAGTATATAATGTAGTAAATATGTAATGTATAGTATATTACAACTAACATATATGTAGTGAGATATATCTTTCTGGGAGGGAAGTGTTTTAAAAATATGACCCAAATAATAAATATGACAGAAGAAACTGATACATGTGACCATATTAAAAATAAGAATGTTTCTGTTTATCAAAACATAAAGAAGCCAGGTGTGGTGGCACGTGCTTTTAATCCCAGTACTCAGGAGGCAGAAGTAGGAGGATTGCCATGAGTCTGAGGCCACTCTGAGACTATATAGTCAATTCCAGGTCAGCCTGAGAGAGAGTGAAACCCTACCTCAAAAACAAAACAAAACAAAACATAAAGAAAGTAAAATGTTAAGAGTAGGGCAGAGCCCCTACTTCCTTCCCCACCTCCCAGTTCCCTAGTCCCAGTACCCCTGCTGCTGGCCAGGGGCTGCCTGGACCCTGAAAACTTGCCATGGAAGCAGGCCCTTTGCTCAGCTTTCCTGATTGAATGGCCCCTGGACCCCCAATTCCTGGACCATCTGCTCTGGAGGGTGCATGTGTGGAGTGAGTAGGCCAGATCTCCCTGTTTTCCCCATCTTCTCAGTTCTATGGTCCCAGTCAGTTCCCCTGCTGCTGGCTTGGGGCTGCCTGGACCCTGCAAGCTTGCTGTAGAAGCAAGCCCTTGTTCTGCCTTCCTGACTGAGTGGTCCCTAGATCCCCAACTCTTGGATTCCCCATTCCTGAAGGTGTGCACACAAAGTGAGAAGGTCAGAACTCCTGGTTGGTTCCCCCCTCCAAGTTCCCTGGTCCAGGTACCCCTGATGCTGCCTGGTACCTTCATGTATGCTGCTGAAGCAGACCTTTTGCTCTGGCTTCCTGATTGACTGGCCCTTTGGTTCCCAAATTCCTGTTGTCCTGAGCCAGAAGGTGCCTGGGCCACTGTGGAAGATGGCCTCTTGCCCCTGGCTCCCCAGCTTCCTGGCTCCTGGTTCCCAACCCCTGGTTCCCTAATTCTGAAGAGTGTGTGAAAGTGGAGTGAGTAGGCCAGTTCCCCACCTCCCGGTTCCCCAGGTACCTTTGAGGTACTTGAAATTTCCACAATCTGCACATTTGCAGTAATAACCACATCCTTCACCAATCTGGTTCACATTTAAAACAGAACACTCATTGAAGAGCCTACAAGGGCAAATACTTGAATCCTCCTCAATAAAATAAGACTTTTCCCCAAGATGGGTAGACCACAATACAAAAAAACAAAAAACAAAAAACAAAAACAAAAACAAAAACACACACACACATACACACAAAACAAACAAACAACAAAAAACAATGAAAGTGAGAAAACAGAAAAACAGAGATCTCTACCAAGGATGCCTAGTCCACAGTGGAAGCCTCCAATGAAATCATAGAGAAAACAATAGAAATTGAATCCCAAAATGAAAATACAATGAAATTGAGGAGCATCGTCTCTTAGAGCACTCAGATTTTGTCACTAGGCTTAACTTAGTTGAAGAAAACCAGAGAAGCCTCAAAAGAGATATAAATGAACTGAATGTGAATCAACAAATAGAGGATCTCAATAACCAACTTATTAAGCTTAATGAAGACATGCTCAAATGCAAGAATGAATTCCAAGAAGCATCAAGAAAAGCAGACCTTGAACTGAAATTGTACCTCAAAAAAGAGATAGACACAATGCAAAATTACACAATAGAAAACAAAAATCAAATAGAGCTTTTAAAACCTTCTCTAGAATCCCTCACTAACAGTCACTTATGTGGAAGCTCTGAACTGGAAGACAAGACAGAAGAAATTGATCAGGAGTAAAAAACTTTTATAAGTTCAAAAATCATGCAAACAGAATATGAGGGAACTATGGAATACCCTACAATGTCCAAACATCCAGATCATGGGTATACCAGAAGGGGAAGAAATCCAGGGCAGAGGCATAGACAACATATTTAACAAAAGTATTGAAATTTTCTCCCCCAATCTCACAAAAGAAAGGCCCATCCAAATACAAGAATCTCACAGAACACCAAACAGACAGGACCAAAGAAGAAACTCTCCAAGGTACATCATAGTTAAAACTCTTAAAAATAAAAATAAAGAGAGAGTGCTAAAAGCAGCAAGAGAGAAACAACTCACTACATACAAAGGCAATTCCATCAGAATTACCTCAGATTTCTCAATGGAAATCCTGAAAGTCAGAAGGGCATGAAATGGAACACTTCAAAGCTTAAAAACCTATGGCTTCCAACCCAAGCTACTGTATCCAATGAAAGTATCCCTCATAATAGACGGTGAAAAGAAAGCTTACCATGAAAAAAATCAGCTCTATGATTATATGAACACAAAGCCAAACCTACAGAGATTACGTCAAGGAATACTCCACACAGAAGAGTCAAACAACCAATCTCAAGAGCCTACAAGAAGATCATAATAACCAAAACTAGAGCAGGTTCAAAAAAGTACAACACCTGTGTAAGCACCAAACCCCTTAAAACACCCTATCATGACAGGGATTAAATCAAACCTTACAGTTGTAACCTTAAATATTAAAAGTCTTAACTCACTCATCAAAAGACACAAATTAACCAGGTGGATCAGAAAAATGGACCCTTCTATCTCCTGTCTTCAAGAAACCCACCTCACCACTAAAGAGACACCTTTTCAGGGTGAAAGGATGGAAAATGATATTCCAAGGAAATGGAAATAAGAAACAAGCCGATGTTGCTATATTAATATCTGATACTCCACTATCATCAATAGACAGATCATCCAAGGAGAAAATCAACAGGGAAATAATAGAGCTCAACACCACCATAGATCAACTCAACCTAATGGATACCTGTAGAACTTTCCACCCCAATTTTACAGCATACACATTCTTCTCAGCAGCCTATGGAACCTTCTACAACATACATCATATATCAGGCCATAATATATTGTATGGCACAATGCAGGTCTGGCCCTAGCCAGACCGCATGTCAGCAGAAACCAGGCCACACCCCTTGGGTTTTCTCACTAGGATGGCAGGTAGCCAATGATGGGTAAGACTCCATGAGATGGGGCAACCTAAGACAGGCACCGTCATATGTGATGATCCCTTGGGCCTGGGTTCAACAATGGCTTGGCAAAAAACCATGCCTCCCAGGGTCGCCAATAATAAAAACAAAAAGGAGGATATGTATGGCACAATGCAGGTCTGGCCCTAGCCAGACTGCATGTCAGAAGAAACCAGGCCACACCCCTCAGGTTTTCTCACTAGGATGGTGGGTAGCCAAGGATGGGTAAGACTCCATGAGATAGGGCAACCTAAGACAGGCACTGTCACATGTGATGATCCCTTGGGGCCTGGGTTCAACAATGGCTTGGCAAAAAACCATACCTATCAGGATTGCCAATAATAAAAACAAAAAGGAGGATATGTATGGCACAATGCAGGTCTGGTCCTAGCCAGACCACATGGCAGAAGAAACTGGGAAGTGGCTTCTGTGAACATGGCGTCCTACACAGGCCTGGCATGACAATAGCTACAGTCCCATGCTTGCGAGAAACCTGCTACAAGATGATCTGTCCAGAGACAGGCTGTCATTGGTCGCAAAAAGGGGATCACCCCATACAATGATTGGCCAGCCAAACCTCTTAAAACCCCCTACACTTCTTTGAATAAATGAGTTTGCTGCAGCTCACCCTCTACCTCCTTTCACCCAACTCCAGGAGTCTGTGTCGTGATTCCGCACTTCACCTCCCAACTCGGCAGAGACCCTGCCGTCCCTCCTGGGCTGGCCCTGGGGGGACCCCAACAATATATACCTTCATAAATTTAAGAAAATTGACATAACTTCCAGCATCATATCAGACCACAATGCTTTAAAACTAGAAATGAACAAAAGACATACCAGGAATTCCACCAGCTCCTAGAGACTGAACAACACACTTTTAAACAATGAATACATTGTGGAAGAAATAAAAAATAAATTGTGGGCTGGGCATGGTGGCATACACCTTTAATCCTAGCACTTGGGAGGCAGAGGTAGGAGGATCACCATGAGTTCAAGACCACCCTGAGACTACATAGTGAATTCTAGGTCAGCCTGGACTACAGTGAGATCTTACCTCCAAAACCAAAGAAATAACAACAACAACAAAAAAATTGTGGGCTGGAGAGATGGCTTCATAGTTAAGGTGCTTGCCTGCAAAGCCAAAGGACCCAGGTTCGACTCCCCAGTACCCACATAAGCCAGATGCACAAGGTGGTACATGCATCTGGAGTTTGTTTCCAGTGGCTGGAGGCCTTAGCATGCCTATTTTATTTCTGTCTCTCTCTTTCTCTCAAGTAAATTAATAAAAAAAAAGAGGGGCTGAGGAAATGGCTTAGCAGTTAAGGTGTTTGCCTGTGAAGCCCAAGGACCCCAGTTTGATTCCCCAGGACCCATGTAAGCCAGTTGCAAAAGGGGGCACATGCATCTGGAGTTCATTTGCAGTGGCTGGAGGCCCTGGCATGCCTATTCTCTTTTTCTCTCTACCTCTTCCTCTGTCTCTCAAATAAATAAACAAATAAGATATTTTTAAAAATAAAAATAAAAATAAACTGTAAAATTTTTAGAAGTAAAGGATAATGAAAACACAATCTACCAAAACTTTTGGGACACAATGAAGGCAGTCCTAAATACCTTCATAACAAAGATGGAGAGAACCCAAATTAAAAACCTAACCATCCACTAAAGGCATTGGAAAAACAAAAAGAATACAACCCTAAGAGCTCCATATGGAAAGAAATAATCAAGATCAGAGCAGAAATTAATGAATTGGAAACTAAGAAAACAATTAAGAAAATCAATGAAACAAAGAGCTGTTTCTTTGAAAAAATAAACAAGATTGATAAACTTTTGACCACTTTGAAAACGAATAAAGAGAAGTCTCAAATAAACAAAATCAGAAATGAAAAGGGAGAGGTCACAACAGACATGAATGAAATTGGAAGACTCATCAGGACATACTTCCAAAACCTCTATGCCACAAAATTGGATAATCAGGAAGAAATGGATAAATTCCTACATACATACCAACTACCAAAACTAAACCCAGAGCAGATTAATCTCTTAAACAAACCTACCACATTCACTGAGATTGAAAAGGTAATAGAAAACCTCCACACAAAGAAAAGTCCAAGGCCAGGCGTGGTGGTGCACACCTTTAATCCCAGCACTCGGGAGGCAGAGGTAGGAGGATCGCTGTGAGTTCAAGGCCACCCTGAGACTACAGAGTGAATCCCAGGTCAGCCTGGGCTAGAGTGACACCCTACCTTGAAAAGCCAAAAAAAAAAAAAAAAAAAAAAAAAGAAGAAGGAGGAGGAGGAGAAGGAGAAGAAAATTCCAAGCACTCGATGGCTTCTTAGCCGAATTCTACCAAACTTTCATTGAAGAACTGAAACCAATTTTTTTCAAGCTTATTTCACATAATCAGAGAACAGGGAATACTTCCCAACTCCTTTTATGAAGCTAGCATCACCCTAATCCAAAACCAGACAGAGATCCAACAAGGAAAGAAAACTTTAGGCCTATATCCCTGATGAACTTAGATGAAAAGATCCTGAACAAAATCTTCACAAAACAAATTCAACAACACATCAAAAACATTATCCACCTTGATAAGCAGATTCATCTCAGGGATACAGGGATGGTTCAACATATGGAAATTGGTCAATATAAAACACCACATAAATAAGCTTAAATACAAGAACTACATGATCATCTCAATAGATGCAGAGAAGGCCTTTGACAAAATACACACTTCATGATCAAAGCACTAGAAAGAATGGTCATGAATGGTTTATATCTCAACACAATAAAAGTTATATATAAAGCATCTAAAGCTCAAATAGTTCTTAATGGGGAAAGACTCAAGAAGTTCCCACTGAGATCTGGAACAAGACAGGGGTTCCCACACTCACCACTGCTCAACATAGTACTAGAAGTACTAGCCCAAGCAATAAGATAGGAGAAAGAAACAAAAGGAATACAACTTGGAAACGAAGAAGTCAAATTAGCCCTATATGTAGACGACATGATACATACATACATAAGTGACCAGAAAGTCTCCATGTCAAAACTTCTAAAGGTGATAAATTCCTTCAGTAAAGTGGTAGGATACAAAATCAACACAAAAATCAGTAGCTTTTCTATATGCAAAGGACAAATATACAGAGAAAGAAATCAGTAATACTATTCCATTTTCAATAGCCACAAAAATTAAATACCTTGAAATAACACTAACCAAGGATGTGAAAGACCTATATAATGAAAATATAAAAACATAAAAACACTCAAGAATGATATTGAGGAGGATTTGAGAAGATGAAAAGACCTCCCATGCTCCTGAATAGGTAGAATTTATATTGTGAAAATGACAATTCTACCCAAAGCAATATACAGATTTAATGCAATACTAACAAAAATTCTAGCATCTTTCTTCACAGAGATAGAAAAAATGTTCTCAAAATTTATATGGAATGACAGCAGGCCTTGGATATCCAAACATATCCTCAGCAAAATAAAAACCTCTTGCTGGGCATGGTGGCGCACACCTTTAATCCCAACACTCAGGAGGCAGAGGTAGGATGAGTTCAAGGCCACCCTGAGACTACATAGTGAATTCCAGGTCAGCCTGAGCTAGAGTGAGACCCTATCTTGAAAAACCAAAAATAAATAAATAAATAAATAAATAAAATAAAATAAAAAAAATAAAAAATAAAAAGTAACACTTCTTGAGGTATCACTCACTCTACCCAACCTAAAGCTACACTACAGAGCCATAGCAACAAAAATAGCATGGTACAGGCATAAAAACAGAAATATAGATCAATGGAACAAAATTGAAGACCTGGACCATAGGTCAAGTAGCTATTGCTATTTGATCTTTGACAAAGGTGCTAATAACATAGACTGGAGACAAGACCACATCTTCAACAAATGGTGCTGGACAAACTTGATAAACACATATAGAAAAATAAAACTAGACCCACTCATTTCATCATATACAAAAATCAAGTCCAAATGGATTAGAGACCTCAATGTAAGACCTGAAACTCTTCTCCAACTGGAAATAAAAATAGGAGGAACTCTCCACGATATGGGAGTAGGGAAGAACTTCTGGAACAATACCCCAGTGGCCCAGAAAATTAACCAGTCTCTCAACCAATGGGATCTCATGTAGCTAAAGTTTTTGCCCAGACAAATATACCATAAATAGAGCCAACAGATTACCCACAGAATGGGAGAAAATCTTCACCAGCTATACCACTGACAGAAGCCTAATATCTAGAATCTACAAAGAACTCAAACAACTAAACAATAAAAAAAAATCAAACAAGGGATGGAGAGATGGCTTAGCAGTTAAGACATTTGACTGCAAAGCCAAAGGATCCCAGTTCAATTCTCCAGGACCCATATAAGCCAGATGCACAAGGGGGTGCATGCATCTGGAGTTCGTTTGCAGTGGCTGGAGGCCCTGGCATGCCCATTCTCTCTCTCTCGGTCTCTCCCTCTTTTTCTCTCTCAAATAAATAAATAAAATATATTTAAAAAAATCAAACAACCCCACTGAAAAAAGAGGTAGAGAACTGGGAGTTCTCAATGGAAGAAATACAAATGGCTAATATACACTTAAGAAAAATGTTTAATATACCTAACCACCAGGGAAATGCAAATTAAAACAACTATGAGATTCCACCTTATTCCAGTAAGGATGGCAATTATTAAAAAATCAAATGACAACAAATGTTGGTGAGGATGTAGGGAAAGATGAACCTTCATTCACTTTTGGTGGGAATGCAAACTTGTACAACCATTTTGGAAATCAACATCAAGATTCCTGAAAAAGATGAATATAGAACTACCAACAGACCCATTCCCTTACTGGGCATTTACACTAAATGCTGCACACTTCACTACAGTGATATTTGCTCAACCATGTTTGTAGCTGCTCAATTCATAACAGTTAAGAACTGGAATTAACCCATCATTGAATGAACGGATAACAAAGTCGTAGTACATTTACAGAATGAAATTCTACTCAGCAGTAAGAAAAAACAACACAATGAAATTTGTAAGAAAATGGGTGGACTTAGAACAGATCACACTCAGAGAATACACACAATCACAGAAAGACAGACACAGCATGTTCTCACTCATCTGTGATTCCTAAACTGGATCAGCTTGAGTTGCTGGCATCCTGGATAGGCAACTTGAGGTCCAGACAATAGAAATGGAAGGGTTTGTGGGGGAGGGGAAAGGGTGGGTGGGGTGGAATAAACAGAAAACTAAATCCAAAATGAACTGGTACCATAGAAACCTTTCTCCTTGAAGGTAGAATAAAAGATACAACCCTTAATTAAAAAGTATTTATAGAAAACTGAAAAGAAAAGAAGAGACTGAGAGGGGGAGGGGATATGATGGAGAGTGGATTTTCAAAGGGGAAAGTGGGGGGAGGGAGAGAATTACCATGGGATATTGTCTACAATTATGGAAGTTGTCAAAAAAAGGTAAAATAAATAAATAAATAAATAAATAAATAAATAAATAAATAAATAAAAGATACAACCCTTAACAGGAGTATAGGGGGAGCACTTGAAAAGAAGGGCCCTGGAGAGGGTAGGATGAAGCCTAATCTTAAAAAAAAAATTGGCTCTGAGCTGTAACTCGCAGTACCAGAGGTAGGTGCTACCCACATTGAATTGTTGATCAGAGAGACCTACAAGGTTCCCAAAACAAGACAGGCTTCTGTCAAAGCACTTGATTACCTGCCTGAGGTAAAAGGTAATGCCCTATTGCTGAAGAAATCATATGCTGCTGGCACAGAACACAGAGTGACCTTGCTGTAATCTGGAAGAGAGTCAATCCCTAGACAGTTAGCCCATCTAGTGCTGGAAAGTGCTACATGAGCTACTGGGGGGAAGTGACCAGCAATGCTGTGAGCAAGCAGGGGTCTCAGCTACTCAGAAACAACCATATTGACAAGAAGTACACACCAGTGCAAAGGTGGCACAGAGCCATGGTGGGTAACCAATGGCTTTCTGATTAGCTAAGAGGTCCACTCTGTTGAAAGGAACCCATATCTGGAACTGGGAACCAGGTCTGAATTCTATGGAGACAAAGATTATGCTCTCTGTAGAGAATGACAAGCTCCCACTAGGCTTTGGCTAAAAGAGGGGCTACCTCCATCAAACTCTCCCTAAATTAATAATATTTATCCAATTTAACCTATGCTGACTTTACTCTCCACTGGAGAATCTGTTTTTGTTTCTTAGAAGGTAGCAAGACCCAAGGAGATAAACCACCCCTCATAACTCAGTCAATGCCCAGAAGAAGCCACAAAGGAAGTCGGGAGATAAGCAAGAGTGCTGCTTCCATGGTGGGCCTGACAAGCAGTGCCAGGGTGAAGGAGACAGACGCTGAGGATACTCAACACTTACCAAAGCAGAAATCCAGAGGCTCCTCAGAGCTCATCACTGAAGTAGACTTAAAACACACCCACCGGGCTGGAGAGATGGCTTGGCGGTTAAGGCACATGCCTGCAAAACTTAAGGACCCTAGTTCGATTCTCCAGGTTCCACATAAGCCAGATGCACAAGGGGGCACACAGTGTCTGGAGTTAATTTGCAGTGGCTAGAGGCCCTGTGTGCCCATTCTCCCTCTCCCTCTCTCTCTTTCCCTCTTTCTGTCTCTAATAAATAAAAATAAATAAAAAATAAATAAATAAATAAATAAATAAATAAAAAAACACACCCACCAAGGCTCAGGGAATTTTGCAGAAGAGAGAGAAAAGGTTGTAAGAGCCACAGGTTGGACATCATGTCTAGAGGCATTGCCTTCCCCCAATAACTAACTGCTGCTCTTACAATGCATAACCCACAACTCCATGGGGAATAACTGAAATCCCACTGAGGCGGGCCCCCTGTGGAATGGGGACAGGGAGGAGGGAAAAGATGGTACTAACACATGATGTATCCATACAAAATATGTTCTTAATAAAAAACAATAAAAAATTTCAGTAATAATAAAAAATGAAAGTAAAGCTGGGTGAAGTGGGGCACGCCTTTAATCCCAGCAGTTGGGAGGCAGAGGTAGGAGGATCGCTGTGAGTTCAAGGCCACCCTGGGACTACCTAGTGAATTCCAGGTCAGCCTGAGCTAGAGTGAGACCCTATCTTGAAAAACAAACAAACAAACAAACAAACAAACAAGAAAGTAAAGCGTTAAGCTCTAAACTTGGCAAGAATATTTGCAGACACATAGTACAAACAGAAGAGTTTACTGAAAGCAAAACAACGTATACAAAGGATAAGTGTCATCAGTGAAGAATGGGCAAAGGCATGAAAAGGCATTCATGCAAGATATAACTTGCATAGCTGACAATCATATGAAGGAATGCTCACGCTCATTAGTGATTAGGGAAATGTGAGTTGGGTTCTCAATGAGATGATTAACCAGTTATTCAAATGATAAAATAAAATTGTCTTGTTTAGCAGGTGCATAGGAACACCATCCACAACAAGCAAAGCTCCAAAGAATTTTAAAAGAAAGAAGAGCTAAAAAAAGAATGGTATTTATATAACAGTGAAGGGATAGACCATAGCCAGGTACCACAGTAAGGACTATCATATAAATAAGAACATTTAAAAAGTACAGTTAAAAGCTAACTGGAATCATATGCCTTGTAGAATGATCAGATGAGCCTATGGCCTGATCTCAGCTAGAATGCACAAGTGTATAAAGAAACCACAACAAAAACACACAAGGGAATGGCTCAGGGTAGTATTTACCTCTAGGAGGGACAGAAAGAGACAGAATGGCTAGAAGTACACAAGTAGTCAAGCTCTAGTTCCCTTCTTTGGTGTGGGTTCAGTTGTTTATTATAATATTAAAAAGGGGGGGGCAGAGAGATGGTTCAGTGGTTAAAGGCACTTGCTCTGCGGCCTCTAGACTGGAGTTCCTACTAGAATCCATGTAACTTGGAACATAAAGTCCCTCCCATGCCTAGATCCCAACAGGCCTATGGCATGGGAATCAGAATCAGGAGAATCCTGAAGTTTGCAAACCATCTAGTCTTCCTACCTGTGCAAACAAGAGAGATTCTGTCTCAAACAAGGTAGAAGGAGAAGACAAACATCCCAAGGTTGTCCTCTGACCCCCACACATGGTGCAATGGCATTTGTGTACCCATATACACTTATACATACACACAAATTAATAATAATAAATTAACAAATCATAATAAAAAAGAACTAACTAAGGAATAAATAAAAAGATCATGTGTGAACTAAAGATAAGAACCTGTCATAAACCACAGATTATGACTAAATCTGATTCTGGAAACCAATGGAATAAAGAGACAACTGCAGGAACAACAAGACATGTTTGAAGAAGGAAAAGGTGGGAGGGCTTGCTTGACTCATTATCAAGACTTAAGCCAAATTTTACCAACTAGGATGCATGATGCATGTGGTGTGTTAATTAATAAGGGTAGCAGGAAGCATGTGTGCAAGTTCAGTTTGTCTTTTTAAAAAATAATTTAAAAAATTTTAAAAAATATTTAGTTGGGAGAACACACACACAAAGAGAGAAAGAAGGGGGGGGAGAGAATGGGCACGCAGGGTCTCCATCCACTGCAAATGAACTCCAGATGCATGTGTCCCCTTGTGCATCTGACTTACCTGGGTCCTGGGAAATTGAACTGAGGTCCTTTGATTTAGCAGGCATATGTCTTAACCTCTAAGCCATCTCTCCAGCCCCAGTTTGTCTTTTTTGAAATCAAGGTCAAGCAGAACATGAACCTTTTCAGTTTTCCATGAAAGAAGGAGATTGTGAGATGCTGAAATTGAGAGCAGTAGGCGTCCAGGCATGGCAGGCTGGGTCAGATTTGTTCCTGATGTCCTCACTAACCTTCCGCTTTGTCGTCAAAGCCCCAGGTATAGTTCGGGGTGCATCCACCCACTTGACTGTGCGCATGCGGTCATCCCAGTCGGGGACCTGGTCTGTAGGGAGCTGAAACATGATCTTGGAAAGCTTGCACTTGACCCCCATCTTCTTTAGGCTGATGGGCAACTCTGATTTCATGGTCACCACTATGTCCTTGGAACAGCCAGGGTGGAGGTGGCCCATCTAGGAAAAGCCAGGTGTTAATATTTTGGGAAGTTCAACATTAAGAACTCTCTCTCTCTCTCTCTTTTTTTGGGGGGGTTTTTCCGAGGTAGGGTCTCACTCTAGTCCAGGCTGACCTGGAATTAACTATGTAGACTCAGGGTGGCCTTGAACTCATGGCAATCCTCTTACCTCTGCTTCCCGAGTGCTGGGATTAAAGGTGTGCGCCACCATGCCCTACAACATTAAGAACTCTTAATGCCTGATGGCAACATTCTAGAGAAAGGGTAGAGCCACAAGTCTTGGCAAAAATATGCATGTTCCAAGCCTGTATAGGTGAAGTGACTTGAATATCTCCAAGAGACTCTTAGAAACATCATTGGGCAGCTGGGTGCAGTGGCTTATGCTTATAATCCCAGTAATTGAAAGGTTGAATCAGGAAATTTGCTAAGAGTTTGAGGTCATCCTGGGCTACAGAATGAATTCTGGGACAGTCTGGGCTACTGAGTGGTAAAAAAATTTGAAATTGGATCTTTGCCTCACATCAGACAAAAATAATCCAAATGGAACAAGAGCTTAACTATCAAAAGCAAAGCTCAGATTTTTAAATATATGTACCTCAAAACCCAAAAATTTCATTATAATTATTATGATGGATAATAAAACTGTTACTTGCTTCAAGCACTATTCTAAACTCTTGTATTTGGCAATTTTCTAATCCTCACATTAACCCTATAAGAGGTACAGCTATTTCTCCCATTTTACAGACCATGTAATTTGTAAATTGCATAAAGATCACTAACACTGAAAGATCTGGCTTTAAACCCATGTAGTATGGCTCCAAATGACACACACAAAACTTTCATACTTAGTATATGATCCATACAAACAAGGTTTGATGAACAGAATGTGCTCCTTTTCAGAAAGTGATATACCGTCCTTGAGATCCCCAAGATCTTTTCAGGGATTTATGAAGACAAAACTTTTATCATAATGCCAAGATATCATTTGACTTTTTCATTCTCCTTTCTCATGAGAGTACAATGTAGTTTTCTAGAGGTTATATATGCTATTTCATCAGATTGAGTGCAAAAGCAGGTATGAAAATTGATAACTGCCATTAAGTCAGATAGTAAATGAGATGTCTAAAAATGTAAAATAGCTGGGTGTGATGATGCATACTTGTAATACAAAAATTTCAGAGTCTAAGATCTAATAATCACAAGTCAAGGGCTGGAGAGATGGCTTAGCGGTTAAGGCATTTGCCTGCAAAGCCAAATGACTCAGGTTTGATTCCCTAGGACCCACATTAGCCAGATGCACAAGGGGGCACATGTATATGGAGTTCATTTGCAGTGGCTGGAGGCCCTGGCATGCCCATCCTCTCTCTCCCTCTCCCCCTCTTTCTCTGTCAAATAATAAATAAAAGAAAATAAAAAAGAATCACAAGTCAAGACTCGCCTGGGCTACATAAGGATAACCTGCCTCAAAAAAGTGACATTGGGTGCTGGAAAGATGGCTCAGCAGTTAAGTCACTTGCCTGCAAAGTCTAATAACCCGAGTTCTATTCCCCAGTACCCACGTAAAGCCAGATGTAGTGGCATATGCATCCGAAGTTTGTTAGCAGCAGCTGGTAGCCCTAGCATGCCCATTCTCTCTCTCTCTCTCTCTCTCTCTCTGCTTGCAGATAAATAAAAAATATTTTTTAAAAATTGAAATAATTCTTTTTTTTCTCACACATTGTTTGAAAATATAGCCAGTTTCATAAAATGGTATTTATATTAACACATAGGTTATTATGTTTTAAAGTAAATACATACTTAAAAACATTCTTAGTTTTAATTTATAATATGCTAAATATTAATAGCTATTACCCACATATACAAAAGTTCCTTGGGGATTCTGTTTTTTTTAATCTGGTTTGAGGCAAGCCCAACCGACTGCCTTATTTTTTTTTTTTTTTTTTTTTTTTTTTTTTTTTTTTTTTTTTTGAGGTAGGGTCTCACTCTAGCCCAGGCCTACCTGGAATTCACTATGTAGTCTCAGGGTGGCCTTGAACTCATGGTGATCCTTCTACCTCTGCCTCCTGAGTGCTGGGATTAATGGCATGCACCACTACGCCTGGCTCAGACTGCCATTTTTTATGTGAGCAAGCGAGTGAGAGAGAGAGAGGGAGAACTTATGCACTAGGGCCTCTGGTTACTGCAATTGAACTCCAGATGCATGCACTCCCTTGTGCACATGTGTGAACTTGTGCACTTACATAACTGTGCATCTGGTTTATGTGGGATCTAAAGAGTCGAACATGAGTCTTTAAGTTTTGCAGGTAAGCACCATAATTGCTAAGCCATTTCTTCAGCCTAGATTCTGTTTTTTATTTATTTTTGACAGCTTCCATAATTGTAGACAATAACTCATTATAATTCTCTCTCTTCCCCCACTTTCCCTTTTGAAACTCCACTCTCCATCATATCCCCTCCCCCTCTCAATCAGTCTCTCTTTTCAGTTTGATGTCATGATCTTTTCCTCTTATTATGATGGTCTTGTGTAGGTAGTGTCAGGCACTGTGAGGTCACAGATATCCAGGCCATTTTGTATCTGGAGGAGCACATTGTAAGGAGTCCTACCCTTCCTTTGGCTCTTACATTCTTTCTGCCCCATCTTCTGCAATGGACCCTGATCCTTGGAAGATGTCAGATTCTGTTTTTTTTGTATGCTTGTTCATTTGTGTGTGGGTGTACCTGTGTATACATGTGTGTGCATGTAGAGGCCAGAGGTTGATGTTGGGTGCCTTCCTCAGGTGATCTCCACCTTATTTTTTGAGACAGGGTCTCACACTGAATCTAGAGGTAACTGATTTGGCTAGATTAGCTACCTAGCAAGTCCTAGGGATTCTTCTATCTCTGCCTATCCATGCTGGGATTATAGGTATGTACCATCATGCTTGGCTTTTGCATAGGTTCTGGGGATTAGAACTCAGGTCTCATGCTTGTGCAGCAAGCACTTTACCCACTGAGCTATATTTCCCAGTCTCCTCTGGGGTTCTTAAATATGAAAATATGAAGGCGTTCTGAGGTGAGAAAGTTTAAGTTTGCTCAGGTATACTAGACATAAGGGAGATCTAATTTGGTCTTTAGAATGAAATAATTTATGATTTATCTTACATAAAGACACACATATATACACCAACATACACACCATATACATGGCAGTCCTATCATGTTTCAACAGGTAAAATACCCTACTTCCTTTGGAAGGTGAAAGGGAGGGAGAAGAAAACTTTATACTTCCCAAGGCATGTATATATATGGTATGTATTCTACAAATGGAATATTTCTGCCTTCTTTGACTCTTTGCTAATAGATAATGTTTCAAATTATATTATCTTATCACATAGATTATACTGTGCCTATTTTCTCATAAGTCAGATGTAGATTTTTTTTTTTAACAGTAGAATTTACTGTGAGGATTAAGTGAATTAACCAAAGCCGTGGAACTGGCTTGGCATGTATTATAGAATCAGTTTATAGTAGCTACTATTCAGGGTTGGGTTTGGGCTATGCTGGTGTTGGAAACTGTTGGGAGGATTAAGGCAAAGTCATTCCTTTAGAAAAAAAAGTGTTCCTTATCATAAGTGTTTAAAGGTATCCAAGTGGGGCCCCAACTCTTACCTATATGCCCCTAGAGTTCTATGCTTGAGCAAATTTAGACTAGGCCATGTGTAAAAGGCGCAAGAAGCAGGAGATATTTTGGGTGGCCCTGTATCCTGCTGGCCCAAAGGCAACAATCTATTGTATCATCCTAAGCCGTGTTTCATATTGAGCTTTAGTCAATGTTCACAAAATGTACATGTAAGATCTAAAAGAGGTTAGAAAATTCTAGGCAAAATGAAGTTATCTAGGTTTTACTATGGCAAAGGACACTTGGCATGTTTGAGGGGAGATGTAAATTGCACTCTTTTCTTATGTTTGCTTGTGTGGGTGTACGGTATGGGGTAGTGTGCTGTGTGCATGTGTATGTGCCCATGTGGTGCTCCTTATGCTTGCCTGTGTGTGTGTGTGTGTGTGTGTGTGTGTGTGTGTGTGTGGGGAACGCTTGCCTATGGTGGTCAGAGAGGAACATCAGGTATCTTGCCCCATCATTCTTCCACCTGTTCTTTTTTATTTTATTTTTTTGAATTAGAGTCTGTTTTGCTGATTCTGGAGCTTGTGAGGCTCTAAGGATTCTCAAGTCTCTGCTCCCCAGTGGAACTGGGGTTACAGGTGCTCCTGGCCATGCTCAGCTGTTTATATGAGATCTGGAGATTCCAACTCTGGAGGTCTCAGGCCCTCTGAGGCCCTCATGCTTGTATAGGAAACACACTTAACTGTTAAGCTATTGCCCCAGCCTATAACTGGCAACATTTTCATTCCAATATTAGTATATGTGCTGCCAAAGTGAGCACAGCTTACAACCTTTTCTAAATCTCAGTTGTCCATAGGACCCATTAGTTTCAATTTTGCTGAACTACTTTTTTCTGTTATTGTTTTGAGACAGAGTCTCATACTGAAGACCAGGCTGGACTAGAACTCACTATGCAGCTCAGAATGGCCTCATACTCATATGCAATTCCTACCTCAGGCTCATGAGCACTGGAATTACAGGTGTAAACCATCATGCTCAGCTTGCTGAGCCACTTCTGAAGTATGTGCAGTAAAGAACACACACACACAGAGGGACATGGGTACACATTCTGGGATAGGAAGGCTGGGACCTATAGCCATGCATCCCTGCCTCCACACATGTTCTCAACTGAGCAACAATATTGGCTGTTATTTACCCCTTAGACCAGGGAGACATGTACAATGTCCTCAGAGACTAGGTCTGAGTGTGGATGGTTACTGGGCTGTTTCCTCCCTTGAGATGCATCCATCCCATTCCATGTATTGATAGTAATGGGCTGACAACCACAGTTGTGACTGGCTTAGGCCTGAGGGAGTCCAGAACACAGTGCATGGCTTTTACTTACTTGTGGGGAGAAAGATACAGTAGCTAAAAGGGGCCACTCGAACCGTATCACATTCACGTTGCTGTGATTGGTGATTGTGAAGCTCACGTTGTAGCTGATTCCAATGTGGCAGTGCCCAAACTGGATGTGGTCCAACAGAGCAGCTAGGGGTCAGAAGCAGAAGGCTGGTGAGTCCTCCCTGGCCTCTTTGGAGGGCCTGTTCCCTGGAGGAGGCAGAACCTGATAGACAATGTACCTCACTCTCATGTAAGCTTTGTCCTTGAATGGCTGTATATGAAAAACCTGGGATTCCTGGGTAGCAAGATTAACCTTGCTTCTCAAGGTAATCCATCAATCCACTCATCCACCCATTCATCTATCCATTCACCCACCCTCCTACCTTGGGTCTTACAAAAGAGAATGGGCCCACCAAGGCCTCTAGCCACTGTAAATGAACTGCAGACACAAGTGCCACCTTGTGCATCTGGCTTTATGTGGGTACTGGGGAATTGAACTCAGGTCCTCAGGCTTCACAGGCAAATGCCTTAACCACTGACCCATCTCTCCAACACAGTTCTTACTTCTTTAAGAGAAAATATAGATCCCAGTCTCATTTGTTTGGCAAGACAATACACTTAGGGATTAGGTTGTCAGATAAATTTGAATTACAGATAAACAATGAGTAACTTGTATTATACGCATGTCCCATGCAATATTTTGGGGAAATACTTATATTAAAAATTATTCAGCTGGGCATGGTGGTGCACACCTTTAATCCCAGCACTCAGGAGGCAGAGGCAGGAGGATCACTCTGAGATCGAGGCTACCCTGAGACTCCATAGTGAATTCCAGGTCAGCCTGAGCTAAGGTGAGACCATACCTCAGAACACCAAAAAAAAAAAAAAAAAAAAAAAAATTCATTGTTGGGCTGGAGAGATGGCTTAGTGGTTAAGATACATGCCTGCGAAGCCTAAGGACCCTGGTTTGATTCTCCAGTTCCTATGTAAGTCAGATGTACAAGGTGGCACATGTATCTGGAGTTTATTTGCAGTGGCTAGAAGCCCTGGCACGCCCATTCTCACTCTCTCTGTCTCTAATAAATAAATAAAAATAATAAATAAAAATTATTCATTGTTTACCTGAAGCAAATTTATTGGAGCCTCCTATATTCTGGTTTACTAAATCTGGGAACCCTATAATATATACGAAATCTAAGCTCTGAATGTAGATTACTATTGGCACCTGTTTGACCTCTGAAAAGACATATGTCGCCATAGCTTTAAACAGAAGTGAAATATCAATCGTGTAAGGAGTATTGATTTCAACCCATGTTGTATAGATTACCTAATCATATATTCCAGGGCTGTAATATAGCTCCTCGGAAAATGTTGATGCTGTGTTTCCATTTTACTTTAAAGTAATCAGACACACTGTTATGGAGTGCTTAACAAATGTTGTTTGGTAATAATGATGTTTCTTCTTACCCCACAGAACGTGATCACTAATTAGAAGCTTTAATGCTTGAGAGAGCAGAGCAGCATGTCTTAAGCTTTAATAACATGAATCACCCTGGGATCTGGTTAAAATGTACATTAATATTCAGCAGGTCAGGTTGGGCCTGATTTCTAACAGGCTTTCAGAAGACACTGGTGCTGTAGGTTGTTGGGCTGCACATTGTGCCAGACTGTTGAAATGCTGGAACAAGCTTATCCCCTCTCTAATGAGACAAGCCCACCATTTCTCTTAGAAAACTGAGGATACATGTGCAGACAAAATATTTAATGCCAATGCAAGGCAGCTAATTAATAGAAACAGGAAAACTACAAGGAGACACTTACTCATTAATGATTGGAACTGGAATTTGAATATGAAAATCTAAGCTCCCTAAGGGCAGAGACTTATTAATTTGCAACTGTAGGTCTCAGTGTAGTGTGTCACACCTGCATGTTGGTGCTAAGTAAGTATTCATTGTGTGAACACACAAATAAATGAAAGGACAGAGGCAGTGACTAAGCCAAGCTTAACAGAGCCAGTGATGAAGAGGAGACTCACTCCTAAATTCTCAGGAAGCTATACCTGTTATTTAAATTTCATTCCCACTTAAAATGACTCAAGAGTCAACAACTATTGACTCCTCATGGCTGCTTCTCCCACCTGCCACCAAGTCTTCCATGGTGCTTTCCTCAGCGATCTCTATGACCTCAGAAATATCTGAGTCCTCCTGGCTGGTGGAAGCCACCAGCCCATGGATATTGTCCAGGGTGATGTCATCTCATAACCTTCTCCCACTAAGTGGATCATAGTCTCCTCATACTGGTTGTTGATTACTGAGAGGTGGATGGTGCCTGTCATTCTCCCAACCTTCTGGGAGTGGAAAAAGACATCAAATTCAGCTGTGTTTCCAGGAGAAACAACCAACGAGGCTGTGTGGGCTTTTATTGCTGCAAAGGGAAGAGAGAAAATACAATTCAGAGCCAGCTCAGAGAAATTTGTCTCTTGATTAGAGGTAAAGCAGCCATACTGTAGGATAAGCTCTGGCTACTGATGAGGCTGAACATCCAACACTGGCTGGGCCCTGAAAGGTCCCCAGGAAACCAGCTATCTTCTGAGATTCACTGTCCCCATAGGGTACTCAACCTCCCTACTTACCTTTCTCATTTGGTTTGTTTTCCTCTGTGATATAGATGTAGGAGGTGGTGGGCCTCCCTTTCAGTGAGAAGACTCCTACTTGGTCCCGTAGGTCTACATGTAGCTGACAGAAGGAAAGCAAGTGTGAGTATTAAGCTTATAGGATGCTCATGAATTTTGAGTCTGGGCTGTGTTTGGGGCAAGAAGTCATTTGTGTCATTATGTCCAGTATTCGCTTTTTGAGATTCTTTATTTTGCATGTGTATGTATGTGTGTGTGGCATGTATGTCCACATCTTGTTGAGATAGGGTATCCCATTGGCCTGGAGCTCACCAATTAGGCTACTTTTCTGGCTAGTGAGCTCCAGGGACTCCTCCTGTCTCCACCTCCCCAAGGCTAGAATTGAAGGTGTGCACCAGCATGCCTAGCATTTGGTGGGTACTAGGAATTGAACTCAAGTCCTCATGCTAATAAGGCAAGCCATTTACTCGCTGAATTAGCTCCCCAGGTCCCACATTTATATATATGTCTATATAATCAGACTTATGACAAAGTGAAATTTAGTCAGGTCAGGCTTCATATATGAGTTAGGAACTGGAGGTTCAAAGCATACAGATGACATTCCAGATCACACAGTCAAAATTGGGTTGCCAATGACTTTGTTTACAAAAAGGGGCAGCTGTAAAGTAGATTCCAGGCTAGAAAATTAAATGCTCATAATTCTATGAGATATTGCAGAAATGTGAATTCCTAAAAGCTAGCATCTCCTAGGTGCTATGAGTTTCTTATCTAGTGTCATGGTAGTCAGCCTTTCAAGATAAGAGGAAAAGGGCTGGAGAGATGGCTTAGTGATTAAGGCTCTTGCCTGCAAAGCCAAAGGACCCAGGTTCAATTCCCCAGGACCCATGTAAGCCAGATGCACAAGGGAGCTCATGCATCTGGATTTCGTTTGCAGTGGCTGGAGGCCCTGGCATGCCCATTCTCTCTCTCACTCCCTGCATATTTCTGTATCTCTCTCTCAAATAAATAAGTAAAAGTAAAATATTTTTTTAAACAGGGAAAAAAGTTAAGAGGAAAAGCAAGGTAAGCCTCTGAACCAACTTCAGGAAAACAAGTGTTTCCAGTCCACTGGAAAGAAGATAAGACTAAAACCATGTACTTGATTTTAGGAATGAGAAATCTGATTTTTAGAAAGACAGAGTGCTGGCTGTTGAATACTATTTAAAACACTGGCAGGGGTTGGACTCCTTACAACGTGCTCCTTCAGACACAAAATGGCCATGACCTCACAGTGCCTGACACTATCTACCCAAGACCATCATAATAGGAGGAAAAGATCATGACATCAAACTGAAAAGAGAGTCTGAGAGGGGGAGAGGATATGATGGAGAGTGAAGTTTCAAAGGAGAAAGTGGGGGGAGGGAAGGAAGTACCATGGGATATTGTCTACAATTAAGAAAGTTGTCAATAAAAAATAAATTAATTAAAAAATTTTTTAAAAAGCAAAAAAGAGAGAGAGAGGGAAACTGGCAGGGGGCTGGAAAGATGGTTCAGAGGTTAAAGGCACTTGCTTGCAAAGCTTGATGATCTGGGTTCAGATGCACTAAATAGTACATGCGTCTGGATTTCTTTTGCAGTGGCAGGATGTTCTTGCATGCCCATTCATTCCTTCTCTCTCTCTCTCTGTCTCTCAAGTAAATAAATAAATAAATATTAAAAAAATAAAGTAGTGGCATGAAGTACAAAGATGTACTGATATTACATAGGAATATTCTGAGAGAAGAGCTTACATATTTAGAAATAACCTTGATAAGAAATTATATGGAGGAACTCCTATTTTCTGCTGTCACAACTCATAACCCACAACCCCATGGTGAATACCAGCAATCTCACTGAGAGGGCCCTCAGTGGAATGGGAGCAGGGAGGCAGGGAATGATGGTATTGACACATGTTATGTCCATACAAAGTTTCTACTTAATAAAAATATTGAAATAAAGTATCAAAATAAATGGGTAGAAATCCTATATGTTGCTCCTAGTAGTGAATTGAAATACTCTGAAAACAGAAATTCTCCCTAGATCAGAGACTTTCCAATGAGATTTATTTTGAGAATCATTATAAAATGATTCTAAAGTCAATCTATGAAATTAATATTCAAAAGTTGTTAAGAAGGGACTGGAGAGATAGTCTCAGTTAAGAGCACTTCTTATGCAAGCATGAGGACCTGACGAGGCTTGAGTTCGATCCCCAGAACGCATTAAACAGCTAGGTGTGGCCACACATATCTATAACCTCAGTCCTGTGGGAAGCAGACTGCAGAATTGCTGGGGCTTGTGAAAAAGTGGCAAGCTGTGGGATCAGTGAGAGATTCCAGTTTAAGTAAGAATGGGCAGAGTAGTGATGGAGTGACTTTCCCATTGGCCACCATGGTGACTGCACCTCGCCAGTTGGGTTTCCTCAAGTGGACACGGGTTCATGCATCCCAGTTAAAAAGGGAAAATCACAAAGATATAGAAGCAGAAAGTGATGAGGGCTCATAAGAACTAGTTGGCACCAGCTTCATGAGAATGGAAGGTGTGATGAAAGCAATGGGAGATTTTAAAAGGGAAGGAAAAATAGAGCCTATGGGACTCTTGGACTCTACATGTAATTTAAGCCCTACAAGATAATATTACTACTTCTTGGCTAAAGTCCATTTAGATTTGTCATTCTTTTTGCTCTTCATTCTACATCTCAGGCTTTCCATCTGAGAATCTTTTTACTGACTGAAAAATACTTTTCTTTTCTTTTTCCCGTTTTTCAAGGTAGGGTCTCGCTGTAGCTCAGGCTGACCTGGAATTTACTATGTAGTCTCAGGATGTCCTTGAACTCACAGTGATTCTCCTAGCTCTGCCTCCCAAGAGCTGAGATTAAAGGCATGTGCCATCATGCCCGGCTCTGAAAAATACTCTTTAGTACTTCCTTAGTATGCATCTAGTGGTGGTGAATTCACTCCATTTTCACTTGAAAATGTTTGTTTTCTCTATTTATTTATTTATTTTGTTTTTTGAGGTAGGGTCTCATTCTAGCCCAGGCTGACCTGGAATTCACTATGTTGTCTCGGGCTGGCCTCGAATTCACAGCTACCTCTGCCTTCTGAGTGCTGGGATTAAAGGTGTGTGTCACCACACCCAGTGTGTTTTCTTTATTTTTAATGACATCTTTGCTGGATATAGAATTCTCACTTGACAGTTGTTTTCTTTAAGCAAGGAGAAGCTATTTTATTAGTGTGTTTAGCATCCATTGTTGCTACAGAGCTCAGCTGTAAGTTTAAAATGTTCTGCCTTTAGCATCTTCCCTTTGTGCTTATTTCTCCCTTCCCCCATTTTACTATGCTACATCTAGATATGGGTTTCTATTAATTATCTTTCTGAAACTTACAGGGCTTTTTGGTTCTATGAATTGCTGTCAGATTGGCATTGGAAAACACTTAGACATATCCTGACATTGCTTCTATTCCATTCTCTTATCTCTTCTTCTAGTATGCTTGTTAAATGTGTTCAAGATGTTCCCTCTGTATCTTCTGTGTCTCTCACCCTGTTCATTTTTAGCATGTGTATGTGTGAGTTTATGTATGTTCATGAGTATAGGTGGGGTGCATGTGCTTGTGAAAGCCAGAGGTTGACTACAAGTTTCCTTCTCAGTTGTCCTCCTCCCTCCTTTCTCCTTTCCTCTCTTCTTTCCTTTTTTCCCTCCTTCCCTCCCTTTTCTTTTCTTTCTCTCTATGTAGAATTTCTACTTTCATGTTGAAATTGTTAGGCTTAGCTTTTATTTTGTGAACACAGTAACCATTTTGCAGTCTACATCTGATAATTCCAAAGTCCCTATGGATGTTTCTGTTCATTCTTGTTCTTGTTATCTGTCTCCTGTGTGTCTGTTTATCCTTTGATCATGTATTTGGGCATTATCTTTAAAAAAGGTATTCAGAAATAGTTGCATTAAGTGTGATGTTATTTTTCTTCAGGCTCTGCAAGCAAGCACCTTTAGCTGCTAAGCCATCTCTCTAGTCCTTGAGTTGTTTATGTCAAGTGTTTTGCTACAATGACATGAAGTCTAACTAGCACACTACTCCATGTACCATCCTCAAACATACCTGGGCAGGGATGCTGCCATTGTTCTTGAGGATAAGAGGAAGTTTTTCTGAATGACCAAGCAGAAGTCTCTTAAAGAGGAGCAAAGGGTTTCCAAGTTGGTTATACAGAGTTGGCCGCACGACAGTAACTCGAGGGAGGGTCCCCTCACCGAAAATATCAAACATGAGACCTCGGTTCTTGGCTATGTTGCTGCAGGGAACATGAAGATCAAGGCCTGTGAACCTGACTTGGTAGAAATTCTTTCCCAGACAGATTGAGAGAGGAAACAGAGTGGTACCTGGGCAAGCCATCCAAAGTGGCCTCAAAGATGCACTGGTAGATCTGCATGGCCTGTGGTGTGAAGTACACAGTGGCGAAGGCATGCGAGTGACTGGCAATACACATTTTGTTCGGCTCTACATCAAAGATGTCAGTGATTCGTGCGATGGCCTAGTGAGGGGAGCAGCATTAGAGATTATTACTTTGCATTTCTTTTTTCTAGTTTTTTTTTTTTTTTTTTTTTTTGAGATAAGATTTCACTGTAGCCCAGGCTGACCTGGAATTTACTATGTAGTCTCAGGGTGGCCTTGAACTCATGGTGATCCTCCTACCTCTGCCTCCCAAGTGCTGGGATTAAAGACATGTGTCACCAAGCCTGGTTTACTTTACATTTCTGATGGAGCTTGCTGTTAATTTCCCTGCCCTATTGTGAATTTTCCCTCCCCTAAGACTGTGCTAGACAAGCTTAATTACTTACAGAGTATTGGGTGCTGCCTGGATGGAAAGTCCCACTCTGGCCTTGTTCCTGTGCATTTGACTAGACCATGAACTCTTACTAAAACAGACAAACCAAGTCATTCAGCCAGAGATTCTTGCTGCTGTCCTACCCTGCCCCTTGCCAACTGAAGCAATATGCCCAAAGGTTGTTATTGGTTGCTAATGTGGAGCGGAGCTGGAAGCTGGCTGAGCCATGCTCTTGATGGGAAAGCCAGACTACACACAAACAGAACAGAGCCATGGAAATAACATGGGAAAGACACGTGGCCTCTGATCTTCTGAAGGGGTGGATTTAGGTGCCAGTTTCAGTCCCACAGAGTTATGGCACCATGATTTATTCTGACCTGTGTCTGATGTCTCACACTTAGTACCTTGTGTTGTTTGAAATAAGCTGAATGGGTTTCTGCTCCTCATAACCACAAGAACCATGGCTAGAAAGCCCTTCTTCAGCCCTCCATCTGTCACCATGCAATGGCAGTGCTTGGGACTGGAAAGCATGAATTTGAAAGGCATTTTCATTCTTATGGAAAGCAGACAGGAAACAAGACAGACTATTTTATTGCTGCTTGCTTTTCAGCTGATGACATTATGATTTCTTTGCTCTTTCTGGGGGTTCCCTTCAAGTCTGCAAACTGGGGAGAAGGAGAACATTGGATATCTCCAAGTTTCCAGTTAGAAATTCTCTCATTAGAAATCTGGCTTGCTCTTGTTTTTTTGTTTGTTTGTTTTTGTTTTTGTGAGGTAGGGTCTTACTCTAGCCCAGGATGACCTGGAATTTACTATGTAGTCTCAGGGTGGCTTCAAACTCACAACGATCTTCCTTCCTCTGCCTCCTGAGTGCAGGGATTAAAGGCATCACCACCACAGCCAGCTTCCTTTTTAAGTTTTTAATACAGAGCAGGGAGAAAGCTGCTCCTTAATGTACAACTAAAGCCAGAGAATCCAATGCCTGAGAAAGCCAACAGAGAAATCAGATGGGTCTCCTAACTCTCTCAGGTGATACTCCTTGAGGCATGTCACACTGTTCTGGGCTTAGAACAATCCTTTGTAGACTTCTACACCCTCATCAGCCATGAACAATGAAAGCTCTGGAATACAGGGTAGCATCTGGGCCCAGATTCCACCTTTGAGTAGAGAACTGAAGCAGTCCTGATAAAACTAAGAAGTGTTCGCAGCGTTTCTGACTAGAAATTCAAGGTGACCACAAGCCATTAAGTTCTTTCTTATGCTCTGTTGGATTTTGTCTTCTACTGTGAGAAAATGATACCAGTATGATGTGTGTGTGTGTGTGTGAGAGAGAGGGGTGGGGGGAAGAGAAGGAGACCAGTTTTGAGTCTAGCATACCCTGAAATGTATTGTTAAGTTGAACATGTATAAAGCTTGGCTTTAAGCCTAGGTGTGATTCTCAGGCTCTGGCAGGACACCTAAGAGAAAAACTTAGCTTTTATGAGCCTCAGATTCCCTAACTGTAAAACAGGGATAAGAAAGTCTGAAAGAGTTGTGAACATGAAACAAGGCAGTAAATATAAATCATTTAGCACAATACACATCACTCAGGATGGCCTCAATACACATTTGCTATTTCACTTTCTCCCTGTGGGTTTACACCCTCCAAGCTTCCTTGACCAGGAGAATATATGATTTGAGGGCAGCCTGTCTGATGCTGGTGCTCATCTTAGGTCCCCTCTCAGTGCTTCCTCTATTCCAGGTCCACAGTGAGTGCTGGATGGATGAATGACCTGATCATTAGTGTGTGCCTATTTAGTATGAAGGTACCCAGAAAAGACACTAATTGGGACAAACCTACAGTCCTGGGCCTGGGGAGTATGGCCCTGTGACCTCACAGAACTTCCAACAGGGCCTGAGAGGCAGGTGACTCTAATGGGCAGAGGCTCCAGAGCAGAGGCTTCCCAGAGCTCTTTCTGGCTTTATGCCAACCACAGTGGGTCAGAGACACTTGAACCCTTGTACCTTATTAGAGATGGGTTTGACTACAATGTTGACATCACAGGAAATCTTTCCCGCATTGCTAATCTTGAATCGAGCCTTGGCCTGATGGCCCACCAGCACATTGCAGAAGATAAACTTGTTCTCGTCCTCCACAAATAGCCCTCCACTCTGTATGGTCTGTTGAATGTGGAATAGGTTGCAGCTAGTACAGATCTGGTGCTCCTCAAATATTGAACCGCTGTTGTCAGTCACAAAGGCTAGAGAACAGAGGAAAGATGGTGAGAGGAAGCCTGGCTGCCAGAGTCCTTGCTTCCTGCCGTTCCTAGTTTGAATGCTTGGGCTGAGGATGCAGTTTAGTAGTAGAGCATGTGGTCAGCATGCACAAGGCCTTGGGTTCTATCCCCATCAAGCAAATACAAAGAAGCAAATAAAGCCGGGCGTGGTGGCGCAAGCCTTTAATCCTAGCACTTGGGAGGCAGAGGTAGGAGGATTGCCTTGAGTTCAAGGCCACCCTGAAACAACATAGTTAATTCCAGGTCAGCCTGGGCCAGAGTGAGACCCTACCTCTAAAAAAAAAAAAAAAAAAAAAAAAAGCAAATAAAAATTATAGTAAAAGCAAAGGAAAGTCACAGAGTCCAAGTAGGGAAATCTACATAAGGGTATACAAGCAGTAGGGCAAATTCTATTACTTCCCTCTTTTGTACTGTCCCTGCTGGCTGTTATATTTCAGTCAGCTTTTTCCTGCCAAAGGCAAGGAGGTATGAGATCTGAGTGAGGAGAAAGAAAGTGCAGTTTTCTTTGCCTTATCTAAGCTCTTGTTGCATTAAAATTTCAGCATGGGTGAACCAAACACGTCCTAACAGAAATACAGAGCCTGCACAGAGCAGTCAACACTAACTGATAACACACCTGCTCAGGGATTTCTTCAGAAGTGGGGGCAGGAAGATTGTAAGAGCCACAAGGCAGGTAGAAACAACCTGAGGCACAGTCCCCCCCATCCCCACCAGAGACAGAGGCCCTAATTAATTGTCCCATACTGAACACCAATAATCCTACTGATAAGGACTCTAGGGGAAAGGGGGATGGGGGAAGACAGCATACTACAACCTATGTTAAAAAAGTAATCAAGGGCTAGAGAGATGGCTTAGCGGTTAAGGCACCTGCTTCCTAAGCCTAAGAATGCTGGTTCCAATCTCCAGGTCCCACGTTTAGCCAGATGCAAAGTGATGCAAGGGTGCAATGCCGCACTTGACCACAACGGGGCACATGCATATGGATTTTGTTCGCAGCAGCTAAGAGGCTGCTGGTGCGGCCATCTCTATCTGTCTTCCTCTCCCTCTCTCTCTGTCTCTCTCAAAAAAAAAAAAAAAAAGTAATCAACAAAAAAAGCTAAAATAATTTTAGCATCTCTCAGTGCATTTGCTTTTCACAGGGAGTGGACTGAGTATGACCAGACCTGGTGTTCTTAGGTCCTGGCCACAGCCCCTGCTGCCACACTTCTACTCATGTGAGAATCCAGGACCACACTCAGGAAAGCAAGGACTTGGAAATGGCAGGTCTTTTCCTATCTGTGTATGCTTGTAAGACTTTAGGGAAAAATACAGTTGAAGCTACCAGAGGAAGTTCTTAGTTCCCAGAGGAAGTAGCTCAGCCCTGTTTACTGGACATCTTTTGTGGAATTTTCCTGAAGAGGGAGGAATCTTTTGCAAATGCAGGTCTTTTAGGACTGTTCAATATGAGTGGCAGTACCTGGTAGACATGCTTCAGCAAGCAGAGTGTAAGGAATGCCCGCAGGATATTCTTTAGTGTCTCGGTCAGAGATGTCAATGGCCAGAAACTCCTCACACCTTCCCACGGGGTCAGCCACACACTCCACAGTGATGACCTGTACTCCTCCAGAAGGGATGGAGCCAAACCCAGGATACACGGTGAACATGCTGTGGGAGAAGCGGGCCTGTAGGACAAGAATGGGAGGGATGGGACAGAGGGAGGAAGGCTAGGTGACAAAGCCTGAGACCTTCCACCTGAGCTAAAAGATGGCAAAGGGGAGAAAGGTGGAGCCTTTCTCCACTGGTGTACTCTAGGACCCCACCTCTTTCTTCCTGGAGGGACAGAAGGTCTGGGGAGGGGGTTCATCATAGCAGACCCTCTTCTCTGCACATTTCCATCACACATTTCTACACACAGTGATGATGGAAATAAGGACTTAAAAAGACAGAAAATCTCTGTATCATAAAATACTTACCCATATTTTGAGATGGGTATCTCAAAGCAGAAGGGTACAAATGGAATAGTGGTTGAGGGTTGAGATGGTGGTCTTTGAGTCACATACTTCTGCATTAGATTAAGCCCTGATATATTTGTATATAATTTATATAATAAAATATGGTTATTTATTATACATTAATTAGTTTGACTTTGGAAAGTGACTTCTCTAAATCTTAGTTTATTTATATATAAAATGGAACAAAAGCCCCTAAGCCAACAGATCATTGGAAACTTAAAGGGAAAAATATGTGTGAGGCACATACTGAAGCATCTGGTAGAGAATTAGTGCTAAAAAGAAAAAAAGAGGATTTTAGTGCAAAAGAGCCTCTGGATGTCTCTGGAGACCCCAGTTCTGCCTTTCCACTCAAAGTTCTCAGGATAACTATGGAATGTTCTGGGGATGCAGTGCCCCAAGATAAGGAAGGATTATCTTGGACAGCAAATTTTCTCCCAATCCATCTTAGAAGATGGCCTGCAATATTTTAGCTCAGGACTCAAGTTTCTTTAGAAGTATAACAACCAGGGCACATGAGGAAGGGCAACAATGACCCTCCTCTTCCTTGGGCAGCTTCTTCCAGGAGAACCAGATCCTAGATTTCTGTTCTTGCTGCTTTGCTAAGCACAGCTTATGTGAGTGTCCTGCCTCACTTGAGTCATACTCTGGCAGCTGGGCTTGTGTAGGACCCCCTATTAGATCCAGGAACCTTAGCAAAAGTGGTGAGGTGGCCAGAACCCTCCCGCAGACAAGATGCCAGAGCATGGTGTTGGGAAAGTGTTCCGAATACTCTCCAGGGACTGATAAACAATGCCCTGTGTTTCCTTTCACAGAGACCGACACTAGGGTATACCATGCACACTGCTCAGTTTTACCAAGTTGCCCCGGGGCAGTTTGACTTATGATGTCTTCTCCCTGGCACCTGCTGCACATCCCTGGAACCTATAAAGTATCTGTAGTTATTTGGTATTGACATTTGGTAACACAAGTACCCTGGTGCATTTGGGACCTTTATGTTGGTGTGATGACTTTCAGCTAAATCTTGCTCTTCTTCCTCTTGTAATTTCATTCCTCTCACTTGCACATGTCCCTATCTCCACCAAATCTTTGTATGTATGTTCCATAATAACCCTGCATTAGGAAGTGATTTATTCTGATACAATCAGATACCACCTCAGACTTCTTCAGATCAGGAAGTTCTTACCATGGCTGCTACAAGTGGCTGGACAGGCTGGCACATTGCATTCTTTCATCAAGCATGTGGCACACAGGTGCCTGGGGGATGACCACCCCACTGTGGTGAAGTGTGACTGCACAGCCATCCAACAGAGGATACTATGGACTCAACTCAGTTGCTGTCCACTGAAGACCTGCTACATTTCAGCAGTAGTGCTACAGAGTGGAGTCCTTGGGCTCCAGGATAAAACATCCAGACAGAGATGGACATCTCTCCAGACTTCTGCCTCTTCTAAATAAATGATTCTTTTAAATTTTTTTATTTTATTTTATTTTTTAGAGAGAATGAGATAGAGAGAATTGGCACGCCAGGGCCTCAGCCACTGCAGTCAACTCGAGACACTTGTGCCACCTAGTGGGCATGTATGACCTTACGCTTCCTCACCTTTGTGCCTCTGGCTAACATGAGATCTGGAGAGTAGAACATGGGTCCTTAGGCTTCACAGGCAAGTGCCTTAACTGCTAAGCCATCTCTCAAGCCCAACAAATGATTCTTGATTAAATATCTGTCATCTGTCATCTATCATCTATCTATCTATCTATCTATCTATCTATCTATCTATCACCTATCTATCACTGCGAATGCAGGTCACTTGGCAACATGCATGAAGTCCTGGACTTGAGTCCCAGTACTACATAAAACCAGGCATGGGACACATGCTTGTAATCTCAGCATTCAGGAAGTATAGGAGGAGGATCAGAAGTTCAAGGTCAGCTTTACTACACAGAGTTTGAAGTCAGCCTGGAGTACATGAGACCCCATCTCAAATATATATGAAGAATTTAAAGTACTAGGGATTCAATGAAGGTTTTAAATCATTAGAGGAAATCCAAATTAAAAGTTGTAACATTTAAGCTCACAGTCAAAGTGAGAGTTCAATATAATTACTAATACAATATTCCTACCATAACAGATTCAAATTCAGTTATGTTAGGGAGGTGTTTTGTGGTAAGAGCGCCCTGGAAGGTGGCCTTGCTAGGTTTTTGTGAATCAGGAAGGATACTCACTTGGTTTGCAATGTTCATGTCTTTCTGGAATGTATCTGAGAATTTGGTTGCTTTTCGTGGTTCCGGACTTGGAGAAGCTCTCACTTTCTCGGGTTCTTGCATGTCTAATGTGGCTGGCTCTGATCACAGAAGCAAAAGCACACTTTTAAGTTTCAGTGGAGACATGGGACATCACCTGTCTATCTGACTGTAAGGTCCTTTTTCTTGGGCACTGGGAGAGTGAGCTTTCCTGTGTTCAGGAGAGCACAGTCAGCTTGGGATTCAGTGACCAAATCACAGAACGATGATAAGGAAATGATGCAGTATGCTTGTGAAATATTCATAAAGACACTGAGTGCTACACTTTGGATAAGTGTTCCCCAAATGTCCTCATGTTAAAGGTTTCCGGAGTCCTTAGTTCATTAATAGGCCCTCAAAGGGGATTGAGGGACCCTAGTTCCATCTTTTCCCTTTCTTTTTCTTCCTTGATTGAAGGAAAAAATTTCTCTGCCATGTGTACTGAACATGAGGTACTGACTTGCCAAAGGTACAAAGCAGCAGGGCCATTTGATTATGGGCTAGAATCTCTAAAACTCAACCAAAATAAACCTCTTCTCTTTGTAAGCTGATTAAGGAATTTTATTTTAGTGATGGGCAACTGACAACAACAACAAAAGCCTGCTGGCACATGCCTGTAATTCCAGTTACTTGGTGAGGCTGAGACAGGGGGATTGCAAGTTTGAGGCTTATCTGGATAACTTAACAAGTCTCTGTCTCAAAATGAAAAAAAAAAAAAATACAGGGGCTCAGTGGGTAAGAGTGCTTGTTGAGTAAGCATGAGGACCAGAGTTCAATCCCCTGCACCCATGTAAAAGCTAGGCATGCCGGGCGTGGTGGCGCACGCCTTTAATCCCAGCACTCGGGAGGCAGAGGTAGGAGGATCGCCGAGAGTTCGAGGCCACCCTGAGACTACATAGTTAATTCCAGGTCAGCCTGGACCAGAGTGAGACCCTACCTTGAAAAACCAAAAAAAAAAAAAAAAAAAAAAAGCTAGGCATGGCTGTGCATGCCTGTAACTCCAGTGCTGGTGGGGGTAGAGACAGGAGGATCACTGGGACTTCCTGGTCAGCCAGAGTAAATAAAAAACAGGGAGCTCCAGGTTTAACAAGAGACTCTGTCTTGGGGAAATAAGGCTGAAGAGTGATTAGAGGAGGTCACCCGAGGTCTTCCTCTGGCCTCCACACATGTGCACAGGGCACATGTGTCTGCACACACATGCATGCACCTCCACATTCACCACACATAATATATACACACACATAAAAATAGGCTGTTGATGAAGCTCAAAAGCAGAATACTTGCCTAGCATACTTAAGGTGGTTCATATCCCTACACCACAAAAATACAAAAACAAAACTAATTTTTGTGGTGTGTACATATGTGTGTGTTTGAGCATGTTCATGTGTGTAAGTGCAGGAGTGTGTGTCCCACAGCACACATGTGGAGGTCAAGAAACAACTTTCAGGTGTTGGCCCTGGCCTTCCACCTTGTTTGAGACAGTGCCTCTCCTTGTTCACCCTTCCTTGCCACTATACAGAACTGAGATTATGGAAGGCCACCACAGACCCAGCTTTTTACATGGGATTTTGAAATCAAAACCAGGGACTCATGCTGTGTGGTGAGCAGTTCATTCACTAGAGCATCTCCCTAGCTCCCAGGAATTGATTTTTAAAATGCTTCTGTTCACTGGAAAGCAGTGTTTGGGAAATAACGTATACTTACAAAATCTTTTACCCAATATCATTCTTCCCTGATGTCACTTTAAAAAATGAAATAGCTGGACATGGTGGCACATACCTTTAATCCCAGTACTTGGGAAGCAGACATAGGAGGATCACTGTGAGTTTGAGGCCACCCTGAGACTACATAGTAAATTCCAGGTCAACCTGGGCTAGAGCAAAACCCTACCCGGTGGGACAAAGAAAGAGAGAGAGAGGTGGCATCAGGGCCTCCAGCCACTGTAATTGAACTCTATCTATCACCTATCTATCACTGCGAATGCAGGTCACTTGGCAACATGCATGAAGTCCTGGACTTGAGTCCCAGTACTACATAAAACCAGGCATGGGACACATGCTTGTAATCTCAGCATTCAGGAAGTATAGGAGGAGGATCAGAAGTTCAAGGTCAGCTTTACTACACAGAGTTTGAAGTCAGCCTGGAGTACATGAGACCCCATCTCAAATATATATGAAGAATTTAAAGTACTAGGGATTCAATGAAGGTTTTAAATCATTAGAGGAAATCCAAATTAAAAGTTGTAACATTTAAGCTCACAGTCAAAGTGAGAGTTCAATATAATTACTAATACAATATTCCTACCATAACAGATTCAAATTCAGTTATGTTAGGGAGGTGTTTTGTGGTAAGAGCGCCCTGGAAGGTGGCCTTGCTAGGTTTTTGTGAATCAGGAAGGATACTCACTTGGTTTGCAATGTTCATGTCTTTCTGGAATGTATCTGAGAATTTGGTTGCTTTCGTGGTTCCGGACTTGGAGAAGCTCTCACTTTCTCGGGTTCTTGCATGTCTAATGTGGCTGGCTCTGATCACAGAAGCAAAAGCACACTTTTAAGTTTCAGTGGAGACATGGGACATCACCTGTCTATCTGACTGTAAGGTCCTTTTTCTTGGGCACTGGGAGAGTGAGCTTTCCTGTGTTCAGGAGAGCACAGTCAGCTTGGGATTCAGTGACCAAATCACAGAACGATGATAAGGAAATGATGCAGTATGCTTGTGAAATATTCATAAAGACACTGAGTGCTACACTTTGGATAAGTGTTCCCCAAATGTCCTCATGTTAAAGGTTTCCGGAGTCCTTAGTTCATTAATAGGCCCTCAAAGGGGATTGAGGGACCCTAGTTCCATCTTTTCCCTTTCTTTTTCTTCCTTGATTGAAGGAAAAATTTCTCTGCCATGTGTACTGAACATGAGGTACTGACTTGCCAAAGGTACAAAGCAGCAGGGCCATTTGATTATGGGCTAGAATCTCTAAAACTCAACCAAAATAAACCTCTTCTCTTTGTAAGCTGATTAAGGAATTTTATTTTAGTGATGGGCAACTGACAACAACAACAAAAGCCTGCTGGCACATGCCTGTAATTCCAGTTACTTGGTGAGGCTGAGACAGGGGGATTGCAAGTTTGAGGCTTATCTGGATAACTTAACAAGTCTCTGTCTCAAAATGAAAAAAAAAAAAAAAATACAGGGGCTCAGTGGGTAAGAGTGCTTGTTGAGTAAGCATGAGGACCAGAGTTCAATCCCCTGCACCCATGTAAAAAGCTAGGCATGCCGGGCGTGGTGGCGCACGCCTTTAATCCCAGCACTCGGGAGGCAGAGGTAGGAGGATCGCCGAGAGTTCGAGGCCACCCTGAGACTACATAGTTAATTCCAGGTCAGCCTGGACCAGAGTGAGACCCTACCTTGAAAAACCAAAAAAAAAAAAAAAAAAAAAAAAGCTAGGCATGGCTGTGCATGCCTGTAACTCCAGTGCTGGTGGGGGTAGAGACAGGAGGATCACTGGGACTTCCTGGTCAGCCAGAGTAAATAAAAAACAGGGAGCTCCAGGTTTAACAAGAGACTCTGTCTTGGGGAAATAAGGCTGAAGAGTGATTAGAGGAGGTCACCCGAGGTCTTCCTCTGGCCTCCACACATGTGCACAGGGCACATGTGTCTGCACACACATGCATGCACCTCCACATTCACCACACATAATATATACACACACATAAAAATAGGCTGTTGATGAAGCTCAAAAGCAGAATACTTGCCTAGCATACTTAAGGTGGTTCATATCCCTACACCACAAAAAATACAAAAACAAAACTAATTTTTGTGGTGTGTACATATGTGTGTGTTTGAGCATGTTCATGTGTGTAAGTGCAGGAGTGTGTGTCCCACAGCACACATGTGGAGGTCAAGAAACAACTTTCAGGTGTTGGCCCTGGCCTTCCACCTTGTTTGAGACAGTGCCTCTCCTTGTTCACCCTTCCTTGCCACTATACAGAACTGAGATTATGGAAGGCCACCACAGACCCAGCTTTTTACATGGGATTTTGAAATCAAAACCAGGGACTCATGCTGTGTGGTGAGCAGTTCATTCACTAGAGCATCTCCCTAGCTCCCAGGAATTGATTTTTAAAATGCTTCTGTTCACTGGAAAGCAGTGTTTGGGAAATAACGTATACTTACAAAATCTTTTACCCAATATCATTCTTCCCTGATGTCACTTTAAAAAATGAAATAGCTGGACATGGTGGCACATACCTTTAATCCCAGTACTTGGGAAGCAGACATAGGAGGATCACTGTGAGTTTGAGGCCACCCTGAGACTACATAGTAAATTCCAGGTCAACCTGGGCTAGAGCAAAACCCTACCCGGTGGGACAAAGAGAAAGAGAGAGAGAGAGAATTGGCATCAGGGCCTCCAGCCACTGTAATTGAACTCCAGACATGTGTGCCAATGTCTGTGCTTGTGTGACCTTGCGCACTTGCATCACTTTGTATGTCTGGCTTACATGGAACCTGGAGAGTCAAACATGGGTCCTCAGGCTTCACAGGCAAGTACCTTAACTGCTAAGCCATCTCTCCAGCCCCAGAATTTTCTGATGGAACAGATATTAAAGTATCTGTGGGGATAAAGTATCTTCATAGGAAAAAGGCAGGAATTTTATTCTGCCTGCATTTCCAGGGTACCCTATGCCACCTCCCATCATGAAGCATGTCTACAACTTCTTCTTTTCTTTCTTTTCTTTTCTTTTCTTTTCTTTTCTTTTCTTTTCTTTTCTTTTCTTTTCTTTTTTTGGAGAGAGAGACAGAGAGAGAGGGGAGGGAGACAGATAGAGAATGGGAGCACCAGCAGCCTCTCAGATGCTTGTGCCCCCTTGTGGGCAAGTGTGGCATTGCGCCCTTGCGTCACTTTGCATCTGGCTAAACGTGGGACCTGGAGATTGGAACCAGGGTTATTAGGCTTAGCAAGCAGGCGTCTAAAGCACTAAGCCATCTCTCCAGCCCTGTCTACTACTTTTGACTTAAGTTTGCTACTGTTACCATCCCTTTATGTCCTATCAAATGAGAGGCAGGAAAATGACGTATTAGTAAGTCTATTAGCACACTGAAAGCCTCAGGACAACAAGACTGACCTTCCTTCTCTCTTCCTTCTCTCCCTCCCACCTTCTCTCTCTTCCTTGACAGGATCTCTGGGCAGGATGGCCTCAAAGTTGCTATGTGTCCAAGGCTGGCCTTGAACTCCTAATCCTCCTGCCTCTACTTTCCGAGTGCTGGGATTATAAGGGTGTGCCACCTCACCCACTTGGATTCATTCAATTAAAACTTATCCTGTATTTGATGGCAATTAGAAAATGTATGTGATCTGGTCAGAAGATGCAAATTCAGAACCAATCGCCCTGGTAATCTGCATAACCATAGAAGGGCCATTTCTAATCTGTAGTGATCTCACTCATACAAGAGGACTAGGCGGGCTGAGGTAAACTATGTGAAAGCTCTTTGTAAAGCATAAAACAGAGTTACAGAGAAGGAACACTTACGTTTTCTTTTGTTGAAAAGAGTTTTCTCCCATCAGTCGGTAGAGGGCGTACTTGAAGTCGGTAATACCTTGGTTTTCTATGGTAAAGGTGGTACTCTTCCTAGTGCCACAGATCAAAGCCCCAAAGTTGATGATAGAGGCGGGGCTGATGTTGAATTTGGAGAATACTGCGTTCACAGAAAACTTAATTGGGATGCTGGCAATGATCTCACCCTCTGTTGAAAGACTAGGCTCAATAATCTAGCAAGGGGAAAAGGGTTGGGGAGATATCAGCCACTGGAATTGCTAGAGAATTCCCTTCAATGTTTTCTTCATTGATATGAACCTAGGCTCTTTACTTCACTCCCCATATTATTGCATAAATCAATAATCTTAGTAGACACTGGTGTAGATCTAGTTTATTATGTACTAGCCAAATGTCAACCTGGAGCAACTAGACCTCCTGTTTTCAGTTCTCCACTTATCTCTGCACTTGATGATGGATGACAGACAGCTACCTTGTTTTTGGTGCACCTCAAATATTTGAGGGGCACATTTCCTCTCATTTTTTGCTGTTTCTGGTGACTTTTCACACTTTCCACCTACCCCACTTGTGCTTGATTGTTGTGACCAAACTCCAGTGTAGCCCCTGTGGTTGCCACTCAGACCGCCGCTGGCCATGAAGCAGATCATGCATCTTGCTTTTCAGCAGCATGCCCACAATCCTCCCAGTGAGTTAGCCTGTCCTTTGAGCACTCTCACCTGACAGCGCAGAATGGGCTGTTGCTCAATCTTCACTTCCTTTTTTGCACGAAAGAACACCATGACATTCATGGGCTTATCTACTACAGTCAGTGAGCCTTTTTGGGGTTGGACTGAGATCATGGAATTTATATTGGTTGGAAAAATCCCCAAAGAGTCCACAGAAAAGCTGAAAGACAAGCATAAAGAAGGAGTTTCAATCTTTATCCAGGGATGCTAGACAGGACAGTTTGGACTGCTCTGTGCCGGTGGCCTTCCTATCCCCATTTAATGCCATATGAGGGAGGGTCCGCCATGCTTTGTACAGTGGATTACAGGCTTGACTGGGCAAGGGCTGTGCTTCAGGCAAGATAGCTATTTTTTATGCCATGATTAAGAAGGACCCTTGCAGAACTCTGTGTTCAACAGGGACACTGGACAGTAGAAAAATATTAATAAAATTAAATCTTTCCTTTTCCATTTCTCTCTAAGATAGAATGTAGCATACAAAGAGGGAACAGTATCCAGAAACTCAGGGATCTAGGGAGAGATGGGGACAGAAGCAGTACACCAGAGGCATTGGAAGTGGAGTCCATACTCAATGGGGTGAAGTGAGGACCACAGAGAGGAGCTGATTCATGGCAGTGGTGGAGGCATTGGAGGAGGCCCAAGAAAATTAAGAGGTAATGGGTGCCTGAAGCAGCTGTGGGGATCTGGTTGACACTCCAGTGCTCCAGGAGACCTGCTGGCTCGATTGCTGCACTCACGGTGCAGATTACTCACTTTCATGAACATTTTTCTTTTTTTTTTTTTTAAGATTTTTTTATTAGATATGGACATATTTAGTATGTAAACAACACATCTTGGTACCATCCTTCCCCTCCTCCCTGCCCCTTTTATGAAGAGGCCCTCCTCATGGGAGATGCAGGTCAATCCCATGGGGACTGAGGGTCCTGCATTATGGGGGGAGCAGTCAGTGCAAAGTGTCCCAACTTGTGGCTCTAACAATCTTTCTGCCCCCTCTTCTGCAAAATCCATGAACATTTTTCAATGAGCCTGTGACCATTTATTCTAACAAAAGAGTGACTCCATTCCATGCCATGTGTGAAAGCAGGGCTAAAGGCTATTGTGATATATAATTCAGATATGCACAAATGGATCCCCAAAATACACACAAAATGTCAGCCATGGTTGGCACATGGCATTCAGTATTATCTCCAAAGTGACAGTGGCTTTTGTATAGGTTTGCTTGAATTTTATTTTATACTCATTCAATTCAAGGTGCAGTTTCCCCATCCTTAAAAAATGGGAGTATTGAGTTGGGATATCTCTAATTTCAGTATTCTTTTAATTGACAAGACATGAATACAATGAGTTTCTTACCAGCCTGCATAGAGAAGTCCCTTTATTAGTTGTGAATTTGGGAGAAGGATGACCTTTCATAGAAACCTCCTGGGCCTGAGTGCCAACATGGCCAAAGAGGGCTGGTGAGTTACTTGAGCAACTTCTTCCCTTCCTCCACCTTGAGCCACCATTTCTTTTCTGAGGACCTTCCCCTACTTCATTTCTTATTTGTAATTTCATGGGACGAGCACAAACGGGGTTGGCACTAGTACAATGAGTCTTACAAAAAGTTTATACAACTTGTGAAATCTGATGTAGAAAAGCTTAGGTCCTCATACTTGTAAAGCAAGCATTTTACTGACTGAGCAGTCTTCTTAGCCAGTTTGATTGATTTTTAAAGAAACTCTCCCAGATGTACTCTTTTCACAATGGGTGGGCGTGGGTGTCCACTTGCCTCAGCCGATTCAGATTACCTGAACAAGATCTCGTATTTCCCACGGTTCTTCAGTTGAAGGAGCTGCTTGACTTCTTCCATGACCTTCACAGTTCCAAAGTCGAGGCCTCCTTCAGCTCCTGCAGAGGTCAAGGCATGGGGTAGCGGTGAGTGGACAAGGGAAGAGCAAGGACTCCCCTCTGAAGTTCCCATGGCAATCAAACCTATTGTGGTGAAGACTCGGTGACTGAAAGAGCTGTTTGTGACTGAACTTTAGCAGACAAACAATAGGTTCTGCTTTTGCCCTCCACTCATCCTGCACACTTTCTATCCTGGGGAGGTGTCATTGTCCTTTATGCTTATATCAGCTAAACCTTCCAGGATTTTTATAATTTTTTGAACAATTTATAGAGCTCTGATATGAAAAAAACATGATTTTGTATCATCTGACTTAGAGTAGGCAGTGCTGGGGGAGAAAAGTTATGGATGGGCTTAACTAGAAGTGGACTCTGCATGCTACATGATGGCTATCCAGTCAGGCAAAATGTACCGTCTGTTTCAATGGTGAAATGCATGTTACGGGGGAAACCAAAAGCCTTATGGAGGTCACAAGCCCTCAGGGAGAGGAAAACTACTAATGTTTGACTAAATGGATATAGTATGAACACTAAATTGCCCTCTATAATATATATATATATATATTTGGTTTTTCGAGGTAGGGTCTCACTCTAGCTCAGGCTGACCTGGAATCACTCTGTAGTCCCAGGGTGGCCTTGAACTCACTGCGATCCTCTTACCTCTGCCTCCAGAGTGCTGGGATTAAAGGCGTACACCACCAGCCCAGCTTTATGCTTATATGTTAATGCTACTCTCCCTTTTGATTAGATAAACTTCTCTTTTCAGATATGGTGACCACTGGGGAGACTTAAAACTCATTAAGGTGCTGAGAAGACGTGACAGTAGAATGTGCAGCACTGAGTCATGTTCATCACACCCAAGGCTCAGGGACTTTGTGGAAGAGTTGGGGGAAAGAATATAAGAGTCAAAGGATGGAGAGAAGTACTTTGGAATGCTGTCTTTTAGATGCAAAGTGGCTGTCACATTCATGTGACATGGCTGACACTATCTACACAAGACCTGCATAATATGAGGGCAAAAAATGTCATCAAAATAGAAAGAAGATGGGGTTCAGTGGAGGGGGGACATAGAGGGAGGAGTTAAGGAGGGTGGTGGAAGGGCATTATGATCAGGGTATATAGTGTATATGTATGGGGGTTGTCAGTAAATGGTTTGTGGTGGCACATGCCTTTAATCCCAGCACTCGGGAGGCAGAGGTAGGAGGATCACCGTGAGTTCAAGGCCACCCTGAGACTACGTAGTGAATTCCAGGTCAGCCCGAGCTAGAGTGAGACCCTACCTTGAAACACCAAAACAAACAAACAATAAACAAACAAACAAAACAAAACAAACAAAAAAACCCCACCAAAACAACAACAACAACAACAAAACAAAACCCTCAAAAAAAAAAATAAATGCAGGCAGGAAGAGATATGATTACTATGAATTGCTCAGAGAAGAGCTCTGCAATTTTTATGTTGATGACACTCCTTGTTATCCTAGTGTGAGACACTGTAATCTGTAGTGATGTTGCTAACATCAGGTTGGAATTATTATTTACCAAAATTCTCCTCTATCCCATGAACCACTACCACAATATTAAAAACACACTATCCTTCCTCCACACAGAACAAGACTACTCAGAAGACAACCATGTTCATGCACTCTTTCTTTGAAGAGTTCAACATACCTTTCGGGAAGGTGATGTCCAAAGCAATATCATATGATTCTGCAAAGATTAGGATGTTTTCGATCTGAACAACACCAATGACATTGTCTGCATCTAAAACCTGTTAGGACAAGAGAAATTCTTCAGTCAGAACATGATCCATGTGACCCAAAAGGCAACATAGTGCTGAGAAGAAGGGATGCAGGAGTGCCCAACACTGAAACACCTCTGTCACACCCTCCAAGGCTCAGTAACCATTGAGGAAGAGGGGGCGGATAGAATGGAAGAGCCAAAGGAAAGTTATGACTTCTTCTTCTTCTTTTTTTTTAACAGGCTTAATCCACTTTTATTTTTCTGTATAAAGTTCCTATGTGGTAGCTACAGCTGGAGCCTGGGTTCTCTGCACTGAGACTCTGGTGTGGGTTTTTACAAGATGGTCAGTGAATTCCTGGTAGGGAGACTTGGTGAACACAGTTTCTTTCCAGAGGTCGGGGGTCAGATAGCTGTAGGTCTTAGAGATGGCATCAAAGGTGGCCTTAGCAAAGTTGCCTAGGGTGGCCGTGCAGCCCCTGGCTGAAGTGTAGCAGTCATCAATACCAGCCATCATCAGCAACTTCTTGGGCAGGGGGGCAGAGACAATGCCAGTGCCCCTGGGGGCAGGGATGAGGCACACCAGCACAGAGCCACAGCGGCCTGTCACCTTACAGGGGACTGTGTGGGGCTTGCCGATCTTGTTCCCCCAGTAGCCTCTCCGGACAGGCACAATGGAGAGCTTGGCCAAGATGATGGCCCCTCGGATGGCAGTGGCTACCTCCTTGGAGCACTTTACACCCAGGCCGACATGACCATTGTAGTCCCCAATAGCGACAAAAGCCTTGAACCTAGTCCGCTGGCCAGCGCGAGTCTGCTTCTGCACTGGCATGATCTTCAAAACCTCATCCTTCAGGGACGCCCCCAAGAAGAAGTCAATAATCTCAGACTCCTTGATGGGCAGGGAGAACAGATAGATCTCCTCCAGGGACTTGATCTTCATGTCCTTGACCAGGCGCCCCAGCTTAGTGGCGGGGATCCACTCCTTGTCCTCTGCTTTGCCTCCACGAGCCCGGTGGCCTCGGCCCCGACCACGGCCACGCCCACGACCGCCGCCCCGGAGACCGCTGCCGAAACCTCCTCCGCGGAAGCCACAGCGGCCTCCCAGGCCTGGGCCCCGGGTCCTCCGGGACCTCCCGCTGCACCGGCGTCATCCGCCATTTGGTGTTTTCCCGAGGAAGAAGCAGGTATGACTTCTTACAATGCAACTGCCCAGACAGAAATTGGCCTCAATATCCATGACCTTGCAGTGCCTGGCAATACCTCCGCAAGATGCTCAAAATAGAAGAAAAAGATGATGACATCAAATTAAAAGAGAGACTAATGGAGAGAGGGAGGGGATATGATGGAGATTGGAGTTTAAAGTGGAATGGGGGGAGGAGAGGGAAATATCAGGTGGTTTTTTTGTATATAAGTATAGAAGTTGTCAATAAAAAATAATAATTTATATAAAAAAAGAACATGATCCATGAAGTGTCTGGAGCATCAAATCTATTACATGCAGTGAGAATCATTCAGGGGAGATGGTAGGGAATGTTTTTGAGAACTTTAAAGTCAAATAAACTTGAAGAATGTTTTTCTAACAATTGATACTCCTTAAGTTATCCTTCAGGACTCATTATAGAAATCAGGACTATTCTGTTCTCTGTAACTCAATCTGCAAAAAAGGTGCAAGATTTTTTTTCATGTAAAAAGTATTTAATGTTTCCCTTTTGGAAATTCAAAACATTTTATCAGTCATTTCAGCCTTATGAGCTCCAATAGCTCCCAGACCCTGTTGTTAGGGGACCCTCCCTCACTCTCTTGAGGATCCTCTGAGCTGATGGCAGCTGTCAGTCCAATCCAGCTCTACTGACCATATACTACTGACCTAGGACAATAACTAGGCGGTAATAAAGGATCAGGGGAAGGGCTACAGGACAGTGGGTCCAGCTTTTGCATTCTTGGTGGAGACCACCTAAAATCTTGCTAAAGCTTCCAGTTGAAAAACTCAGTCACCAGCTTGCCATCACATGTACTTTGAGTAAAAGGGGACAATTGCAGTTGTCACTAAACTCAAGTTTTAGTTCAGAATTTCCATCATTTTTCCCAACCTCCATTTGCCAGTGTTAGCTGAATTTGTGCATGAAGAACCCATGTATCCTTGAGAGAACAGGAGAAGACAGATGAGCAAAGGACTTATAATAGAGGCAAATGTTGGAGGGATGCAACCACAAGCCAAGGCAGAAACTAGTTGACACCAAAATTTATAAGGTGCAAGGAAGGATTCTTCCCTACATGTTCAAAAGAGGAGAAGCCCTGCCACCCTAATTTCTGATATTGGGTCTTTAGAACTCTAAGAGCAGAAAGTCTATTGTTTTGAGTATGTTTGTAGTAAATTTGTTATAGCAGCCCTAGGAAACCAATACCGATGGAGAATAAGTCAGGGGAGGTCCTGCCCTGAAGTTCATATGAGAAAGTAATCACACAGAATAATGTCAGAGATGAGTGGGCTATGGGAGACAGAAGGCTGGTAAGTGACTGCACACACTGATGATGTCCTCAATGAGATACTGGAGAAGTTTAGATGAGGCAGTGATGTTCAGCAGCTCTTCAATCAGGTGCCAACACCTCACACAGCCTGAGGACAGATTCCCAGCAGGGGTGTAGCAATATCTACGATCTCAAGCAAGAAAGGGCTCATGCAACATGATGGGAGCCAATGAGTAAGGGTGAGGATAGAGAGAGATGCAGACAGAGAAGCAAAATGAGGACTGTAAGCATAATTCTCACTAGTGAGAGGCCAGCCAAGTGCTTTAGGAAGGGTGAACAATTGATCTGACTGACATGGCAGAGATCCGCCGTGGACACTTGTGGAGAATACAAAGAGAGGGATCCGTTAGAGATGCTGCAAGTGGCTGGGATGAGTGTGGCAGTAGTAATGCAGACATGGAAGTGGACTGGAAGGAGATACCCCAGGAGGCAGAACTGTCAAGGCTTGTCAGGAGGACTGGATTGGAAGGGGTCTCTAAGAGAAAAAGAAACATCAAAGATGATTCCTAGGTGACTACTGGGAGCAATGGGTGAAGGTGATGTTACTTGAAATAAAAACCTGACAGGTGATCATGTCAAGAAATCAGGTCACAATTTTTCTTTTGTGTGTGATTGTGTAAAAATTGCTTAACCTTTCTTGTATGCTTGTTTTATTTAGGTCTTTTATATGGAGCTGGGCTAATTTGCATAATTTTAATGTTTTAAATTTATTATTAATTTTTTTTTGTTTGTAGGATGGATATGCCACATGTATATATGGAGGTCAGAAGACAACTTCAGGGTGTCTATGCTCCCTTTTTTTTGTTTGTTTTGTTTTTCTTTTTTTATTTTTATTTTTTGGAGAGAGACACAGAGACAGAGAGAGATGGAGAGGAAGACAGATAGAGATGGGTGCACCAGCAGCCTCTCAGCCGCTGCTTATCGAGGTATAGGAACACCACTTATTCATTCATTCATGCAGTTCACATCAACTGTTCTGTTCTTGGTATGAAGACAACAGCTCTGAGCAATACTGTCTTTATTGAGCCTGTGTTGTATGCAGAACAAGATACTATGAGCTGAAGATATCAAATAGGGTTCAGATGGGAGCATATAATGAAGCCCCATGTGTGTGTGTGTGCACAGGTGTGTGTACCTTGTGCACATATTTTCTGATAACTGTACCTGTAGATGTGTGACATCTCACCTCTACCCGAATAGCCTTCTTGATGTTGATGGGTTTGGAGGGCTGGAAGTGCACCTGCAGCCTGCACTCTCCCTTGGGCAGTATAATCCCCTGCATCATGGACATGGTGAAGTCTTCACCCAAGTGCTCCAGGCTAGAGATCCGCCAGGCCACAGGCAGGGGTGTGACATTGTGTAAAATAACTAGTTTGGATTCTTTTCTGCAGAGAACAAAATACATTTTGTCAGGTTTAAATTTTTTTTTAATATTTTATTTTTATTTATTTATGGAAGAGAGAAAGAGAGAGAGAGAGAGAGAGAGAGAGAGAGAGAGAGAGAGAGAGGGAATAGGCATATCAGGGCCTCCAATTGCTGCAGTTGAGCTCCAGATTCATGTACCAACTTGTGCATCTGGCTTATGTGGATACTGGGGGATTGAACCTGGGTTCTTTGGCTTTGCAGGCAATCACCTTAACTGTTAAGCCATCTTTCTAGCCCTAATTTTTAAAAAAATTCATGATCTTATTTATTTATTTATTTATTTATTTATTTATTTATTTATTTATTTATTTGCAAGGAGAGAGAGAAAGGGGGTGGGGGAATGAATTGGCATGCTTCTTGCTGCTGCAAATGCCACTTTGTGAAAAATATGCAATGCTTCACGAATTTGCATGTCATCCTTGCGCAGGGGCCATGCTAATCTTTTCTGTATAGTTCCAATTTTAGTATATGTGCTGCTGAAGTGAGCACTCTAAAAATTTTTATAAGTCACAATTTTTCTTTTGTGTGTGATTGTGTAAAAATTGCTTAACCTTTCTTGTATGCTTGTTTTATTTAGGTCTTTTATATGGAGCTGGGCTAATTTGCATAATTTTAATGTTTTAAATTTACTATTAATTTTTTGTGTGTGTGTAGGATGGATATGCCACATGTGCATAGGGAGGTCAGAAGACAACTTCAGGGTGTCTGTGCTCCTTTTTTTTTGTTTGTTTTGTTTTGTTTTTCTTTTTTTCTTTTTATTTTTTGGAGAGAGACAGAGAGAGATGGAGAGGAAGACAGACAGAGATGGGTGCGCCAGCAGCCTCTCAGCCGCTGCGAATGAAATCCAGATGTGTCCGCCCCCTTGTGGTCAAGTGCGGCATTGCGCCTTTGCATCACTGTATCTGGCTAAACGTGGGACCTGGAAATTGGAACTGCTGGAGATTGGAACCAGTGTTCTTAGGCTTAGGAGGCAGGCGCCTTAACTGCTAAGCCTTCTCTCCAGCCCTTGTTTTGTTTTTTGTTTTTCTGACGGAGGGTCTCACTCTAGCTCAGGCTGACCTGGAATTCACTATGTAGTCTCAGGGTGGCCTTGAACTCACAGCAATCCTCCTACCTCTGCCTCCTGAGTGCTGGGATTAAAGGCGTGCACCATCATGCCCAGCAGTGCTCCACCTTTTTTTGTGATTGGGTTTCTTGCCACTATAAATGAATTGCCAGACTGCAAATGAATGTCAGACTAGCTAGCCCTCGAGTTTCAGATTCTCTCATTGTTGCGAGTACACTGGGATCACAGATGCATGTGCCACTTTGTATCTGGCTTTATGTGGGTGCTGGGGAATTGAACCTGGGCTGGCAGGATTTGTTATTAATTGCTGAGCTGTTTTCCCAGTCCTAATTTGCATTATTTTAAATTTTTTATGGCCAAGTTAGTTCAAGTTATCTCAGATTAAGACAAAATTGAACACTGACACAAAGTTGTAAGAATTCCTGTATCTTTGACCTACATTCACTAATTGATTTTGCCTTTTTTTGCTTTGCACTCACATACACTCTCTCATCCATACCATTTTCTCAGAACCATTTGAAATTAAATCCAAGATTATTATGCTCCTTAACCTTTAAATAATCCACTGCATATTTCCAAAGAGCAAGAGCACTTATTAAAGCAAGGGGATTTAACATTAATACAGATTGTTACTTATTCCACAGTTTATATTCAACTTTCATCATTGTTGTAATTTTTTTTTTTAACAGCTATTTATTTTTTCCCAGTAAAGGATTCAACCCAGGATCAAACAATTGCATTTAATTGTCATGTTTCTCTGGAAAATTTCTTCTACTTTTCTTTGTGTTTAGTAGCTTTAACAGTTTGACGAGCCAGTTAATCTGTAGACCATTGATTAGTTTGGGTTATTGGATGCTTCTTCATGCTTAGATCTAGATAGGCATATTTGGTGGCAATACAGAACTGCTGGTGTGTCCCTCTCAGCGCACTCTCTTAGGGCTTCCATGTTGTCAGTTTGGCCTTATATTTGTGACATTAGATTGATGACTTGGTTAAGGTAATGCCCATCAGATCTTTCCGCTGTGGATATACTAATTTTTCTTTATAATTAATAAGTTGTTTGTGGGGAAATCCTTTGAGACTATGTAAATGCCACATTATTTTTTATTATTAAAGTTTTCTTTTACTTTTTATTATTTATTTTGAGAAAGGGACAGGGAGAGAGGGAGAGAGAGAGTGAGAGAGAGAAAGGCAGAGAGAGAGAGAGAGAGGCAGAGAGAGAGAGAGAGACAATGGGTGCACCAGGGCTTTCAGCCACTGGGAATGATCTCCAGACATATGTGTCCCCTTGTGCATATGTGTGACATTGAGTGCTTGTGTCACTGTGTGCCTGGCTACGTGAGACCTGGTGATTCAAACATGAGTTCTTAGGCTTCACCGGTAAGCGCCTTAACTGCTAAACCATCTCTCTAGCCCTTCTTTTACTTTTTTGAGTGTAGTTTGTGGTACATGTGGTGAATGCACATGTGTGTGTATATGTACTTGTCCCATGTGCACACATGCAGAAGCCAGAGAAAGATGTTGAGTGTCCTCCTCCATCACTCTTTTGCCTTATTTCCCAGAGACAGAGTCTCTCACTCAACTGAACCTGGAGCTTCCCAGGTTTTGGCTAGACTGACTGATCAGGAAGCCCCAGAGATCCTCCTGTTTCCCCCTTAGAGATGGGATTATAGGCATGTATGGCCATACCCAGATTTTTAAAAAGCAGTTTAAAAATATCTTATTTATTTATTTGACACAGAGAGAGAGGGAGAGAGAAAGAAAGAGAGGCAGATAGAGAGAATGGGTGTGTGGGCCTTCAGCCACTGCAAACGAACTCCAGATGCATGTGCCACCTTGTACATCTGGCTTATGTAGGTACTGAGGAATCAAACCTGGTCCTTAAGCTTCACAGGCAAGCATCTTAACTGCGAAGCCACCTCTCCAGCCCATATCCAGCTTTTATGTGCATGCTGGGGAACTTGAATTCAGGTCCTCATGCTTGTATAGCAAATATTCTTACCCATCTCCTCTAGCTTTTTATTTTTTTTCCAAAGTAGGATCTTGCTCTAGCCCAGGCAGACCTGGAATTCACTATGTAGTCTCAGAATAGCCTCTCACGGCTATCCTCCTACCTTCTACTTCTAAATGCTGGGATTAAAGGCATGCACCATTACTCCTGGCTTTGGGCTTTTTTTTTTTTTTTGGCCTGGACCTGGAATTCACTATGTAGTCTCAGGGTGGCCTCAAACTCACAGTGATCCTTCTACCCTCTGCCTCCCAAGTGCTGGGATTAAAGGTGTGTGCCATCATGTCCAGCTCTGGCTTTTTTTTTTTTTTTTTTTTTTTGAGACATAGTTCCATGTAGTGCAGGCTGGCCATGTAGTCTATGGCCATCCCACTCTGAACATATCTGATATTGTCTGATCTGTAAATCACTATGTAGTGGAGGATTACTATGAGCTCCTGATCCTTCAGCTTCTACCTCCCAAGTGCTGGGATTACAAGGTGTCATCACATCCAGCTAAATGCTCTATTCTTAGCCAAATGTTCATCTACCAGTTTTAGCATACATTAATTATTTTTACTCCACCATTGTTCCATACTTATTAGCTGGTATTCTATTGTTAAGAAATGCATCCCATTCTCATGTGAATTTATTTATTCATTTACATATTTATGCCAGTAGATTCATGATTTTTTATTTAACAGGTTGTTGTACATTATTAGCATTATTTTATTTTGACATTCAAATGATTTCAGATTTACCTCCAGGAGTCCCTTTGAATTGGTTCCTGTGTCCTGATATGTGTCCTTGATTCTTTAAGTGCTTTCACTTTATGGTGCAACAAAAAGTTTCCAGCTCATCTGGAGCTTCCTGTACTTTTCTTGCTCCAGTACTGGACAGTCGTTCTCCAAGGAATCATGCCATTTATAGAGAATGATATTTAGGAGCCAAAATTTGGATGCTCAGGTGCTCACTGCTACTACTCATTGTTTCTAGGCCCTTCTAGCAACAGAGATAGGTAATGTGTGTGGAACTCAGGGCCTTATGTTTTGCAAGGCAAGCACTTCACTGACTGAGCTATCTTCCCAGCCATATTCTTTTAATTCTTTTAAGTGGCTTTTAGCCGCACAGCTATGGTAGATAAGTTGCTGTATCCATTTCTCTGTGGATTCTAGGGAGATGATACTGAAGAAAGAATGAAAGCAGGTGACTTGGTCTAATCTCCTTATAAACCTGATATTAGTTGGATCTGATGGTAAACAGACTAATGATATTTCATTGGAAAGTAATCCTCATATTGACAATGTTAGCAGATAGCTCTGATTTATGACTGCATATGTAAACAGACTGCATTTATGGAAACTGACTCCCTGGAGCTAGGTGATATGTAAACTTACTATGCTTCATAACCATTTTTCCTGTTCCATGAAGCTATTAAAAACCTTTACTTAGAAACTGAGCTATTAATTTGAGCATGAGAACACATGACTGATATGGGAAGACATGACCTGATAGAGTCATAGAAGATGTCCCAGATCCCTTCTTTATTTGTATTATTTGATTGCTTATAGTATTAGCAAAGCTTGACATTACTTATTTGTAAGCGATCTGATTTAGTAGCCCAGCCCTTACTGGTAGTTCAACTATTCTAAATTATTTTAACTTAGATGGTTGCCAGAATTCTTGCATTGTAAGAAATTCTAAAGGAAATTCTAAAGGAAAGTGACATCAAATAGAAACTTACTAGATGGAGTACCGAAAAACTTAAATGCACGAATGAATATAAAATGCTTCATTGTTTTCTTGATTTAAAGGACAACTGATAGTTTAAAATATAAATGTGGGTCGGGCGTGGTGGCGCACACCTTCAATCCCATCACTCCGGAGGCAGAGGTAGGAGGATCGCTGAGAGTTTGAGGCCACCCTGAGACTACATAGTTAATTCCAGGTCAGCCTGGACCAAAGTGAGACCCTACCTTGCAAAACAAAACATATATATGTGTGTGTGTGTGTGTGTGTGTGTGTGTGTGTGTGTGTGTGTATGTGGGATGGGGTGTAGCCCAGTGACAGAGTGATTGCCTAGCATGCACAAGGCCCTAAATTCTATCTCTAGTTGGAGAGATGGCTTAGCGCTTAAGGCACTTACCTGTGAAGTCTAAGGAACCATGTTAGACTCTCCAGGTTCCACATAAGCCAGACACACAAGGTGACACAAAGTTGCACATGCACACAAGGTGGTGCATGCGTCTGGAGTTAGATTACAGTGGCTTGAGGCCCTGGCACACCAATTCTCTCTCTTACTCTATTGCAAAAAAAGGCCAGTCTGTTGGACTTGCCTCAAAAAAAAATCTCCATATAAATATTATTACTCTTTTGTCAGACTTATAAAGCATGTATATAAATACACATATATAGATATAGACAATTGGTATTGACAATACCACATACAACAAATGATGGAGAATAAAATAAATTAATACTATTGCGAGGGTCTTACATTTTATATTACATGATATGGCACGATATTAACTCAAAGTAGACTTTAACTAAGGATCCCTAGAGAAACCCTAAAGCAAATACACTATTCTGCTAAATGTAAATATTTATACTGCCAAAGGCCATCATGACTTTATAAGAAGGAACTTTGCAATGTGAAAGTCATTAACTGCAAAGTTGGGATGGGACATTAAACAAGGCTGGGCCAGGTGGCCAGCAGACAGCTCTAATCTTCTGTCTCAGGACTACCATCACTAAGAGTTTTATTTGGTTCTGAATATGATCTAATAATCATTCTTTTGAAATGTCAGCTTATTTCATAGCATGTAACTTCAGAGTGGCTAAATGGAAGATCTGCACAGGGTGAGGTATAAGTGCGAGGCTGGAGGCACCAGCATTTCATGTCCTCTCTTAGTATGTTCCTTTTCTGCACCAACCTGAAAGATCCTGGAACCCCTATGATTATCCTCGTGTGTGTGTGTGTGTGTGTGTGTGTGTGTGTGAGAGAGAGAGAGAGAGAGAGAGAGAGAGAGAGAGAATATATGTGCATGTATATGTGCATGTATATGTGCATGTATATGTACATGTCTGGAGGTTAGAGGACAACCTCAGGTGTCATCCTTAGGAATGCCATTCATTATTTTTGAGACAAAGTCTCTCACTGGCCTGGAGTTCACCAATTAAGCTAGCTTGGCTGGACTGTGAGCCCCAGGGGTGCTTCTGTCTCTAGTGTTAGGATTACAGGTGCACTTCACCATGCCTGGCATTTTCAAAATTTATTTGCAGGCAGAGAGAGAGATACAGAGATAGAGATAGACAGAATGGGTGTGCTAGGGCCTCCAGTCATTGCAAGTGAACCCCAGATGCGTGTACCACTTTGTGTGTCTGGCTTTATATGGATACTGGAGAGTTGAATCTGGGCCATTAGGCTTTGCAGGCAAGCACCTTAACAGCTGAACCATCTCTCCAGCCCCCATGCGTGACATTTTTTTAAAAGATGTTATAGGACTTTAATGTTCTTCACATATTCAACAGAAAATACTGACAACAGATGAACAACAGGTGAAAAGGTCAACAAAGATCTGGAACTTACAGCATCACTCTGGCCAAAATCTACAAAGAAAAGTCATATGAACACAGGACAAAGGAGTTTAACAGTGTGTGTGGGTGTGTGGGTGTGTGTGTGCGCGCGTGCGCACGTGCGTAACAATATGACTGAAAAGCAAAAACCAAACCAAACATTTCTTCTACCTGTCAAAACAAAGAAAGTGAATTATAGAACCTCTAGATCCTTTTTATGAAGTGGCTTAAAGGCCTCTATAGAACTGTTTTATTAGAAATATAAATGCACACACATATAAACCGTATGTTGTTAAAAACAGACCATGCTGTATAAACATTTCTGTACTATGTAACTTGTGCCTCTTTATGAGTAACAGTATAAAGTGATCCACAGTTGCCCTTTTGCCCAGAACTCCCAAATGCTCACAAGGGTCAGTGTTAACTTTCATCAGCAGCTGTAGAACCCAGGAGGCTCTTAGCTGTCTAGACCCGGCACACTAGCCCGCCCTCCCCGAATGAGGCACATTTATGTGGCTCCAGAAGTAAATAACTGGAATTAAGTGTGAGACAGTACTGAGATCTATTAGAATATATAGCAGAAAAAGACAAAATTGGCTGAATTCATTAGAAAATCAATGGGAAGACTAAAAAATGCTTCCAGTTCAAGTCAAAATGAAGGGAGCCATTAGCTGGTAGCCCCATTAGCTTTGTAGAGCTCTGAATGTTTTGTTGTTATTCTTTGAAAAAAGAAGAATCTAAAATAAGCACATATTTGCAAAAGATACCGTGTCTGTTAAGTTTTTGTAACCACTCCCAAGTTTCTCTAAATGTTGGTGTTCAAGGGCAGAGTATTATTAGTTAGAATGTATTCATAACTGATGCATCTCCAAGAAATTTTTCATGAAGGCAGCCAGTCTCTCAATGTCTTCAGTTGTGACAGCATTATACAGAGAAGCATGGATGCCTCCCACTGACCTGTGTCCTTTCAAGGAGATCATATTGAGTTCCAGTACTTTATCCAGAAATCACTTTTCTAAAGCTTCATCTCTTTTGGCATTGCCAATGCGGAATGGGATATTCATCTTGCTTCTATTCTGGCGCCCCACTGGACATACATAGAATTCTTGAGAATCATCAATAATGTCATAAATCATTTGAGATTTGATGGAGCTAAGCTTCTCCATGGTTGCTGCCCCACCGTTGTTCTTAATCCACTTCAGGACCATGCCCATGACATAAATGCTGAAGCATGGAGGTGTGTTGTACAAAGAGCTGTTTCCAGCCTGCACCTTGTACTCCAAGATGGAAGGGCACTCTCTGAGGGCAAAGCCCAACAGGTCATCATGGACAATCACCACTGTCACCCCAGCACAGCCAACATTCTTCTGAGCACCAGCAAAAATCACACCATACTTGGAAACATCCACTGGCTTAGATAAGAAGTTTGATGACATGTCGCAAACCAGCACTGAGCCTTTGACATCAGGTACAAAATCAAACTCCACACTATGCACAGTCTCATTTGCGCAGAAATACACATAGGAGGCCTCTGGGTTGAGGTTCCAGATACTTGGGTCTGGAATTTTTGTATAACTCCCTAGTTTCGGGTGAATGATATTCACAGTCCCAAACTTCTTGGCTTCTTCTGCAGCCTTAGCTGACCAAGCTCCTGTCACCACATATTCAGCACACCTTCCAGCTTTCAGGCCAATCAGATTTAAGGGGACAGCACTGAACTGGCCGGACCCACCTCCTTGCACAAAGATCACCTTATAGTTGTCTGGAACAGCTAGTAATTCCCTTACAAGATTCTCTCTCTGTGTTGTTAATAATCTTGGCAAAATCTGATGACCTGTGACTCATTTCAAGAATGCTAATGCCAACTCCCTTGTAGTCCAGCAGCTGTTTCTATATCTCTAATAACACCTTTAATCTCAGCCCTCAGAAGGCAGAGGTAGGATTGCTGTGAGTTCAAGGCTAGCCTGAGACTACATAGTGAATTTCAGGTCAGCGTGGGCTAGAGTGAGACCATAAAGCCAGATGCACAAAGTGGTGCATGTATCTGGAGTTCATTTGCAGTGGCTAGAGGCCCTGGCACACCTGTTTTCCTCCCTTCCTTCCTTCCTCCCTTCCCCCCTCCCTCCCTTCCTCCCTTCCTTCTTTCCTTCCTCTCTCTCCTTGAAAATAAATAAAATATTTTAAAAACAAAAAATGGGCTGGAGAGATGGCTTAGCGGTTAAGGCACTTGCTTACAAAGCAAAGGACCCAGGTTTGATTTCCCCAGGACCCATGTAAGCCAGATGCACAAGGTGGCACATGCATCTAGAGTTTGTTTGCAGTGGCTGGAGGCCCTAGCATGCCCATATTCTCTCTATCTCTCTCTCAAATAAAGAGAGGGAGAAAGAAAAGGATAAACCGAAGGCCTGGCAAGGCAGCTGGTGGTGCAGACCGTTAGTCCCAGCACTCCAAAGGCTGAGGTAGGAGAAGTAGGAGGATTGTCAGGAGTTTACGTTCAGCCTGAGGCTACCGAGTTCATGCTTGACATTTTAAATGGGTTCTAGAGATCAAACTCAGGTCCTCATCCTTGTGAGGCAAGCACCAAATGATCTAGCTTCTCAGTCAATAATCACCTTTTTAAAGAGGAATAAACTGAGGCGGTTAGCTAAAGATATCTAACAATAATACATTGTTCTAGTAGAATGTATTTCACTTTGAGATATGAAATAGGTAGAATTGATATTATTAATTGTATGTGATTTTGCAAAAAGTGAATATTTAGGTTAATTGATGGCCCCAAATAAGTCAGCCCACTTGCTTGACAGTTATAGTTGCCTCTGGTACGGAAGTCAGAAAAGAATGTTATTTCAGTTATTACATAGTTCCGAAGTCAGCATTTATCAGGAAGATGACTTTGGTAGTTAAGACTTAGGAATTCAGGATAGATATCATAACAATATTTTCTCCAACAGCCCCAGGAATAAACATTTTCTATTTAGAGCATTACAATGCCAATGAATGAATACTTAAGTTCAAAGTTTCATCTATAATTCTCTGTTCATGGCCTGGTTTATACAGCAAGGATTCTTAACCTTTTAGATAATGGGCCACTTTGAGGATTTGAAGAAAACTAGTATTTCTGAGAAAAATTAAAATAAGCAGTATTGTGGCAGTTGATCTTAGGGGTGTCCAGTTCATCTTATGGTTTTTAATTGATGTTTACATTCACTGAACTCTAGCTAACAACCAGTGAACTAAACAGGATACTAACCATCCCAGTTTGTATGGGACCAAGAAGTTCCCAAGGATGCAGGACTAGAATGCTAAAACCAGGAAGGTGCAGAGCAAATTAGGATGAGTTGAATACCCTAGCACTAAGTGTTCTTTAAATTCCATTCTAGTCCTGGCATAATTTGGAACTCTTACCTATGCAATAAGAGCCGGTCAAAATGTAACTGCCTGGGCTCCAGCTCAATTTCTGGGCGTATTCCTTGGCAGCTTACTTTGAAGATAGCTGGCTCTGGGTTCTCCTTGATGCAACAGACTATGCTGTCTTCAAAGGTACCGACTGATGTAGGGTATGCCCATACACTTAGTATCTGATGGCAGAGTCAAAACAAAGTACATTCATTTTGAGAATGCCAGGTCCCAAATTTCTCAAGAAAGCCTTGCCCTGCTGGGTCTTTCACCCTGTGATTGTACCTGCTTCTCATTTGGTTGCAGAATCATGTTGACGGGCTCCAGAAAGTAGGTGCTTGCTTTCACATCATTCTGAAAACAGAAGTATGCCTCTACTATCATTGGAGAATCATTCAGGATCGTTAGCACCTCCATGTTGCCAGGGAACGATGACTTGTACCTGGAAATGAATGGGAATGGGTATCTGTGGGGTGCAAAGCAATGTGAAAGGATAGCCATGGCCATGCTAAAGCAGTGGTGTGGGGGCTATGATCATGAAATATAGTTGTGCCTTGCCTCTGAGAATATTACACTGTGACTTGACCACCTAAGTCTTTTTATCTCTAAGACAGGGTTGCTTGGTAATAAGTGAGACTGTACACCTTAAACTCTTAGACCAGCTGGAGATACCAAATGCCCAGGACATGGTAGTTATTTCAAAGAATTCTGAGAAATCTGCTGATGTATCTAACCTTCATGTGCTTATATTCCCAGGACAGATTACCATTGGAGCCATCTGCTATTTCACATCTGTCTTAGAGGTGATCTCATGCACCTTTTTCTATTATACCCTCACAGAATGTCACTTCTCTGGCCTGGATTTATACTCAGTATTGTCCATTTGCTTCTATTCTATAATGCCTTTGAGAGAGCTCTGCAGAGGTAAGCACCAGGGCCACTGGAAGATGTTCATCTAATAGTAATAAAGAAAAAAAAAGGGAAGGCTCAAGGGATGACGATGCCTATCATTACAGATCAGAGTCCAGACCAGGAAAGCAGACAGCTGCAGAAGAGTTTTGATTTTGAGCAGGCTATGATGGGAGGATGGAAGGAGAGATTGGCAGACTCCAAATCCAAGTGTCAGAGTCAGAGAATTCTGAGTGCTAATGGGGAAAGGGAGGTGACCTTAACATGTCACTGACCATCATCACTATTCAGCGTGATGCCTAAGAGTTCATATGTGCTATATAGTTCAGTCTTCACAAATCTGTGAGGTGAGCAGTGCTGGCTTCCCATTTTTGCAGACAAGGCCCAGAAAGGTTTAAAATAATAAACAAAAAAACATCCATTAGCACTGAGCCTTATTTTGGACCATGGTAATTGCAGTTATTAATTCCAATGCTGCTCCCTACCACAACTGCTGAACTTCTTTGTAAGTCATTTCCCTTACTTTTCCTCCTCCCAAGACTTTCTTTGTGGTCTCTCCTCTCATCAGCAACCCTCTTCATCTTGACTTTATAGTTCAGCTGCTCAGGAAATAAACTGAAGATGATAAGGGAGCAAAGGTCAAGATAACCCATCAGCTTTACCAAGGAAGGAAAAAGACCACTCTACTTATTTCTGTATGGATGAAGACTAGTGGGAACTTGTTTTCCATCTCATCTCTCCTATATGTGTAATAGGAAATTTATCTGGACTGGAGATGGCATAGTAGTTAAGGTGCTTGCCTGCGAAACCTAAGGATTCCAGTTCACTTCTCCAGGTTCCGTGTAATCCAGATGCACGAGGTGGGGCATGCACCTGGAGTTTGTTTGCAGTGGCTGGAGGTCCTGGTGTGCCTATTCTCTCTCTCTCTCTCTGTGTCTCAAATAACTAACTAACTAACTAACTAACTGACTAACTAAATAAATTAAAAAGGAAATTTATGTAAACTGAAAACACTAATATCTCTAAAATTATGATAATTACCTTCACCTGGGACCCCAATTCTGCCTGATAATTTTTGTTCCTCTAACATGAGCTCTCTTCTGTTTCTATTCTTCATATTGTCTTCATTTCCTCAACATTTTAAGCTTTCTCCATTTTTTTTCACTCTCAGGAAAATGGTCTCACATCATTTATCATGGCGAAAACAAACACAGCTGTGCCATTATAAACATATGTGCAATTACACCTTCACCTGAAGCCATCTTATCTTCCTTCCTCCTGGTATGAGACGGTGGCCCCTCCTCCTGCAAAGGCCAGCATTTCCAGATCCTGTTGTGTTGTTTCAGGGAGCCATGCCACTGATGACCCTCACTTTGCCCCCTTTCCCCTTGGCATGAAACATCATGAGAATGAAAGTATACTATGAGCCTTCCCTGGACTCACATCTTCTTGTCCATGATTCTCTCTAACCTCTCCTCATGGCCAGGTTTTCCCAAAGACTTATTTCCATACCCTATCTACATTTCTCCCTTTGTGTGGTCTCCCAAACCCACTTAACTTAGGTATCCCTCCAAGAACTCTCCCAAAAGGATTTTTGCTAAAGCCTCTAGTGGTTGTATCTCGTGGATGACTACACCTTCATCTTTCTGCCATCCCTGCAGCACTCAACATAGCTCATCCTGATTCTTCTCATGGATACACGATGGTCCCTTTCCTGGTTTCCCCTGAGAACTCATGTCCATCGTGGACTCCTCTTGTGGGCAGGAAAGTTTTTTATGGTGGAATCATTGGTCTTTTTCTTCTCACAACATGCACTCTGCTAGGCCATCTTGTTCACACCCATGGATTTTGTTTTCTTCAACTAGAATTTTCCTTTGAGAATTCAAACTGTATATTCTATCCTCGGTTTCACATGGATTATAGAGATGTCTTCCAAGCATCTCAGACTTGATATACTACAAGGAACTCTTCATTCTATTCCTCTAAAACCTGCTCCTCTCCTGGGTATTCTCACTCAAGCAAGTAACATTTGATTCATCTGGGTGTTAAAGCAGAAACCTGGGACACAAGAACCTAGTTCTCCCAGTTTGGGAGTTGGGGCAAACTGAGGAATCAACAGTAAAAGCTACATATACATAAGCTACATATACATACTACTTGTGCTATTTCTTTTTTCTTCTATAAATATTTTTCTTGTGATATTTCTGAACCCAACCCAGAAGTCTGAAATTTGCTTTGAAATAATGGGACACTTACTTATCTCTTGATTTTCCACAAAGCAGCGGCCCAAAGTAAAATTTATCCATGTTCATAACATACTTCTTATAGACGATCTCATTTATCTTCATGTCTTTCTTCCGTTGAGGAAACACCACTCTAAACACAGGAGAGGAAGAGATGAATTCAAAGATGTTCAAATGGACGGTCAGTGCTATTACACGATGTAAAAGATGAACCCATCACCCTATGCTTTCTTATGTGATGCCTCAATTGCACTGTGGTGTTCAATAGCTCAGAAAGAAGTTGTCCATGTGGCTCACTCATAGGATAAGTTTGGGAATATCTCAAGGTATCATGTCTACTCTGTGCCATTTACTCAAGGTCTGAGACACAGAAAGCTGATACAAGAGGGCTTGGGAGGCATTCCCAATTTCATGCTATTTTTAAGAGCTATCTTGGTTAAAGTATTGGGGAAAATTAAAACATACCAGTTGACCTTTATTTTGAAAATAAACTATACTTACTTTGGGTCCTGGCAAATGTAGGGGTAAGTGCAGACACCTCGGCAATAAAGCTGGTACTGGCGGCGAGTTCCAAGGATCTCAAAGTTAAATGTTTGGTCATAGTTGCCAAGATCAGTAGATGAGAAGTGGATTCGCAATGTCACCTCTCCATTAGCTGGCACAATCCACCGGAAGTAGTTCAGCCTGAAATGACCACATAGACTTTTCAAGTACGAGTGCTTCTTTCCAGTTGGAAGAGGTCCTGTGATACTAAGTTTAGGTCTGGTGGGCCATAAGACCCCACAGGCAGGGTGACTCTGCTCCCCTCTGGAGGTGTGACTGCTGTGCTCTCAACTCAGGCTTCCTCTTACCCCTCCCTGGTCGCTGGGAGGCCCACCTGGTGAACTTCTCCTGGGAATGCTGCCCGTCAAGGCTGTTCTGGTCTATGTCGGAAAGTGATATCAGGTTTCCTAAAGTTCCCCCAGAAAGGCCCTTCTTGTAGGGGCGACGTTTCTCCTGCTGAGACTCACGATATTGTTCTGTTTTTTCTTTCGGTTTCTGTTTGTTTCCTTTAGATGAGGCTGTCTGCTCCTCTTGGGCCTTAATTAGAAATGAACACAAGGTCTTAAGCACTTATTTTATGGCACACAGCAAAACAGAGATACTTACAGGACATCTGCAGGTACTGGCAGCTGGGACAGAGCAGGGCCAGGCTCACAAGTTGATGACAAGATCAGTGTTTCCTTGAGCACTCTGCTTCCCAAGGAAGAGGTAGAGCAAGCTTGAAGCTGGCAGGAAGTGTATGGGAGGAGCTTCAGTTCCTGGAGATTCTCCTTTATAGCCAGCTGGACATTCAACTCCCCTGGCACTGTTTGAGCCAGCTACTCTTATCAGGCTCCTCAGGCAGACAACTCAGTGATTCTGGCCATGTGGGGGCAACCTTCCTCCCCTGCCCTGTGAATCCTGTCAAGTTCAGGACTAACTTGAGACCCTTTACCTTGATTAAAAGGGTGTTGATGAAGATATCTGAGTCTCCTTCCATGTCTTTCTTATCATCCAATGAGGTGACATCATCGTTTGAGGGAAGCACAAACACAAAGTGCTTCAGGATATCTGTGGGAGTCAAGGGCAGCCGCTTCACAGGGTAAGTGACGATTGAAAACAAGGCAGGAGGTGGAATGGGTGGTCCAGAGGAACCCAGGCCCAAGACATCTAAGATCTAAACAAAAGGCATGAGTTACTTTCCTGTGCATAGGGCAAGCCAACTCTAACCCCTCCTTGAATGAACAAGGGTAGCTCACACACTCCTCCTTTCCTTCAAGGTTTTCAGGAGCCCCTCCTGCAATTAAGGGTAGGGAGAACCTCTGATATGGCTCATCCAGGCTTTAAAGACACTGTAGACTGGCCTGGGGACTCTGGCAGTGGGGTATGTGTTCCCTGGACTTCTCACAGCCTTTGTACCACTTATTATGACTGTTTTTTGCAAATGGATTATAAGTTCTATTAGGACAGGAGCCAGATTGAAATAACACATGACTTAACCCTTAATAAATCTGTTTAATTTAAACAGATCAGAGGCTAAGGTTCTAATGTCCACAGTATAGAGGTGTTCCATCCATTTTCAGATTCTATGTTAATCTATTTTTCCTTCCTTCCTTCCTTCCTTCCTTCCTTCCTTCCTTCCTTCCTTCCTTCCTTCCTTCCTTCCTCCTTCTCTCACTCGCTCGCTCGCTTGCTTGCTTTTAATGCTATTTCCTTCCAAAGGTAAGAGCTGGGGCATGTCATATGCAGCAAAAAGGAAAGCCCACCAAGGACAAAGTAAAGGTTCCAGTCATTCTCCTGCTCTGCTTTGGTACCTAATACTTGAACCCTCTGTGGAGCAAAGGGGTTGAAGATTTAGAAACAAGTTCTTTCCCAGAATACAAAAGTCCTCAGAACACCATGCCATGTCTACACTAATTATTATCACAAGAGAAAATGTGATAGCCCACTTGTGAACCTGTTTTATGGTCTATGTTGTCTGGTAGGCCTAGCAAGTCATAACCTCTATGAAATCTTGTGTCTCCTGTCTTATTATGGACCATGGGAGCTAAAAGCACCCCAGGATTTAAAATGTCCATAAGGAAAGGAACAAATCATTGGTAGCATTTGTTAAACTATCAGAGTGCAGAAGTTCTTCAAGCCACAGTCTAACCAAATTATGAGCTGGAATGTGGAGGGCATAAAACAAGATAAGAAGCTGTTCTTGGCGATAGTTATTTTTCTGAAAAAAATTATTTCTGCATACTCACTCCCCAATTCTTCCCCCCCCCCCCCAATTCTTAACCTAAGCCTGGCCTGAAGTAAAACTGAACTGAGTGGAGTTTGGTGCTATGTGTCCTCCAAGTGTCTTTTCCCCCTTGACCCCATCTTGGACCTACTACGGCAAGAACTGAGGTTATATCACATTATTCTGACCTCATGAGGAATTGCTCTCATTCTCCCAGCACCCCATATCTGTCAATCATCCTCCAGCTCTCTCTTCTGCTTTGAAATATTCTACCTAGCTTCCGATAAACTAAACCAGAGGGGTCAGCAAACTGTAGCCTTCCCCCCTAACTCAGCCAAATCTTGCCTACTACTTGTTTTTGTACATAAAGTTTTATTAAAACAGCCATGCCCATTTAGTTGCATCTTGGTGGTTGTTTTCACCCGCCCAAGGCTGAATTGTGTGGTTGTGACAAAGACTGTATAAACGTCAGCCTAAAACTTTGCTTTCTGGTCATTTATAAGAAAAGTTTACTCCTGGACAAAAGGCTATATAGTGAGTCCTTCTACAAATCATCACGTAGGTGGCCTTAAATTTGCAATATTTTGTTGATAGGCATGAAAGTCTATCTAATAGATTGATTGCTGTCGATGTGGGAGGCTTGTGGAAAAGAGATTGTGGAGTAGATATTACTGCTTGACCCCAAGCATACCTTACGCTCCCTCCCCTGGCACCAGGGTTATAAATCAACTGAACTACAAATGATTTAAGTTGATGATGGATTTTCTCTGGCTAAGTCCTTTTAGCCATTATTATCTCATATCAAGGACACAACAGAGATTAATCAAACTAAGGGGGATGAGGATTTTCAATAGAAATAGCCTTGGGCCCTCATTTGTTGCTGCACTTCCTGGTACCTGATTTCCTTTGGGAAGCATGGCACTCTCCAGGGCTTGCTTCCAGCTTATGCCTTCAAAGTCCGGAGTCTGAATGTTGATGAATGGCACCCCCAGTTCCCTCTTCCCCTCGTGTTCCTCTTCCCCTTCGCCCTCAGCGTCGCTGCGCTCCTCCATGGCCTTCAGCTTCTCTAGGCGCTCCCTCTCAGCCTTCTCCCTCTCCAGGCGCTCCTTCTCTGCGCGCTCCTTCTCCAGGCGCTCCCTCTCCTTGTCCTTGCGGCGACGCCCAGAGCTGGCGGGACCTGGGCGTTGGTCCTCCTGCTCGTGGAGCGCCTCCTCCATCCCACCGTGAGGCATCTGGACCCCTTGTTTGCGGTCCCAGTACATGAGGGTGTTTTGGACTTCTTTCAGACTCAGGTCATAGACTTTAAACTTCTGCGCTAATTGCTTGTCTGCGTCCTTCATTAAGTCCCATTCGCTGTCTTCTTGATCCTGAGCCAGGGGGAACCCTGACATGGTGCTGTCCACCGTGGGCTTCTTCTTCTTGTTTGGGTCTTCCTTGTCAGATGATGCTTGCTCTCGGGAAGAAACTTTTCTTTCTACTAACTCCGCCTTGGCTTCGAACTTGGGAGGAGCCAGAACCTAGAAGGTGAAACACAAACTGTTTGAAATAGTTTACCAGGTACTAGCAAATACATATGGAACAACAAGGGGACATCTTGTTTCATAAGGCCTCATAGGATTTGGGCACTTCCTTAGGCACAGTGAACTTGTACCTAAGAATCACTTTAACCAGGCTTTCATCTAAATGTCTGCCCTTGGTTCTTCCCTATTGTACATTGGGCTGGTCCCTGACTTACGCATTTTGAGGCGTGTACACAATGACTTTAACTTGCACTTCCGGCCTAAGGCTTCTGATCTAGAGACTTATAGGAAAAACAGAAAACTGCTACACATTCTTTCAGGTGTCCTGGGAGAGGCCAGAAAGTGTGGTGGTTCAATCCCAGCATCGCTTGCTAGCTGTGTGACCTTGGCCAACAACTTAGCCTCTTATTGTCAATACCTGTGTAATATGTATGTTTGGTATGTATATGTGTTAGTGCATGCACATGTGGAAGCCAGAGAACAACCTTGGATTCTGGAGATAGAGCTCAGGTTTTTGTGCTTGCAAGACAAATACCTTGCAGACTGAACTATCTCCTCTAGCCCACAGATAGCAATATTAATATTAATAAGTACCCCAAAGGACTGTTTAAATGTGCAGATACATATAAAAAGTGATAATAGTGTCTGCCATGGATTAAGAGTTCTATTAGCAGTTATTAAAATTACATGGCTGTCACATATAATGGGTATTGTCAGAAACAAGTGGGAGTTTAGAAGTTGGCCACACCTTACGCTTTAAAAAAATATTTATCTATTCAATGAACTGGGTACACAGAAAGCATCTTTTTTTCTTTTTCTCATAGTCTTTCCAAACTTGTTTTATGGGTTCCAATTTTTCTCCTCCCTTGGATGAAATTTTCAGGAAGTTTCTATCACTTTGGGGAGGCATTTCTTTGAAGATAGCAAGTCCAGTCCAATCTAATGATCACTGTGTGCATTAATAGCACAGTGTCTACCTTTCCCAGTTCCAGCTTTCTCCTCTAAGTTCATACTGCAGGCATGAAGTCCTGGATGACCAGAGACTGGCTTTTCCTCTCATCTCATGGTACCTCTCCTATTCCACTGCTCCATCTTCACACAGCCAGGAAAAAGCTGTGAGAGTGTTGGCAAAGCTGTTGGATACAGACAGCTCTATGACCTTGCTTCAACTCATGTGGGGAGAGGAGGGACCTGGGCATTGTTCTTGAACTTGTAGAATCAAGACATTGGGGTTGACAGGGAAAGTGGCAAGCAGGGAGGGAAAGACTTGTATTAGGAAGACTGTAGGAACCCAACATAGAGCAGCTTGGAGTTGACAATAAACCAATTAAGAATATGAATGAACTTGACAGTAGGGGTAATAAACTTGAGCCAATGGACATAGAAAGAAAGTATACACATTATTCTACATATGAGGGATATTTATAGATAACAGTTACAACAAGGCCACACCAGAGATGAACAAATGTAAAGAATCAGTATGACACAGAACATGTTCTCTGAAGCCATTAAAGCCAGAATGAAGTCATTCATTTGGAAATTAAATAATAGACTTTAAAACAATTTATGAGTGAAGTAAGCAACTATATGGCAAAATAGAGTTGAAAAGAAATAAAAACATTGAATGCCAACAATTGAGGAATATATCTAAATAAATGTTGTAAGTGTAAATACCTTTAAATGTTTTTATAACTTCTTCTTTTTTTTTTTTTTTTTTTTTTTTTGAGGTAGAGTCTCACTCTAGCTCAGGCTGACCTGGAATTCACTATGTAGTCTCAGGGTGGCCTTGAACTCACAGTGATCCTCCTACCTCTCTACCCCAGGTGCTGGAATTAAAGGTGAGTACCACCATGCCTGGCTTTGCTTTTATAACTTCTAGTAACTTAGAAAATAAGAGATTAAAAATTAATAAGATTAATATCCATCTTATGAATTCAGAAAAAGAATTGAAGGATGACCTAAATAGAGTAGGAAGAAGGGCATTATGAAAAGATAAGAACAGAATTAATTTAAAAATAAGGCAGTAGTAATGAGTTACAGCCTAAGGTCTGGGTAAGGAGGTAGTGACAAAATGGCTCACAATTGGGGATGCTTCTCCTTTAAGGGCATTTGTAGTTGAAAGTGTGGGTGAGAAGCTGAATGAAGCTTCTGAAAGATGGAGCTTGGGTTCAAAGATTAGCCTCCAGGCTTGCCAAGGAAAAGAGGAACTGATAGAGCCCCTAGTCTTTTCAGACCGTGACTCTGAAAAGTTCCATGTCAGGAGTCAGGGTAACCTGAAATAGCTCAGCCCTCCCAGGGACTGAAGCTCAGTTCTGATTGCAGTGAGACCTCTATTGCTTCCAGACTAGCTCTAAAAGACTCAAGCTGCACTTCTCTCTGGAGGGAGATAACATTGTCTAGAGATTTCAATTATTTCTATGGTTTTCCCTGTTCAACTGAAATAGCTTGACACCCAGAGACAAGAACATGTGACTATAAGCCAAGAGCAACAGACAGACAATAGAAGAGACTGGGATCTGTGCATTTGTAGTGTTACAAAAGAGCTTAAAACTATGTTTGAAGGTTGTGGGGTTAGAATTTAAAATGTCCCCCACAGACTTATGTGTTTGAATACAAATCCCCAGCTGGTGGTTCTGTTTTGGAAGGTGGTGGAACATTCAGGAGGTGGTGCCTTGGTGGAGGAAGTGTGTCACTGGGGGGTTGGGTGTTCAGGTGTTATAGCCTGGCCCTGCTTTCTCCTCTCCTCTCCTCTCCTCTCCTCTCCTCTCCTCTCCTCTCCTCTCCTCTCCTCTCCTCTCCTCTCCTCTCCTCTCCTCTCCTCTCCTCTCCTCTCCTCTCCCCTCCCCTCCCCCCCCTCCCCCTCTCCCCTCCTCCCCCCCCTTCCCCTCCCCTCCCCTCCCCTCTCTTCTCCTCCCCCCCCTTCCCTTTTTTCCTCCCTCCCTCCCCTCCCTCCCTCCCTCCCTCCCTCTCTTCCTTTCCTTCTATTCTCCGTCTCCTTCTTATTCTTCATCATTTTCTTTTTCCTGTGTCTCTCTTCCTCCCCATAGGTGTTATGATGGGAGACAGGTTTCTCAATCCTGTTGTAAGGAGTCCTACTCTTCCTTTGGCTCTTACATTCTTTCTGCCCCCCTCTTCCACAATGGACCCTGAGCCTTGGAAGGTATGTTAGAGACTTTTCTTTTTAAAAATGGGTGATTCTTGGGCTGGGAGATGGCTCAGTGGATACAATGCTTGACGCACAAGCATAATTACCTGAGTTTGAATTCTCAGAACCCATGTAAAAATACAGATGCTATGGCGGACAACTGTAATCCCAGTGTGCCTATGGTGAGAAAGGAGAAAAATTTCCTGGAAGCTTTTGGGCCAGCTAGCCTAGGGAGTACAGTGGTGATCACTGAAAGATCCTGCCTCAAACATGATGGAAAGTGAGAAGTGATATCTGAGGTTGTCATCTGGCCTCCACATATGCTTTGTGGCACATGTGTGTTCATTCATGCATGCACACACACTCAAAAGTGGTGATTCTTGAGTGTAAGACATCTTATGAGCCTGTGAGAAGAACTGAAGCTACACCAGAGAGAGGGAAATAGATGGCACCAATCGCCTAAGGGATGGAGCAAGCTTTTTTTTTTTTTTTTTTTTTCAAGGTAGGGTCTCACTCTAGCCCAGATTGACCTGGAATTTGCTATGTAATCTCAGGGTGGCCTCGAACTCACAGTGATCCTTCTACCTTTGCCTCCTGAATGCTGGGATTAAAGGCGTGTGCCACCACGCCCGGCTTGGAGCAAGCTTTTTGATAAAAAGCAGCCAAGTCTTCAGTCCTCCCCATCACCTGACATCCCTGTGAGATCTTCTTTACTTCCTGAGAATATCTGCTGTAAGCAGGCTTTCCTGAGCTAGTGTTTTCAGAACAGGTGACTGCATTATTCTAAGAATGGTCTCAGGAAATCTTCCTGAGGAAGATGGTTGACTGTACTTTGTGCTAAGCTCAGGGGATACACAGCTTGTCCCCACATAGATGACTGGGATATGGTCCCTCCCATCTAGTCAAAAGTCAGCAAAGCACACATGAAGGTACTTGATTTCTATCCAGTAGCAGTGGGGACATGGGAAGGGGTCAGTGCTCACATTACAGTTACTGGAGCTGAGGAAAAGAAAGGAAGTTTACGTACTTTAACTTAAAAGTTCCAGCAAGAAGGCTGGGCATGGTGGCACATGTCTTTAATCCCAATATTTGGAAGGCAGAGGTAGGAGGATTGCCATGAATTCGAGGCAACCCTGAGACTACAGGTCAGCCTGAGCTAGAACAAGACCCTACCTTGAAAAAAAAAAAAAAAAAAAAAAAAAAAAAGAAGAAGAAGAAGAAGAAAGTTCCAGCAAGAAATTTAAAGGAAGGGTGGGGGAGGTTAATCAAAATCTAAGAAAGTATGAATAAGTCATATGGAAACCTACTTTTTTGGACAAAGGCACACCCAGAAGCCATAGATTGTTACTAGAAATATTTCAGTGCCAGGGATGGGATACCTTCCAGTGAGTTGTTGGCCAGGGAGGTTCCTGATGCCTCCAAAACATTACAGGCCATTGTCAAGGCTCTTGGTTTCCCACCAGGAATAGATGGTAAGACCCTATTGCTGAAGACTCCGCATGCTTGGGCTGCAAGGTCACTGAAAAATCTTGCTGGAGCTGAGCTGAAAACCTCCTCCGTGTAGACTAGCTGACAGAAAGCTGGAAAAAGCTATGTTGCATGCAGCTCCAAGGGAGAGAGAGAAGTCATCAGTGGAGATAAACAAAGTGGACACTGCAAGCCTTAAGTTGGGCCAGCCAGGCCAAATGAGCCAATGAATGCCATAGTGGCATGTCTGTTATGGGGAAACCAACTGCTCTCTAATTGGATTGGAGGCCTGCTCCACAGGAGAGATATACATGCCTGATACTGAAACCTATGATGGGGGAAGTCATGAACCCTAAGGGTGTAACACCTGCTGGTGTCTGGCTAAAGCATATTATTATGCTCACCAAACTGCCCAGTAAAGACTTCTCTTTAAAAAAAATTTTTTTTTGTGCATCTGGCTTACATGGGTACTGGGGAATTGAGCCTCAAACCGGGGTCCTTAGGCTTCACAGGCAAGTGCTTAACCACTAAGCCATCTCTTCAGTCCATAAGCACTTCTCTTAATGTTCATACCCATATATTAATGCTAATCTCACTTTTTAAAGATTTATTTACTTATTTGAGAGAGATAAAGAGGCAGCGTGTGTGTGTGAGAGAGAAAGAGAGAGAGAGAGGGCACATGCCACGGCTTCTAGCCACTGCAAACGAACTCCAGATGCATGCACCCCCTTGTGCATCTGGTTTATGTGGGTTCTAGAGTATCAACCAAGATCCTTTGGCTTTGCAGGCAAATGCCTTAACTGCTAAGCCATCTCTCCAGCCCTAATCTAACTTTTGGTTAGAGAAGCTTCTCTTTACAGATGGCAGTGATCTTTGGGATGACTCAGAAGGCACCACGGTGCTGAGAAGAAGTGACAGACGAATGCTCAGCACTGAAACATCTCTATCACAACTTCCAAGGCTCAGGGTTCATTGTGGAAGAGGTGGTGGAAAGAATGTAAGAGCCAAAGGAAGGACTCTACAATGCACTCTTCCAGACACAAAATGGCCTGGATATCCATGACCTCACAGTGCCTGACACTACCTACACAAGACTCTCATAATAAGAGGAAAAGATTATGACATCAAAATAAAAGAGAGACTGATGGCAAGGGGGAGGGATATGATGGACAGTGGAGTTGTGAAGGGGAAAGTGGGGGTGGCAGGGAAATACCATGGGTTATTAGCTATAATTATGGAAGTTGTCAATAAAAAAGTTCCAGCAGATTCCAGCTAGAGTCTATGATGATGTCAGTGGGGATAATTTGAGGTTAGCTGTAGTCCACATGGTCTGTCTTTTGATGATGTCTGAAATATTGTCTTAAAGGTAAGTTTGGGAAGAAAAACTGTGCATAGATTGTTCTGAACTTTTTCTAAATAAAAAATGATCTTTGTGGGCTGGAGAGATGGCTCAGTGGTGAAGGGGCTTGCTTGCAAAGCCTAATAACCCCAGTTCAATTCCCCAGTACCCACATAAAGACAGATGCACAAAGTGGCACTTGCAATGACTAGAGGCCCTGTTGCACCCATTCTCTCTGTCTGTCTCTTTTCTATTTCTCTTTGTTTGCAAATAAATAAATGAAATACTTAAATAAAAGAAATGGACTTTGTTAATTTCAAAAATAATGGCTGACACACAGATACATTCTCCCTCCTTACTTGCGAATGGCTTCACACAGGAGGTGTCTAGTAGCAGTTCTTGCAGTCCTCCCAGGTATCCCCATTTGTTCTCAACTCAGAGGTCATATATTCCCTTCAGGATAGTAACATCAAACATCCCCACCCTATCCCCAGTCCCATATACTCAGGACCCTGCTCTGTCTGAGCTCTCCTTGACTGGGACCCCATTGGTTTTTCTGCTCTTGTGTTGACTCACCTACTGTCACTCATCTACCTGGACCAGCTTGCTCCTCATCTGGAAGTCTGGCTTTAGCTTCACCCTTAGATGATGTGGTCCTGAAGCAGCTCTGCTCACACCACCTCCTCATATCCCTCAGCCACATGGTAGCTATTCTTGGGGGCCCATGCTAGCTATTCTGTCCTTCCTGTGTCACAGTAGGCAGGAGTGTGAATGCAAAGCCTGGCAGGCTGATAGACTGGTGGGGTGGCATTGTCTGCAAGGATAGGCATATGCAGGAGTATTTTCATGTATTCCTGCCAAGGAATTCATAGGCCTCATGGATTTTATGTTTTCTTGGAGGCATATGTCTAATGCTAATCAATTTAGCACCACCCAGGGTTCTGTAGGAGGTAAAGGAAATAGCAAGTGCTGCAGTAAGACACTACTGGATGTGTCCTGGAACTGTGACTTTGTTTCTGAACCATGGGTAGAGTTAATCTCTCTAGTCCTCATGGGTGGCTGGGTGGGGGCATCAAAATGTGTGATCAAGGTATAGCTCTAACCCAGCCTTGCATACAGTCAGTGCTCACTAATGCTGAGCCTGGTCCTTCTACATTTTGCCCCACTATGAAATCCAAACATGGTTAGTCAGTTTTCTGGAGTGAAATCCACTCCGTTGGATTTCATGCTATAGTGGCTGTCCTTCTGCCTCTTGGGAAGGAGCAGAAGAAGCCAGTTACCTGCTTGTTGGCTGCTGCTTGTGATTTCTCCTTCCCAGGAACCTGCTTGGACTTTTTGATCTTCCGTTTCATCTCATCTTCTTCTTTTTGTTGCTCAAGCTCCTGTTGTAGCTTCTTTTCTTGCATCTCTTTGGCCTGCCTTTCCAGCTCCCTTCATCAAAAAAAGAAAACAGAGTTCAGGGTCTTCTGCCCCACCTGCCACAGGGCCTGCCAAGAAGAGGAACCTTAGGTAGAGTTTTCTTAGAAGAAAAGAAAGAAGAAAACAATGGAAAAGAAGAAGGGAGCCATAGCGGTCATTGAAAGGCCATTCAACGAACCTGATTAATTAAATGCAAGTAGAGAAAAGTTCAATCCACATGATTTTCTAGGCAAGGGCTTTACCACTGAGGGAGGAAATGTTTTGAATAGTAGTAGCTACCATGGCTGCCTTAGAGCCATGATGCTGGCTCTGAAAATCCTATTCCTCTCCTTCTTCTCTCTTTCTTTCCCTTTGTGCTATGCATTCAGTCATGCCTGACTCTGCTGCTGATAGAAGAGAGGTACCACATATGAAGACTGCCAGGATAGCACTTCTGAAAATATCTAATCCCCAGCTTCTTAAACTGTGGGGCACAACTCTGTACGGAGTTGTATAACTGAATGTGGGGGCTATGAAAAATATGACAACAGTAAAATGCTTCCTTTATGAAACTTAAGACAGCAACTCAAACAGCAATTTTAAAAATCAAACAACACAAGCCAATCCAAAAATACACATGCTTACAAGCAAAGAATGACCATAGGAAAGTATTACAAGTCTTTGTTTTCCATAATTAAACTATCATGTATCTATAAGAGCAGAAAACTGCAACCGAAGTGCAGCATTAAAAATTAATTCAAAATCAAACATGTAATGAATCCAAGGTTTTTCAGGCAGCACTTGTGTTACATTATCAGATTTCTCTGCAACTTTAGTTCTGAACACACAACGTACACACTTTGCACTGTGCATGATGTTACACCATGCAGAGCCCAAAACACTGCCTGAAACATATCAGCTCAGATTTGAGAGTATTACATGTTATAAGTGGCAAAGTTTTCTGCTCTTATAGAAACATAATAGCTTTAACTGGAAAACAAAGACTTCATATGTAAGTATCAAATTAGTATATTGTTGGATTGTATTGTGTTAGAATGTTTGATTTTTTTGAGGCAAGCCCAACAGATTGCCTCTGTTTTTAATTTGAGAGAGACACAGAGAGAGAGAGAGAGAGAGACAGAGAGAGAGACAGAGAGAGACAGAGAATGGGCACGCCAGGGCCTTTCAGCTGCTGTGGATGAACTCCAGATGTGTGCACCCCCTTGTGGCATGTGTGACATTGTGTGCTTGTGTCACTTTTTGCATCTGGCTAAACGTGGGACCTGGAGGTTCAAATGGGTGTTCTTAGGCTTCACAGGCAGGTGCTTTAACTGCTAAGCCATCTCTCCACTGCAAACAAACTCTAGATGTGTGCACCCTTGTGGCATATGCAACCTTGTGTGTGCTTGTGTCACTATGTGTCAGGCTTATGTGGGACCTGGAGAGTTGAACACGAGTCCTTAGGCTTCACAGGCAAGTGCCTTAACTCTTAAGCCATCTCTCCAGCCCAGAATGTTTGATTTTTAAAAATTGCTGTGTATAGCCAGGCGTGGTACTACATGCCTACATTCGTAGCATTCAGGAAGCTGAGGAAATAAGATCACTGTGAGTTCAAGCCCAGCGTGTGCTACAGAATGAGTTACAGATCAACCTGGGCAAGAGTGAGACCCTGCCTCAAAAAAACCTGCTGTTTGAATTGCTAACTTAAGTTTCAAAAAAAAAAATTGTTAAATGAATTTTGACTTGAGATTAAGGCAGAATTTCCAACAATTTTTGAAATGGCCTAAACATCTGACACTTTGTACCATTTATTTATGCAAAACAGTGTTCTCAGCATTGATTATTATAAAATCAAAGTATTGGTCAACTCTGAAAACACTAAAGATATTCTGTGTCCTTCAGTATCACATATTCATCCATTTAACTCTTTGTGTAAAAATAAAAAAACACAGCCATCTCATTGGTATAGAAATGTATCTTCACAAGTGCTGGTGAAGCTGTGTGGAAGCTCATTCACGATTGGTGAGAGTATGCAGCCACTATGGAAATAAATAAGCTCCCAAAAATATAAAAACAAATCTATAATTTGATCCAGTTATGCCACACCTGAGTATAAACCCTAGAGACTCTACTCTTTACTGCAGAGATACTTGCTCAGCCATGGTTGTTGCTGCTGTATTCACAATAGCTAGTAACTTTAGTCACCCCAGATGTTCATCAGCTGATGAATGGATAATGAAGATGTGGTGCATATATACAATAGAGTGCTAGTCAGAGGTAAGGAAAAATGCAATTTGCAAGAAAATGATTGGGCTTGGAAAAATTATACTAAGTGAGTAACTCAGGCTCAGAAGTCCTATCACATCTTCTCTCTCATGCGATGATTCCAACTTGCAATAGTTTGATTATAACTTGTAGAAAGCATCAGTAGTATTAGTCAGGAAACTAGAATGAGGCTTGGAGAGTGAGGAGGAGAAGGGAGGAATTAGAGGAGGGGATAGAACACGGGCAAGTGGAGGGACAGAGTACAGGGTGTGAAAGAGTCTAATTAGGACAGGGTAAAGGGAAGGAGGAGGGGAAGACACCTAAAACTAAAGATGGCATGAATTAGTACTACAGAAATTTACTTCTTCATCGTAAAAAACATGCTGGTGAAGCTGTGGGGAAAGAGGATCCTCAGTGCCAAGTACCCAGCACTGGATGAGTGAATTATCACACCTGCCAGGGCTCAGGTGTTTTTCATAAAATAAACTCTCTTGGGAGAGAATGGAAAAAAGAGAGAGAGAGCGTGAGAGAGAGAGAAGGTGAGGAAAGATAGAATATAGAGAGAAGAAACAAACATAGGCTGTTGCTGATAAATCCTGGTGCCAGAATTGGGTCATTCTCCTACAGTGAGCTAATGGTCAGGGAGGCACATGAGGCCCCCATCACAATGCAGGCCATTGCCAAAGCACCTGGTTGCTCACCAGAACCAGATGACCACATCTATTACTGAAGACACCACAGATTGTGGTTGCAGGACATTGAGAAATCAAGCTGGAACTGAGATGGAAGCCATTTCTCAGCTGGCTAGCTGTCATAGTGTTAGGAAGTGCTATGCAGACTGCTGGGGGAGAAAAGTCACCATGAGTGTGAACATGCAAGCTACAAAACCAACCAGCCAGGAAAGATGTGCATAGCAGTGCAATAGTGGCACACAGGCTATGGGGGTAATCAATTGCTCTCTGATTGGATATGAAGTCCACTCAGTGGGAGAGAATTCATGATTAGTACTGAAAACCAAGTCAGAAGCTTTTGGCTTGGAAGGTCATAGACCCAAGAAAGCTTCCACTGTTCTTTGGCCAAAGGGAGAAGTTATGCCCTTCAAAATGTTTATCCCCTTTGATCAGTGCTGCTCTCACTCTTGGTTAGAGAACTTATTTTTTACAGATAACAGCAAATATCTGGAAGACCCACCAAAATGACAAGAAGAGAAAGCCAAGCACCTAGCACTGGCTGAGTCAATTATCATACCTGCCACGGCTCAGGAAATATTACAGAGAAAGTGGCAGATTAAATATGAGTTCTTGTCAGGTGTGGTGGCGCATGCCTTTAATCCCAGCACACACGAGGCTGAGGCAGGAGGATTGCTGTGAGTTCAAGGCCAGCCTGAGACTACATAGTGAGTTCCAGGTTAACCTGGGCTAGATAAAGACCTTACCTTAAACCCCATCCCCCCAAAATACCTCCCTCCCCAAAAAAGAGAGAGAGTTCTGCTCTCACTGCTAGCCAGAGAATCTTCTCCATGGAAATGGCAAGAGACACTAAGAAGACCCAAAACTCATCAAAGCAGAAAATAAGACAGCTCAGCATTAAAGGAGTCTTCTAACATATCCACCAAGGCTCAGGAACATTGAGAAAGAAGGGGTGGAAAGAATGTTAAGACCATAGGGTGGGAAGGGGTGCTGTGAGGTCTGCCTAACAGGAATTGTCTAAAGCATTCATGATTCCACAGTGATGGCAGGCACCACCACTGAAGGGGGCCCTCAGTGGAATGGGGGTGGGAAAGAGGGGACAAAAGAGGATAAACCAATTGGAACATGACCAATCTGCCATATGTTCATATATTAAAGTTCTCAATAATATGAGAAAACTCTTCATGCATAGTCCACATACCAAATCAAATAAATCAGTCTCTGATGATTGGGAAAAAATTCTTGCATATTTCATAATTGGTTAATTTATACATAAATGATTGTTTTAAATGAATTTCTTTACAATTTATTGATTGTAATGCTTGTGTTGTAGATGTACTTACTTATATACCTCAACATCACATACAAATTTCTCAGGCAAAAAGGGTTCATGAAAGAAAAAGTATACGAAGTATTGATTTGACCCATCTCTCTATCTCTCATATATATATATTTATTTATTTATTAGAGACAGAGGGGAAGAGAGAGAAGGAGAGTGAGAATGGGTACACCAGGGCCTCTAACAACTGAAAACAAACTCCAGACACATGTGCCCCCTTGTGCATCTGGCTTATGTGGGACCTGAAGAACCGAACCAGGGTTCTTAGGCTTCGCAGGCATGTGCCTTAACTGCTAAGCCATCTCTCCAGCCCAACCCCATCTCTCATCTCCAGGAATTCCTATTTGTTCCTGGTTGCTGTGGCTCTCTGCCCATTAAAGTTAATTTAGCATCCTTCATGTGCTTCATGTGCATGCACACACACACATGTGTGTGTGTGTGTGTGTGAGAGAGAGAGAGAGAGAGAGAGAGAGAGAGAGGGAGACAGAGAGAGAGAGATATGTGGCTGAGCTTTGAGGACTAATTCTGCACTATAAGGTAAATGCATGAAAACAGTAGCCTTGGTAATAAAGAACAGTTTCCTGGGTTATCCCAAATCTAGGATTTCTATGCCTCTGGAAGACCAGATAGTTCTTCAGGAGAAAGAACAAGGGTATGCTGTGTGTGTGGAGGTGGGGGGGGTCATAAAAGCTCTCTCACCTTCACCCTGTAGACTAACCAACTGAAAGCTGGAAAAAGCTGCACTGCATGCAGCGTATGGGAGACAAAAGTCATCAGCAGTGAAAACAGTGGACACTGAATATTCAAGTTTGGCCAGACAGGCCCAATGACTGAACGGGTGCAATAGTGGCTTGTCTACTCTTGGGGTAACCAACTGCTCCATAATTGGACTGAAGGCCCTCTCTACGGGAGGGAATACATACCTGGTACTGAAAAACCTAAGCAAAAGTCTATGGTAGGTGAGGTCATGAGCCTTAGGGGTATAAAGTCTGCTCTTGTCTGACTAAATGTATATATTATTCCCACCAAGCTTCCCTGAAAATACTACACTTAATGCTCATATTCACATATTAACGCTACTCTCACTTCTGGTTAGAGAAGTTTCTCTTTTCAGATGGCGGTGACCACTGGGATGACCCAAAAGGCAACATAGTGCTGAGAAGAAGGGATGGAGGAGTGCCCAGGACTGAAACACCTCTGTCACACCCTCCAAGGCTCAGGGACCATTGTGGAAGAGGGGCCAGATAGAATGGAAGAGCCAAAGGAAGGGTACGACTTCTTACAATGCAACTGCCCAGACAGAAATTGGCCTTGATATCCATGACCTTGCAGTGCCTAGCAATACCTCCACAAGACCCTCAAAATAGAAGAAAAAGATGATGCCATCAAATTAAAAGAGAGACTAATGGAGAGAGGGAGGGGATATGATGGAGATTGGAGTTCTAAAGTGGAATGGGGGGAGGGGAGGGAAATATCAGGTGTTTTTTTTGTATGTAAGTATAAAAGTTGTCAATAAAAATAATAATTAAAAAAAAAGCTCTCTCAGGGTCAGTGGAAGGAGTCTGGATGTGGAGGGGAGGAGAAAATTGGTTTATATTGTACGAGTACCAAAGTTCTACTCCCTCAAATGTTGGAAATCTCAGCGAGTAGTTCATCAATAGTGCCCAGTCCTTTGATGTTTGGAGATCTGAGAGATGTTGCTGAGATGGCAGCCCCAACTCCTTAGAGTGCTAGGTGGTGGTGTGGAAAGATGTAGCTATTCCTGAGTGCACTCTAGTGAGGGGGACAGAAGGTGGCTGAGCTTGCTGGCTGTGAGCTGGCTCTGGGTCTCAGGGGAATTATGCAGGCTGAGGATCAGAGGGTGGATGGGCAGCAGCACTGGAGGCCAATATAGAGGCTTGGAAAGTGGGAGAAATGGCTAATAATACATCTTATTTATGTCAACAGAGTAGCCCCTGGGTCACCAGCTGTAGAAACCTAGGCACAAAAGCTGGTAAACTCCACCCAGGAGGAATATTGGGATAGCTAGGGATCAGAAGACCCTTGCTAGGGCTGGCTAGGACATTAGAGAAAACATCCTGCTGGTCCAAAATGCCTCCAAGCAGGAAAACAGTGGGAGTGGGAGACATGCTAAGTCTGCTACAGCTTGTGTCCTGGATTGGCCAGATATGTGTTCCCACCTTCATAGGTCACCTGTGCCTTGTGTGGCTACTGCTGTCCTCCTGGCAGATGACCCAGAACTGAGCATATACCATACCAGAAACTGTTTTCTTACAAGTCCCCCCTCCCAGGGACCAATTCTGGTGGTCTCTGTTTTGGCCAACTCTTGGTGCTCACTTCTTCTTTCTCTCCCAGAGCGCTTGCTGAACCTCCCGGTCGAATATGATTTTCTCCTCTGCTGTCAGAGCATCATATTCTTCCTCATCCATGTTTTGGAGACGCTCCTTCTCTTTTTCAAGAGCTTCCTGGCGTTTGAGTTCTGTGGGGGAAGCAGAGAGCAGGGGAGATCAGGGTCTTCAGTGGTTTAACTCTCAGCTTACATAGGCTGTGAAAACGAGAGGTAGCACATGGGTAGTTGGCCTTCCCATCTCCACAGTGTCAAATTTGAGTTCTGTCTATGGTTGGCTGAACTGTGGTCCTCAAGGGTGCTCATGTCTTACTTATTATAACCAGTGTTGCTTTCTATGGCAGTTCAGCTTTTGTGGATGTGATTACAACCTTGGATTATGTGGCTGGGACAGTCTAATCACGGAGAGAGATGCAAAAGAAGAAACAGAGGTTTTATGGCCAGGGCTGCAGGGAAGAGACCATGAGCCAAGGAATGCAGGTGGCCTCTAGAAGCTGGAAAGGGCAAGAAAAAAGATTGTCCACTACCACAGCTTCCAAAGGGCCACGGCCCTGTGGATACCTTAACTGTAGGACTTCTGACCCTAGAACTATAATTTGATAAAAATCTGAGTGGACCCCATAAGGAATATCTGCAACCCCACTGAGGAGGGTACCCAATGGAATGGGGGCATGGACAAGGGGAAAGGGGGTACCAACACATGATATATCTATACAAAATGTTGCTAATAATAATAATAATAATAATAATAATAATAATAAAGTCAACAAAATCTGTGTGGCTTCAAGTCACCTTTGAAAGTTTGTGGTTGCCATGGTCCGAATGTTTGCGTTTCTATAAATTCTATGTGGAAACTTAATCCCTATGGTGAGTGTTAAGATGTGGGGTCTTTAGGAGGTGGTTGGCTCATGAGGTGAAGCTCTCATGAATGGGATTAGTGTCCTTACAGAAGAGGCTTGTGGGAGTTGGTTACCCCCGCTACATGGATTATGACCAGAAAATGACTCTTACCAGACACTGAACCTGTTTCTGAGATATAGACTCAGCTGAAAGATAACTGAGAAAAGGAAAAGTGGTGATTCCTGTCAAGTTGATTATTATGGAAGGACGAGCATTCCTGAAAACCAGGAAGCTGGAGGCTGCAACACTATGGAGGGAGAGGCCTTCTATTATTCCTGAATTCTGTCTGATGAGATTGTAAGGAAGCTGGCTTTGAGTTTTGGTCAAAATGAAGACAGCCTAGTGTTCTTAGGTATTTCCTTGCCTGGAAAATAATCGAGTAGATGGCGCCAGGAGAATAAAGCCCAAGTAAAGGATAGTAATGTGGCCAGAACTGAGGCTTTGCAGAGGCTGTGCTCCACTTCCCAGGGATGGTGTTGACAGCAGTCCTCAAAGCCTTCTCCACCAGACGAGCTTTGTTGGGTCTGCTTCTGGCTCAATTAAAAAATTTTTAATTTAATTTAATTTATTTTTTATTTTTTTGTTTTTCAAGGTAAGCTTTCACTGTAGCCCAGGCTGACCTGGAATTCACTATGTAGTCTTAGGCTGGCCTCAAACTCACAGTGATCCTCCTACCTCTGCCTCCCAAGTGCTGGGATTAAAGGCATGCACCACCATACCCGGCTCAATTAAGAATTTAAGTGACATCATTATATACTCTTGTAACTATTTTTAAAAACATTCTTAGATTTTTTTTCCCTCCCAGTCCTTTGGGGATAATGACAGAAAGGCAAAGATGTTAGACTTATTACACAGAACTGCTTCTCCTATGAATGTGCAGTATGATTTTTTTTGAGATATGATTTTGCTGTATAGCACAGGCTGGCCTTGAACTCTCTAACTTCTTGCCTCAGACTTGTGAGTGCTTGGATTATAAGCATGTACCACCATGCTTGGCTGCAGTGTGATCTTAACAAAGACTTCTGCTAGGCTTCATTCTCCTCACTTGTAGAATGAGGACAATAATCTTTACAGGGTTACTATGAGGATCAAATGATATAAAGTGTTCAAAATGTCTCTTATGGTGTCAGGTACATAGACTCCTAGAATGTAGAAGTTGTATAAACTTTATCAGCTTTTCTAGTTTCAGGACATGCATAATTAGTTTAAACCACACTAGTAAGCAAAGCATCCTTAGCCAGTGTGTCCCCATGGTGTGTTTTCCTCAGACTAGTTATAATTAGACAGAAGTTGACAGGGATGCAATATGTTATCCAGAGCAAGAGGAAGGCATCTTCTGTAGGGAGTTGGGATCAGCTTTCATTACCCTCTAATGGGCCCCTTCTGTCTCAGGCTCATCATATCAAAGGAGAAATATGAGCCCCTGGTCACTTCCCAAGGCAGAGGTTGGGTGACATTGAGACACAAGTGAAAATTTGATTTCAGCCCTGTGGATTATCACATCAGGGAAACAAGTTGAAAAGTATAATACCCTATGGAAAGGAAAAACCTGTTAGGCTTGGGAAGGACAGGGTTAGGAATCTTGCCTTCTAGCTCCTTTTTGGCCTTCTCCTGGGCCTTCATGGCTGTATAATCCTGGGCCATGTTGAGAACATATATGTGCTCACGGCTGCCAAAGGCCTTCAGCAGGCAGAGGAGGGCGGCTGGTGCATTCTTAGCGAAGAGCGTGTCTAGGCCATCAAACACCACTCCTCGGTAGCAGTCACTCAGCTGAAAGCAGAGAAAATAAGATGATTGCTATGGCTTCAAAATCAGTTTTTATATTTGAAAAAATTTTCTTTTGTTGATTTTTATGGGGTTCTGCACACCTACTAGACCCAAAAACAAGGAGCAAGAAACCAAATCCAATATGCTGTCATGAAATAAAAGAGTTTGTTTTGTAAAATTTATTTACTTCCCCAAGGGTCAAAGAATATTAAATAGCTAATCAGCCACAAAAGATCCTTATGGCACATATTTGTAAAGGATTTATTTGTCTTTATAGGCTAAGGGAACAAAATGTTAAAGTTAGGGTCTAGGAAGACATATGAGGTATATGAAAATCTGATATAAAGGAAAGAAAAGGAAGGAGTAGTAAAAGCAGCAACAGTGTATGTATGGGCTGTCTGTACTTTTCTTTGGGTCTCACCACCTCAGAGTGTAATCATTTTGGTAATATTAACAATGGTTTCGACTATAGTGTGGTGTTACTCAAAGCACAGCCCAGTGTAGAGATTACTGCTCAGGATCTGGTCCTTACATTTTTGATGAAAAGAGAAGTTTGTATCAGAATGCAGCTCACTTATATGACTAAGGACACTATTTAGTTTTTGCCAACGCACAATCCATGGTGTGTGTGTGTGTGTGTGTGTGTGTGTGTGAATACACAGAGGTCAGTCTTGGGGGTGTTGTTCTTCTTCTTCCAGAATTTTTTTTTTTTTTTTTTTTGTTTTCAAGGTTGGGTCTCACTATAGCCCAGGCCAACCTGTAATTCACTATGTGGTATCAGGGTGGTCTTGAACTCATGGTGATCCTCCTTCCTCTGCCTCCTAAGTGCTGGAATTAAAGGTGTGCACCACCTTGCCCAGCTTCTTCCACATTTTAAACCAGAGATCTCTCTTGTTATTTGCCCCTGGGAAGGCCAGACTAGCTGTCCCATATGCTTTGGGATTCTCCTGACTCTTCCTCCTGCTGCTGTAGGTATCTTGGGATTACAGATACATGTGCCACTTTACATTTGGCTTTATGTGGGTGTTGGAGATCAGGATTCTGGCTTGTACAGCAAGTGCCTTTAACCACTGAGCAAGCCCTCAAGACTAATTTTGACTTGTTTAAGTATGCAATTAATACTGGTCCAGTTAGAAAAATTAAAGCAAACATACAAATCTAGGACTTGGTAAGCAGTTTAGCTCTCTGTCTATAAGCCACAAGAATCAAACAGGCTTATGTGACACTCTCCCACATAGTGCTGGTCTTATTTACTTTTATGACAGGACAGTCATGCAATTTTTAAATGAAGCGCTTTGGTTTTTCTGACCTTAAACACAATATGTCCTTGTAAAATAATTCAGAAATGTAAAAGAAGACTAAAACTATGTAGAATTTCTAACCTAAGATAACCATAGTTAACATGTATTGTAAGAGTTTTTACTATGTTTGTGACATCATTTGTAAATAGTTACATAAAATGCAATTTTGTTGTATATACTAATCCACTTTTCCACTCAATATATTGAAAACATATTTTTACAGTAATTAACATAGCTTCACTTTTCTTTTTAGACAATGTCTCACTATGTAACCCAAGCTGGCCTCACATTTACAATCCTCCTTTCTCAGCCTTCCAAGTGTTGGGATTACAGGTGTGTACTACCCCACCCAGTCAAATTTAATTTTCAACACACCATTCCTTTTTTGGATATATAATTCTCTATTCTCTAGTCATTAAGAAGAGGAGTTGTTTCAGGCTGCAGACGCAGCCAGGCTCATGGAGAAGAGTTGTCAAAAGGACAAGTAAGTGAAGCCATCCATCCTTCCCCTTTATGTCTGCTGGGCTCTGAGCTAAAGTGGGTGGCCCACGACCTAAAATCTCAACTCATAGCATAGGGTCAGTGTGAATACCAAGCCTACAGCTCTGTGTGGGTCTGTATGGACACACCTGTATCCTCTCAGTCAGGATCTGCACAAGAAGGTCATCAGGGAGCACACAGCTCATCAGCCCCGTCTCACCTCCAATACTGGCACTGACACTGAGCCGGCGCTGAGTGGGCCCTGGAAGGTGAGGGCTGGAGGAAGCCTATTGAGTGAGAGAAGGACCAGGAGTTAGACTCTAGGACACAAGAATAAACATAAGGTCTCTGTATGTTCCCAATCTGTAAATAAGGATTACATTATGAAGTAAAGATCTTCTTTTAAGAATTTCTATTGGCTTCAAGTAGGAATGTTGTGGGAGGTTCTTTGCATATGTTCTAAACTGCAGGCAGTTATTCATTTACTTGACATACCATACACCAGCCCTCCTCAGGGATGAGGAATTGAACAACAAGCTAGGCTGCCCTAGTGGTCCCTTATATTCTCATGGGAGACATGGCAAATGAGCATGATAATAAAGGAATCAATAATGTAACTTCAGGTACTGAAGAGTGCTATGGGGAAAGGAACCAGGTAATGGGATAAAGAATGGTGATAAGGGTGAGGACAGGCTACAGAAAGAGAAGATGGTAACATGACAGAATTAGGAAAGTCATCAGAAGGACTTTTTTTTTGAGAGGGAACAGCAAGCTCTTACAACATAAGTGTGTTTGAGGTGTTCAGGGAGCATACAGGAGTCTGGTGTGTCTAGAACCCAGACAGCAATGGGGTAAGGTGGCCAGGAGTGGAGGTGGGACAGATGTCTCACTGGATTCAATGAAGGAGAGAACAGGGGAAACAGAGGTGGGGAAAGCAGTCAGCACAGCCATTCTTTGGAGGAACCACCATGAAGGGGAGCTGAGGGATGAGTTAAGACCTACAGGGGATGAGGGGTCAGGTTGCAAAGGAAGGATACAGTAAAAAGAAGGAAAGAGAGAACAAAGACAAATGTAAGAATTAGCCTCTGTGTAAGGAAGACAGGGTGTAAAGAAGACAGGTTTTCTTGCCTCATACTCCATGAAATCAGCAGAGAAATCATCAGCTGGGAATTAGGAAAAGGAGAGTGTTTTAGAAGTCAGGAGAGCGAGGAAGGTTGGCCACAGAATGGCCATCTTGAATGGAGGGGAAATGTGCTGGGCTAGACCAAAGGGTCCACTTGAGATGTGTGGTCTTAAATTTAAATTAAATATACATGAATATTTTCTCTAGTTATGCTCAGCTGCTCTGGATGGATAACTAGTTTTACTAGAGCTGGAGGTTTCCTGGAGGTTATGATGGAGAAGCCACAAGGGAGTGCCTACAGTGGTGTAATATGGGACCCAAATAGGAGAAAAAGGACAGTGAGATCAGAGGCAGGCAAGTGAGACTGCAGACTGGAGGTTTCTCTGGGGTCAATTACTTATCCAAATAACTCATGTGGAAAATTAGTTCAAAGGTGGTTGAAATTAGTTCAAAGATGATGACATGTGACAGAGATCTTAGATAGGCTTCTGTATATAGTCTAGGATGTGCCTATGGTAGTGAGAGGCTGAGGAGGCCATGAAATTCAAAATAACAGTGTTATTCAAAAGATGGGTCTTCTAACTGGTGAGTTACTGGAAACATGTGTTGTATAAACAAGATCTTGTACTGCAATCATATCTTCATTAAGTAGCATATTACATATTCCTTCCTACTTTAACACAAACAGAATCACAGTTGTTAGAGGACTCATGCTTAATGAGAGCTCCAAGAAGCAGCTATGTCTCTGAGTAATTCCCCTTTTTTGGGGTTGCACTCTGTTGTTCAAATAACTTGTATCCTGTGACACTGAACAGTACAGGCAGTTGCTTGTGGGCACCTATGAACTCTGATTTTTACTCCAATTTTTAGGTTTCCTATTTACCAAAGAGGAGGTCAGAATTGCAATTTTTCTGCTGCCTCTGGTATATTCTAATGGGCAGATATTAAGGTGTGGTGGTGGGTTTGAGATTCCATTGTAAAGATATGCAAAGTGTGCCTAGTAGGAGTTTCTGAAGTGTGCTGTGGCTTTTGGCTGTAGCTTTGCTCTATGTGCTGTGTGGCTGGTGGTTTTTTCTCTCTCTGCTTGGCCCTGTAAAGGCAGGCCAGTTTCTTCTGCCATTATGGAACTTCCCCTGGATCTGTAAGCTTCAATAAATAATATCCCTTCCTTCATAACTGTGCCTGGTCTGGAAGTTCATCTCAGTGAACTTGAAGCTATCTGCTACAGAGACATTTGCTCAGCCATATTCTCTGCTGCTCCACTCACAATAACTAGGAACTGAAATCAGCCTAGATGCCCATCAACAGACGAATGGCTAATGAACATATGGCACATATACACACTGGAATTCTACTCAGTGATAAGGAAAAATGATGTAATAAATTTTGCAGGAAAATTTATGGCATTGGAAAAAAAATCATACTAAGCAAGGTCACACGGGCTCAGAAAGACAAAGACCACATATTCTCCCTCATATGTGGTTCCTAACCTGGAACAGCTTGAGGTGAATGTAAGTGATAGCAAGCATCAGAAGTATTGACATGGTGCTAGAATGAAGCTAGGAAAAAGGGGAAACAGGGAGGAAGGGGAGGAGAGGCTACTCAACAAGCACGTGGAGGGACAGAGCAAAAAATAGAAAGAAAGAAAGAAGTAAAGAAAGAAAGAAAGGAAGGAAGAAAGAATACAGGGGGTGCAAGAGTCTTTGAGGTACAGGGATGTGTGTGTGTGTGTTTACATAAAACTTAATAACATGAAACTTTCCTCCTGGATAGAATTCTACAAAATGTAGCTCTTAGTAAGGAGGGTGGGCCCAGACAGAAGAGCTCCATAGAAGGTAAAGAAAGCTTAAGTCTAAAACCATGAGGCTTTGGCTGGTAAATCCCAGAATTGGGTTGCCCCCTGTTGTAGTCAGTTCCACACTGCTGGGGTGAACCTCCAAACCAGATACATTTTATGGGAGGAAGGGATTTATTTGAAGCTTACAGATCCAGGGGAAGTTCCATTGATGCTGGAAGAAGCTGGTCTCCTTTCACAGATCCAAGCAGAGAGACACACAACCATACACCAGCATCACAAGCAAGAGCAAAAACACTGGCAGCCAAACAACAGGGAATCCAGGCAGGGCTCACTCTGCATATCTTAGGCTGGAATTCAGATCCACCCACAGCGATAACCCACCCCCTTCCCCCAACGTAGCAGGAGTCCACCTGCTAGGGGCTGAAGCTGCAAACTCAATTTTAATAACACCTGAATCTATTAGGGGACATTCAAACTACCATACTCCTCAACAGTGAGTTGTTGATTAGGGAGACCCATGAGGTCCTCAAAATAATGCAAGCCATTGCCAAAGTACTTGGTTACCTGCCAGAGCTAAAATGTAAGTATTTTTCTTTATCTACCACCAATTTCTTTTCTTTTCTGTTCTTTTCTCTTTTCCTTCCTTCCTTCCTTCCTTCCTTCCTTCCTTCCTTCCTTCCTTCCTTCCTTCCTCCCTCCCTCCTTCCCTCCCTTCCCTCCCTCCCTCTTCTTTCCTCCTTCCTTCTTTCCTTTTCTTTCTTTCTTTTTCTTTCTCTCTTTCTTTCATTCTTTCTTTCTTTCTTTCTTTCTTTATTTTTTTTGTTCTCTCTCTCTCTTTCTCTGTCTGCGTTGTGTGGGCATATATGTGTGGGTACACATGTGAATGCACATATGTATGCATGTGTGTGGAGGCCAAAGGACAACCTCAGATGTCATCCTCAGGTATGCTGTTCTACCCCTTTTTGAAACAAGGTCTCTTATTGGCCTGGAGTTCAACAATTAAGCTAGAATGGCTGGCCAGTGAGTTCCAGGGATCTGCCTGTCTCTTCCTCCCAGCACTGGGCTATAGGAATGTACCACCACAAGCAGCAATCCATCACCAATTTCTGAATCTACCTACTACAGTGGAGTCACTGGTTCTTTGCTAGTCCCCTCCTGAATACAACCCCACCAACATTCCTCCCAGAGAGCTGTGGCAATACCTGTGTTGTTTCAGACTGGTGCGGATGATGTAGCTTCTGGGACCCAGACCCGTGGCTCTCTGGTTTGACTTTGGTGATTAATAGACTTCCACGCACATTCTTTCCAGGTTTAATTTCTGGGGCCACCAAAGTACTTTCTGAGGTAAACTTGCCCAAGTTTTCAGTGCTCAGTCGTACCGATCCTGTGACGGCACTTTGGGTCACAATAGCCTCCTGGGCTACTAGAAGAATTTGTAGTAAAAGTTACATTATGATAAGAAGGAAGTATCAGTGGGGTTGATACACTGAAACCTTATGTCCCACCCTTACTGAATACATAGCTGTCTCTATATGCAGCTGACTAACGTGGGTTGGAAGAAGGGGCTCTACCCACCAAACATTGGACAAAGGGTCAGCGAAGAGCTGGGCCTGGAGTCCTGGGCTTTTTATTGGTCATTTTGCCAATAGCTTCCAGGTTCTCTTCTATTCAATAAAGCAAACTTTTAGTGGCCTGTGAACTATGGCCCTGCCTGAGAAAACCCAACACTTGACCTGTGAGATTTTAGACTGTGGTGAGGCCAAGGAATAGCTAGGTTTGGGCCTTTTCTGAACCAAGCAGAGCCACACAAATGATGAATACGCTTAGCAAAAAGCTTGTGCCTTGGCAAACATGGCTTTATGAGCATGGTTGATTTCTTCTTTGCATTCCTGACTCAACTTCCTATTAGGTTGCTACTGAACCCTCACCCACTGAGAAGTTCCCTTCCAAGATTAAAAGGATATTTAGAAAAAAAACATTGCTGGAGTGTCTCTGTGATAAACTCCTACCACTTCCTAGCTGTGATTCTTCCCTCCCTACCACATCTGCGCTATTTTCCCGTGTCCTCTAGGACTTTATCTTTGTCTTCAAGGGTGGACCATGCATCCCTGAAGGAGAGCAGGGTGTGGCAGATGATGGGGCTGACTATGTACTAGGCACATCCATACTTCTCTAGTTCCCTGGGAGGCTCAGACTCAATGCTCCTGTTGATCATTTCAGCAGACACCTCTCCAGCATTAACTGAAATTTGTTCTACTATTTACTGTGTTTTATCATTTCTTACAGCATCCTCCTCCCCTCCCCCAGGAGCTGGTTATGGGTCCAGGGACTCTGTTGTACCCACTGAGGGGCTAAAGATGCTAAAGTCCTCAATGACGCAGCTGCAACAAATTCCTGCTATAGTTATAGAACCGGATGGTCCTGTGCCAACCCATGCCTATCACCCAGACCCCTCCACTCTGCTCACTTCCTCAGAAGCATCAGCCACTGGTATCATGACTTAGTCTTAATCGTTCCACTTCCTGCTTTACTGGACTATGTCTCCCTGCCATCTCTTTTAAAAAAATGTTTATTTTTATTTGAGAGAGAGAGAGAGAGAGAGAGAGAAAGAGGCAGATAGAGAGAGAAAGAATGGGCATGGCAAGGCCTTCAGCTTCTGCAAAAGAACTCCAGACGCATGCATGCACCACCTTGTACATCTGGCTTACATGGGTCCTGGGTAATAGAACCTGGGTCCTTTGGCTTTGCAGGCAAGCACCTTAACCGTTAAGCCTTTTCTCCAATCATCCCTGCCATCTCTTGCTCTTCTCTGACCACTATGGAATTTCTTCTACAGTGTCCATATGCCTCTAGCTGTTCCCTATCCATAGCACCCTCCATATTTCAACAATAGGTTCTACATATGATCCTAGGAAGATTTTTCACTTGGTTTTCTTCCTTTTTTCCTCTCCTGTTATGGTTTGAATGTAAAATGCCACCATAGGCTCATGTGTTTGAAAACTTGGTTCCCAACTAGTTGTGCTATTTGGGAAGGTTGTGGAATCTTCTTTCAGAGGTGAAAATTGCTGGAGAAAGTGGGTCACTGTAGGTGGGCATTGAGATTTTGTAGTCAAGGCTTACTTCCTGTTCATCCTCTGCATCCCAACTATGGCTGCAATATCACCAACTGGCTTCCTGCTGTCATGCCTTCTCTGCCATGATGGAATGTATCCTGTGAAACCATATGCTAGAGAAACCCCTTTCCTTCCTTAAGTTGCTTCTGGTCAGGTATTTTGTTCCAACAGCTACTAAGTAATTAACATACCTCCCTCCCTATCATCATCATTCTCCTTCTTGTTCTTCACTGCTCAGTTTCTCAAAATGGTGGTCCAGAACACTGCTGTCATAATGTGTGTGATTAAAATTTTTCTAGTAGCCATATGAAAAGGTAAAAACAATTTTAATGATTTATTTTATTTAACCTAATATATGGAAAGCATACTAATTTCAATGTGTAAGCCAGCACACCTTGGCCAGGACTGGCTACAGTTCAGGTGCTCTGTAGCCCCTGTGACTAGTGGCTTCTGCTTGACCACATGTTTGGATTTATTTACTTCATTATAGCCTGTCAGTTCCACAGCGAACAACAAACATAGGCCAGGACCCAACTTCTACTGAGGCTTCCAAAGGCATCAGAGACCTCTGGACTATGAAGAACAACATAGCTCTCATTCTGTTTGAGGTCTCAACAATATCTGATTCTGCTCATTTATGGGTTCAATGCCTTAAAAAACTCATTTTAGTTATATGTCAACTATGTACTTGGCATTATTCTCAGTGCTGGGAATAGGTGAAAAATAACACAAATCCCTGGCCTGGAACCTTTTATTCTAAAAGTAGTAGGACAGACAACAAAAAGAAATAAGTAAAAAAAATCATATGTTAATTAGAGAAAAGGGCTGCTGGAACAATAAACCAGGACGATGTGAAAACCCTACCCTTTTCCCTTTTCCTGAAGTCCCAGACTCTCTCATCTTCCCTGGGGTCTGCTCTGTTGAGTTCTTCTGCCTTTGGGACTCTCATCTGCCCTACCAGCCTCCCCAACATTCTCTTCCTCTCCTCCTTCAAAAATGTGAATCCTCCCCAAGGTCCTGTCCTCTCATTCGACCTTTCTGAGCTCATTTCAGTGAGGCTGCAGCCCTTACTTCACTGAGAGAGGTGCTTGACATTACTTTCTCAGCTCTGGAGGAACTCTTATTCACCACCTGGTCCAGGATGCTAACACAACTGTACAGATCATGATGAAATATAAGTTACTTATCAGAAAAGGAGATGAAAATTTAAGGAAATCTGAGCCATGACATTGCTGGGGGTTTACATGGAAGGTCTATTTTTCTTACCTACCCAGCAAAGAGCTTTCTATTTCCATAAGCATCCTAAGCACAGGTACTGAGAGGAAGGATCACTCTTGCAAACCTCAGCCAGTTTTATCTTTGGGCGGAACTGATAGCATGTTACAAGTCAACCTTTGACCAGACTCTGGGAGAGGAGCTCAGTGTGGGACAGCAAAGAGGGGCCTTACCACTAGGGATGCTGGCCACTCAACCACCAGGACCCAGGAGGAATGTGGTCTTACCGGATTCCTCTGCTTCCTTCATGGACCTCTCAATGGCAGCTCTGATGCACAGCTCACGGGCTCGAGTCCCGGGTATGTTATTGCCATCCAACACCGCTTCCAGGACAACGGAGTCGATGGTCAAGCAGGCAGCATTGTAGTATCTGGCCAAACTGATGGCATTGGCTGTCTTTCCTGTAAAAGCCAGAGCACTGAATTTTCTGGTTTTTATTTGTTCAGTGTCCTAGACAGAAGTCTAGCACAGAGGACCCTATAAAGTATTTTCTGAATGCTCCACATGCAAGTCTGTCTTGACAAGCTCAACAGACTGGCCTTTTTTTTTTTTTTTTTTTTTTTTTTTTTTTTTAATGAGAGAGAGAGTGAGGGTGAGTGAGTGAGAGAGAGAAGATTGGTTCTCCAGGGCCTCCAGCCACTGTAATCAAACTCCAGACACATGTGCCACCTTGTGCACATGTACAACCTTGTGCATGTATTACCTTGAGCATCTGGCTTATGTGGGATCTGGGGAGTTGAACATGGGTCCTTAGGCTTTGCAGGCAAGCGCCTTAACTGCTAAGTGCCACCACACCCGGCTTTTTAACATTTTAATAATGTCTTTTGGGCTGGAGAGATGGCTTAGCAGTTAAGGCGCTTGCCTGCAAAGTCAAAGGACCCAGGTTCAACTCCCCAGGACCCACATAAGCCAGATGCACACACAGGCGCATGCACCTGGAGTTCATTTGCAGTGGCTGGAGGCCCTGGAACACCCATTTCTCTCTCTTTCTACCTGCCTATTTCTGTATCTCTTTATCTCTCAAATAAATAAATAAAAATATTTAAAAAAATAATGTCTTTTAAATCAAAAGAATAGATGCTCAAACAATTCAAAACTACGCCAATTTGAAATGAGGTGTTTTTTCTTTCAACCTGTGTCTCTGATGTTAGCAATTTAACAGTTTGAGAAAGATTTTTCTTTTGTTTTTCTTTTTGAAGAAGGGTCTCTCTCTTTTTTGAATTCCCTATGTAATCTTAGGCTGACCTCAAAAATCCCAGTGATTCTCCTGCTTCCACCTCCCAAGTGCTGGAATTAAAGGTGTGTGCCATCATGCCTAGCTTTGGGGAAGACTTTTATTGTGTTCAAGGATAGGAGGGTTTTTTAAAAAATATATTTTGTTAATTTTTAAAATTTTATTTATTTTTGGAGAGAGACATAGAGAGGACAGAGAGGGAGAAGGGGACAGAGAATGGGCGTGCCAGCAGTCTCTCAGCTGGTGTGAACGAAATCCAGATGCGCGCATCCCCTTGTGGGCAAGTGAGGCATTGCGCCCTTGCGTCACTGCATCTGGCTAAACATGGGACCTGGCGATTGGAACCAGGTTCTTAGGCTTAGCAGGCAGGCACCTTAACTGCTAAGCCATCTCTCCAGCCCTTTTTTTTTTTTGAAGTTGGATCTCACTCTAGTCCAGGCTGAGCTGGAATTCATATGTGGGTCCAGACTGGCCTCTAACTTACAGCTATCCTACCTCTGCCTTCTGAGTGCTGAGATTGAAGGCATGTGCCACCACACCCGGCTTTTTTTGCATTCAAAATGTACATATGCTATCTCCAGATGAAACATGATTGGATGGACCCTGGCCTAGAATGAGGCTAGTCGCTCTTTCCAGGTCAGTTCATTTTAAATTTCTGTAGACTATCTCTCCATATTTATTTTAGTACAGCATAAAGGTGGTCATGAGCCAATGTGGTAAGTGTAATCTTCAAAACATTTTTGCTCATATTCTTTCGAGACAGGGTCTCATTTACTAAGGCTGGTCTTGAACTTGCTATATAGCAGAGGATGGCATTATACTCTTGATTCAGCTCCTTCCACCTCCCAAGTGCTGGGCTTACAGGTGTGTGCCCAGCTTGTTCAGTCACTTGTTTTTGTTTAAAATCTTTTTTTTTTGAGGCAAGTCCAACAGACTGGCCTGTTTTTATGCAAGACAGCAAGAGAGCAAGTGAGCAAGAGAGTGAGAAGAGAGAGAGTATTGGTGTGCCAGGGCTTCCAGCTACTGTAATCGAACGCCAGATGTTTGCACCATCTTGTGTGCATGTGCAACCTTGCATGCTTGTGTCACCTTGTGCGTCTGGCTTACGTGGGATCTGAAGAGTCAAACATGGGTCCTTAGGCTTCACAGGCAAGTGCCTTAACTGCTGAGCCATCTCTTCAGCCCATGTTTTTTTTTGAAAAAAATATTTTTATTTATTTGACAGAGAAGGGGGGGGAGAGAGAGAGAGAGAGAGAGAGAGAGAATGGGGTGCCAGGGCCTCCAGCCATTGTAAGTGAATTCCAGATGCGTGTGCCCCTTGTGCATCTGGCTAATGTGGGTCCTGGGGAATTGAACCAGAGTCCTTTGGCTTTGCAGGCAAATGCCTTAATGGCTAAGCCATCCCTCCAGCCCCCATGTTTGTTATTTTAAAAGTTATTTATTTAGTTAGTTGCATGTGCATGTGTATGGACACACCAGGGTTGCTGTCATTGCAAATGAACACCAGATCTATGCACAACTTTTTTGCATCTGGCTTTTATATGGGTGTTGGGGAACTGAACTTGGGCTTACAAGCCTTGTAAGCAAGTACCTTTATCTGCTGAGCCATCTCCCTAACACCTTAGTCACATTAATTGCATGGCTTGATTTCTACCTGTGGGTGTTAAATCTAGTCTTCGAATGTCAAGTTCTGGGTAATGACTTTTCAAATTCAGTTCTTTAAGGGAAAGGGAGGTGGACTGATACTCTGTAAACATTCTTGGAGCTTATCAGATGATGTTTCATCAGTGTTGTGTATCTAACTGACAATATTTGGGTCAGCAAAGGTTTTCTTTCCCTTCTTCAAGGAAGCTGAGGATACAAGGGGTGGCAGGATATCCTGTCACAACCTTTCTTCTCTGCCCTTTCCTTGTTGAGTGACATGCAGATGCCCTATAGTCTCTCTGTCTCTTCTCACTTCTTGTGAGGTAGAGGAAATCAAACTCCTTTTTGTCAGGGAGAAATTTAAGTAAAGAAGAGAATGGGAAATGCTCTGTAAAACTAGAACTCACACAAGTTACCTTGCTCCTTTGGGCTTATGGTGAAATTGACACACATAACTTTGGAATCAATACAGGAAGTTTCTTAAGAATGGCTTACACCTTGGCTGGGACATGATTAGCAAAATATTCTTGCAGTTGGAGTACTTTTTTCCAATGGGGATTTAAACTCCAGACATGGTTATAATCATGGATTATAATAATTTTTTTTTTTTTGGTTTTTCAAGGTAGGGTCTCATTCTAGCTCAGGCTGACCTGGAATTCACTCTGTGGTCTCAGGGTGACCTTGAACTCATGGCGATTCTCCTACCTCTGCCTCTCAAGTGCTGGGATTAAAGGTATGTGTCATCACGCCTGGTGGATTATAATTTTTTTTTTTTTTTTTTTTTTTTTTTTTTTTTTTTGCGAGGTAGGGTCTCACTCTGGTCCAGGCTGACCTGGAATTAACTATGTAGTCTCAGGGTGGCCTCGAACTCTAGGCGATCCTCCTACCTCTGCCTCCCGAGTGCTGGGATTAAAGGCGTGCGCCACCACGCCCGGCTGATTATAATAATTTTATACTAACAATAACGATAATATCATCAGCTCTTTGAATACTTGTTATGTACCAATTACTAAGGTAAACATTAAAATTATTTTTATTTGTTAATTACAGGCATACTTAGTATGGATACATCATGTGTTGGTACCATCCTTTCCTTCATCCCTGCCCCCATTCCGCTGGGGGCCCTCCTCAGTGGGGTTTCAGTTATTCCCCATGGGGTTGTGGATTATGCATCGTGGGAGCAGCAGTTATTGGGGAGAGGCAATACCTCTAGCATGATGTCCCAACCTGTAGTTCTTACAATCTTTCCACCCCCTCTTCTGCAAAACTTCCTGAGCCCTGTTGGGTGAGTTTTAAGTCTACTTCAGTGATGAGCTCTTAGGAGCCTCTGGATCTCCGATTTGGTAGGTGTTGAGATTCCTTAGCATCTGTCTCTTTCACCCTGGTGCTGACTGTGAGGCTTACCATGGAAGATGCACTCTTAATCATCTCCCCAATTCCTCTGTGGTTTCAGCTGGGGATTGGCTGAAGTGTGAGGGGTAATTTCCCTGGATCTCTCTACCTTCTGTAAAAGAAAAGCAGATTCTCCAATGGAGAGTGAAATCAGCACAGGTCAAGTGGGATAAGTGTTATTAATTTAGGGAGATTTGATGCAGTCCTTCTTTTAACCAAAGATTAGTGGGAGCTTGACTTTGGAAAGCATAATTTTTGTCTCCATAGGATTTTGACCTGGCTCCCAATTGCAGATAGGGGTTCCTTTCCACAGAGTGGGTCTCTTGTCAAATAAGAAAGCTATTGGTTACCCATCAAGGCTGTGTGTCACTATTGCACTTGTGTGTACATCTTGTCAGGGTGTTTACTTCTGCGTAGCTTAGACCCCTGGTTGCTCAGACCATTGCTGGCCACATTTCCCCCAGTAGCTCATATAGTGCTTTCCAGCACTAGATGGGCTATCTGGGGTCTGACTCTCTTCTGGATTCCAGCCACGTCTCTCCCTGTTCTGTGCTGGCAGCATATGATGTCTTCAGCAATGGGGTCTTATCTTTTACCTCAGGTGAGTAATCAAGTGCTTTGACAGAAGCCCGTCTTGTTTTGGGGACCTCATAGGTCTCTCCAATCAACAGCTCATTGTGGGTAGCAACCACTTTTTGGTACTGGGAGTTATAGGGCAGAGCCAAATTCTTTTTTTAAGGTTAGGCTTCAATCCCACACTCTCCAGGGGCCCTTCTTTTCAGGTGCTCGCCCCATGCTCCTGTTGAGGATTCAATCTTAGTCTATCTTCAAGGATAAAGGTTTCTATGGTACCAGTTCAATTTGGATTTAGTTTTGTATTTATTTCCCTCTACCTACCTCCTTTCCCTCCCCCAAAGCCCTTCACCCCTATTGTCTGAGCTTGAGTTGCCTATCACATATGACAGCAACTCAAGCTGATCCACGTTAGGAACTTCAGATGAGTGAGACTATGCAGCAATTGTCTTTCTGTGATTGTGTGAGTTCAGTGAGTATGATCTAGTCAAGTCTGTCCATTTTTCTACAAATTTCATTGTATCATTTTTTTCTTACTGCTGAGTAGAATTCCACTGTGTAAATGTACCACAACTTCATTAACCATTCATCCAGTGATGGACACCTGGACTGATTCCAGTTCTTAGCTATTATGAATTGAGCAGCTATAAGCATGGTTGAGCAAATATCTCTATAGTGAAGCATGGCACATTAGGCTCAGTAACAGAATAATTGGGTCTACTGGCAACTCTATATTCATTCTTTTCAGGAATCTCCATGTTGATTTCCATAGTGGTTGTAAAAGCTTACAATCCCACCAACAGTGAATGAAGGTTTCTCTTTCTCCATATCCTTGCCAAAATTTGTTGGTATTTGATTTTTAATGGTTGCCACCCTTACTGGAGTAAGGTAGAATCTCATAGTTGTTTTAATTTGAATTTCCCTGATGGTTAGGGATGTTGAACATCTTCTCAAGTGTGTGTTAGCCATTTGTATTTCTTCCTCTGAGAATCCCTGTACAGTTCTCTGCCCCATTTTGTGAGTGGGCTATTTAACTTTTTATTGCTTAGATTTTTTATTTCTTTGTAAATTCTAGAAATTAGGTCTCTGTCAGTTGTATAGTTGGCAAAAGTTTTCATACATTCTGTGGGTAATCTGTTGGCTTTGTTTATGATATGTTTGTCTGTGCAAAAGCATTTTAGCTTCATGAGATCCCACTGGTTGAGTGATTATTTAATTTCATGGGCCCCTGGGATTTTGTTCAGGAAATCTTTCCCCACTCCTATATTGTAGAGAGTTCTTCTTATTTTTTCTTCCTGTAAGGAGAAGAGTTTCTGGTCTTATATTGAGGTCCTAATCAATTTGAACTTGAGTTTTGTGTATGGTGAGATGTGTGGGTCTAGTTTCCCTTTTCTATATATGGTCATCCTTTTTGTCCAGCAGCATTTGTTGAAGATGGTGTCTTTTCTGCAGTCTATGTTATTGTAAACTTTGTCAAAGATTAAGTAGCTGTAGTTACTTGACCTAAAGTCTGGGTCTTCAGTTCTGTTCCATTGGCCTTTATTTCCATTTTTATGCCAGTACCATGTTTTTTTTTTTTTTTTTTTTTTTTTACTATGGTTTTGTAATATAGCTTTAGATCAGGTATGGTGGTAACTTCCATGGTGTTTCTTTTGCTGAGGATATGTTTGGGTATCTGAAGCCTGCTGCCATTCCATATAAATTTTGAGAACATTTTTGCTATCTCTGTGAAGAATGATGCTGTAATTTTTATTGGTATTGCATTAAATCTGTATATTGCTTTTGGTAGAATTGCCATTTTAAAAATATTAATTCTATCTATCCATAAGCATGGGAGGTCTTTCCATCTTCTTAAGTCTTCCTCATTTTATTTCTTGAGTGTTTTTTGTTTGTTTTTGTTTTTGTTCTTCAAGGTAGGGTCTCACTCTAGCTCAGGCTGACCTGGAATTCATTATGTAGTCTCAGGGTGGCCTCGAACTCATGGTGATCCTCCTATCTCTGCCTCCCAAGTACTCTAAGTACTGGGATTAAAGGCATGCACCACCATGCCTGGCTATTTCTTGAGTGTTTTTATGTTTTATTTTTAGATTTTAAAATTCCATGTTTATTTATATTTTTCAAAATATATGTAGATTAAAAAAAAAGGAAGATTTACAACAGGAAAGATCGCCTTACATGCAACACAAATCCCAATGAACTCATGATGGGGCCTCTGGGAGAGAGGAATGGCACACAGTCTCTGACAGATTCAATGGTAGGGCCTCCTGGAGATAGGGAAGGTGGTCACCAACAGATGAGTGCAGGTCCTCCAGGAGAGAGGGATGGCTTATAGTCACTGACCGACACGGGGTGGGGGGCTCCAGGACAGAGGAATGGTATGCAGTCACCAACAGACATGGTGCGGGGGGTGGGGACTTGGGGAGAGAGACAGCACGCAGGCCCCAGTCAGAGGAGCCTCTGCCTGCAGGTAGTGAAGCAGAGAACCTGGTTCGGGAGTGGTACTTGGGGTAGGTGGTTGGGGCACCCAAGGGTCTAGTGGGCTACTTGAAAGTATGGGAAACAGATTCCCTACTGTGCTCCTCTGTGCCCATACACTGGAGGTCTGCTAAGATTTAACACTGCAGCCCCAGCCTGATATTACCCTGGGGGCTGAAGCATGGTTAGGAGGATGCCATCTTGACTGGAAATCCACCCCCCCTTTTTTCCAGGTAGGGTCTCGCTTTAGCCTAGGCTGACCTGGAATTCACTATGTAGTCTCAGGCTGGCCTTGAACTCATGGCGATCTTACTACCTTGGCCTCCTGAGTGCTGGGATTACAGGTGTGCACCATAATGCCCAGCTTAAGGTGAATATTTCATACAAGTGTTCTCATTAACTTCTTAGAACTATAAAAGAGATACTGGGGCTGGAGAGGTGGTTCAATGGTTGAAGGTGCTTGCTTGCAAAGCCCGACAGCCAGGTTCGATTTCCCAATATCCACATAAAACCAGATGTACAAAGTGGTGTGTAAATCTGCAGCTTGTTTGCAGTGGCTAGAGGTTTTTGTGTACCCATTTTCTCTCTCCCTTTTCCTGCTTGTAAATAAATGTGAAACAAAAGAAATATTGTTAGCACCATTTTACAGACAAGGATACAGATCACAGATGACTTCAGTAACAACTTTCCCAGAGGTACACAGCGGTAAACGTCAGTGCTTAGGATGTGACACAGGGCTGCATGCTCTGGGTACATGCATATAATCATTCTGGTATGCTGTACCTCAAATGAAGCTGTTACTATCTGCCCTGACTATGTGGCTGACATTGCCACTGTTGCTTATGGGAGAGACATGACATCTTTGATCATAACTTTATCTCAGAATTGTCACATACCTGATAAAGGTGTCCCATGGACGATAATGGCGATGCCTTTACGGTTCTTGGCCAAGCGGCCTTCTGCAGAAATGTCAATGCCCAGATGGCGAGCGATTGCCTTGCTCACTGGATTGTTTTCTACTTCCCCAACTTCCTCTGCAGAGTGGCTATCATTACTCTGAATATTTTCAGCTGTAAATTAAAAATACATGTGTATATGTGTGCACATGTGCATGTGTATGTATACTACCAGAATTTATATGGGTACTGATGGAGATGGGAATTAATTTAAAAAATATTGCTTTCTAAAATGGAAAATGCTATAGTGGTCTCTATCTGTGGAGCATGAAAATGCTCTTATTGGTTAATAATTTATCCATATTTGTGTGTATGTTTGTGTGTATGTGTGTGTGTGGTATATGCACATGTGTGTGTGTACAGATGGAGGCCAGAGAATAATGTTGTTGTTCTCTTTTTATTCACCTGAGTGTTTACTTGTGAGAAACTCTCTCACTGAAACTGGAGCTGTCTCTTTTGGTCAGACTAGCTGACCCCACATGACCTGGGTTACAGGTATGCATGGCCACACCCAGCTGTTTGCATGTGTGCTGGGGAATTGAACTCAGGGAGAATCAGGCCCTCATTCTCTGGCTCTCATGCTTGCATGGCAAGTTCTCTTATTTGCTAAGCAATCTCTCTAGTCCCTGCCCATAACTATTAAAAATTTTAAATATACTCTTTGATTGAAATTCTATTTTGGGGAATCTCTTCTGATGAAAAGTCAAAATGACAGTTGTGGAGAAAGGGAAACTGTTTATAGGTGTCAAAATATTAAAAAAAAATTGCTGAATTTTCCACATTTAGGACTATGACTGAATAAATGAGGGAATATTTATATGTACAGAATTAATGCATAATAGTTATTAAAATAATGACTTAGATATCAAGGTGCTGGGATTCAAAGGTGAACCGTTAACCAAATCTATACCTGCTTTACTGACACTGTGCTCATCTCCAGCAGTAGATACATTTCATTAATCTTATATATGTTGTCTTCATATTTTCTCTGCTATTCTGTTTTCTTTTAAAGACGACATGTCATTCATCTTATCAATAAACATCATTTTGCCAAAACCACATGTGGTATCTCAACTCTAACTTCTATTTGCTCTTTCTCTAGGTGGGAAAACTTCAATACTCTCATGTTTATACGCCTTTGATTATTAGCCTTTATAAATAATGCCCAGATATACTCACTTTAAGTTCATTAATTAGTTATCTGTGACTTGAACTTTTTACCTATAACCTTGACAATAAGCAGATGTACTTTTCCTAATAGAAGATGAGTGCCCCTTTCAGCTGTGTGCCTCTCCAATCTGTGAGGTTGCTCAAAAAACAAACAAACAAAAAAACCCTATTTGTCTGAGATTGTGTTCTTGTGTCATTGTTCCATAAGTCAATCCCAGGTAAACACCAGTAGTCCTTCTACATCAAAGGTTTGTAAAGCAGCCCATAGGCCACGTCTGTCTTGTTGTGTGTTTTTGTAAATAAAGATTTATTGAAACAGGTCAGGTTTCTCTAATTATGTATTGCCTTTGGCTGCTTCCATGCTACAGAGCACAGTTGAATTGCTTTAGCAGAGACTCTGCGACTCATGTAGCTCAAAATACTACTAAAATATTCATTGTACTACTTTCATAGGAAAAGCTTGCCAGACCCTAACAGACCAAAAGTTGGCCTGAGCAGGGACCATCTATAATACAGCAAAAGCAAGCTGCAGAATGATAGGTATCATATACAGAATGGTATAAAGCCAAAAGCATCCCACCACTCCCAACACATTCAGTGTTTTGATAACAACACTGGGACCATACTATAAATTTTGTTCTGCAGTTCAGCTTACTTTTAACATAATGTATCGTGGACATCTTTCCACTTAATAAAATGGATCTACACCATTGTTTTTGGATGGCTGCTAAATAAATCCCATGGTCTGAATTTATCCTAATTTAGCTAGTCCCTACTGAGTAGCATTTAAATGCTTCCAGGATTTTCTAAGCATTGTGGTATACTTCCATCTCCATAGGGAGTCTGGGGTTGGTTCTTGGGGAGCTCATGCACAGAGGATGGGGGCAGAGCCAGGAGGTTTGGGGTTGGGAAAAGGCTGCCACAGGAGTGCAAGGGTCACTTAGGGGCAGGTCAATAGAACTGGGTTGGGCCGAACATGAGACATGGCACCAGGAACTCTCTGTTTTTCTCAGTTTTGCCATTATATTCTCCTATTTTGTCTTTTGCTTCTACATGTGTGTGCTATGAATGTGTGTATATGTGTGTTCTTGTCTTTGTGTTCACATGCATGTGTGCAGGCACATGTGTAGGAGATGACATCTGTATCTTCCTCTATTGCTCCTCCACTTTAATTTTATGAAACAGAGCCTGTTTCTCACTGAACTCACTGCTAGCCAACAAGCCCAGGGACCCTCCTATTTTCACTTCCTCAGCTCCGACATTATGGTATAGGCCACCATGCCTAGCATTTTACACGGGTGCTGTAGGTCTGAACTAAAGTTCTTAGGCTGAGTATGAAGCACTTTACCCACTAAGCAATCTCACACTTTAATTTATTCACCTAGTTAAGGCTATGAATGATGATGACTTAATGAACCCCTTTAAGGATCTCATGAGTTATGCCCATGATTCCTGTTTCCTGAGGTAGGCACATGCTAAAGTGGCTTATGCTTTATCATGGTTCATAATGCCTGGCACACAATAGCACCCACAAACCAAGTTTCATTGAGCCCAAATTCCTAAATGTGGTTTAAACATCTTATAAATCTTGGAGAAACCTGGCCCACAGTGCTGGGAGGTGAAGAGGAAGGTTTCTTAATATTTGATTGATTGGAAGGATGCTGAGAAGAATGCCTCCCACTCCCTCAGAGTGTTTATGTGTATACCTTCCAGTGAGCTAAAATTTAGCCTTAGAGTCTCAGGCCTTCATACTGAACTTTAGTCTGGTTACAATGCAAACAAGTGCAGCAAGAGGGCTATAATGTATGCTGAGCTCCTCGGCAGGCTTCTGTGCTCTTGCACAGTGCAAGTGGGTGGGTCATTTCTTCACTAGAGGCAACATATGCTGGTCCAGAAGCCAGTGCTGGGGGCCCCAAAGCAGACATTTTATGGAGAATAGTGACATGGTGCTGAATAGACTTGCATATCTCCCTAGACAGAGCTTATTTTCACAAATGTTCACTTACTTTGAAATATCAGTTTTTCTATGCTTTCCTCATCATCATCTTCTTCATCTTGGTAGATTCTGGACTCAGTTAAAAAATTGTGCTGCTCTTCCAGGTTGGATATGGAGGAGATTCCTCGGCTCAGTGATGTCCTCTTTGTACTAGAGGAGGTTCCCAGTTCTGATGTGGTCATTTCTTCCTCGTCTACTGCAGAGAAAAGAGAGACAACACATGGGGAAAAGATTTGAGAGGGGAAGAAGAGAGAGGGGGCCAAAAAAGAAAGATGGACAAAGCAAGAAGTCACTGTCCTTTCCACCGCCACCCTGGATTATGCATTCCTAAAAAGCAAGGACTATAGTTGGTGGGTTATCTAGAAATTTCTTTGTACACAGTGTTTTTATGTTTTAATATTTGTTCAGATATCAAAATTATGTATTTGTTTAGAAAATTTAGAGAATTCACAAGAGCCAAAAAATTATAAAGTTCAGCTATAAAAAGCTGAGTCAGACAAAGAAATGGTGACATGAATTGTAGCTGAACTTTATAATACCAGTACAAGAAAACTGTACTCTCAGACTTAAACTTTCAGAATTCACTTGACATTATACATAAGTTGGAAGACTGATTTCCCCCTTAACTTAAAAAAATATTTTATTCTTATTTATTTGACAGAATGAGAGAGAGAGAGAGAGAGAGAGAGAGAGAGAGAATGAATGGGAGTGCCAGGGCCTCCAGCAACTGCAAACGAACTCCAGATGTGTGTGCCCCCTTGTGCATCTGGCTACCGTGGATCCTGGGAACTGAACCTGGGTCCTTTGGCTTTGCAGGCAAATGCCTTAACTGCTAAGCCATCCCTCCAGCACCCCTTAACTTTTTAAAAATTATTTTTGCTTATTTGAGAGAGAGAGAGAGAGAGAACGAGAGAGGCTGAAAGAGGTAGACAGAGATAGCGTGTGGGCGTATCAAGTCTTCCTGCCACTGCAAAGTAATTCCAGATGCATGCACCACTTTGTGCATCTGGCTTTACACGAGTACTGGGGAATTGAATCTAGGCCATCAGGCTTTGCAAACAAGAGCCTTTAACCACCAAGTTATCTTTCCAGCCCCCCTTTAATATTTTTGAACATCCCCCATGTCACTGTTGTTGGACCAACATCCAACTCATTGTCTTCTATAGCACCTCACTGGGTATAGCAGACTTTGACAACACAAGGTAATCCCCTCTAACAAGTTATCTTCCTCATTTAGAACTGGGACATGACTAGAGGCAGGTGGCCTTCTTGGATCATGGTCTGGTTGGCATAGAAGGATGGGCCACAGCAAGAGAGCAGTGTGAGCAGATATTCAGAGATGCATTGCTGAGAAGTGAAGCCTGCCTCACCCCGAGCTCCCTCCAGATACAACCACATTGAATGCAGACCACCTTCCATTGGGTCAAATGGAAAAGCAAACCTATAACCTTGGTGTATAAGGGCTATGAGGACAACAAAGCCCTTACCTGCCTTTACAAGATTCTTTACACAGGAAAGCCCTTTGATGTGTTCTGCTTTGGGCCACTCAGTGATCTCTCAGAATAACTGTCTCTCCTCCTACCCCCTTCCTGACTGTGAGCAATCAACACATAGACCTTGTGCTGTTTATATTTTACCAGCACTTCAGAGCAGTTCTTGAAACACAATAGGTGTTTGTTATGTATTTGTGTCCCTCTAAATTCTGATACTGAACCCCTCAGTATATCGGAATGTGACTGTTACTTGAAGATAAGGTGATTAAGGTTATAAGGAGATTATATGGGTGGGTCTTGAACCAACCTGACTGGTATCAGCCTAAGAAGAGGCTAGGACAGACATCCATACTGAGAAAGACACCAAAGGAAGAGAAAGGCCCATAAAAAGAAGGATTTATGGGAATGAACCCCAGTGATGCCTTGACACATCCAAAATGGTGAGGGCCATATGGCCTGTGGCATTTGTAATGGCAGCTCCAGCAAGCTGTTACAGTACTCTATAAACATGACCCGGTCACTGAATAGAGAGACAGCCTTCCCTGTAGGCAAAATGAGTATTCTTTAAATGGCTTCACTTTTCTTGAGGCACCATGAGGCAGGAGGAGAGAATTCCATTCAGTCCATTAGTTCCTCCTTCATACAGCAAACAATTGTGGGGCACTGCCAAGTATTGGCTGTTGGACCATGCACTGTGTTTACAAGTAAGGAGTATGGGACCACTACCCTTTATGAGGGCTTCTTGGCCAGTGGGAGGGGCAGGTGTGAAGAAAAGAATTATACATGTGATGACTGTTACATAGGACAGTGAGTCAGAATAGGCTAGTGCGAGGGTCAGAGAAGCAGGAAGAAGGGGAGGGCACAATGTCATCAGCCACACAGCCCTACATGTCAGGAAGGGGGCCTTTCTGCTCAAGTGCACAAGAGATACTCTGGGTGAGTGATAAGATGACGCAGGGCTACTGGTCAGCAAGGGCAAGCTTGTAAAACAACAGACCAGCTGGTGATGAGCTTTAAGGACTATAGACGGGCTAGGCTTTTTCTCATGTAAGCTCCTCCTCCACTTACCTCTTTTAAGGCACCATTTTCTACCTTGCATGACACATTCCTTTGCATTACTTGGGCATGCCCACCTTTAGGATACCATAACCTACAGTTTTATCATCAGCAGTTACAAACTCTGGGAGCATCAAGATTTGGACTGGAATCCTGGTTCTGCCACTTACTACCACAGACCACTAACTACTGCTCTGGGCTTCAGTTTCTGTGCAAAGCCCTCAGCTCACTATCAAGCACATACTTCTATCTCTAGTAGCTGCTTTTAAATATCAATACCCCACTAGATGCTAATAATATCAGGATGTGTTCCTGCCTCTGTGTCTAGAACATGGCAATAATAGGACCCAGGAGCTGGTTGTTCCATGGCAGGGATTAATTTAAAGGGCCCTCCATGATGAGTTCTCACCATTTTCCTGGGTCAGATCCTCCAGATATTTTGTCTTCATCTGCTCTTCTTTTGAACTGTTCACTTCCTTGAAGTACTCATACACTTCCTGGGGCAGCTTTTCCCCTGGGTTGCGGGGAGGCAGCAGCAGGGTGTTATAAGAATCATAGCCCTTCAGCTGTTGCAAGATCTGCTCAAGTGGAGAATAGGAACTTCTGTTAGTCTCACTGGAAGCTTTTTCTTGCTCACTGACCTTTTAAAACCCTTGCTTCTACCTGAGGCTGAGATTCTTAGAAATGCTTTCTGAAATTTGCAAGGCAGGTCTTTTTGGAGAGGTCTAAAATGTAGGGCTGAATCCTGAACTTTGGGGGATACAAGATCTTTATTTTGTTCTTTGTCTATGTAGTCATATGTGGGATATATTTTGTAATGCTGCTGTGTAACTCTTGACTGTATTTTGTTGAGCAATGGTACACTAAGCAAGGCTCTTTACTCATAAAGGATCCAGAGAAAACCAGGTGAAATAGTATTGTGTGTGTATGTGCCCAAGGGCACATCTGCATGTGTGTATGAAGGCTGTCAGATAAAGTTTGTGTGGCAATCCTAAAATGTATGTATATTTATAAAACATAGTAAAATAAAGTTATAGAATGCATACACTTCTTGTACAATCTGAATTATTGGGAATCTCTTTTGTTATATAAACTTTCTCCAAGATTACTGCTTTTGGTGGTAACACTAGTGAAGAAGAATAAAGGGAGAGGACTTGTTATGAAGTTGTAGTAAGTAAAAGAGGGTGGAACTGATGTTGGGGCAGACACATTGACCAATGTGGGAGCAGAGAGAGCTCAGAATAGGCCCATACTCATATACATAAATGGGGATTTTGATGGAACATGGTGGTACTAGAGTAAATATCTCAAAAGGTGGTTGATGTAAGGGTCCAAAGACCTGGCCAACTTGTATCAACTGTGGCAATTCCAAAGGGCTGATCTTGCTCTAGGGCTCCTTGTGTGATCAGGTGGAGTTTCCATTGAAACCTCATCATAGCTCATCTCTTTTGGCCTAGTTCTGAGTTCCTGCTCTTCTCAGTTGTTCCCTTCTGAAAGTGGTCCCAATAAACTTCCCACATGCCAATCTCAGAGACCTTTGAGTCTGCTTTTCATATAATATGACTCACCTCAGAGGGTACTGTTCTAACATATGCTACTGAGGATCTCATAAATAAAGAGAAGATTCTCTTTCGGAGGGGAATTGTCTTTGTGAGAAAAATGTGTGTGTATGTGTGTAGTGGGGTTAGACTCCAAATTAGGTAGAGTATGAACACTGAAAGTAAAGAAAACAGAAAATCAAAGGCCAAGTGTGAGAGGGTCCAGAGGAAGCAGAACCACCTTAGCTAAGCCATTCTCAAATTTCTGACCCACAGAAACCATGAGATATCAATTGTTTATTATTCCAAGCCACTGCCTTTTGGGGTAATTTGCTATATGGGAAGTGTAACTACACTTCATGAATGGTGACACCTTGCCAGAAAACAATGAAGCATCACATTCAAGACACTCAAGTAAAGAAAATATGAACTAAGGACATTGTATACAACTAAACTGATCTTTAATTATGAGACTATATCAGATGCTTTAATGTTAGTATCATATGCATCTTGGAAGGAAAGCAGGAAGAAGGTGGGGCTGAAAGGTACTCAAGTAATGGATAAAAGATTTTGAAACTAGGAAAAAGATAAAAATCTACAAATTGTAAAAATGACACAAATCTCAAACTGAATAAATGAAAAGAAATGTAAGCCAAATCACATATTATTCAAAATTACATAAATTAATAAAAAAGAAAGTTTTTTTTTAAAGGCAGGGTCTCACTCTAGCCCAGGCTGACCTGGAATTCACTCTGTATCCTCAGGCTGTCCTTGAACTCATAGCAATCCTCCTACCTCAGCCTCCCAAGTGCTGAGATTAAAGGTGTAAGCCACCACACCTGGAGGAAAAAACAATTTTCAAAAGTAGTAAGAGAGAAATAAAATATAAAACTTTATTTAGAGAGTGAGCGGGAGAAATAGGGATAGAGAGGGAAAAGGAGAGAGCAAGAAAAAGAGAGAGAGAGCTAGTTTGTGATAAACAATTAAAATGCCATTAGGTTTTCCATCAGTCCATGGAGGCTAGAAGGAAATGGCATATTTTCTTTTTTTTCTCATTTTGTATTGATTTATTTGAGAGCAACAGACAGACAGAGAGAGAAAGAGGCAGATAGAGAGAGAATGGGTGCGCCAGGGCTTCCAACTACTGCAAACGAACTCCAGATGCATGCGCCTCCTTGTGCATCTGGCTTACGTGGGTCCTGGGGAATCAAGCCTCAAACTGGGGTCCTTAGGCTTCACAGGCAAGCACTTAACCACTAATCCATCTCTCCAGGCCCGGAAATGGCATATTTTCCAAGGGCTGGAAAAACCTATTCTATATCCAGCAAAAAAGAAGAAATTTTTCAAGCACCAAGTGTGGCCTCCCAGCATTTGGGAGGTCAAGGAAGGAGGATTACTGTGAGTTTGAGGTCACCCTGAGATTACAGAATAAATTTCTGGTCATCCTGAGCTACAGCAAGACCCTGCCTCAAAAAACAAACAGGGCTGGAGAAGTGGCTTAGTGGTTAAGGCGTTTGCCTGTGAAGCCAAAGGACCAGGTTTGATTTGCCAGGACCCATGTAAGCCACATGTACAAGGGGCACATGCAACTGGAGTTTGTTTGCAGAGGCTAGAGGCCCTGGTGTGCTCATTCTCTCTCAGTCTGTCTCTCTTCTATATATCTCTATCTCTGCTTGTAAATAAATAAAATTTAAAACAAACAAACAAACAAAAAATCCCTTCAAGTATAAGGGGGTGAAGACATTGACAGATGAAGGAAAATAAAATTTTTGCCAGCAGACCTACCATAAAGGATAGCTAACAAGGAAGGTGATGAATCTGATCAAAGTATAATGATATATAAAAATATCATTTTTATGGTAACTAAAAATGGAGAATAGCTAACAGTGACTCCTTCAATAGAAGGGAAATAATAAAAGAGAAATTGGACTCTCAGAAAGAAAGAATGAGCTGGGCATGTGGCACACGCCTTTAATCCCAGCAATCAGGAGGCAGAGGTAGGAGGACTGCTGTGAGTTCAAGGCAACCCTGAGACTACATAAAGAATTCCAGGTCAGTCTGGCTAGAGCAAGACCCTACCTCAAAAACAAATAACAAAACAAAACAAAACCAACAAAAAGAAAGAAAGAATAATGAGAATCATAAAAGGATAAATACAACACATTTCCTTCTTATCAGGGATTTTCTAACAAATATAATGTTATCAGATATAAGAGAATATTCAATAACAATTATACTAAAAATGAAGAGGGTAAACCCGAGTTGGTCATAACCAATTACATATGCATAATGTTAAAGGTGCAGCAATAAGTAAAGAAGCTATATAAACAGATACACTCAAAAGCACTCCAGGTAAATCACGATTCTAAATAATATTTAAACAATTTATAGGGCGGTAGAAAAAGTATGCAGAGAACATAAAAATGGAAAGCATGAAACAACAAAATGGCAGATACAAACCCAAACACATCAATAATTATATTAAATATAAGTGGTCTAAAATATGACAACTAAAACAGAGATTTGCAAAGTATACATATTTTTAAATGTCCTAATTACAGTCTAAAGAAACTCATTGTACATATAGTAATAAAGACAAATTGATACGTAAGGTTTTTTTTTACTGTTTGAATTTTAGCCATAAACATACACTGTTTTTTTAAATTGTTTAAGATGCATATTAGAACTTTCAAGAAGCAATACATTCTCCTTGGGGAAAGGTGAGCTGGTCAGAAGAGGCTACAGAGAAGAGATTGGTAAGTTGACAAGGCAGAACTCACGGGGAAAGAGGAGAAGATCAGAAGGAAGTTATTCCATGCAGACAGAAGAGCACTTGTAAATGGCAGGGCCTAGCATGTGTATGGAAACGGGGCTTGGTTTAGTCTCTGCTCACCTTCTCTTCTAAGATATACTGCTGGTCAAATTCTAAAGAGTAGAACTCAATTGGAAAGCTGCAGGGATTTCTCACAATCACATCTGCCTCGTCTCCAGATGCATATGGCAACAGTGGCCCCAGTTCCAGAACTGAAGGACTGAATTCCAGGCGTGGCTCTAGACCTTGCCCTTGTGCCAGCAGTGTAAGCTTTTGAGTACTCTGGCCAATCTGGAACATCAGGGCTTGGCTGTAGAATTTCTAGAAAACATGAAAATCAAACAAATATTAGATTTTTTTAAATTGTCATGCCATGTAAAAGTGAAAGCCACCAAGGAAAGAGAGCTTCTCATTTTTAAGATATTTTATTTTTATTTATTTATTTATTAGAGACAGAGGGAAAGAGAGAGAGTGAGAGAGAGAGAGAGAGAGAGAGAGAGAGGGGAGAGAGAGAGAAAGCATGAGAATGGGCGCTCTAGGGCCTCTAGCCACTGCAAATGAACTCCAAACACATGCACCACCATGTGCATCTGGCTTATGTGGGACCTGGAGAATTGAACCGGGGTCCTTAGGCTTTGCACCTTAGGCACCTTAACCGCCAAGCCATCTCTCCAGCCCAAGCTTCTCATTTTTAGATGGAGAATACTTGTCATATAAAGTGGTTTAGGAGCAATCTCTGTCAGAAGGTATATCTATGCTTGGTGCCTGCACTCTGGGCATTGTACTAAGGTCTCAATCACTTGCAGCAGGTTCTAAGTGTTGTCCTCATATCTCTCAGAACTTTCTGTGTACACAGACTTCAAACTGCCACTATGTGTAGCTCTGAGCCTGAGGCTGTCATTTCCTATGGGCAGTAGAGGGAACAGCAGGAACAGCAGGAATGCTGAGGAAGCGATACCTTCTGAGAGCAGTCTTCCACCAATGTCCTTAGGAGCACTGTATAAATACTCCATTGTTTCTGGGGAGGGATGAATACAAAATGTGTACTCTGTATTACTTTCCAGGATGTGGAAGAATGCCTGTGTGCTCAGTTCATCCCATGTAATTACAGTCAAATGGTATTTGATAGTGTTATATAACTGCTCATTCATTTTCTCAACATGGTGCAGAAATCTATTTTCCATTCAGTGATTCCTAATCTGATTTCACAGGGGAACCTAGTAAGAATATGTATTCAAAGGCTGTGCCCCTAGAGATCTTGAGTCCATAGGGGAAGAGCAAGGTTTTCAATTCTGAATTTTTAAAAAAATATTTTATTTATTTGAGAGAAAGAGGCAGATAGAGAGAAAGGGTGTGCCAGGGTTTCCAGCCACTGTAAACAACTCCAGATGCATGTGCCACCTGTGCTTCCAGCTTATGTGGGTACTAGGGAAGCAAACCTCAGTCCTTAGGCTTTGCATGCAAGTGCCTTCACCACTAAGCCATCTCTCCAGCCCCTACAATTCTGTATCTTAACCAGATACCCAGGTTATTCTGATATTTGGGTTTATGGTTTGGGGGTCTGTGAATAGCTTCACAATTTGAAGAGCACCTAACTCCTCTAGCTTAAACAGGAAAGTCAGATGATGAAATACACAAGGATATATCTACTATACCTGTTACTAGAGACAATAAGAGAGTGACTTGTTAGCTGTGAGGATTTTCTATGTAATTATGAATTTAGCACCTTATGACCCAAACTTCTACCCTTTGATCACTATTTATGACAACTCCTGTAAAACATTTTGGTCACCTCCTTGTTTTTTATCATGGAGAATTCTGAGTACATGTTCTAATGTCTAAGAGTTGTTGGTGTGGAAACTGGTGATTTCTCTGTGCTGTTGATGGATAGGGATGGAGCTATGGCTTGTACTGGTTTCAGGGTCAATCAATTCCTTGTAGATAGCCTGTAAGTTCTCCCAAGAGATAGAAATGTATTATTTACTTTGACCAATTTCAATTCAACATTTATGGACCTGCCTGAACAAATCAGCTAGTCTGTCTGTCAAGACATCTCTCGGATGTCTTAGGCTTTGAATAAAAGCCTGTACTGTATGACTTCTATAGACCCCTCTGGTTTTAGGAGTTTTCTTATTCTTACATGTTTTGTCAGGAGTAGCTTTGTGCTGATGGTGCTTGTAAAAGAAACATTTGTTTATTTGCTCTGGGAGACTCCACCAGGAAGTATTGACTATCATAATGATTGTTGTAGAGGTAATGGTTACCGAGTCACTTATGATATACAGAGTAAGCAGTGTGCTGTATGCTCTAGTCAATGTGATTAATCTTCAAAATGACCCTACCTAAGAGATAATTGTTACAGATGAATAATACTAACTTGTCTGAAACACCAGGATCCAGACATTTTCAAGTTCAGATTTTAAAAAAGGCTAATACAATGCATACAGCTTAGCACTGACACTCTTAGAGTCTCAGTAAGGTTGCCTGTAATGAAACACATTAATGTTTCTTCAGTTGCAATATTTGAAAACTAAGTGGAATAAAGAAATATAAAATAGCTTTTATGTCAGTTCAGATGAGATTTTTCTACCAAATAAGTTTCAATATGAAACTTATGAAATTTTGCTACCACTTTTTAAAGCTTATTGGATTTCAGAAATGCAATAAGAGTTTTTTGATATAGAATATTATTACTTTGTATTTCATCTATGAGCAAGCTGAGGCTTAGTGAGAAAGTAATTTGTTGAAAGATACGCAGCCATAAGCACAGAGGCAGAAGACCACTAGTCCAGTGCTACTGACAAAACTGCTGTGTCAGTTATGTCTGCTGAGACCAGCCCAGCAGGCCACGTAGCCCTTAGGTGAGCCAGGAGCATCTGAGATACCATATGGACAATGGCAAGATGCAAGCCTTGGGAGACCCCAAGAATCTCCACAAAGCCATGTTTCTTTCCAGCTCACCTCTTCTTTTGGCATGAATTTCACTTGTACATTGGACCTCTCATCAGGTTCTAAGACTCCGGAAGTGGGTTGGATCTCAAAGATTCGTGTCGTGGGCTTCAGTTCAGCACGTAGCTTCTGTCTTAAGTACTTTGGCATGTGTTTTTCCAGCTGAGTTATAAATGTTAGACAATTAGATAGTCTATGGAGAATGGACTTATTCCATTCCCCACTAACACAACCTATAGATATTGGGTATCTCCAAGACATTCCCTCCCAGGGGATGTAGAGATATCAGAGATACAAAATTAATAAGACATTCTACCCCAAACAGCATAGCCTGATAGAACCCGAGTGTTGGGCTAAGGAACTGGGCAATGGTTACCATTGAAAATCTTTGAACAAAAGACTGAAATGATAGCAAGAAAGGCCTAAAATTACAACTCTGGCAGAAATGGTGATGGAGAAAAGAGAACCATAGCTCACTTACCTTGTTGAAAGTCGTTTGGGTGTGCACAAACCATTCACAAGGGACTTTGAGATGATTAGAAAGCTGAATAGTTTCCACCATGCATTGTCCACACTGGATTGTAGCAAACTCCACTTTTTCACAAGACAGTGTCATACTTGGGACAGTTACTGTGGCTTTGAGACAGATGGTAACAGTTGGCCCTCCAACTACCTAGAGTGGACATAAAATTTCTGTCACCATCTGACCAAGGGTGGGTAAAATCGTATCTCAGGCTGGGGATGTAGCTCAGTGGCCAAGTGCTTGTGGAACATGTTCAAAGCCCCAGGTTTCAATCACCAGCATTGTAATAAAAAAAAAAATCATGGCTTCTCTAGGATGCTCAGCAAGCAAAGATGGAAACCTGGAGGATCAGATGGGACCAGTGGTACATCGTACCTTGATAGGCAGAATGACTTCTTTGTTTCCCACAGGAAGACTGGCCCCTTGTGGGTCACATCTCACTTCAAATATTTCCGTTTCACAATAAGGCAGATTCTTCACACGATCTAGCTCAATGCTGAAGCCTGCATCCAGACAAAGAAAATTATTTGTGAGAAAGGGAAGTGGCACACAGGATTTGCTCTGGGGGTTAGGATGACCAATGTATCAATGAATTGCCCAATGGCTCCTTCAGCTGAGCACAGAAGAAGCACAAATGTTGCTCCAGAAGAACAGGATGGGCTCCTTGTTGGAAATGACAAATAGGAAAGGGTCTCCCCAGCCTGGTCACCTGTGTCATGAAGAACTTGCTTTTCTGCATGGAAGGACACTGGGAAGTGACTGGTGTTGGTGATCTTGATGATGTGGATTCGGACATCACCTAGTACAATGTAGCCAAAGTCCAGGATGTACGGTGGTAACTGGACTCTGAAACAGTTACAAGCAATTCTTACCAGTTACTTTCAAGTGTGGCAGCTACCTTTCTGAGAGAGAGAGAGAGAGAGAGAGAGAGAGAAAGAGAGAGAGAGAGAGAGAGAGAGCTCCTATCTCATGTGTACAGTTTTGGTCTGCACAGTGGAGAATAGCTAAAGGCCATTAGGATGGAGACTAGAAACAACATACGTCCCTCAGATGTCCACACTTATATTTTAGACATTATCTCAGAACACATTCACTGTGATCCCTCACAGACCTGAAATGGGCCTGTTCATTGGACACAGTGTTCTGACTTGAAGAGGCAGAACTGTCTGGCTGCCTTGATGCTGTTGCTGTGAGTTAAAATGAAATAATTGGATTTTATTCCTAGATGATCAACCAAGTATTTAAGGAGACACTTGAAACTGCTTGCTTTACCAAACTTTGAAACAAAACAATACAGAAGAGTCCTCACTTGGCTAGTTTGAAGTGATTCCGATGGCTCAAGCAGGTGTCATTTGTGAGATCATGGGCAATTGTTTTCTGATGTTCTATGGCATAGTCTTGGACAATAAGTCGCTCCACTTCCATTTGGATATGAGCACTTAACTGGAGCAAGAAAGAACAGCAATTCAGTAAATTGTTCTAGAACACACAATTTTTTTTAGAGAGAGTGAGAGACAGACAGACAGACAGACAGTCAGACACACACACACACACACACACACACAGAGAGAGAGAGAGAGAGAGAGAGAGAGAGAGAGAGAGAGAGAAAGCATTGGTATGCCAGGGCCTCAGCCCTTGCAATTGAACTCCAGATGCTTGTGCCACCTAGTGAGTAGGTGAGACCTTGTGCTTGCCTCACCTTTGTGTGTCTAGCTAACGTGGGATCTAGAGAGTAGAACATGGGTCCTTAGGCTTCACAGACAAGTGCTTTAACCACTAAGTCATCTCTCCAGCCTGAGCATGTATTCTTAATGGGGAAAGTATCAACTGCAATGGATGAAAGCTGGTTCTCATGGAGGGAGGAGTAAAAAAAACTTAGATATTACAATGGCAGAAATGGATAGGAAATTTAGGATATTAAAATTTTTGTGGAGATATGAGGAGAGTAAAGAAGCTGTTCCATTCATTCCATGAAATATTAATCAGTAACAAAGAGCAATAAATTAACAATGCATCCAGTGTGGAAGGATCTCAAGAGTACTATGCTGAATGAAAAAAAAGGCAAATTTCAGAAAAAAGAATCTCATATATGTTATATGACATTTTTGAAATAATGAAAGGATAGAACTGAATAGTGATTGCTGGGTGTAAGAGCTAGAGAGAGGAGAGTGGGTGTGGCTATAATGGTATAGCATGTAAAAGTAAGCACAACTGAAAAATCAGAGTATTTCCTTGTTAAAATAAGAGACATTCCCACCCTCCTCTTATTCTCTTCTTAGACTATTTAGAAAAGTAAAAGAAGGGCTGGAGAGATGAGTCAGTGGATAAAGCACTTGCAGCTCAAGTCAGAGTGGCTCAGTTTGATCCCCATGTTCAATGTAAAAAGCTAGAAGCCATTGCTGGCTTTTGTAATGCTAGCATTAGGATTAATGCTAATGCGGACAGTGAGATACCAGAGAGATTGAAGACTTTCCCGAAAATCTCATGGATAGTGCAGCAAAGAATAGAACAACAAAATTTAGTGGAAAAAAACCCTGTCTCAAATGGGTATTAAAGGCAAGGACTGACCTGAAAGAGGTCCTCTGATCTCCACATGAGCATCATGGTATGCATGCTCCCATACACATATGAACATGTACACACACAGATTAATATAAAAAAGTAAAAGAGATAGACTTTTTTTCTACTTTTTGAAATATATCTACAACTGAATCAATATTTGTATGTATATATACACACATGCCCACACTCATATCTGTATGTACATCTCTCTTCTCAATAGCTAAGTAAGTAAGGAAATGACTTTCCTGAGCACTTAGAAAGCTTCTTTTTGAAATGGAACCATCCAAGAAGATGAGGTCTTTATCTCCCAGTTTCTGTGGGTGGATAGAGGCATAGTTTTTGTGGGGCTTGAATAAATGAAGTTTGTTTTTACTTTGCGTAAAGCCAATCAGCTAACACAGGTGGTCACCCAGTCACTATATGTAACTATGTGGGATAATGATCTTGTCAAGTCTTCTTGCTGGAGGACTAGCTATTATTTCTTTGAGAATGTACATTAATGGGTTGAATTTGGCTAGATTTGTCTTTGCAATCTCTCAGCAGATTGTCTGTGATACAAATAAAATTCTGTCTTAATGCTCATTGAATAATAAAGCTGTTTTCATCGCCTTCTAAATGTACGGAGGTTTTGTTTTTAACAAGGAATCCTTCTGTATTTTAGCTGTGTAGTGCCTAAATAAATCTACACAGGTGATAAAATTGCATGGAATGGTATGTGTGTGCACATACATGCACACATGTAAATTTGGAGAAGCATAAATAAGTTCTATGGCTTGTACCAATGTTAGTTTCCAAGTTTTGATATTGTGCAAGAGTTATGTAGGAGGTTAATACTGAGAAAATCTTTTGTAAATATATAACTATTTTTGAAAAAGTGATAGGGCGATGTCTCAATGGGTAGGAGTGTCATACAAGCATGAGGGCCCAGGAGGACCTGATTGGCTCTACATTCAATCCCAGGCACCCATGTAAACAGCTAGGTGTGGCCACAGGGAGAGCAAAGAGGAAAATTACTGGTGCTTGCCAGTCAGCCCATCTGACCAGCAGCTCTGGGTTCAGTGAGAAGCTCCACCTCAAGGAAATATGCATGTGTTTGATAAAGGACCCCAAACATTTTCCTCTGGCCTCCTCATGCATGTACATGGGGTGTGTGCATCTGCATGCACAATACACATAAAAAACATTAAAAAGTCATACTATTTATAAAGGAGTTTATTTTATATATAATAAAAATTATGTGGGACATTAGAAAAAATATCTAGAAGTAATTTTGAGGATGGGGGTGCTAACGAAAGAGGTTGAGAAGGGCTGGATCTTCATTCAGGGCCTAGCAAGGAAAATTAGTGTGTGGTGTGACCCACAGTGAGACAACAAGAAACAAGGGCTGGAGGTGTGACAAAAGGAGAGCAGTGTGATAGAGGATAGCCTCCCAGTCATCTTGATTCTAGACCATCAAGGCCAATTCTGAAGCATAGATGGTCATCCCTGCCTTAGTCATGTGCCATAAGGTCCACAGAAACCCCATTCGGATGGGCCAGACAGGTAACCTAAGGCTCTGAGAAACCCCATCGACCAGACCCGAGAACATGGAGAACACTCAATGCAAGCAGCAGGAGGTTTAATGACGGTGCACCGGGGCTTCCACAGGAGGGGTGAAAGGGGCAATTAGGCAGAGCTTTTATAGGACAAAACCATATGTATGAGGGAATACCACAAATATGCAGGGGCTTTCCAGACATCTCCAGATAATAGTACTTTAGGTTATTTATTCCTGGAACAGGGGCTCTGTTTTTATTTGCTGATGTTTCTGGTGGTCAAGGCCCCCAGATGCAGTCCTCAAGATAACGGCTTCCCATTTTCTTTGTGCTTTGTGTATGGGTTGATAATTGCAAACCTTGTAACTTTCCATCTAGTCACAGGTTGTTGGTACAAAGAAATGTCTGTGTATGCAAGCAGTTGCATAGAATTGCTGAAGCATATTAGCATTTCCCTTTGAAGCAAGCAAGTGTACAGAAGCTAATTAGAGCAGTATAGTTATATATTTTTTTATCCTTTCAGGAACAGCCTTGGAAGGCAGCTGGCAAGGGGCTCTATCTGGAGACAGTGGACATGTGGAGGTCTGTGTTGGCAGCTGGGCAAGCTGGATCCAAATCCTGGCTCTGTGCTTGCCTTGAGTGATGTGCCTCACTTCCATGAGTTCCATACAGCTGTGAGATGTAGCTGTTATGGGTACCACACTCCCACTTTCCAGTGTAAGTGGATTTCATGAGATAATAATGCAGATTAATGGGGTGCCATGGGCCTACTATGAGAGTTCAATACTATTGTTAATTCTGATCATCCTTGGTGCTAACATTCTGCTCTGGCCTCTTGTATTGTATTCTTCACAATGAGTCACTCCAGGTCACCTTTAGAATTGCCAGCCTTCCTCAGGATATCCTCTTTCCCACTTTGGAATCCCCTGTTAGCCAGTCTCAGACTTCTCTAGCTACCTAGACATTTCCTCTATGTATGGTATTCCTTTGTATTTATAATTTATTTTATATCCATGTATGTTTGTATGTGTGTGGGCGCACACTCACGTGTGTATGTCAGAGAACAACCTGAGCTATTGTTCTTATGACTGCTGTCATTCTTAGGTCCCTCACTGGCCTAGGGCTGACCAATTAGGCTACACTAGGTGGCCAGCAAACTCAGGGATCTACCTTATCTCTGCTTCCCAGAGCTGGGATCACAGGGAAGTGCTATCCCGTTTAGTTCTGGAATTGGAATTCAGGTCCTTATGCTTGTGAAGCAAATACTTTCTCCACTGACCCATCTTCTTAGCTCTTACCCATTTGCTTAACAGAAGAGGCATAGGGTAGGACAGGCCTTGACTACCAAGAACAGCCTATTGGAGAGGGATGTCTGGTGGCATTAAGGGAGGCCACTTGGTGATTTTGTTTTCACATCCCACTTCCTGTCAAACACATGCAGGGCCCCAGGCCTAAGCTATCAGACATGACTAGGGCCCTGGGATATGGAGAGGTCGCAGCAGCCTGGATCCTGGGCAAAACTTGGGTCATGGACCAGCAGAAGTAAGGCCCCCCCTCGGGGGTTGTAGTGAGCCTGAACCCTCCCCCCACAAATCTTGAGATCCCAAGACCATCAGGAGCAGGGCTGCTCCCTTCCCACCCCCCAAGCCCCAGGGCACCTGGTCATCCTGGTAAGACTTATGCTTTGCTCAGCCCTGACCTTTGGCCAGTTACCTAGGAAACTACCTACAACCTTTACACAGCCCCATCCCCCTACTCATACCCTATACCTCTTCCTGCCACTGTGTAGATCACCTGACTCTCTCTCTGTGCAGGAATGAACATCCCTATATGCCAACCAGGCATCAGCAAACAACCTTTGAACCCACCAATCCCCTTGGGACCCTCTTCCTGCTCTCTCTCTCAACTGCTTATATAAACCCAGTTCCTTGTTGAATGAATGAGAGCTGTTCTCTGAAGCTGTCTCCCGGGGGGTTTCTTCCCATTGCACTCACAGCCACTCCAGACCCTGTCCTGCTATTGCTTGGACATCCAGGGGACACTAAGGTGCCACACCCCAGGACGACCAGGAACCACAACTTCCGATTGTCATCTTTGTGGGAAGGAGGTGGTCTCCTTCCCACATCCTGGCTTGGCTCCCACTTAGTTGCATTACATACTTACATTTTACTTAGAACCTCTTGACTGCTCTTCCCTCTTAGGTGCCGGTGTAGTTCGCTTATGTAATCCCCTTGTTTATGTTTATAGGCTCCATTCTCAATCTACTTTATTTCCTGTTCACTTCATATACTTCCTAGGGAATCTTACTATTTCCTGTGACTGTCAGAGCACTGATAACTTTCAAGTCACTTTCTCTACTCAGCCCCCAGGCCCCAGTAGTAGCTCAGACTCCCTGCTGATGTCTGGAAATCCCATGCCCAATAATGGACCATCTCAACCAATTTTCCATTCTCATTCTCCCACACAAACTTGCTTCTCTTGCCAACTAATCTCAAGTTTCTTACCATTTCACGTATGATATACTCCTTGAACCCACTTAATTATCCCTATCCCCTCTGTTATCACTATCGTTTATACCATTACCATCTCACTTAGAATCACTTCACCAGTTTTTTAAGAAAAAAAAAAAAACCGATTTTCCACTACTCTTTTCCATCTACTCTTACTCAAGTGAGTCTCAAGCCCCATCCCCTCAAAGCTCTACAAGAGAGCTACAGGGATCCTTAAAGATGCAAATTTAATTATGCTACCATGGTAGTTTGGATGTATGTTCCTCAAAGAGTCAGGTGTTTTATTAAAGCTTGTAACTTGTCACTGGGGGTGGATCTTAATAGCAGCCAAAAGGTATACAGAGAGGTTTTGAACTCTGCTTGGGCTTCTACTGCTTGCTTGCCAGTTTGTGCTTGTTGCTTTTGGTTTTTACAGGCTGTTTGGTTGTTTTTTTCTCCTTGGAAGTATGAAAGTGGTTTCTTCTGACACTGATGAAACTTCTCCTTGGATCTATAAGCTTGAAATAAACCCCTTCCTCTGCTGAACTATGCCTGGTTTGGATGTCCATCTCAGCAATGTGAAGCTGACTACAACAGCTACACTTCCAGTTTAAACATTCAATGCTTCCTGTTGCCCTCAAGAAATTGCCCAAAATTCTTCATGGGTTCTCCAGGTAGCTGCTCACCTTCTTGGGTTCCTTTTATGTTCCTACCATCCCATTTCTTTGCTCTAGCTGTATCTTTCTATTCTCTATTTCTGGGTGATACCCTGCTCTTCTTACCCTAGACCTATGCACATGTTATTTTTTGCTCAGTCTTTCTGTACAGGGGGTAGCTAGTCTTACCTCTGAAGATTCATCTTCATGTATTTCTTCAGTTATCGTATCCAAGTGATCAATACTTTCATCTTTGCTATATTCTTGTTCTGTAGTTTTCTTGGCCTGATCCAAGAAGACTTCATATTTTTCGTTGCCTGTGGAAGTTGAAGAAAAAGGGATCACCAAGATTAGAAAAATGAGTTATGCCCCAGACTCAGAATCTTAGCTCTAGGTAATGTGAGAAGAGAAGTACACCTTCTGATAGTTTATTTGCTATGTTTTCTCTATTTTGGAGGTTGTAGTAATTTGTGAGTTGATTTTGTATCTAAGACATCTGGTCCTCCAGCACTCTAGGCAGTAAGAGGTTCACTTTAGACTCTTCAGTTCTTGCACTGAGACTTCTACACTCTGGAACCACTTTGATGCTGGACAAACTGAGACTGCCGGTCAGTCTTGAAACTTTTTGTGCTTATCAAATCTTAGTTAATATGAAGGATATATCTGGGTCCTGTTACTTTAAATGTGAATAAGGCACAATATTCTGAATGAAGGAGGGTCGGCAATTGATGGAGAGATTTCAGACACCAAATTTACCATTAAGCCAGAGCAAATATTTTGAGGGACAAAGTAAGCAAAGAAATTAAAGTACTGACTGTCAAATAGGAAGTGTTGAGACTGTGGCAAACTGTAGTACATAAGACCAAGTACATTCAAAATTAAGTTATTTTATTATTTTATTATTTTATTTATTTGAGAGAAAGAGGCAGAAGAGAGAGAGAGAGAAAGAGAGAGAGAGAGAGAATGAATGGGTATACCAGGGTATCCAGACACTGCAAACGAACTCCAGATGCATGCACCAACTTGTGCATCTGGCTTATATGGGTCCTGGAGAATTGAACTGGGGTCCTTTGGCTTTGCAGGCAAACGCCTCAACAGCTAAGACATATCTTCAGCCCCTAAATTAAGTTATTTTATTTATTTATTTAGTTTAGTTTTGATTTTTGCAATAAAAAAACTGAACAGTGATTCTCCTACCTCTGCCTCCTGAGTGCTAGGATTAAGGGTGTGCATCACCATGCCCAGCTTAAAATTAAGTTATTTTAAAGACTTTACTGGCCAATCACATCTACTGCCCTGCAGATGCCAGCTGGGCACCCAGTTTTCAAATTATGTGGCAAAGCCTCTCCTTCCAGCCAATCATAACTGGTTCTCAGCACCTGAAGATTTCATAGCCACAGAGTCAAACAACCATATGTCAAAAATGTATGGCCAAAGTTAACTAGTGCTACTTTCAGCCTCAATCTCCGACATTTCTTTTTGCAGTGAACAGAGGTTAATGCAGAGTGCTTACCTGGTGAAAGTGCTAAGGACAAGTGACTATTGTGTGCTTATCCCTCCAAGGTTCATCTCCTCCAAGGTTCAGGGGACATTATGGAAGAGGGGGTAGACAGAATGTAAGAGTCAGAAGATGGGAAGAGTTCTGTGGAATGCTGTCATCCAGATGTGACATGGCTGTTGCACTCATGAACTCATAGCAGCTGTAGTTTCCAGTACAAAACTGAACCTGTCAATATTTCATCATGACTGGGGCAGAGGTTCATGATATCCCACTCATCCCAGATGAGCTATTGGCAGTTATTAGCTGCTGGAGGAGGAGGAGCCATGTTCTTCTGTGGTGTAGTCACTGGTAAGTTGTCCATATGCCAGTAAATATATATCACCTCTCACCCATGCCTAAGCAAGCGATCCTAATTTAACACAGGGATTAAAAATAAAGACATAAAGCCAGGCATGGTGGCGTATGCCTTTAATCCCAGCACTCAGGAAGCAGTGGTAGGAGGATCGCTGAAGTTTGAGGCCACCCTGAGACTACATAGTCAATTTCAGGTCAGCCTGGGCTAGAATGAAACCCTACCTCAAACCCCCTCCCCCCTCCAAAAAAATAAAGATGTCAAAGCAGGAAGGGAAGTTGGGAAGAAGAAGAAATTTAATGGGCATTGGCAGGGGATAAGAGAGGTGAATATGATAAAATACATTATCTACACACATGAAATCATCAAAAAGAATAAATATGCTCAAAAACATTACATCTGTATTGATCTTATATAAATTTTTCTTGTCATTATCCCCTGAATAATATAGTATAATGACTGTTTATATACCATTTACAATATATTAGGTATTATAAGTCTAAAGATGGTTGAGCATATATGGGAGTATATGTATAAGTCCTATATATCATTTTATATGAGACTTGAGTATGCATTGATTTCAGCAATCATGGGAGGTCCCAAGCCAATCCCAGCTGATTACCAAGGGCTGATGTTCTGCATGGAGCTAGCTAGCTAGCCTTCTCTGTTTAGAACTCTACAAAGTAAAGTGTAATGTGGTGTTAGCTTTATTAACATTTATGATCGTGTTTTCAGGGAGCTGGAATTTAATCGACCAAGAGCAGTTGCATTAGTGACTTTAGGGAATGGGAAAGGGGAAAGGTTGGGGAGTGAGGATTTAACTTGAAGTTTTATAGGGAAAATGGATTCCAAGGAACACCAAAAAGGTTTCATGAAGAATGAGAGGTTTCTTTTGACCCTTGGTCCTGCCCTGTGTCAGAAGAAAGATCCAGGAAGCAGCTATGGCTAAAAGAGCTGCTCAGCTAAATCTGGGGTTCTATGAAGAGAGAAATACCAGTATGGCACAGGAAGATGGCTATGGGAGCCACCTATGTTCAGAAAAACACTGGCTAAGCATGTGGGCCAACAACTAATAGTGTCTAGTTTTAGCTTTTTTTTTAATTTATTTTTTTAAAAATTTTTTAAATTTTATTTATTTTTGGAGAGAGACACAGAGAGAAACAGAGAGGGAGAGGAAGACAGATAGAGATGGGTGCGCCAGCAGTCTCTCAGCTGCTGTGAACGAAATCCAGATGTGTGCGCTCCCTTGTGGGCAAGTGCAGCATTGTGCCCTTGCGTCACTTTGCATCTGGCTAAACGTGGGACCTGGAGATTGGAACCGCTGGACATTGGAACCAGTGTTCTTAGGCTTAGCAGGCTGGTGCCTTAACCGCTAAGCCATCTCTCCAGCCCTAAAATTTATTTTTATTAATTATTTGAGAGAGAGACAGAGAGGGTAAGGAGAGAGAAACAATGGGCCCATGAGGGAACAAACTCCAGATGCATGCACCACCTTGTTCATCTGGCTTATGTGGGCCCTGGAAAATTGAACCTGGGTTCTCTGGCTTTGCAGGCAAGTGCCTTAACCCCTAGGCAATCTCTCCAGCCCCAATTTTAGTTTTTAAGTCATGCAGTCCAGGGACCAGAGGCTGTGGTTGCTTTTTTTTGCAGGTGGTATTTTGAGAACTCTACACCTGACAGTAGATAGCTTTTTTTTTTTTTTTTTTTGGTTTTTCGAGGTAGGGTCTCACTCTAGCTCAGGCTGACCTGGAATTCACTATGGAGTCTCAGGGTGACCTCGAACTCATGGTGATCCTCCTACCTCTGCCTCCTCAGTGCTGGGATTAAAGGCGTGCGCCACCACGCCCGGCTTAGATAGCTTTTATCTTCTCATCAAGATGACAATGAGAGCATGCTACTGGGGTTGGAGACTCAGTGAGAAGTTGTGTGGCTAGAAGGAACATTAGACCAAAAGACCTCTGGAAGTAGAATCTCTCTATCCTCTTATAGGTAATTTCATGATGGCAAAATTGGTCGGTAGTCTTTGTTGGCAAATGCCATGGGCTATATATCTTGTTGCACTAAAATCGGGTCAGCAAATCAAGTTCAACTTTTGCTTTATCCATTTGGCAACAAGGAGTTACATAAAAGGAAACAGGAGGGGAATGTTGAGCGAATAAAGTGAGTATCCACCAACATTAAAACAAAGAAAAGCTAAAATGTCTCCCCACACCCAGTGGCAAAATATTTTATGAGGGGCAGTACCTCGGAGGTCCCTGGGGAGATCGAAGGCGATCCGAGGAAAGATACCCTCTCCATTTAGAGTGATGTTTTCTGGGTCCAGGTGGGCAATCTGTATTTGGAAACTCCGTTGAAAGAGCTCAGGAATTCCAGGCAAGTAGTAAACTTTCAGCACCTGTTCCTTATCCGAACTGATAAAACCCTATGCAGTAGAAAAACCAGAGCAGACTTTAAAATGTACAATGGACTTATGGTTCTGGAGATGAGATGTGCTAGATGATCCCAGAGGCTATGACCATGCTGGCTGTTCTCCATTCACACATATACATATAACCTAGAAATTTTACTTCTAGAAGAGTTCTCCAGGATAACTTCTACCTGTGAACCAGGAGGTGTATATGGAAAATTCATAGCAGGAGAGTTCCTAACAGCAAACTACTGGAGGAAAAAAACCAAACATGTCAAATGTGCTTCTACTGGAAAATGGAAATTTACTTTCAATATGCTTAGAAAAGAAACATTGTTAAGTAGAGAAAATAAATGAACTAAACCTATCATGCAACACTATAGATATATCGTAGAAATATGATAGTGGATGAAAAGAGAAAATTGCTCTGGATTACATGTTATGGTTTTTTTTTTAGGTCATGCCTAGGTTGACCTGAAACTCATTTTGTAGACCAGGCTGGCTTTGACCTCACGCAATTCTACTACCTCAGCCTCCCAAGTGTTGGTATTATAGCTGTGAGCCACCACTCCTAGATGTTTTTTTTTAAAAATATCTATAATGATATCTATAATTATATATCTATCTCTATATCTATAAAGCTCAAGAAAAGGCAAAAATCACATGGAACAAAACCTCTCTGAAGGCAAATATATATGTTTTTTTCCTCCAATGCTAGACAAATGCTAGTGAAAAATTGTAGATAGTTAAGTTTTTTGAAAGCAATAAAGTACTTTGAGGATATGTACATGTAATGTAATTATTGGAAAAGGGAAAATGCAAAATTCAGAGTAGTGGTTACTGGTTACAAGGAAGCAGGGTCACAAAATGGGAAACGAGCTGTGTAGCTTTCAGTATAGTAGACTACATGCATATAAACATACAAATAGATACAAATATATTAGCCGAAGTCCAGATTTAAAGATGGTAATTCATGGTTACTACACAAAATTGTGACTACAGTTAATAATAATGTGCTTGATACTTGGACATTGCTAAAAGAACACATTTGAAATGTTCTCACCACACAAAGGACACATATGTGAATTAATATATTAAGTAGCTCAGTTTAGCCAATTTACAATGTATCCATATCATATCATGGTAAACCCAACATGTTACACAGATTTCTTTTGTGCCTACTGAATAGTATATATTAGAACTCTAAAAATTATGAATAAGTTAAAAATAAACCTGTAGGTCAGTAGTCAGAAAGTAGAAGGTATTAGAATTGCAAGGTTATGAATTACAAGAGGCAAATATGATAGGAATCAGAATTGAGGAAAATGTTAACCCAAGTTCTAGCTCTAGGAAAATGTTTCACAAGTCATTTTTGAGTGGTTTCTTCATTATTTTTGCACATGGTTTAATCTTCTTTTTTGAGGTATGGTCTCTCTCTAGCCCAGGGTGATGTGGAACTCATTCTGCAGTCCCAGGCTGTCCTCAAAATCAAAGCAATCTTCCTATCCATGCTTCCTGAGTGCTGGAAATAAAGGCATGTTACCACCATGCCTGAAACATATTTTATTTTTTGATGTCATAAGTAATGCATATTCTTTGAAGAAAATTGTAGAATGAAGATAAGAAAACATAAACTCCAGCATAAATTATTAGGCTAACATATTAGCATATATGTATCTGGATTTTATTTTAACACAATGTGCTGTGGGTACATCAAGCTTAGGAGAGTCAGTAAACTTGTCTTACACACCAATACTGGCAGTGACAAAGTGTCACTTCCACAACTAGTATGAGAAACCATGGCTTCTCTGTTCCATTCCTGGGCTTCCTTATACGCTATTTCACTGCACCAAATTGATCCAAATTTCACAAGTCCCTCAGGAAGCATTCATGAAATTTCACACATAAAAGGAAATGTGTGTGTGTGTGTGTTTGTGTGGTGTGGTGTGGTATGTATGACAAGTAAGCTTGTGTGTGTGGATGAGTGTGCCTGTGTGTGCATCAGGAGGCCAGAGGAGCATGTCAGTGTCCCTTTCTATTGCTCATCTGCGTATTTCTTTGAAACAGTTTCTCACTGAACCCAGAGCTCCAGTTTTTGTCAGTTTAGACTGGTTGACATGAGCCTTAGTGATTGTCCAGTCTCTGCTTCCCACAGGACTGAGTTTTCAGGCATACGTGGCCATGTCCAGCTGTTTACATGGATGTTGGGAATTGAACTCAGGGTGAATCTCAGGCCCTCATGCTTGTGCTGCAAGGGCTCTCATCTGCTGAAACACTTTTCAGTACCTGTATCCCTTCTTAAACTGTTAGCCAATATAAACCAACCCTTCTTTGCTCATTCTTTCCTTCTTCACTCCCTCCTTTTCCTTCCTTTTTGTAAGGTATTTTATCACAGCAACAAGAAAAGTAACTAATTTAGGGACTTAACTGAAAGGGACCCTTGGAGGTACAGCTAGTTTGTTCTGAACTTGAACCTGCCCCCTTTCCTTCTTTGCTGATTTTGCTTTGTACCCTTTTGTGGTAATAAATCATAGTTCTGAGTATGACTTATTGCTGAGTCCTGTGAATCCTCCTAGAGCAGAAGGAATATGTGACATTTGAACAGGTTCTGTCAACCTTTCAGAAAACAAACAGTCATTTCAACTGACAAACCATTCCAGACAACAGAAAGGAGAAAAAATTCCAATTTCTTTTATGATATCCAAACTAGTCAAGCATAACATGAAGAAGGAAATTTATTAGCAAAGAGGCAAATTAGTAATTAAAATATTATGCAATATAGTAAAGACTATATATATGTGTATGTATGTATGTATTTTAACATGCAGATGGTAGTATATAATGCAGTATTTTCCATATGCTTTTTTCTTTTCTACCTAGCAACATATCTTAAAATTACCTCAGTATCAGTGCATCTTGAGCTGCAATATTCCGTATAAGTGCTACATGTTACTCTACCACACTGTTTTTAAAAATATTTTATTAATCTATTTATTTGAGAGAAAGAGAGAGAGAGAGAGAGAGAGAGAGAGAGCACATCAGGGCCTTTAGCCACTACAAACAAAGTCCAGATGCATGTGCCACTTTGTGAATCTAGCTTTATGTGGGTACTAGGGAATCAAACCCGGGGGTCCTTAGGCTTTGCAGGTAAGCACCTTAACTGCTGAGCCATATTCCAGCCCTACCATACAGTTTTTTTTTTTTTTTTTTTTTTTGAGGCAGAATCTCACTCTAGCTCAGGCTGACCTGGAAGTTACTATGTATTCTCAGGGTGGCCTTGAACTCATGGCGATCCTTCTACCTCTGCCTCCTGAGTGCTGGTATTGAAGGCTTGAGCCACCATGCCTGGCCCTACTACACAGTTTTTAAAAACTTATTTATTTTTATTTTATATAAATTATAATAGGTTATTATCTTTGTTTTTGAGGCAAGCCCAACAGACTGGCCTTTTTGTTTGTTTGTTTGTTTTAAAATATATATTTTGGGCTGGAGAAATGGCTTAGTGGTTAAGGCGTTTGCCTGTAAAGCCAAAGGATCCCAGTTTGATTCTCCAGGACCCACGTAAGCCAGATGTACGAGGGGCACATGCATCTGGAGTTTGTTTGCAGGGGCTAGATGCCCTGGTGTGCTCATTCTCTCTCTGTCTGCCTCTTTCCTATCTCTCTCTCTCTCTGCTTGCAAATTTATTTATTTGCAAGCAGAGAGAGAGAGAGAGAGAGAGAGAGAGAGAGAGAAGAGAGGCAGACAGAGAAAGAATGGGCATTCCAGGGTCTCTAGCCACTGCAGATGAACTCCAGATGCATGTGACCCTCATGCATCTGGCTTACATGGGTCCTGGAGAATCGAACCGGGATCCTTTGGCTTCACAGGTAAACGCCTCAACCACTAAGCCATTTCTCCAGCCCATAACAGGTTATTCTCTTTTATTCCCTCACCCAAGCTCCTATTACTCTGGAGTCCCTCCTCATTAGGGTTATAGTTTCACTGTAGGGTCATGAAGGCTTCAGGCTTTCCCTGTGAGGTAATGATATTTCTACCCTCTCTCCCAGTTTTTTTTTTGGAGAGAGACAGACAGAGAGAGAGGGAGAGGGAGACAGACAGAGAATGGGCGTGCCAGCAGTCTCTCAGCTGTTGTGAACGAAATCCAGATGCGTGCGCCCCCTTGTGGGCAAGTGTGGCATTGTGCCCCTGTGTCACTTTGCATCTGGCCAAACACGGGACCTAGAGATTGGAACCGGCGTTCTTAGGCTTAACAGGCAGGCGCCTTAACTGCTAAGCCATCTCTCCAGCCCTCTCACACAGTTTTTTAAAAAATTTACTTTTTTATTTGCAAGGAGAGAGAGAGAGAGAAAGAGAGAGAGAGAGAGAGAGAGAATGAATGAATGGATGCACTATGGCCTCTAGCCATTGCAAATAAACTCCAGATGCACATGCTACCTTGTGCACATGGCTTTACTGGGGTATCAAACCCAGGCCATTAGGTTTTGCAGACAAGCACCTTAACTGCTGAACAATTTTCCTAGCCCCTACCACACAGTTTTAATACTTTAATGAAACTAATTCCTGATAGACTTTTAGATTGTTTCTCTTCTTTTGCTTCTGCCATTATAGATTGTGTAGAAAATATTCTCCTATATGTACCCTATATGTATCATTTTGCAGCTATGGGAACATGTATGTATGTATGATAATTGGAAATAAAATGAAATATCTGACAAAAGGGTAAATGTAATAGATATTGTCAAATTGTTCTCTGTAGAATTATATCAGTTTATACTAATAGAGCAATGTGAATTTTTTTTTTTTTTTTTTTGGCTTTTCAAGGTAGGGTTTCATTCTAGCTCAGGCTCACCTGGAATTCACTCTGTATTCTCAGGGTAGCCTCGAACTCATGACAATCCTCCTACCTCTGCCTCCCCAGTGCTGGGATTAAAGGCGTGCACCACCACACCTGGCGAATTCAAATGTTTAAGAGAGAAAACTCAAGGAACAGGACAATAGAAAACATAGTGATAGTGATAAACAGATAGAAATAAAACATTTAGAAACATTCAGTCATCTCAATTATGCTAAGGAAAGATAAAATAAAAAATGAAAAAATAAAATTCAACTATATGTTTTATGGACGAGAGACTTAAAATAAAATAAAATAGACTATGGTAAGTGATGTAATGCCACAAGAAAGCAGGAATCACAATAATATCAAGTTGTATTTGAAGTAAAAAAGCATTACAAGGGAACAATAAAACCATTTAAATAGGCAAAAAAATCCATGATGAACACTGAATAGTTACAAAATCTAATATGTTAACAGAAATGGAAATATATAAGCAATTTTTTATATATCTATAGAGAGCAGTAGATGGAGAAGTGTTAAAACATTTGAATCCATTTTTAGTCTTAGAAAAATTAAGATGACTGAGGAGATAAAAGCACTTACTGTGCAAACATAAGGACCTGAGTTCTGTCCCCAGCACCCGTATAAAAAGCTTGGACATGTCTGTAATCCCAGCCCTGAGTCAGATGAAACAGGAAGATTACTAGAGCTGATAACCAAAAGACAGAAAGCCCTAGGTTGTGAAAGAGACTGCCTCACGGAAATAATGCAGAGGAGTGGTGGAGGAGGATACCCGGCGATACCTGATGTCCTCCTTTGGCCTTTTACATGCATGTGTAAGGGGAGTACACATATGTACACACATGTGCATTCACCACACACACCATACACACTACACACATACCTCCCAAAAACCAAAGAACAGGGCTGGAGAAATGGCTTAGCTGTTAAGGCACTTGTCTACAAAGCCTACAGTCCCAGGTTCTATTCCCCAGAATCCACGTAAGCCAGATACACAAGGTGGCATATGTGTTTAGCATTCTTTTGCGGTGGCTGGAGGCCTAGGTATGCCCATTATCTCTCTCTCTGCTTATTTCTCTCTCAAATAAATAAATAAATAAATAAATATTAAAACACCCAAACTGGAAAAGATAAAGAAGGTTTGAATGCTATGATCATATATGTCAGTTTAGCAGAGATTCATGATACTATTCAGTCTCAAAACTAGAAAACATTATTTAAAGACTGTTTTAAGGCATTAAACTACATTAATAAATTCACTAAGAAGCAATCAAGACAATCATATTATCTCTCACCATTGCTATATATTACAAATAGATACATAATACAAGCATCTCAATATAATATAAAATCCTCAAAATTAATAAAATTAAAATAATAAAAACAAAAGTTATGATGTTTTGGAAAAAATAAGTCTATTTTAAATTTATACTTGTAAATTAAACTACAGTTCTAGACAACTTAGAAAATAATGAAAATTAGAGCATTTCACACAAATAAAATGTACAAAACTGATGTCTACTTTTTTTTCTTTTTTTGAGGTAGGGTTTCACTCTAGTCCAGGCTGACTTGGAACTCACTATGTAGTCTTGGGGTGGCCTTGAACTCGCGGAGATCCTCCTACCTCTGCCTCCCGAGTGCTGGGATTTAAGGCATGTGCCACCACCCCAGGCTGATGTCTACTTTTGTTTGTTATTTTCTTAAAATTTATGGTGTATACTCTGGTTTCTCTTCAGATTGTATAAATATTTTAATTTTCTTTTTCAAGGTAGGTCTCACTCTAGTACAGGCTGGCTTGGAATTCACTATGTAGTCTCAAGCTGGCCTCGAATTCACAGTGATCCACCTACTTTTGCCTCCCAAGTGCTAGAATTAAAGGCTGTGCCACCACACCCAACAAATGCTTTCACTTTTTAAATTGTATGATGTGAGACTAACCTGTATTTATGCATATAAATAGGTTTACTTTTTATTATTGTTTTATTGTTATTTATTTATTTGATAGAGAAAGAGGCACATAGAGAGAAAATGGGAGTGTCAGGGCCTGTAGCCACTGCAAATGAACTCCAGATGCATGTGCTACTTTGTGCATTTGACTTAGTGGGTACTGAGGAATTGAACTTGGGTCAGGAGGCAGGCAAGCACCTTAACCACTAAGCCATCTCCCCAGCCCTGCTTTTTGGTTATTTTTAAAAAACTTTTAGTTATGAGATTGAGAGAGAGAGAGAGAGAGAGAGAGAGAGAGAGAGAGAGAGAGGGGCCAGGCAAGCAAGCATGGGTGTGCCAGGACCTCTTGCTGCAGAAACACACATCACTTTGTTCATCTGACTTTATGTGGGTACTGGGGAATTGAATTCAGGCTGTCAGGGTTTGCAAGCAGTGTCTAACTGCTGAGCCATCTCCCCAGCCCAAGTTTTTTGTTATTAATTAAAGAAAAAAATAAATCAGGAATTGAACTAAGAAAGTTAGTAAACCAAAACATAGGAGTCACTTCAAAGAAACAGTTAAGACAAATTAGAGAAAGAACAAAAGAGAGTTGACCTAACAAATATTAACACGTACTTTATAGCCACAGCAATTAATGCAGTATAGTGTTAACACAGGGACAAACAGTTTTATGAGGATTAGGAGAACCAGCAATAAACTTGAGTATGTGTAATGATTTAGAGGAAGAATCTACTCAGTCATCAAAGACAATAGCAATAATTATAAATCAAGTCTATATACTTTCTAACTTTCTACAATAATCATGCATTATTTCCTAGAAAAAAAAATTCTACAGAAGTTTCTTTTATAAAAAAATATTTTATTTATTTGCAAGGAGAGAGATGAGGGCATGGGGAGAACGGTTGTGCCAGTGCCTCTAGACACTGCAAACAAACTCCAGGTGCCCGTGCTACTTTGTGCATCTGGCTTTATGTGGGTACTGGGGAATCAACCAGAGTTGTTAGGTTTTACAGGCAAGTGCCTTAACTGCTGATACATCTCCTCAGCCCATAAGTTTCTTAAAAGTAGTAGATCAACAAAATATGAATGAGAATCACCTTCCTATTTGTTTCTAAAACCAACTTGACTCACTACAGTCTCATAGTGTTCTTATACTTGCTAAATAAAAATTGATTTTATATGGGATAGTCAGAGGGGATGAAGCCCCAAGGAAATGCAATTTATAGGTGGAAACAAAATAACATTTTCTTTAAAAAAATCATTTTTTTCCATTTTGACATTTTCATACATGTACATAGTGAACTTTGATCTTACTTCTCCCAATACTCTCTTTTCCTCTCCTTCCCTTACATGTTTCTTCTTCCCCATTGATCCCCACCTTACTTTCATGCCTTCTCCCCTCACCTGTTGAGTTAAATTAGGGTTGCTTACATGGTCTTGAGTAGAAGGTTATTTACCATGGAATGGGCAACTTACCAGTAGCTATACCCCACTGATGAACCTGACTCCCCTCTCCCAGCAACCATTAGCTGTCATTAGCTAGTCTGGGATGTGTGGGCTCTTATGTAACTATCTTTCATCAGTGGTGATGTATTGACAGACTAAATCCTGTGCAGGAAACCACAGCTGCTGTGAGTTTATCCGTGTATAGACTATGTCATATTCGGAAGTCAGAGTTTTGCAGTCCTCCTTCCCATTCTTCTGCTCCTATATTCTTTCCATCCTCTAGTCTACAAGCTTCCTTAGCTTTGGAAGGGGTATTTTAGATGTCCTGTTTGAGGGGGAGCACACAATAGTCACTTATTCTCAGCAATTTTGCCAGCTATCCATCTCTGCATTAACCACTGTATTTTTTTTTGAGACAGGATCATGTTATATAGCCCAGGTTGGCCTTGGATTCAAGATCCTCACACCTCAGCCTCCTGAACTGCTAGAATTACAGGGGTGTGTCACTAATCTTGCTTAAATTAATTTTTAAATATTTTATTTTTATTTATTAGAAAGAGAGTGAGGGAAAGAGAGAGGGAGAGAATGGGCACACCAGGACCTTCAGTCAGTACAAACAAACTCTATACACGTGTGCCACCTTGTGCAACTGGCTTATGTGGGTTCTGGGGAGTTGAACCTGTAGGCTTCGCAAGCACCTTAACTGCTAAGCCATCTCTCCAGCTCCAAATTAACTTTATTATAATGAAAAAATATCCATAGGTTGTATCTTTCTGGTTCATGATGCATTCTTAATGTCTAGAAAATGAGTAATATAGGACTTGACAAATATTTGTTTAATAAATGAGTAGCTTAGCTAGGCATGTGGCACACACCTTTAATCACAGCACTTGGGAGGTAGAAGTAGGAGGATAGCTGTAAGTTCAAGGCCACCCTGAAACAACAGTGAATTCCAGGTAAGCCAGAGCTACAGTGAAACCCTACCTCATAAAACCAAAATAATAAGTAAATAAAGCCTTGGATTTGTTTGTTTTTCTTCCTTCTGTGATTTATCTAGTTATTTTTTTTCAGATAGAGTCTCATGCAGCCTTGGCTGACCTCAAACTCACTGAGTAGCCGAGGCTGGCTGTGAACTCCTGATTTTCCTGCCTTAGCTTTCTGACTGCTGGGATTATAGGTGTGTGGCACCATGCTTTGCTCCAAGTTTTTAGTTTTAATTTTAAAACATCACACCCATAATCCTGGCAGCCTAGCTCCCCTGCCCCGGGTGTGTTTGAAAGATTGAATGTGGGCCCTTCCCAGTGCTTACTCACCGACTGTGGCAGAATGAGTGGCACACCAGGGTGAAGGTTCTCTGGCAATGACTGGTAGTTAGTCAGAACCTTGAACTCAAAGCCAAGTTTCCCAGTATTCTTCAGTGTGATTTCACGTGTTGTGACGCGGTCAAAGAGCTGGAGAGAAGAAGGTAAGAGTGACTGTCACCAGCCTGTAGGGTACTTGTCACCTGAGCAGAGGAACCAAAAAACATGCCTCACAGATATGGCCTTTACTTTTCATGAGAATAGCTACTCGGTTTTAAACACTCTGCTATAGGGGTGTACATCTAACCTCTGTGTCTCCATTTCCTTGTCATAGGAGTTTACATTTGAGAATCTTTAAGTATGTTTTCCAAACTAAGACAATTTGCCTTCTGTATTGTATTCTATAAAAAATTTAGCCAGGCATAGTGGCACATGCCTTTAATCCCAGCAAGGTCAGCCTGGGCTATGGCAAGACCCTACCTTGAAAAGAAAAGGAAATATATATATATATATATATATATATATATATATATATATATATATATATATATATATATATGGTTTGAATTTAATATGTTCTGGAATGAATTTTTCCCTGTATTTCAGGACCCATGGGTATAATATGTAAGTTGTGTACTTTTTCCTGAGGCTTTGCTATCATAATTCACCACATCTCATATGATATGTCTAATAACCACAAACTCAGGCTAACTTTAGGTATCCCTAGACCAAGCTAGAGCAAAGATTAGCTATTTCATATGGATGATATGGCTGTAGACAGTACTCGTTGCTTCAAAGAATACATTCAGTGATGAGTTGACATCAATTTCTCAGAGGCCCCTGGAGATAAGGAATAAAAGAGAATTCTAGTTGGTGAACACAGTGGAGAAGATATCAATCACTGTTGGGTGATTTGAATCCAGGACAATCTTTATAAACACACATAAAATTCAGTGGTTATATTTTCTGTAGCTATATAATGAAACCTAATGCTCAGTAAAAATTCGTTATGATATACAGTGTCTGAGTATAAAGCCCTGGCATGCCCATTCTCTCTCTCTCTCTCATCTATCTGCCTGCCTGCCTCTTTCTCTCAAATAAATAAATAAAAATTAAAAATATATTAAATTTTTAAAAAGTGGGGCTGGAGAGAAGTTTAGTGATTAAGGCATTTGCTTGCAAAGCCCAAAGGCCCAAGTTCAATTCCCCAGTACCCACGTAAGCCAGATGCACAAGGTGGCACATGTGTCTGGATTTTATTTGCAATGGCTAGAGGCCTTGGCACACCTATTCTCTCTCTATCTTCCTACTTTTCTCTCTCTCAAGTAAATAAATAAATATTCTTTTTTATTTTTTGGAGAGAGACACAGAGACAGAGAGATGGAGAGGAAGAGAGATAGAGATGGGCGCTCCAGCAGCCTCTCAGCTGCTGTGAACGAAATCCAGATGCTTGCGTCCCCTTGTGGTCAAGTGCAGCATTGTGCCCTTGCGTCACTTTGATTCTGGCTAACTGTGGGACCTGGAGATTGGAACCGGCATTCTTACGCTTAGGAGGCAAGCGCCTTAACCGCTAAGCCATCTCTTCAGCCAAATATTCTTTTTTAAAAAGTGGCTTGAGTGTCTAGTGTTCATTTGCAGTGGCAAGAGGCCTGGAACATCTTGTCTCCACACACACACACACACACACACACACACACACACACACACACACACACACAAATAAATAAATAAATAAACAAACAAACAAACAAACAAGCAAACAAACAACAAAAACTAAGTCATATTTAGCTGCACAGTGAATCTGAGGCAACTCTGTGCTGTATGAGACTCTTTTTTTAAAAACAAAGCAGAACAAAACTTTAGGCATGGCTTGATGAAGCCCTGTAGTATGGTCACAATGACTCAGAGTGGGAAAGTGGGACAGGGCGCTTGGGGAGATAACACTTATCATGCTGAGCCTCAGAAAGAGTGAGAGAAGCAAGTGAGAATGACTGGTAAACAGGATGGCTGCCCTCAGGGAACCAGATGAGGCATCCAGTTCAGGGATGACGGGGAGATGATAATGATGGGTGATCTGAGGACAAGGGATTATGATCCATGTTTAAGGTAAAATTAGGAAATCCCCTCCACACAGTTTATAATACCTGTAATCCATAATTAATAGTCTTGGTGTCAAAGGAATAGTTGACCAGGGATGCCTCGCCTTTCAGTAATATTTCATAGGTGGGGCCTCCTTCCACTTCACACAGAGCTTTGGCCTGTGCAATAATGTCACAGTGTCCATAGAAGGTGAAAGAGATCTGATGGCTACTGTATGGTTGCAGAACTCCATAGAGGGGCAAAATGTCAAACACCTGCAGAGAAAGCCATTGCACAGAAGAACAGTGATCAGGCTATTGGGCCTGCAAAGCACAAGTCAAAGTCATGTCCATGGACAGGAACATTCCTGACTTTTGGCTTGTTTGATTTTGAAGAGGTGCCTAGTTCACCATGCTGAACACATGTGATGTTAATAGACACAATGCTCTGGCAAGATTGAAGTTTCTAATATAGAGTAAGTGCTTAGACAGGTTCGTGAGAGGTGAGTCAGGACCCAGAGAGTACTACTTACTTCCTCTATCCCAATGGAAAGCATGTCTTCCTGATCAAGGACCCACAGGGATTCCTGACACTCTGGCTGGCTCTGGTTTTTTCTTGTGTCAGCAGAGATAATTTTTATACCCTACAAATGAAAGAATAAGGGAAGAGCTAGTATCCATTCATAATGGATAATTGATGTGCATCTCTCCATTACTGACAGTTAAAGGAAATATATCACATATATTTATAAAAGTAATATATTTTTTCCTAGGGAGATAATTGGACAATGCCCAAAATGTGCATACATTGATATTTACTGCAGTGTTATTTTTAACAGTGAGACTCTGAAAGCAAACTAACTGCCTATCAGTAGTGGGACACTTAAGTGTGTGTGGTACTGCTATCCATGGAAGATGACACGATGTGTACTTATGGACTTGTTACTGAGAGAACTGGGAGCTCCATTCATGTAAAGCTACACAGGCCTCATGTGATTCACATGTTGAAGGTATGAGTGGATATAAATTCATTCAGGGATTTGCATATGCAATCAGATATCTGGGAGACTGTTTGCTAAAAATGTCAATAGTATTTTTCTGTAAATGATGGAATTAAGAGGATTCTTGCTTTAACTTTACTATATTCTTGAATTTGCCATGACAAACATCTTTGAAAATAGAAAAGACAAGTGTTTGGGGGATAAAAAGATGGCTTAGGGGTTAAGGTGCTTCCTTGCCTGTCTGTGTTAAATTCCCAAGCCACTCACATAGCCAGACACAAACGATGGGGCAAGTGTCTGATGATCCTTTGCAGCTAGCTACAAGAGACCTTGGTGCACCCATACACAAACATGCAAATAAATATTTTCTTTAAAAAACACACAAGTGTTTTAAATACTTATGCAAACTCACCCTTAAAAAATTAAAAATAGGGCTGAAGAGATGGCTCAGGGATTAAAGGGGCTTGCTTGCAAAGTCTGATGGCCTGGGTTCAATTCTCTAGTACCCATGTAAAGCCAGATGCACAAAGTGGAACTTGCATCTGGAGTTTGTCTGCAGTGACAAGAAGCCCTAGTGTGCCCATTCTTGGCCCCTTTCTCTCCCTCTCTCTGCTTGTAAATAAATAAATAAAATTGAAAATATAAGGAAAACTCAAAAAAATAAATAAAAATAAATTAGTAGGTTATACTATAAAAATCTATGTGTGGCTCTATCCTGTGTATATGTTCATTTATATCATATGTGACTGAATATTCTTCACAATATCATTTAAAATACTGAAAATATTTGATACATGTGCATAACACACGTTTTAAATATTCAAGAGTATATGGTAAAAAAAAGACTCCCATTTCTGTTCCTTATTTCTCCAGTTGTCACTTATCAGATGGCCACAGCCCATTTTCTAATATGTTCTTTATGATTATTTTCTTAAGTTTTTGGGGACTTACTAAGGAGCAGTTCTAGGTCCTGAGGATAAATGTTAAAACAGAAAAAAAAAAAATCCCTGCCCTCATGAAGCTTACATTCCAAACATATTCCATGTATAAGCAAGTATGCTTGTGTAACTGCTTGAGATATAAGAGACTATTAAGTATTCCAGCTGGACTGTTTGATACATGTGTTGCCTCAGTGGTAAGTGGGAACAGAAAATGATTCCCACATCACTATGTAGTCAGAAGTAGAGGAGCCAATGTAAAAAAAAAAAAAAAAAAACCCAAAAACCACTGTGCAAAGTATCTACATGTGCAGTAAGTGTTAGCTGTTGTATTTACATACTTTTATTTTTTTTTTGAGGCAAGACCAATAGATTGGCCTTTTTAATTTAAATTTTTCTTTTATTTATTGCTTTTAAAATTTTATTTTAAGGGAGAGAGAAAGAGGCAAAGAGAGGGAGGAGGGAGGAGAATGGGCACACCAGGGCCTTCAGTGACTGAGAAATGGACCCCAGATGTGTACGCCCCCTTGTGGCGCATGTGCAACATTGCATGCTTGCATCACTGCATTTGGCTACATGGGACCTGGAGATGGAACATGAGTTCTTAGGCTTTGCAGGCAAGTGTCTTAACTGCTAAGCCATTTCTCCAGCCCATGGCCTTTTTTAAATGCAAGAGAGTGAGAGTGAGAGAGAGAGAAAGAGAGAGAGAGAAAGAGAGAGAGAGAGAGGAGAGAATTGGTGTGTCAGGGCTTCAGCCTCTGTAATTGAACTCCAGATGTCTGTACCACCTTGTGTGCATGTGCTACATTGCACTTGCATCACTTTTGTGTGTCTGGCTTATGTGGGACCTGGAGATTCAAACATGGGTCCTTAGGCTTTGCAGACAAATGCCTTAACTGCTAAGCCATCTTTCCAGCCCTGTTATTTATTTATTTTGGGGGGGGGAGAGAGAGAGGAAGAGGGAGAGGGAGAGAGAGAGGGAGACAGATAGAGAATAGGCGCGCCAGCAGCCTCTCAGCTGTTGTAAATGAACTCCAGATGTCTGCACCTCCGTGTGGGCAAGTGCAGCATTGCGCCCTTGCATCACTTTGCATCTGGCTAAACATGGGACCTGGAGATTGGAACTGGCATTCTTAGGCTTTACAGGCAGGCACCTAAACCGCTAAGCCATCGCTCCAGCCCTCCAGCCCCGTTTTTAATATTTTTGTGAGATAAATGGTAGCACACTATGACTCTGATTTGCACCTAGTAGTTTTTACTTAATGTTTTAGAAGAGATACCAAACTGGCATATGGAGAAATTTTTCATTTTAAAAAAAATTTAAAAAAGTTATTATTTCAGAGAGACAGAGAAAGAAAGGGGGAGAGGGAGAGAGACAGAGAGGAAGAGGCAGAGAGAGAATGGGCACACCAGTAGCCTGTCAGCCGCTGTGAACGAATTCCAGACGTGTGTGCCCCCTTGTAGGTAAATGCGGCATTGCTTGCTTGTGTCACTTTATGTCTGGCTAAAAGTGGGACCTGGAGAATTGAACGGGCATTCTTAGGCTTGGCAGGCAGGTATCTTAACTGCTAAGCCATCTCTCCAGTCCTGATTTTTCATTTCTTATGAAAGGATTTCATAGTATGGTCATGTGCAGGTATAATTTGGTTTATTCAATTAATCTCCCATTAGTGGAATTAGGTTGCTTCCATTTTTTCTTCTTTTTATAAACAAAGCTGTAGTGTATAAAGATGTTTACATCTTAATATAAACACAGAGGCATATCTGGAGAATAATTTTCTAGAAGACGAAGTGTGCATCTTAAATATTGATGTACCTATTAAGTGGTATGTCATAGAGTGCTAGAAAAGACATCTTACTAGGCAGACTTCTGTGTTTCCAATGGTTTCCTTAGACTATCATTCTGGAATGATTTCAGGGTATGCATTTTAAAATTCTTTGTGTTTTCCCTTTGTTCCGACTATGCTATTACTGAGAAAAATACTCTTTTAGAAGCTTCTGATTAGGTTGTGGTAAGAACCCAGGCTTGGAGACCCCTGGGATTTCCCTTTTGGAGATCTGTGTCCTGAGGTGTCCTGGGCTCTTATTGTGGTGGTAGCTCTAGGGAGAAGGGACCTGGATAAAGCTACAGGACCTCATCTCAGCTTGGCTCTAGCACTGCGCCTGCTCCTCACTCTGCCTTTGCTTCAGGAAGGACCCTCTACTTGTCAACCCTTCCCAGGGCAAAGGAACCATACATCTATGGTGGATGCTGTGAATTTTTTGGTTTCTCTTTCTTCGACTCCAGCGCCTTCATCCATAGGGATAGTCCTGGGGAGTGGAAGAAAATGGACAGAATCACTCACTTGGTAGCCTTCACTATCCAAGCTCAGCTGTATCCCCCTCCCCTTGCCTGTCTCCCTTTCACCCTCATTCTTACTCCAGAGTGAGGAGAAGGTCTTACTCAAGGCACACCTTTCTCAAGAGGTCAACTGGCAGTGCTCACGTGTCTTTTTCTTTCAAAGGCACAAGCTAGGCCACTAAACTGGTCAGTTCCTCAACTCTTTCCTGGAGCATCCAGTTCTCGTCTCTCAAAAAGTCCCAAGAAGTCCAGCAATTCTTAAGACAATTTGGGTATGTCCTCAGTGCTCGGTGGTAAATTTCATACTGCTTTATTATGTTTTTGAAATTGGGTCTCACTATGTAGCCTAGACTGGCCTCCGACTTGCAATCCTTCTGCCTCAGCCTCCTGAGTGTTGAGATTACAGGCATGTGCTACCATGCCTAGCTAAATTTAATAATTTCTTGGATCATAATGCTTGATGATTACCATATCCTTTTCTGCTTGCCACTGAGGGCTCTGTCCTGCCCTCAGAATTCTGCCCTGTGCAGGAGCAATGTAAAGGAAGGTCTCCGTTCCCTGAGTTAAGGACTCAGTGAGACCCTGAGAGCAACATGGCTCTCATCTCCCTATTCCACAGGGCCACGGCAGGGCCTAGCGCACAGAAAGAACTCACTAAACTATTCACTGGTAAGTGGTTGAGTGAGCAGGTTAGGAATGGGTACTGAGAACTTAAGTTCTATGAAAGAAAAGACTGCCATTAAAGAAGAACCTGTGCTAGTGGGTGTGCACATACGTAAAAGAGTCACTTAAAGCCATCTCGGTGGACTCTAATGTAGTCTGGATTGCTGGCAAGTTGGCAGACACTGAGGCTGCTGGGATGGACTCCATCTGGGACACTGGAGCACTGTCAAGCTTCTTCTGCCATGGCACAAACCTGCAAAGGCATGGGGGTGGGTGATGAATGCACATCATCCATGCAAACTGATGCTCCATGGACTCTTACTTTTTAAGGCCAACCTCCAAATCCTAAATCAGGAAGATCTAGAAGAACATTCCTACACTGTCTCTTGGACTTCTCTTCTTCAAATGTTAGCAGTTCCACTTGCTCCTAAAATTTTCTGTGAAGATTCATCTGAGTCTGTGTCTAGTATCTCTTCCTCTGAGTATCCACAGGCTCCTAGGTCTCTCTCACATTCATTCCTGTCATCCCTGCTAGACCATGAGCTCGCTGATGACTTGTTTTTAATAGGGCACTGGATACACTGCCTGGTCTGAATTGCATGGCCAGGCCTAGATAGGAATGAGTGAGGGAGCTCTCATGAGGGGCTTGTTCAAGATCAGATGACTCCAGGCCACCCAAGATAGGTGCTAGAAAATCTCCCAGGAAATGTGATACACTAAAGACTCTTTCTTGATCCTCATCCTTGGGTAGATACTAAGTTGGCAGGACTGGGGTAGGGCCCAGGAATTAGACTGAAGCCTTCCCAGGTGCTTCTAATACCCTGTCAGATTAAGCAGCCACCATGGGTGGGAATGGCACTGTGACAGCTCAGGGCAGAGCTGATAATTAATGTGGGGTTAACACTATAGCCTCATCAGTTAGGGACAATGAAAACCAGCAAAGAACAATTCTGAACATTTATTAAATCACCCCAGGTCAGCAGAGATTCTTGGGAGTGGGGGGCTTGTTTGGGTCACGGTGCACATAATAGCACTCTTTCATCCAACACTGGCACCCCAGGGATGTTGTACAGAATGAAAAGAGACCATGTGGGAATGTCTGTCAAGGCAAAATACAAAGCTGTTGAGTGTCTGCACACCCGAGGAAAAACAACACCTCAGTTGACAATGGTACCTGGACAATTGAGAAGTGAGAGGTGTCTTTGGAAACAAGGGAGGCTACGGCAGTTCTTCCTGATAGTGGGCTGAGCCTCAGGAGATGGTGAGACCTTTAACAGAATGGAGCCTTTACCTTATTAAAACCTGCTCTAAAACAATTCAAACAGAATATTGGTACAGTTTTTGGGTCAGATTTCATTTTACCTCAGGTATAGACGATTCCTTTCCTGTTAGGCTTACCTACACAGGATTATACTGCTTTTTATACTCTGTTATTTGTCAAAAGAAGAGTGTAACAAATGAAGGAAACCAATATTGTTCCAATTCCAGTGGAATCCCTGGAGGTGGCAGGAGAGGACATTTGTTCAGGCTAAGATAACATTTGTGAATGTCAAAGCCAGGAGGATCAGCAGCACTGGGCTGGCCTCAGTAGTCTCCCTATTTCTCTTTTATTTTGAACTCTTGTGTAAGGATCAATACACTCTTTTGTGTTGCAAAGAAAAAAAAATAAAAATCTACCACACTCACACTCATTTCTTTTTTTAAAATTAATGAATTTTCAAGGAGGGAGGGAGAGAGGGAGGCAGGGAGAGAGACAGAGAGAGCGTGCATACCAGGGTGTCTAGCCACTGCAAATGAATCGCATATGCATGTGCCACTTTGTGCATCTGGCTTTATGTGGGTACTAGGGATTTGAACTTGGGTTCAAGTACCTTCACAGATGAGCCTTCTCTCCAGCCCTACACAAGCTCTCTCTCCCTCTTTTTTTTCTAAGGTAGGGTCTCTCAGGCTGATCTGTAATCCACTATGTCCTCTCAGGCTAACCTTGAACTTTTGAATTTATAGCAATCCTCCTACCTTCTGCCTCCCAAGAGCTGGGATTGAAGGCATGTGCCACCACTCCCTTCAACACAAGCTGTAATATGCCCAAACAAAACCCCAATGAACAAGCTTATGTTTCAGTTGTGTGTGTGTGTGGGGGGGGGTGAGGGGGTGGTTCTCAGGATTTTTGCATATGGGAAAGTCATGTGAGATGAGACATCTACCTAGGTCTAAGCAATACAGTCTAGGTCTTCAGAAAGAAAAGGTGATGGGTGCGGGCAGCATTGCTTTAATGCATGTATGTCTGCATGTATATGTGGGTTCATGAGCGTGTGTGCATGTACATGTGGTGGCCATAGGACAGACTCAGGTGTTTGCTCCTCAGAAGTACCATCCACCTTATTTTTATTTTATGAGGGCAGGGAGAATTGGCATGCCAAGGCCTCTAGCCACTGCAATCGAACCTCAGATGTGTGCGCCATCTTGTGTGCATGAGCAACCTTGTATACATGTCACCTTGTGAATCTGGCTTACGTAGTTTCTGGGGAGCCAAACCTAGGTTCTTAGTTAGGCTTTGTAGGTAAGCGCTTTAACCACTAAGCCATCTCTCCAGCCCCCATCCATCTTTTTTGAGATAGGGTCTCTCACTGACTTAGAGCTCACCAATTAGGCTAGACTGGCTGGCCAGCGAGCCCCAGGGATCTGTCTCTGCTTGCCTAGCACAGGGGTGACAAGCACATTCCACCATGCCTAGCATTTCATGTGGGTTCTGAGTATTGAACTCAGGTTTTCATGCTTCTCGGGCAAGCACTTTACTGAGTGAATCATCTCCCCTAACACAATGACTTAACTCATTGGTTCATTAGATTCAGGTTGTGGAGTGTCCCTTACTGAGAGTGAGAACAGTTTTTGGCTATATGAAAAAGGCCAGAAAATGGGCTTTGTCTTGTGGAATAAAGAGGGTCTACAATGCTATATATTCCAAACAAATAATTCAGTAGATGTTGGATGTTGACAGGCTCCATCCCCCTTACTAGGTGTGCCTGTCACCTGGGGGCTGTGGATGTTGACAGAACCTTTCTCTAGAGCATTGCTCCACCCTTATAGGAGCTGCCTCACTCACCCTGCATTGCCCAGGAGGTTATATCTTCCCTTCTGTTATAGCTCATACATGCAGGCAAAAGACTGGTTGACAGGGGTGATGTTCTAAGAGTCTAGCCTCCTTGCTTCTGTGTGTGACAAATTCTGGTGATGCAATCCATTCTCCAGAACGCTCATGGGATCAGCAGAGGTTAGTTTGCTTTTGAAATCATATCTATCCTAGTTCTCCTTTGCCCTCTCTTGCTTCTGTCATTATTGTACAGTTTATCCAAAGAACCTTTGCTTACTTGGAATTGCCATTCCAAGCTCTGCCTCGAAGGAATCTACTGTAGCATTATATGATTCCAAAGAGGAAAGATCCAATGCTAGTAGCTCAGAGTCATAGAGGAGTAGGTATAACTGAGGGCACAAATGCACTGAGGACCACAAAAGCCATTTATGGTCAAATCTCCCACTCTCCTTGTCCCCTGTTCCTCCCTCCCCACCATCCTTGTGTTCTTCAGTCTCTTATCTTCCCAGTTCTAGACCAAATTTCTCTAAGTTCCAAGAGGGCTATTTTCTCATTGACAGCACCTAGAATATGCCTCTGCCTAAAATACTCTTTGCATTTCCATTGTCCAGTTAATGTCTACTTAACCTTTAAGTCTTGGTGTAGCTGTTTTCACTGGGACATTGTCCCTCACCCCGGGCTGGTTAGGGAGCTGGCTTCATGCTTCCACAGATCCTATTCCATAATTCTCTCATCAGCAGGGCCATCACCACTGTCCCTAGCACCTCACACTGTAGTAAGCCTCAAGAAGATGCCCAATATTGATTGCAGTTAACTTCTTGCATTAAAAAGGAATATAAAGATCTTATTTTGCCCAAGAATTACATCTGATGGTATAAAATGCCCCTCCCCCAACAATCTGTGTAATTACTGCTAAGCACTTGCAACATAACTTTGTTTCCTCTCCCATCAACTAGGTAGGGTTTGTTTTCTTCAGACATTGGCTATGGGCTTGGTCTAGCTTCTCTGGTCAATGACAGGGCATTAGAAAATGTGATGCATGCAACAAGTTTAAAATCTAGTGCTATGCTCTACAAACCACTGTTTCCTGATTTGGTCTCAGATGTTTTTATTTTTCAATTCTTCTTCATCTTTATTTTCCTCTTCTTCTTATCTCAGTGATCTGTCTTCTTCTCTCATTTGTAAAGCCCTCCATTCTTTCCCCTTCCACTGCCCTCCCCTTCTAACCCTTAACATTCCCTCCCTTCCTTTGAATCTCCACGACTCAGTCTGCTGCTCATTCTTGCTTTTAAAGGGAACAAATTATGATCATTGCTTTTAATTTTACTAATGGAGAGCACTGCCAAACACCAGGTCACTGCCAGGCTTCCACATGTATTGTCTGGATTTACCATCTTACACCGTTGATCCTCCCACATGATAAACAGAGAAGACACAGCAGAGAAGGCTAACCATCCATTTCCTATGAGCTTCCATTCTAGCCATGTCATATGAGAAGGAAGGCAACCACAGACCTCTAACCACAGACATGCACCACTATGGGAAAGCAGCCTACTCCAGCCCTGTGTATCTGATTATTATGATGTTACCATTCATCCAACTGGCCGTCTTGTTGAGGTGAGGCTGTTGCAAGAGAAATGAACAGCTGAACAGTTATTCAGATTTTTTTTGTTTTGTTTTGTTTGAAGCAGAGTCTCACTCTAGCCCACACTGATCTGGAATTCACTTTGTAGCCCATGCTGGCCTTAAACTCACAGTGATCCTCCCTTAGCTGCCTGAGTGCTGGGATTACGGGCCTGAGCCACCAAGCTTAGCTTGAAAATTATTATATATATATTTATACATAAATATATAATACTATACATATGTTATATATTGTTTGGATTTCTCAAGGTAGGGTCTCACTCTAGCCAAGGCTGACCTAGGGACTCATATTCTCTCACTCTATTGTTCCAGGTTGGCCTTAAACACACAGTGATCCTCCTACCTCTGCCTTCTAAGTGCTGGGATTAAAGGCATGCACCACCATGCCTGACTTGAAAACTACACACACACACACACACACACACACATTTTTTTTTTTTTTTGCGAGGTAGGGTTTCACTCTAGTCCAGGCTGACCTGGAATTCACTATGTAGTCTCTGGGTGGCCTTGAACTCATGGTGATCCTCCTACCTCTGCCTCCCAAGTGCTGGGATTAAAGATGTGTGATGCTTGGCGAAAATCATATATTAAAAAAAATTTTTTTAGGCAAGCCCAACAGACTGATCTTTTATTTTATGCAAGACAGAGAGAATGAGAGAGAGAAAATTGGTGCACCAGCCTCCAGCCTCTGTAATTGAACTCCAGATGCATGCACCACCTTGTGCACATGTGAGACCTTGTGTGCTTGTGTCACTTTGCACATCTGGCTTATGTGGGACCTGGAGAGTCCAACATTGGTCCTCAGGCTTTGCAGGCAAGTGCCTTAACCATCTCTCCAGCCTGAAAACTGTATTTTTAAAGGTCTTCAGAAGGAGTTGAAATTGGAGCTTCTAGAATAGTGCTCTTCACTGTTGGCTGTCCATTGGGATCACTTGTGAGACCTTAGAAAAGACTGGCTCTGAGACCCAACTGCAGAGATTATGATTTATTTGGCATCAATTTGTTTAAAAGTTCCCAGTGTGATTTAAGGCTGAGAAGCAATGACCACACAATGATGGTGAGAAAGTCACCAAGAAAATAGTTCCACATATCATTAAACATCTTAACCATGTTATCTGCACTTTTCAGGAATGCTAAGTACATTCTCATGGCTGTGCAACCAACCCCCAGAACTATTTCAACTTCCCAAAACTCTGAGCTCATTAAGAATAACTCCCATCCACAGTTGTTGATAATTACCATCTTACTTACTACACATTTCACTGTTCTATGTACCTCTTATAAATGGGAGCACACAAATTTTTGTGTTTTTTTTTGTGGAAAGCTAGTTTCATTCAGTACAATGTGCTCAAGATTCACCCAGGCTGTTACATGTGTCATAAATTACATTTGAAATGTCACTGATGACATCTTTACATATTATGAATTGACTAACCTAGATGAATAATTAATTTGTGCTTTTGCCTTCTAAACCCAATAAAAAAATAAAAACTTGAATTACAAAAAGAAAACGAAAATAGTTCGACAGCAAGTGTACCAAGAAGAGCCCAAATTAAGCAACTATGGTCAAACTTATTAATTCTCACTCTCTACTACATATTAATGAGCACGTAATAAGCACTGCTTAATTTGATCTCTACTCCAGGATAGTATAAATCCCATTAGTTTTCAGATGACAAACTAAGCCAAGCAATTTGTGGACCTTAGTTAGAGTGATCCAAAGCTCTTAACAGCTTTGCTGGAGAGCCTGCCTGAGGCACAAGGGAGGCCTTGCTGGGTTACTTCATGCCAGGCCATGCCCATGGCAGCAAGTAAAAAATCAAGTCTTTCCATGTCAAAAATAATTGGAGCCCCACACACAAAGAACTTACATTGTCTAGAACCTTCCTTGGAAGAAGAGGGACTGATCCTCATTGTAATCTAAACATGATCAGACACCAGTGACCTTGCACTTGAAAAAATATCCAAGAAGGAGCTTTTTTTCTGAAACATGTAGGGCTTCAAAGACAGTTATAAGAATCTACCTTAAAACTCTCCAGAGGATTTCTGTGTGAATGGCCACTTCTTTAAACTTCCAGAAGATGTCCCCACTGCTACATGCTCTTGGAAAGGCCACCAAGCAGATAGAGTGTGGAATCTCCCTTAATCTGATCAGCTTCAAAGCTTTTGACACTTTCAAAACAGAAAGGTTTTTAAAAGTCAGTTGCTTTGAATGTCTGGCATCCCATAGATGTAGCTTAAATTGGGAGGATTTTAATTACTACAAACATGTAGATAAATGAACTCTTTATGAATCCTATCACTAAATGAACCAAGGAGACATAACTCGGTCTCAGGATCAGATATGCACTGATACTTTCCACTGATTTCTTTTTTAAAAAATATTTAATTAATTAATTTATTTGAGAGAGAGATAGATAGAGAGAGAGAGAGAGAGAGAGAAAAGGAGGGAGAGAATGGGTGCTCCAGAGCCTCCAGCCACTGCAAACGAACTCCAGATGCATGTGCCCCCTTGTGCATCTGGTGCACATGGGTCTTGGAGAGTGGCTTTGCAGGCAAAGGCCTTAACCGCTAAGCCATCTCTCCAGCCCTCCACTGATTTCTTTAGAAGCCAGTTTAACTCACACTGAATCTCTAAAATGCTGATGCTCTCCACTGATATTAAACACAGTAGGAAAATGCTTTAAAAAGAATGAATCTATAATAAGGTGACTAGGGTTCGCCTATAACAACATAAAAGCAAGGCAAAAATTTTTATAACATTCAGAATTGAAATGAAAAATACCTTTACTCATTTATCTATGGGGCAGCTTATCTGGTACCTCAGGAAACTGGACTGTTCTGAATTGCAAGTAGAAGTGGACTGCATGGACCCCAACTGGGGATCACTTTTAAGTTCAATATAATGAGTACTAAAGGTTTCTCTGATCCATGGACCTCTAAGCTTTGTTTGACCTTGAGTTGCAGGTGCATTACAAAATCAACACATTTGTTTCTGGAAGCTCAGATTTGAGAGATGGTTTGTAGCTCTTAGCCTCTGAGACTAATCTGATCTTCTGGTCAGATAAATTATCTGACCCATCACAGCAGAAAAGTAGATTCATGGTAGATGCTCTATAGTAGGTTCTGCGTTCTCTTGAAAGAGCTCTGGGGACATCCAGGAGGGACCCTACTGTTCTCTTTTACAAGAGACCTCAATTTACTAACAATTGTATATTTGTAACAGAGACGATTAGACATTGACTTTTTTTTATTGTTTTTTTCGAGGTAGGGTCTCCCTCTAGCCCAGGCTGACCTAGAAGTCACTATGTAATCTCACGGTGGCCTTGAACTCATGGCGATCCTCCTACGTCTGCCTCCCAAGTGCTGAGATTAAAGGCATGTACCACCACGCCTGGTGATATTTTATTATCTTTAAGCCACACATATATACCATATGTACTTTTGCATATATTATGTGATTTCCTACTAAAAAGAGTAGGAGACATGTGGAATAATAATTTTAAAAAAGGACTTCCCTTTGCTAATGAAGCTGTTACTGAACTTGGGAGAAGTGGTTTTGGTTATGTGTCCTAAAGCAGCTAAAGTTAGATTGTGAAGTAATAGGCTAGAGAAATGTGTTCCATTTTCTTACAGTTGCCTGTCACAGAGTTGGTGGTGAATGCAAGAGGACTAAGAGAAGGGCTTTCTAAGACATGGTGCCCTTGTGCTGAGGGCAAAGGAACAAGGCAGTGAGGAGACAGGACATTAATGACAGAGGAGAACTCTGAAAATTAGCAGATGCTGCTCTGTCTATATATGAAGGGTGTGTGAGCTACAGCAGGAAGAGACCAAATGGAAGCCTGGCCATGGTGGGGGTAAGAATCCTGAGCGTCTATCCAGGGAGCACTACTGGAGGCAAACTGGAGAATATATGCACCAAGTGGGTCCTAGAAGGGTAGAAGCAGAAACAGGGAAAGGTGATACAAAGACAGGCTATGGGACAGGCCAGGGCCTTGGGAATGTTCCACATCAATGCTTCCAGCTGCTGTCCAGAGTGCCTGTACCATCTAAAACTCCCAGAAGACAAACTTATTTCCATTGAAACCCCCGTCAACAACGTCAGAGTTGCTATTCCTCTACATCCCAACAGTATTTGGTATGGATGTATTTCATTTTACCCAACCTGGTGGGTATGTAATGGTGTCTAGTTGTTGTCTAAAATTCAATTTTCAAGATTCCTAATGAGGTAAAATGTCTTTTCATTCATTTTTTTAATCTTTAAAAATTTATTTATTTATTTATTTATTTGAGAGAAAGAGGGGAAGGGGAGAGAGAGAGAGAGAATGGGTGCTCCAGGGCTTCCAGCCACTGCAAACAAACTCCAGATGCATGAGCCCCCTTCTGCAGCTGGTTTACATGGGTCCTGGAGAATCGAACTGGGATCCTTTGGCATTGCAGACAAATGCCTTAACCACTAAGCCATCTCTCCAGCCCGCTTTTTCATTCTTTATTGGTTACTCATAGTTCTTCTGTGAAATTACTGCCCATCATGGTCTCTCGTTTACAAATTCATTTATGTCTTTCCCTTCAAAGCCATTTTTTATGTGCACTGATCATCTGAAGATAATATGTATGCTAAAAATTTCCCTCAGTTTGTGACTTGACTTTATCCTTTTTTGTCTGGTTTTTTTTTTTTTTTTTTTTTTTTTTATATTTTGCAATGTGTCACCTTTCTCTCTCTTTTTTTTTTTTTTTTTTTTTTTTTTTTTAAATATTTATTGACAACAAAACATACTTACATACCAAAGGTGCGTATTTTTCCCTCCCCTCCCCCCCTTCCCCTTTAGAACTCCACTCTCCATCATATCCCCTCCCTCTCTCCATTAGTCTCTTTTTTTAATATGATGTCATCCTCTTTTACTTCTACTATGAGGGTCTTGCGGAGGTATTGCTAGGCACAGCAAGGTCATGGATATCAAGGCCAATTTCTGTCTGGGCAGTTGCATTGTAGGGAGTCGTACCCTTCCTTTGGCTCTTCCATTCTATCCGCCCCCTCTTCCGCAATGATCCCTGAGCCTTGGAGGGTGTGACAGAGATGTTTCAGTGCTGGGCACTTCTCCATCCCTTCTTCTCAGCACTATGTTGCCTTTTGGATCATCCCAGTGGTCATCGCCATCTGAAAAGAGAAGCTTCTCTAACCAGAAGTGAGAGTAGCATTAATATGTGATTATGAGCATTAAGTGTAGTATTTTCCGGGCAGCTTGGTGGGAATAGTATATACATTTAGATAAGGGCATGCTTTATACCCCTAAGGCTTATGACCTTACCTACCATAGACTTTGCTTAGGTTTTCAGTACCAGGTATGTATTCCCTCCCGTAGAGAGGGCCTTCAGTCCAATTATAGAGCAGTTGGTTACCCCACGAGTAGACATGCCACTATTGCACCCGTTCGGTCTTTGGGCCTGTCTGGCCAAATTTGAATATTCAGCGTCCACTGTTTTCACTGCTGATGACTTCTGTCTCCCATACTCTGCATGCAGTGTAGCTTTTTCCAGCTTTCAGTTGGCTGGTCTACAGGGAGAAGGTTTTCTGCTCAGCACCAGCTTGCTTTCTCAGTGACCTTGCCTCTCAGGCAAGAGATGTCTTCAGCAATAGGGTCTTACTATCTGTTTCTCAGGGAAACCAAGGGCTTTGGCAAAAGCCTTTAATGTTTTGGAGGCTACCGGGACCTCCTTGGCCAACAACTCACTGGAAGGTATCCCATCCCAGGTACTGAAAATTTTCTAGTAACAGTCTACAGCTTCTAGATGTACCATTATTCAAAAAGTAGTTTTACATAAGTCTTATTCACAATCTTTTGAAATTAGATTGACCCTCCCCTTGCCCTTCTTTTATGCATTCTCTACCCATGGCCTTGGTTAGGCCATTCCCCTCCTTGTAATCAGTCCTTCCACTTACATATGTGCAATACCATACACTTCAGTCCTTCCCTTTCCTCCGTCCCTTATAGCCTTTTACCAGCTTACTGGTTTCTGGTACCAATTTTTGGTTCCAGTTCACACACAAGTCTGTCTATTTGTAGCTAGGATCCACATATGAGAGAGAACATGTGACGTTTGGCTTTCTGAGCCTGGGTTACCTCACTTAGTATAATCCTTTCCAGATCCATCCATTTTCCTGCAAATTTCATAATTTCATTTTCTTTACCGCTGAGTAGAACTCCATTGTGTAAATGTACCACATCTTTATTATCCATTCATTTGTGGTGGGACATCTAGGCTGCTTCCATTTCCTAGCTATTGTGAATAGAGCGGCAATAAACATGGTTTTGCAAGTATCTCTAAGGAAGTGAGAAGAGTCTTCTGGATATATGCCTAGGAGTGCTATAGCTGGATCATATGGTAAATCTATTTCTAGCTGTCTCAAAAACCTCCACACTGATTTCCACAATGGTTGGACCAGGTTACATTCCCAGCAGTGTAGAAGTGTTCCTCTTTTTCCGCATCCACGCCAACCCTTATTGTCATTTGTTTTCTTGATGGTAGCCATTCTGACAGGAGTGAAATGGAATCTCAAAGTGGTTTTAATTTGCATTTCCCTGATGGCTAAGGATGTGGAACACTTTTTCAGATGTTTATATGCCATCTGAATTTCATCTTCTGTGAATTCTCTATTTAGTTCCATAGCCCATTTTTAACTGGGTTGTTTGAATTCTTATTATTCTGTTTTTGAGTTCTTTGTATATTCTGGATATTAATCCTCTGTCAGATGTATAGCTGGCAAAGATTTTCTCCCATTCTGTAGGTTGTCTTTTTGCTCTACTCACAGTGTCCTTTGCTGTACAAAAGCTTTGTAATTTCATAAGGTCCCATTGGTTGATTAGTGATTTATTTATTCGCTGAGCAATTGGGGTTATATTCAGAAAGTCCTTACCTATGCCAATATGTTGAAGGGTTTCCCCTACTTTTTCCTCTAGCAGGTTCAGAGTTTCTGGTCTGATATCAAGGTCCCTGATCCATTTGGATTTGACTCTTGTGCATGGAGAAAGACAAGGATCTATGTTTATCCTTTTACATACCGATGTCCAGTTTTCCCAACACCACTTGTTAAAGAGGCTATCTTTTCTCAATTAATATTTTTGGCATTTTTGTCAAAAATCAGGTGGCTGTAGCTGCTTGGATTAATATTTGGGTCTTCTATTCTGTTCCATTGATCTACCTGTCTGTCCTTGTGCCAGTACCATGCTGTTTTTGTTACTATGGCTTTGTAATATAACTTAAAATCGGGTATGGTTATACCACCTGCCTGATTTTTGTTTCGCAAAATTGTTTTGGCTATTCGAGGTTTTTGTGTTTCCAGATGAATTTTAGGATTGTTTTTCTATTTCCGTGAAGAAAGCTATTGGGATTTTAATAGGGATCGCATTAAATGTATAGATTGCTTTTGGTAAGATTGACATTTTCACAATATTGATTCTTCCAATCCAGGAGCATGGGATGTCTTTCCATTTCCTTGTGTCTTCTGTAATTTGTCGCTCAAGTTTTTTAAAGTTCTCGTTGTAGAGATCCTTCACTTCCTTGGTTAAGTTTATTCCAAGGTATTTTATTTTTTTTGAGGCAATTGTGAATGGGAGAGATTCCCTGATTTCATCCTCTGCACGTTTGTTGTTAGTATATAGAAAAGCTACTGATTTCTGTGTGTTTATTTTGTATCCTGCTACATTGCTAAAAGTGTTTATCAGCTCTAACAGTTTGCAGGTAGAGACTTTAGGGTCTGTTAGGTATAGAATCATATCGTCTGCAAATAATGATAATTTGATCTCTTCCCTTCCGATTTGTATCCCCTTTATGAGTGTCTCTTGCCTTATTGCTGTGGCTAAGACTTCCAGTACTATATTAAATAGTAGTGGGGAAAGTGGACACCCTTGTCTTGTTCCTGAATTTAGAGGAAAAGCTTCAAGTTTTTCCCCATTTAGTATTATGTTGGCTGTAGGTTTGTCATAAATAGCTTTTATTATGTTGAGATATGCTCCTTCTATTCCCAGTTTCTGTAATACTTTCACCATGAAGGGGTGTTGGATTTTGTCAAATGCCTTTTCTGCATCTATTGAGATGACCATATGATTTTTGTCCTTCAGACCATTTATATGGTGTATTACATTTATGGATTTGCGTATGTTGAACCATCCCTGCATCTCTGGGATAAAGCCTACTTGGTCAGGGTGAATAATCTTTCTGATAAATTCTTGTATTCTGTTTGCCAGTATTTTGTTGAGAATTTTTGCATCCATGTTCATGAGGAGATTGGTCTATAATTTTCTTTTTTTTGATCTTTGTCGGTTTGGGTATCAGGGTGATGCTGGCTTCATAGAAGGATTTTGGTAGAGTTCCTTCCTTTTCTATTTTATGGAAAAGTTTGAGAAGCATTGGCGTTAGATCCTCCAGGAATGTCTGGTAAAATTCAGCAGTGAATCCATCTGGGCCTGGGCTTTTTTTAGTTGGGAGACTTTTTATAACTGCTTGAATCTCTGTGGTTGTTATAGTTCTATTTAAATGGTTTATCTCTTCTTGATTTAATTTTGGTAGGTCATATGAATCAAGGAATTCATCCATTTCTTTCAGGTTTTCAAACTTAGAGGCATATATATTCTTAAAGTATGTCCGTATGATTTTCTGAATTTCTTTGGTATCTGTTGTGATGTTGCCTTTTTCATCTCTAATTTTATCAATTTTTGTCTCTTCTCTCTTTCTTTTGGTCAGATTTGCTAAGGGTTTGTCAATCTTGTTTATCCTTTCAAAGAACCAACTCTTTGTTTCATTGATCTTTTTGATTGTTTTTTTTGGTTTCCATTTCATTAATTTCTGCCCTAACCTTTATTATTTCTTCCCGTCTACTAATTTTTGGTTTGCCTTGTTCTTCTTTTTCCAAGGCCTTAAGGTGAAGCATTAAATTGTTTAGTTGTGAACTCTCCAATTTCTTAATATATGCACTTAGGGCTATAAATTTCCCTCGTAGGACTGCCTTCATTGTGTCCCAGAGGTTTTGGTATGTTGTATTCTCATCATCATTTGATTCTATGAATTTCTTGATTTCCTTTTTAATTTCTTCAATGACCCATACATCATTCAATAAAGTGCTGTTTAGTCTCCATGAGTTTCTGTATGCTCTGTATATTTTCTTGTTGCTGATTTGCAGTTTAATCCCATTGTGGTCAGAAAATGTACAAGGGATTATTTCAATTTTCCTGTATTTGTTAAGATTTGATTTGTGTCCTAGTATATGGTCTATTTTAGAAAATGTCCCGTGTGCTGCTGAGAAAAATGTATATTCTGCAGCATTTGGATGGAATGTTCTGTATATATCTGTTAGGTCCATTTGTTCCATGGTATCATTTAATGCAGATGTCTCTCTGTTTATTTTTGCTGGGTAGACCTGTCAAGTGATGAGAGTGGGGTATTGAAGTCCCCACTACTATTGTGTTAGGAGATATCTCTGACCTTAATTCTAATAGTGTTTGTTTGATGAAATTGGGAGCCCCCATGTTAGGGGCATATATGTTTAGGATTGTAATGTCCTCCTGTTGGAGTGTTCCTTTAATCAGTATAAAGTGACCTTCTTTATCTTTCCTCACAAATGTTGGATTGAAGTCTATCTTGTCAGAAATTAAAATAGCAACCCCTGCTTTTTTTCTAGGCCCATTTGCTTGAAATACCTTTTTCCAACCTTTCACCCTAAGGAGGTTTCTATTTTTATTGAGAGATGAGTTTCCTGGAGGCAACAGATGGTAGGATCCTGCTTTTTAATCCAGTCTGCAAGTCTGTGTCTTTTGATAGGGGCATTGAGACCATTGATATTAAGAGTTATTATTGACATATATGTGTTTATTCTCACCATTCTTCTTATTTTTAGTTTTTCCTGTTTTCCCTTTACTCACTTGTTTTAACTGTTATTTGAGTATGGTTTATTTTTTCCTATTTCCTGATGTGTGTGCTTTGCTTTCTCCTCAGCATGAATGATTCCTGCAAGTATTTTCTGTAGAGCTGGTTTAGTTGCCAAAAATTCCCTTAGCCTGTCTTTGTTATGGAATGTCCTTATTTCTCCATCTATTTGGATAGATAGTTTTGCAGGATAAAGTAATCTCAGTTGACAGTTTTTATCTTTCAGAACTTGGAATACCTCACTCCAGGCCCTTCTGGCCTTTAAAGTTTGTGTTGAGTAATCTGCTGTGAGTCTGATGGGCTTCCCTTTGTAGGTCACTTGCTTTTTCTCTCTAGCTGCTTTCAATATATTTTCTTTGGTTTGTATGTTTGGTAGTTTAATTATAATATGGCGGGGGAGAGGTTCTTTCCAGGTTTTGTCTGTTTGGTGTTCTAAAGGCTTCCTGTATCTGCATTGGCATCTCTTTCCCAATTTGGGGAAGTTTTCCTCTATGATTTTGTTGAAAACACCTACTATGCCTTTGGAGTGAAATTCTTCTCCTTCTACTATCCCTTGAATTCTTATGTTTGATCTTTTCATAGTGTCCCGAATATCCTGTAATTCCCATTCATACCTTCCTATTATTTTGTCTTTCTCTCTGTTGGACTGTATTAGATCAGCTACTTGGTCTTCTAGCTTCGATATCCTGTTCTCTCCTTCATCCATTCTACTAGAGAGATTTTCTACAGAGGTTTTAATTTCACTGACTGTGTTCTTTATTGCTGGCATTTCTGAGTGGGTTTTCTTTATTCTTTCTATTTCCGTATTTATGTCTAGTATTGACCTCCTTATTTCATTAAATTGGTTTTCTGTGTTTTCTTTGAATCCTTTGATTTCTTCTTTGAGGTCTTTGAACCCTTTCATTTCCTCTTTGAGTTCTTTGAACATAATTATAATCATTCTTTTGAAATCTTTCTCGGGGATGTCCTCTAAGTCAGCCTCACTGAAGGTCATTTCTGATATATTAATACTTTTTGGTGGATTTATATTGTCTGGATGTTTTGTGTTTCTTGTATTGTAATGTAGAGATCTTTGCATCTTGAATTAATTTAATGCTTGGGTTTTCTAAATATCTGCAGTAATGTTAGATGTATCAATCAATCTGATATTATATATCTTCAGTGTAGGAGTTTAAGGTGTTAAGTGTGCTTCTTAAGGCTCTCAAAGTAATCACAGAAGTGACCCTTGCCTGCTATGAGATTATCAAGTGGGGTGAATGGAACAGAATACAGTCAAGATCCAAAAATTTAACTCAACAATGTACCCCTTCAATGAAATACAGCACAGAGTATTTGTGCAAAAGCAGGTATTATGACAAAGTCACAGTTCCTAAGGATAAGTGTTAGCCCACGCCCTTAATCCTGTCAGCTGGGAGGCTAAGATTTCTGATCTGTAGAGAGTTCCAAGGTCAGCTTGTGATCAAGAGAGACCCTTCCCCAATGAATGACAGAGGAGGAAACAAATCAGGAAGCAACAAATGAGCAGCCTAGAAAATAGCTTATTTAGGAATGTCAGATCTGACCATCCAACAGGATTATGTACCAGGCTTATTTGTTGGGTACTAACTTAGTGAAAACCAAATTACCTTTTGGAACGGGTTTGATCACAGCTATGCTGCCCGGCTGCTTGGTTCCTTTGCTGTGACGTGGATTCAGGAGGTCAGCTGTGTTTGTGGGTCTCTGCTTTCCCTGCGTCCGATGCTGCTGGCGAGCGCTTTCCCAATTCTCTGTTGCTCCGTGCCTGCACTCGTGGTGGGGAGGAGGCTGTGAGTGGCGGCTGAAGTCCGTCTGTTCCTCTACGCGATCCTCTTCCTCACAAGCCTCTCTGTTCGTCTCTACTGTCCTCCTTCCACGCTTCTTGAGATTGTGAGGAGACGGTGTGAGTGGAAAATTCTCCTCACCTGCCTTTGAAAGTTCTGCGGATCAGCTGTCTCAGGCAGCGCCTAGCCGCCGCCGCCGCGGTAGCTGCGGCGGCTGTGGAGCCGCTTTTGCCCGCTTCTGTGGGCTCCAGACGCTCTGGAACTCTCCTACTTCTCTGCTGGGCTTGAAAGTTTACTATGTACCTCACTTTTTAGTAGAAAAGTGTATTTTGCTGGGGTTTGTTTTGTTTTTATTCGCTACCCTCTTTTGGCGAGGTTCCTATGTCGCCATCTTAACCGGAAGTCTGGTTTCTTTTTTTGATAAATAAAAGCCCTCAAGTTTAATGCAGAAATTATGAATAGTTTCACTGTGGTTTTGTGCTTTTTGTATCTTAAGAAATTCTCTCTTATTTAGAGATCAGCTAGGCATTACCTAACACTTTCTTAAAATTTAAAAATATTTTGGCATTCACATTTATATTCTAACCCATATGAAATTAATTTATTATATGGTGTATGTTTAGCAATACATTTTTGATTTTTTTCTTTATAGATAACATTATTTCTGGGTCACTTATTGAATAAGTCATCCCTATTCTTCTTCACTCAACTATTTCAATTTTGTCATGTTTCCATACAGTTCTGAGTCTGTTTCTGGGTTCTCTACTCTTTGTCTTTATTTTGTTTGCCTATCTGTGAACAAAGACTCTTTTAACATTACTATACTTATACATTTTAAAGGGACTTGGCTAGTCTGAAACCTTATCTATTCCATATAAATTTTAGGCTCAACATGTCAAGATTTTAATTGGAATTGCATTGTGGCTATAGATCATTTTATGACGAGATGATATCTTCACTAAATTGAGTCTTTATTATTATTATTATTTGAGAGACACACACACAGAGAGAGAGACAGAGATAGAGAGAGAGAGAGAATGGGTGTGCCAGTGGCCTCTCAGCCACTGTGAACAAATTCCAGATGTGTGCACCCCTTGTAGGCAAGTGTGGCATTGCATGCTTGCGTCACTTTACATCTGGCTAAACATGGGACCTGGAGAATTGAACAGGTGTTCTTAGGCTTGCAGGCAGGTGCCTTAACTGCTAAGCCATCTCTCCAGCCCTAAGTTGAGTCTTTTAAGTCAATAAAAAAAGCATGTTTTCTTATTTGTTTAGGTCTTTAGTGACTTTTGGGGGCAACATTACTTATGTGTAAGTATTATGTGGGTTTTGTTATATATATTCTTAAAGTATTTTCAAATTTCATTTTTTTATTTGTATTTTTTATTTTTTTTATTTTGAGAGAGACAGGGAGAGAGAATTGGTATTCCAGGGTCTCCAGGCACTGCAAACGAATTTCAGAGGTGTGAGCCACCTTGTGCACATATGCAACCTTGCACACTTTCATCACCTTGTGGGTTTAGCTTACATGGGACCTGGAGAGTTGAACATGTGTCCTTAGGCTTTGCAGGCAAACACCTTAACTGCTAAGCCATCTCTCCAGCCCTCAAATTTCATTTTTTTTTTGGTTTTCTTCATTTTTCAGTTTTTCAAGGTAGGGTCTCACTCTAGCCCAGGCTGACCTGGAATTCGCTATGTAATCTCAGGGTGGCCTTGAACTCATGGCAATCCTCTTACCTTTGTCTCCGAAATGCTGGGATTAAAGGCATGTGCCACCATGCCTGGCCTCAAATTTCATTTTTTTAAAATTTATTTTTATTTTTTAAATTTTTATTGTATTTTTAGAGAGAGACATAGAGAGAGACAGACAGAGAGACAGAGGGTAGATGGAGACAGATAGAGAATGGGCGTGCCAGCAGTCTCTCAGCTGCTGTGAACAAAATCCAGATGCGTGCGCCCCCTTGTGGGCAAGTGTGGCATTGAACCCTTGCATCACTGCATCTGGCTAACGTGGGACCTCGAGAATGGAACTGCTGGAGATTGGAACCAGCGTTCTTAGGCTTAGGAGGCAGGCGCCTTAACCACTAAGCCATCTCTCCAGCCCTCAAATTTCATTTTTAAGATCAATTTTCTACTCGTGCAATACAGAAATACAACTGAATTTTTTATATTAATCTATCCTGTTCTTAGTTGTTTTACTAGTTCTAATAAGTTATCTGTAAATTATTTTGGACTTCCTATGTAGATAATTTTTATATAAGCCTCTTATTTCTTTCTTTCCAAATGTAGAACTTTTTAAAAAAAATTTTCATATCTTTTTGTATTTTCTAGGATCTTCAGTAAACTATTGAAGAGTAATGGTCCTTTTGTCTTGTTTCATTTGATATATCATAGCTTCCCAGAATCCTTTTAGTATTTCCTTGAAATGTTTTTCCCATCATTTTACTTTTACATTTTGGTGTTCTTATTTTTTATGTTTTTTTAAATGTGTGTCTATGTGTGTGTATTATATATGGTAGTGTGTAGTATGTGTGGTGTGTGCACATGTGGTGTGTGTGCATGTGGATGTGCACAGTCCATGCACACTTGTGGGGATGCTAGAGAAGGATATCAGGTGTCTTCCTCTATTCCCCATCTTACTTCCTTGAGACAGAGTCTCTCATTGAACCTGGAGCTCGTGTCATTTTTTTGGTTACACTGGCTGCAGTCCTCTTGTCTCTGTGTTCAGTGCTGGAGTTACAGACACAGATAGCCATGCTGGCTGTTCACAGGGGTTCTGGGGATCAAAACCAGGTCCTCATGTTGCACAGCAAGTGCTCTTACTGAGCCATTTCCTAAGCCCTATTTTGTACTTTATGTTTTTAAAATAGCATATTGTTTTGAGTAAAATTCAGAAGCATGATATTTTCTTAACTCACTTTATTTACATCAATTTCAATAACCAGCATATTTGGATTTATTTCTATCATATTACTTTGAATTTTGTATTTACTTAACTTTTTCCATGTATCTTTCATCACCTCCTTTTATTTCTTTTATATTTTTCTCCTTTAATTATTTTACTCTTCTGTATGTTTTTATTCATTTAATTTTTTTTTTATTTATTTATTTGAGAGAGAGAGAGATACAGAAATAGGTAGGTAGAGAGAGAGAGAGAATGGGTGCGCCAGGGCCTCTAGCCACTGCAAACAAACTCCAGATGCATGCACCCCCTTGTGCATCTGGCTTACGTGGGTCCTGGAGAATCGAGCCTCGAACCGGGGTCCTTAGACTTCATAGGCAAGCATTTAACCGCTAAGCCATCTCTCCAGCCCCCATTTAATTTTTTTTTGATGTTGGGTTTCACTCTAGCCTAGGCTGACCTGGAATTCACTATGTAGTCTCAGGCTGGCCTTGAACTCACAGCCATCCTACCTCTGCCTCCCAAGTGCTGGGATTAAAGGCATGTACCACCATGCCCAGACTTTTATTTATTTTTAAAAATGAAACCTAACTATCTTTTTTTAAAAAAAATGGTATGTTTCATAAATTCGTGTGTCATCCTTGTGCAAGGGCCATGCTAATCTCTATATCATTCCAATTTTAGTATACATGCTGCCAAAATGAGCACAAAACCTAACAATATCTTAATGTGGCCTTTTTCTCTTAGCAACTCAAAGACCTTGAAAATTTTGTCTATAGTTCTCTCTGCTGTACATAATATTTTATTCCTATATTATTTTTATCCCACAGTTTATGTGCTATTTTCATTACTATTTTATGTAGTTAATGGTAGTTTAAGTTTATCCACAAGAACACCATTTTATTAATTTTAAAAAGTCTGTTTTGGGACTGGGGAGATGGCTCAGTGGATAAAGCTTTTGCCATTCAAGCCTGAATACCTGAGTTCAGATCCCCAGAACCCATGTTTTGAGAAAGGAAAATTTCCCCAAACTCACAGACCAGGTATCTTGGCAAACAGAATGGTAAATGAGAGACCCTGCCTCAAAATGAAGTGGGAGGCAAGGATCCATACCTGGTAGTTTTATTCTGATCTCCACATGCACTCCATGGTGTGCAGGCACTTGCACTCAAACATATGAACGTGTGCGTGCATACGTACCCACACCCACACCCACACATACACCCTCCCCACACACCCCAAAAGAAATACACTTATTTTCTCTCAGACATTATGACTGTGATATTTTTCCTTCTTCCTGAGGGATAGCTAGGAAAATGTTCTTTGCTGGAGGTCTGTTGAGAATGACCCCTAGCCATTCTGCTGGCTTAAATCTTGTTGCTTCTGCTGACTAGTTCATGGTAGCTCTTAGTTAAAACCCTCCCATAACCTGTCACATCTTGGAAAAAAAAAATCAAACTATTCAACAAAGAACTTACAAAGAACTTTCCAGCCATTCTTCCTGATATAGATGAACTTCCATCTCCACACTTTTTTGGTTTTGTTTTCAATTGCTTTCTCCTATGCTAAATGAGTTTTAAATCTAACATTATCATAGGTCAAATTGATCTCCCCTGAAATTCCTATGTTGATCTCTTAACTCCCAGTAACTCTTACAATGGCAGTATTTGGAGACAACATTTTTCAGAGTTAAAATGAAATCATCAGGATGGGCTCTACCCCAATATGACTGGTGTCCTTCTTACGAGGGAGTAGTTGGTCCCAGATGTCTACAGAGGGAAGATGATGTGAAAACACAGGGGAAATGGCTATCTGCAAGCCAAGGGACAGGCCAGGAACAGATCCTTCTCTTGTGGCTCACAGAAGAAATCAACTCCACCCATACTTTCATCTCAAGTGTCTTCTGCCAGGACTATAAGAAAAAAAAGAAGCTTCCAGCCTAGCCTAGAGCAAAATCCTACCTTGAAAAAAAAGCTTCCATGGTTAAGGCAAATCTACTATTCTTTGTTATAAAAGCCCCAGAAAACCACTTCATGTAAGAAACCTTGTTAGCTCATCCGTGCCTTAAAGCCAAGCAAACAACAAAACAACACAACCTGCTACACTATCAACCTGCCAGGTGAGATGATACAATAATGGCATGACTGTTACACAGGTAACTATCTACTTCCTGATTGGATTTAGGTCTGCTCCACACAAGGGAATTCATGTCTGATACTGTAAACATGGTCAAAAGCCTGTGGCTGAGGTGGTTGTGGGCCCTACTGGGGAAGCTACTGCTACTGTTTTGCTAAATAGACATGATGTGCCTGTCAAATTGCCTTCTAAATACTTATGCCCATATATTAGTGCTGCTAACTACTTTCCTTAAAGAAGGTTCTTTTTGTAAGGGATGGGCAGTTTCTGAAACAACAACAAATTTAAATTGATATTTTAGCTCACCTGGAAACAGAAATTCTTCCTCTTCTCTTGCTTAAAAATGTCCATTTTGGTTAATGTGGCTCCTTTCCTTTGATCCTCTTACCATGCGTATTTCTCAGTCTCCCAGGCTGAATCCTCTAATTCTGCCTACTCTTTAAATAGAAGTACCACTCTTGATCCTCTTCTTAGACTCAGAATGTTAGCACAAGGAAGCACATTATTCTGACACCTCTACTATCCCTCTGCAAGACTTAAGGAGGCCAGATCACAGAGCACCAAGCTTCCTGCATATGCTCATGGGACCAAGCAGGATTCAGATTTTCATCCTTATTGTTTCCATATCCTGTTCCATCCAGAAGTTCTTAAATGAACAGATGGGCCACAGGGCCACAGGTCTGAACTGTGTCATGAGGAGCTAAGCTGTACAATAGTTATTTACCAAGCTGTGTAAAAAATAACCACATGCATCCCTGGAGTCCTGTTTATTGGGAGCAATTCTATTATCAATCTGGTGCTAGCCGCACAGCACCTTCCTATTCAACATGCCTCCTGCTGAAGGAGACTACGGATCTATTTTCTATGGTAATTCTTACTCCATGAGGAGGCATAGTGTCAGCCATTTGTGGCACTTTGTCACAATCTTTACCAGTCACAATTCTTTGTTTTCCTTCCACCACTAATCGTATCTTCCTCACCTATTGGCAGTAGCATCTACCTTGTTCCTTCAACCAAAATTTTGGGCACCAACTTTGGAAGTCCCCTTTCTTAGAAAACATCCAGCTCCCCAGGAAATCCTATTCATTCCTTTTCTATAATACCTTTGTGCTGTACAACATGACAATTTTTTCTTGCCTTAAAAAATATTTTATTAATTTGTGTGTGTGTGAGAGAGAGAGAGAGACTCTGAGCATGCCTGTAAGAAAAAAGCTTGATTAGGTTAATTGAGGTGGGAAGTTCCTCCACCTTTACTATGGGTAGCACCATTTTATGAAGATGAGAAGCCTAAGCCAAGGAATGCTGAGCATGCCTAGGTATCATCACAGGAATAGAGTTGTCTTCACAAACGTAGGTAACCCTGACAATACCTTGATTGTGGCTCTTTTTCCTTCCTTTTTCAATTTCTTTCCCCCTTTATTTTCATTTTCTCTTCTTCCCTTTCTTTGCCCCCTTTCCCCTTGTTTCTTCCCCTCCCCACTTTTCAAACCCTTTCTCCTTTCCTCATATCTTCTCTCTTTAATTTCCTTTCCCTTTCTTTTTTTCTTTTCTTCCCATCCTCTTCTCTCCTCTTTTCTATTGTGTTTTTGTTTTATCTCTTCTCTCCTGTCCCCCTCTCCTTTCCCCTCTCTTCTTTCCTCCCTCTTTTTTGATAGGGCCCCACTATATAGAACAGAATGACCTAGAACTCATTATTCTCCTGCCTCCATTTCTCCAGTGCTAGGTTTACAGGCTTGTGCCACCATGCTCAGCTTCATGCTGGTATTCTTTCTTTTTATAAAATTATTTATTTATTTATTAGAGAGAGAGAGAGAGAGGAAGAGGCAGATATGTGTGTATATATGTATGTATATTATACAGACACACACACACACACACACACACACATATGGACAGAGAGAGAGAGAGAATGGTCATGTCAGGGCCTCAGCCACTGCAAATGAACTCCAGATGAATGCACCACCTTGTGTATCTGGCTTTTTGTGGGTACCGGAGAACTGTACCTGGGTACTTAGGCTTCAGAGGCAAGTGCCTCAGCCACTAAGCCATCTCTTCAGCCCCTTCATGCTCTGTTTCTACCCCTCTACAACTGTAAAATGATCAATTTCTATTGTTTTAACTACTAAACTAACAATTTTCTGTGGCAGAAAACTAACATAAGAAGTACATACACCTAAAGTTTACTATGCATCTGTATTTCCTCTATAGGAGCCTAGGCCTGTCAGTGTGCAGAAGTATGACAACAAAACAATGATAAGATTTTTACGAGGAGCAACTGAATCCTTCTGAATTTAGTGTGTGCTGTGGACTGAATTATGCCAGCATTCAGAAACCCACCATGCTGGCACAGATCTTAAACTTCCATGTTAGCACTGAGAAAATAAGTGCCTGTTGTTTGAACTACCCAGTCTATTACACTTTGGTATGGGAGGCTACAATGGGTAATATAATGTACTTAAGTAAATTCCTTCTTAAGTGTAGGAATTTCTTTTAACACGGCTTTGTGATTTGACTTAATGTAAGCTTAAGTAATTAATTCCGGACTAGCCAGCTTAGCCTTAGCCTAGAAGGTTCATGGGGGAAGTTAAGAACTGCTGAGGAAGTCGTAAAAAAACAGGGGACTCTTTTGCCTCCTTGTCTACCCAATATCTCTGCTCTTGGGTGAATTACATGAAGAGGGCTCTGCTCTAGAGAGCCTGATGTAAGGCTATACATCATATATGTTTAAAAACACCATATAGAAAAAATCTTATTAATTATGTAATGCATCAAATGTAACATATATGTTTTATATTTAATTATAGTTATCATCTACATATATTTCAAATCTACCTATAAAAATGGTTTTCTTTCTCAAGAATCAATTCTTTGTCTCATAGGTCTTGGGCATCGCTCCTCCCCTTAGGTGGCTATTGCGGCTTCCTTGGCAGTGAGCCAAGCTGTAGCAAAGATACCCAGCAGGAAACACAGTCAGTTCCTCTGATGGGTATGTGGGGTGGGGGAACAAAACTTGAATTTTTCAACCTTAGAGCAGGATGGTGTCAGCGATTCCAGCCCTTCTTAGGGGTGGAAGATAGCTTCCCCTAAGGCTCTTCCCTTTTCCAAGTATGATTAGTTAGAAGGTGGCGATAAGCCTGAGGGCATGACTCCAGGGCAAGGCAATAGACCCAAAGTGACACACTATCCAGACATGGCTACGACCATGGAACCGTTGGCTTTCCTGTGGTGGCACCATAGATCTAAAGAGAGGGTCAGGGAGAAGAAAGCATGCTGCCAGGATACTCTCTGTGTGCACTACTTGATATGTGGACTGAACGGACACCTGAGCTTCCTGAAGACTAGTCTGCACTTAGCCAGGCTGCAGCAAATCCTCAGTTTCTGTCTGAGGAAGCAGCTGGCCACTGCAGTCTGTTGTCATTATACATGTGCTGTAGTACCAAGCCTCCTGATGGACGCCCTGTGTCTTGAAGCCTTCAGTCTAATTTAAACTTACATTAAGTTAAGTTGCAAAGCAGTTCTGAGCCAAGGACCCAGGATCAGGTTGGAACCCACATTCAGAGGTTCTTTCCTCCACAGGGCAGCAAACATCTCTGCACCCTGCAGAGGCTAAAAGACAAAACATCAACCTCACTCCAGGGACCCTGTGAGCATCTCCACATGATTTCATCAGAGTGAGATTTGCAGTGTGGAGAATTAGATGACAAAGAGCTTCTTTTCAAACTGTGGAAGAAACTGTAGCTGTGAGATTTTATGAGTCTTTTGTTTACTCATCTAGATGGGCAAAGAAAATCCTTTATCTTTTTCTTTCTCTCTCTTCTTCCCTTCTTCCTCTCCTCTCCTCCTTTCTCTTCCTCTCCCACTATTCATATTTTGGGTACTTTTCTATGTTACTGTTCCCCTACTGTTAAAATCACAACAATAATGTGAGCTCAGTTAGTGCGGTATTTACAAGGCTGTGGAGAGAACGCTACACAAAACCATCTTTGGAAATGCCTGCCACATAGGAAGGACTTATCCATCCACCTTGTATCCCATAAGCAGTTTCCATGCTTGTCTCTGCACACGGATCCAGACAGGTCTTTCTTATTTATCTGTGTGCCCCCACAGGGCATGGCACACTGTCTGCAAAGAGTATCTATAGAAGTCTCATTTAAGTGAGAAGTGGACATGCCATAAAGTAATAAAATGTAGAGAACAATGTGCTATGTCAGTAGGAGATAATGGCTAAATGCTGGGGCTTTGCATTTAGTGCAGAAACAGTGTCTTAGATGGGTTGTATGCAGCACCTGGGCCTCAGTATTAGGAAGAGACATTCACCCTCACTTCCTAGGGTTGCAGAATATATAACAGGGTCAGATGTGCCTGGCACATGAAAAGTACTCAGTTATATTTATTACTTTTGGTTGGAATTATGGAACCTTTCTCTTACTGTTCTCAGTATCACCATACTGAGGGTTTGGCCTAATGCAGCTGTCTACAGAAATCTTTCCTAGTTGAGACATGTTCTTTGTGCTCTAGAAATCTGTTGAAAGAAAGACCTTTCTCTCATAATAGAGATGTGAATTTCTTCACATTGTATTGGTGGTCTTGCCCTAAGACCTCAGAAGCAGGCATGATGTCTTTTATAGGAAAGATCAAAACTACAGAGCCAGATCATGTGAAAGTGTCTTGCAGCTGGTGCCCAGGGCTCCATGGTGACAGAGTGTGCTAGGAGTCCTGTCTCATGGCAACTTGTTATTCTAGTGTCTGAGGGGGATTCTAGCTTATCATATCTCTGGGACATTGGTAAGATGGCTCTGAGCCTCAAATACCCTTCCATGCAGGTGGCATCTAATTTCATAGTTAGATGGATGTCCATCTCTTTGGCTGAGGACCAGCAAAGCAAATATAATGAGTAAAATCAGTCATTATGGTGGGCATTATGGTGATTCTCTGATGCCTGACATCCATTCCCCTTGTTTCTTGTCAGGTGCCTTCTCTTTCCAGGCTTGTCTTTACCTTTCAGCCTGGCTTAAAGGTATCACTGAGTTCTCAAGGTCATACTTAATGGAGTCATCTAGAACCAGTGAATTATAGCAAAAATATTTTTCAGGACTTACATTATGGAAAGGCTTTTATCTCCTCACTATTCTTGAACCTAGCATATGGATGGTTGGAACTGCTGAGTCATCCTGGACTGTGTGAGAGAACTTGGCAGAGAATGGAGGCAACATGGCAGAGGGCAGAGCCAAGAGGTGATAGGGGAGAAACCAGGTGCAGGTGACACTGTCCCAGCCCTGGATCAAGCTGTGCCTGAAGGCTACACCTGGACTTTCCAGTTATGTGAGCCAACATATTCTGCTTTTTAGAATAGTCCATGTCAGAACTTATGCTCCAAAGATTCCTTGTGATACACTCATTAATCATGGATCCAGCTTAATAGCTACGTGGACTGAAGAAGAGTAAAGGCAGCATGAGAACTCATTGCTGGTAGAATTCAGGGCCAAGGGTGGGAGAGTCAAGGATGGAAATCTTCAAGATGTCCACATTGGAGTCCCTGGAGTTTGCGTTACATGACAAAAGGTTAGATTAAGCGAAGCTTCTAAAAAAGGGGAGATGATTCTGGATTATTGGGTCAAGCACACTTATTAGGAGGAGATTGAGGACTGTACTGTTCTCAGAAGTTAGAGACAGAGATATAAAGATGCCACATAATGGGCCCTGAGGATGGAGAAGGGGTTATGAACTAGAAGGTGAGAAAATCAAGGAAAAAAATTTTCCATAAAGCATACAGAGGGAATAAGGGGTGGCATTGGCCCTGTGGATATTTTGGTTTTAGGCAACTGAAACTAATTTTAGATTCTACCAGAAGTGGAAGCAAAGGAATCTGTTATTTTAAACCAACCAGTTTGGAATTACAGCACCATAGGAACTTAATATATTAGGGGGAAGTTGTTGCTCCTATTCCCATTGAACTCATCTTTGGCCTGTGAAATCTATTATCCTGTTTCAGACACAATCAGGAAGAGAATTAGGTAGAAAACGGGACAAGAAGGGCATAAACACCAGCTTGAGTGTTGCTGGTCACTGCTCTGTTTCTCCTTTGGGACTCCTCTCACATCCCTTCTCAGAGTTGCCTTCCTGTAGCCCCAGGCTCTGCTGCTTGTTGTTATCCATACTATTCCTTGGGAGGTTAAAAAGAGAAGAGATGCTTATAGAGGCTTAAAGGGATCTGAGAAGTGCAGGGCTGGCAGGGAAAAGAGGGATATTTATGGAAGGCATGGAAGCTTAAGTCAGCAGGAGTTACCTGCAAGCCCTTAGACCCTGTGGGGTTTCCAGTGTCTGTTCTTAAATGGCCTCAGATTGATTTCAGGAGGAAATATATCAAAGCCATGCAAAGGATACTGCTTCTCAAACATGGTTAGGTATGTATCAAGATGATAGAAGTGTCTTTCTCATTTCTTCAATAAAGACATCACTATTGATGGCTAGCCTTTGCCAAGCATGCATTATAAGAGGAGGTGAGGTTCTAACCGCATTCACTTCATCCCTGGATGGAAGGTGCCTTTATTATTTCCTCTCATTTCACATGAAGAAGGCTCAAGGAGGCCCAGCCAACAGCTAAGATCATATGGGACAAGTGGAATGGGGGGCGGGGGGGCGTCTAACTCAGTGGTAGATTGTGTGTTTATTGTCCACGAGGCCTAGGTTCAGTCCTTGGCATTACCAACCTCCCCCAAAACAAACACACTAGATTGATGCAGGAGCCAGGCATGAGTCAGAGCCTAACTCTTATTAATATTTATTTTGATTTATTTATTTGAGAGAGAAAGAGGTAGATAGATAGATAGATAGATAGATAGATAGATAGATAGATAGATAGATAGAGAATGGGTATGCCAGGGCTGTAGCCACTGCAAATGAACTCCAGACACATGCACCACCATGTACATCTGGCTTACGTGGGTCCTGGGGAATTAAACCTGGGTCCTTAGGCTTCACAGGCAAGTGACTTAATTTCTAAGCCATCTCTTCAGCCCAGAGTCTACTGTTAACTAACATACTGAATTGCTTGGGGACAGCTGTGGTTTAGGCATTCCTAGTACGTATCCTTGAAGGATTTGAAAAAAAAAAATGTTTATTAAAAAAAAACAACAGGAAATACATGAACATTTCTATTTTATGGTTGAGCCCTTGGCCAAAGCTAGTAATTGTCCCTCACCATGGATTTTGCTCATCTGGCTGCATGATTGGGAGGTCAAGGAAACTAGCCTGCTCCTGACCCTCCTAAGCCACACACTGGCCATTAATTATCTACATTTGGATACAGCCTGATGTGATGGCTAATTTCATCATCAACTTCACTGGCTTTAGAATTACCTAGGGGCCATACCTCTGGGTAAGGCTGTGAAAGTTTTCCAAAGAAGTTGAACTGAGGGAGGATGACCATCCTGAATGTGGATGTCACCATCCCATGAAATCCCTGGGATTTCAGACTGAATAAAAATGGGGAAAAGGAAAAGTGAGTTTAGCTCCAGAATTTATTTCTCTCTGCCTCCTCACTGTGGACACTATGTGATTAGCTGTCTTGTACTCCTGTGCCATTGCCTTCCCTGCCATGATAAACTGTATCCCTTAAAACTGCAAACCAAAACAAACCTTTCCTTATTTAAGCTCTTTTTGTGTGTCATTTTGTTACAGCAACAAAAACAACAACCAGCAAATAGGTAATACAGAAATTAATACTAGGAGTTGGGTGTTGTGATAAACATGACTATGTGGTTTGTAGGCCATTGGAATTGGTTTGCAGAAGAATGTGGAAAACTTTGGAGGTGAAGGCTTGAGAAGTCCAAGAATGCTATAAGCACAGCTTAGGGGATGATTCTGGAAGACCAGAATACCAATAGGAATGCAGATTAGTAAACACTGCTCATGAGGTTTTAGAGGGGAACAGATTTTCTCTTGGGAATTGTACTAGGAGGTATTCATGTTATGTTTTGACAGAGTCTGGCTGTGTTTTGGATATACCCTGAAATTTTTAGTGAGTCTGAAAGTAATGGATTGAATTGTTTGGTGGAGGCAATTGCAAGATAGCATGCCCATCCATATATAGCATTATTACTGTTCACTGCTCTTTTTAAAATATATTTTTGCTTAATTATTAGAGACACAGAGAGAGAGAAAGAGAAAGAGAGAGCGAGAGAGCAAGAGAGAGAGAGAGAGAGAGGGAGAGAGAGAGGGAGGGAATATCATCAGGGCCTCTTGCCACTGCAAATGAATTCCAAATCATGTGCTATTTTGTTTAACTGGCTTTACTGCATAATCAAACCAGGCCAGCAGCCTTTGCAAATAAGCAGTTTTAATCACTGAGCCATCTCCTTGTCCTTGATCACTATTCTTGTTTTTTTCTACCCCTGATCACTATTCTTGGACCCATAGTGACAGAGGGAAGAAAGTTAAGAAAAACATGTAGTTTGGTGAGGAAATGAACACAGGAAAGTTTAAACTTGCAGATATGATGGGTGTGGAGAAAGCACCTATAATTTTCAAAGAGATTAATGCCATTAAAGAGAAATCTCATGCTCTGCACTGGGACAATAAGAAAGGTGCCCTGTGAGCACTAATTAAAGGTTTAAACGTGTGAAAAAGCAAATTCATTTGAAAGGAAAGATCCTGAACAGAGAATGCCACTGAAGGAATACCCTGATCCAAAATAGTCACTTATGGGTGGTTCAGCCACCAAGGTGCACAGAGGCGACTACAGTGGTGATAACAGGGGCCAGATTATATCTCCAGTAGGCAGCAGAACTCTGCTGTATCATCCACTTAGTACTGGTTTTGCAGGGCTGCAGGACATATGAATTAAGGGGTCATGGAGGCTTGCACCAGTGGTCTAGAAAGCCACAGAGGCCAGATAATGTGAAATAGGGTCAGATTCACTGAAAGAAGGACCCGAGAAACCATTATGTGAAACTGTGAAGGTCAAGCCTAAATTGCTCTAGGAACCTTAGTGTGTTGGAGATAGCCAACAGCATAGGATGCCTACCAAGGAAAGCTACAGACATAGAGTGGAGCAGGCTCAAAATAGACGCTATGTCTGCTGCAGGCAGCAGAGCTGGGGAGGTGCATCTGCCCAAACCTGTTGGGAGCCCAAATGTGGCCACCACAAGGCCCAAGTGCAGGCCTGGAGCTGCAGGGTTTGGTATTTGCCCTGCTCAATTTGTCTTATTTTGGTTTGATCTTTCCTCCCATTCTTCCCTTTTGGAATATTTATTATATGCCACTGAATATTGGAAGCATTTAATTTCTTTTTTAATTTTTAGGGCTCATAGTTAAGTGTTTATCTTGAGTCTCAAAAGATAATTTGGACTTTGTACTTTTGAAAAGTTCTGGGATTGTTAAAGACTATAGAGATTTTTAGAGAGGGACTAAATGCATTTTGCATTAAGACATGAATATGGGACTTTAGGGGCCAGTGATTGAATGTTATGATTTAAGGATGTGTTTGGTGATAATTTGAAAAGAGGTGGAGTTGTGATTGGTAATCATCTCTGCCAACTTGACTGGCTATAGCCTTGCTTAGGAGATGTACTTCTGAGTATGTCTGTGAGAGTGTTTCCGAGAGGTTTGATTGAGGATGGAAGACCCACCCTGAATGTGAGTGGTACCATTGTATAGGGCTGAGGTTCTAGACTGAATAAAATGGTAAAAAGGAAAATGTATACTTAACATAGGCATATATTGTCTCGTACACTTGAATCATGAGCTATTCCCTGCCAGGTAAACGTTGTCTCTGATTCTTGACTGTGGATACAGTGTGACCAGCTGCCTCATTCTCCCCATCATTGTGGACTATGTCTCCTCAGACAGTAAGACAAAATAAACCCTTCCTTCCTTAAGCTGTTTTTGTTGGGGTATCTTGTCACAACAATGACAAAAGTAAATAACACACCTGACTTTGTCCTTGGGGAATACAGCCTAGTCTAAGAACAGGGTTTCCTATACTTTCCTAGAAGGAAAGGATTTCTGGATCTCTCATCTTGAAATATTAGGACTCTATGGCTCTAATAATTTAGGATTCTGGGGGTTACTACTTATTATAAGGGCACACAAGGATAGAAAAGTACCTGTTAGGCAAGGGCCTTAATCGCTAAGCCAGCTCTCCAGCCCCAAAGAATCTTTCAAAGAATTTAAAAGCAGCCACCAGTTTGGGAGAGCTCAGCATGTCTTAAGAACATATGCATTTTATAGGCATATCTCATTTAATCCTGAAAACTCTATTAGACTTCTACATTATGCCCATTTTATAGGTGAGTAATCTAGGATACAAGGTTATGTGGGTTAGAAAGCAGAGCTTGGATTACAACCAGCCATGTCTGATTCTACTGCCCAGGAAATCAACTCCCATGAATATATCACATTTTGGAAAAGTCCTACTTCCTAAGCAACAGAAATTGAGGGATGGTGAAGACCAAAGGAAATACCCAGAAAATGAAGCTTCCTCCATACCCTCCCTCCTTGCAGACCTTCTACCTTCTATTCCAATTACATTGGATGGCTGGTGCTCATCACCAGAAAATCTAGGTGAGAACATCACATTCTATTGCTGCAGTGTTTGGCTACCTTAGGCCTTTGCATTTGATTTATTTATAATCTAATTTGGAAATGAAAAGTTCAAGTGTGTAGAGACCACTTGGTGCCCATGCTGTCTGAGCCCTAGCACTGTCTCTGCTTTGTGACTGTGACACTGGGTAGAGATGTGCCCAGCCTGGGATTACATGGCACTCTCAGGGATGAATCTCTTGTCTAGCCTCTTAAAGGCAAAGATGAGTTCAAGTGAAGGAATCTCTGTGCTCTTTATAACACAGGTATCATGAAGTATTATGTTCTGTCAAGCTTCTTAAGAGAGTCTGAAGAGACATATCCAATGGAGAACTCATCCCTGCAGTGACAGCTATGACAGCAAGCATGCTTAGTCCTTACCAGTGTCCTCATCCTATGTGTGTGTGTGTGTGTGTGTGTGAAAAAGAGAGAGATAGAGAAAGAGAGAGAGAGAAACAGAGACAGAGAGAGAGAGAGAGAGAGAAAGAAAGAGAGAGGCTATTTTCATCATAGCCCATCTAGAATACTATGAAGGTAATGGCTGGTGTTACCTCCTTTGAAGTGCTTATTTAGTATGGCTTTAGTATGAGGTCTAACTTAGAAAAAATTCACTCTCAAACAAAAGAGATGCTTTAAATGAGTAATAATTACTTACAAAACACACACACAGACATACCTACATACACAGATGTGCACGCATGCATACATACCTTGTTGATGTCTATCCTCATACCTGCCCATAAAAGAAAAAGAAAGCCTTTCTTGTGCTTTGTTTCTTTCACTAACTCTAAGACTCAGAGGAATTCTAATTGTAAAGGAAAGGTTAGTCTTGATATATCTGATAAAAGTGACCTTTATCCAATGTTTTTTTTTTTTTTAATGTTTTCTGTTGGTCTGCACAGACACTGTCTGGAGGGCATATGGCATTTTTTTGTCCATTCTGGGTGACATTTATGCCTTGAACCTTTCCATTTGGCAGGTGCCAGGAAGCTGTCAGGAAAGAGTTATAAACCATTTATGAAGCCATCCCCCTCTCTATGTGCATAATAATCCAGGAGTTAGCAGTTGATTAACTGAAAAATACTCTGCGATGCTATTCTGCACTAAGGTCTGAGCCATGTTCTGGGGATCAGGAGGTGACAGGGTAGATGTGCTCACCAGCCTCATGGGTATTAAGAGACCACTGGGAGGATGCATATTGAGTCATAAGTACAGGTGTGGTATGTAGGGCTATCAATGCCCAGGACAAAGACTCTGGTCTGAGCAAAAGTATTAGAGAAGGCTTTCCTGGGGAAGGACACTGGAGCTAAGACTTGAGGATGGAGCAAGAGGGAGCTAGGAGGGAATGGGGAACAACTTTCTACTGCGAGGGGAGGCAACTGGACCCGGAGTAGTCCTGGAAGGGACAGAGACCAGTAATGTATATGTGGGGGCAGAGATTTGTGGCTCTCACAACGCTTCAGGTAACAGGTGATGGTGTCCAGAAATAGGGTAGGAACAGTGAAAATGGGAGGAAGGTTTTCAGAAGGTGAGCAAGCAGTATTTGGAGATGGATTTGATGGGTGTATGAGGTCTGATCTCTCCAGGAGAATGGTGATGTCATGGTACAGGGAACCCTGGAGAAGGTTCCGGGAGGGGAAGGCAGGAGTGAGGGAACAACTAGAGTTGATGTGGGCCATGTTGGACTCGAATCACATGTGAGACACCCAAGGAAAACATCAGGTATGTAATAGACTTGAAAATTTAGTAGAGGGAACTAGGTTCAAACATACATCAGAACCTCAGTGTAGCAGTCAGGTTCACCAGTGTTGCAGTCAGGTTCACACTGATGGCAGAAATCACCTGACCAAGGTGAAAAAAGGGTTTATTTTTGCTTACAGCAAAGTTCAAGGTTTCCCTGGCTTGCAATGGAACAAATCCATGAGTGTTCACTTATACATATATGCTGTTCCAGCTTCCTACAATGTTTCCCTGCACTGCTCTGGAACCTGGAACTATGCCACCTCAGTACAGCCTTCACCAGCTGCCTGGGGCAGGGTCATCTCTTTCTCAGAATTTGTCATTATAATTTCCCACCATGGTTTCTATACCTGCTTCTCACACTAGCCTCAGGGTGGGGATCATGTCTTGTGCACTTTTACATTAGTGGAGTATTATCTTGGCATTTATCAAATCTTTTTTGAATAACTCTTTGATTGACTGAGTGAACAAATGAATTATAAACAGGCGTTCACAATATCAAAATATCAGAAGATACTGAAGAAAGAAAACAATAACTAAATAAGTGCTTAAACCAATGAAAAGTTAAGTGTATTATTAATTATGGAAATAGCTTCTCAAAAATCAAAAAATAAAAAAGTATGTCCTTGCTCCAAGATGGAATAAGCTCATTTAGCTGTGTTACATCAGAATAATTTCACAAAATCTTGTATATTCAAAGTGCATTAGATCAGGTTGGCTGAGTTGTCCATAATTATTTTAAATGTTCACCATCTACACAGGATTTCATCCCGAACCCAAACAGTCCATGGCATTTAATGAGCAGCTGCCAGTTTCAATGCTACACTGGGTCATCATTAGATTGTCTACAGAAGACATCCAGAGTGAGCCGTTGTTACCATGGTAACAAGCACAGGCAAGAATAGGGCTGCTGTCATGTATAAGATGAGGATTATGTACAAGAAGCACTGACTGACAAGCCACTAAAGGAGCAATGCAAGGTGTCCTCAGTTAAGAGTGGCCATTCAACTCCACATGCTAAAAACCTGAGCTGTCAAAACATCTCTGAAAGAAATATTCAGAAGCCCATCAGTGCTGATCACCAACCGAGAAGAAAAAGAGGTACCTACACCACCATCTCCCACAATTTTATAATTCTGTGTATATCTAGATATAACATGTATGGACCAGAACATAAATCCATTAAAATATGCAGAACCAACAATATGGAGCTCAGAGGGGACAATACTCAATGCATGATTCTCCTTTATTGATACTTAGAGTTGAATTCCTATTAAGATACCCTATGGGTAGCAAAGCAAAAATAAGTGGGACTGCATCAAATTAAAAGGATTCTGCACAGTTGAGGAAACAATACACAGAGTGAAGAGGAAATCTATTTAATGGGTGAAAACATATATTTGGTGAGGGGCCAATTTCCAAAATGTATAAGGATCTCCTACAGCTCAATAGCAATAAGAAGACTAAATCACAAAGCACTAAACTAGTTGCCCAGTTTTAAAATGGGCCAAGGATTTGAATAAGCATTTCTCTAAAGAAGATATACAAATATTTAACAGGTATACTAAAATGTTCATTGTCACTAATTATCATAAATTTTTATATAATAATTATATAATATATAAATAATTATCATATTATAGCCTCAACAAGGTCTCCACTCACATCTATTAGGATGGCTACTATTATTATTATTTTTTAAAAGACAAGTGTTGGGGGCTGGAGAGATGGCTTAGCACTTAAGGTGTTTGCCTGCAAAACCAAAGGACCCAGGGCCTATGTAAGCCAGATGCATAGGGAGGCGCATGCATCTGGACTTTGTTTGCAGTGGCTGGAGGTCCTGGTGTACCCATTCCCTCTCCATCTGCCTCTTTCTCTTTCTCAAATAAATAAATAAAAATAAAAATATTTTAACAAAAAAGACAAGTTGTGGTTAGGCATGGAAAACCCAAAATTCTGTGTACTGTTGCCAGGAAGACAAAATGGCACAGTTACTAACAAAACAGTACAGAGACATCTCTAAAATTAAAATCATACCTAGGGATATAGCTTATAGCAGAGTGCTTGCCTAGAATGTGTGTGGCCCTGGGTTCCATTTCTGGCACTGAACAAAAAAACCCCAGTACTGCCCTAACATCTTGCAATCCAGCTGCTGGGTATTTATCAACAAAGGACTGGAATCAGGATGTCAAAGAGATATTAGAATCAATCCCTTGTTCATATTAGCACTGTTCCCAAAAGCCGAGATTTTGAAAAGACCTAAATGTCATAACAAAACAAAGAGATAACAAAATGTGGTATTTATACACAACAGGAGAGAATACTAGTTCGCTTTAAAAGAAGGAAATTCTGCCATATGAGACAAATGTGGGTAAAACTTTGGGACATGATGCTCTACTACTAAGCTACATTTTCAGGCCTATTTTTACTATTTTGAGATATCTCAAAATGAAAGCATGTTTATGGATATTGCTTTGTTGATTTGATGGTGGCAATTAGGGTTTCTAAAGATGTATTATCTTTCCCTGTTTGGAAATTTAGGATGTACCATAATTTTAGACTCTTTGTTACTTATGTCAGTAATTAGTTATCAGCCTAAAAATATTCATGAAAGACTGGTGCAAAGAATATAGGAAACCCAATACAAAGCTTGAAAAAAAAAACCTGCATGGACAAGCAGAGGTCTGTGAGTTTGCTATGCTAGTGGTACCTTATCTGGTTTTCCTCATTGTCCACCAGGAAGAACCAGCGAAACTTCACAACCAAAGGACTGCAGTTGGTGAAGGTAATGTAGCGAATGACCTCAGTATCATTCAGGATACAGCCAAAATTCACCTCCATCATCTCAAAGCTGAGGTTGGGGTAATGTACTTCTCCACGCAGGCTCAGATTATCTACCTGGGGGTGTTCCATATACTCAATTGTCAGAACCTTGTCTGCTACCCAGTTGTTCATATCATTTCTGTAAGAAGGGTCAAATTTGACCAGCAGGCTTTTTTCTTCATCTGTCTCCAGTTTTATAGGCTACAAATGAGAACATGGAAGAATTACTACTTTTGAACTTCTAACTTGATGCATGACATAAAAAACATTTAACTTTATGTATGCTCATGCACAGTAATTTACATATATACTATGAATAATTAAACAGTTATTGCTATGGTTCAACTCTTCCAAAACTCATGTTGAAATTTAATTGTCATTGTGTACGTACTGGGAAGCAGGGCCTACTAGTGATGTTCACTTCACGAGGATGGAGCCCAAGAGTAAGTTCTTGCTCCCATGGAACTGGATTACTACCATGAAAGTGAATTGTTACAAAGCAAGGTTACCACTTCATGTTATCTCTCTTTTCCACACATACCTACTTGTCTTTCTGCTTCTATCATGGATTGAAGCAGTATGAGGCCCTTCCTGTGGTATCATACTCTTGGTCACCAGAACCATTAGTTCAAATAAACCTCTTTTCATTATAAATTACTTAGTTTCAAGTGTTATGTTAGACCACCAAAAATAGACTAAGATAGTAAGCATATATAAGCATAAATTGTTTTATATATAAATACACATATATGCATCCATATATTTTGTTAGTTAAAAATGAAATCAAGGAAAATATAGAGTTATTTCAGGAAAATATTTTTTTTTTATTTTTATTTTTTTGGTTTTGCGAGGTAGGGTCTCACTCTGGTCCAGGCTGACCTGGAATTAACTATGTAGTTTCAGGGTGGCCTCGAACTCTCGGCAATCCTCCTACCTCTGCCTCCCCAGTGCTGGGATTAAAGGCGTGCGCCACCACGCCCGGCTGCAGGAAAATATTTTGATAGGAATTGTTGGGTTATAAGGATTGAAGAATTATAAAAGGCCAAGCCTACAATGAATAATAATAATGATTTTTGGTGTTTTGAGGTAGGGTCTTGCTCTAGCCCAGGCTGACCTGGAATTCACTATATAGTTTCAGGTTGGCCTCAGACTCACAGCAATCCTCCTACCTCTGCCTCCCCAGTGCTGGGATTAAAGGCATTTGCCACCATGCCTGGCCTATAATGAATAATTCACTATTAAGTAAAAACAGACTTGGAAATGTTTTGCTGAACAAGTGGAGAAGAGAAGACCTTTACTTAAGAAAAAACAAACAAACAAACAAACAAACAAACAAACAAACAAACAAACAAACAAACAAAAAAGAAAACCAACTAGCAGCACAGGAGAATGGGCTTTGTAGAGACCCAGAATGGAAGATTAAGTAATTTAATTTCTTTTCAATGTCTAAAATCCTAAATTGTTAAGAAAAGCTATTAGCATACAAAGAATTGAGTTTTGTTGCAATGTTTTTCAAATTTGTTTTTGTTTCCTTTGTCTTAAGCACAGTATTTCCACTTTCAATTATTTCTTATTCAACTTAAAAATGACATCCTAGAGAAGGGCAGGTGTTTTTTTGGTAGTTTTTATTTGTCCTGTTCACTCTCTGGTTTCAAATTCTTACATGTCCCTTGATGTTGTGTTGGCAATAACACCTTCTAATAGGAAGCTGGCTCTGAGTTGGCTTTTTGAAGGCATTACCCAGCCTTCACATTCAGTTGGCATGAAAGCTACCTCAAGTATGCAGCGAGTGCTCAGCGGTGGCACAGAGCACGACATAGGAAGGAATGTCTACAGTGGTGCTCACCTCTCCACAGGACTCACACAGTTCAGGTATTTAACTGTGTACTTCAGTGACATTATGGGAAGGTTTTAGTTACTAAAGCCAATTAACCACTTGGTGTGTGTATGTTTGTGAGTATGAGAGAAAGAGAGAGAAGGGAGATAAGAAGGCAGACAGAGAGCAAAGGAGGAAGGGAGCAAGAGAGACACAAAGAGAGAGAAAAACTGTCCTTTTATCTTACTTTTGGCACACATGTCTGGGTGCAATTTAGAATCCTTCCTTGTAAATTGTGACATCTATGCTTTTGGTATCACAATGCTTGGTGTCTAAATAGATTTGAAGATTGACTTAAGTTTTTTTCCAGTGGCATGACTCTGATTTGTAGGAATTATACACATCTACAAAACTTACATTTTACACATGAAAGCAGAAAAATGAAATTATAAACTCATCCAAAATTTCTCCGTGTTATTTCCTAAAGATAATATTGGGCAAATGTTAGCCTAGACATGATGGTGAATAAGAGAATTTTATAAAAACAGAATTGGCCTACACTATTTTGTTAAAAATATATGTTGAATTAAAAAACCCTGAAGACAAGTTCTTCACTGTTACTGTTAGGAAGGCACTAACTTTATAGATTATCTCTATGGATCATCTATACTCTATAGATTATCTCCATTACAATGGGCAGGAGCAAAGGAGATTCCCACACCATGAGTTTACCTACTGGTAGCCAAACTAATTTATACTTAAATTTTTTTGTAGTCTTTTCTATTGTTTTCTTGGATCCTTTTAAAAAATTTTTCTAGACTGAAGTTAGTATATTATTATCCTCTTGCTCTACACACACACACACACACACACACACACACACACACACACACACCTCTATGTAAAGATACCTTAGGAGTTGCAGGCAGCAGAGATTTATCAGTCTCACATATAAAGAAAGGTCCAGTCGTTGAGAGCAACACATGCACAGGCAGGGTGGAAATATTCTTTACAGTCAAGGGCTGGTAATCAGGTTCCAGGGCAGTGTCAGGCTTCTATAAAATAGGAAAAAAAGAGAAACAAACCAAATTATGGTAAGTTTAGTGAGCCTTTAGCAACAAAGGTCTCAGGTTCATTGTGAACAACAGACTTAGCATCCCCCTTTTCATATACATTCATTTATTTCCCCTGTAGAAGTTAAGTTAAATGATATGGAATGGTGTATGGTAGGATTCTTAAAAGTGAACCTACATAACTCAGAAAACAGATTAGATTTCTGACTCTTGCTGCTTAGTTGAAAAAGAAAACCCTACAGAAGCCAGGCTTCTGGATAGGATGGTTACTAGACACATTTCCACAGTGCCACAAAACAAATTCTAATACATTCATTATATTTTATGACAGAATTGAAGGATACTATAATATATATGTATATATAATATACATTTTGCTTATATATCTTTATATGTTTAAACTACACAATTTGCTAACATGCTTGTTTTGTAATATTGACAAGCTCTCATAACTACTCCCCATATTTTCTTCCCAATACCAGCAGGACAGCCAAACTCGAAGCACCTTCTTACTTCGTTGGACTCTGAGTTTTCTTCATTCAGATGTTAGGACTCACATCATTTTGTGTGTGTTCTGGAAGTGTGTTCTTCAGTATTAGTGGGAGGTGACTGGGAAGCCTCAGTCTCCTATCCATTCCTAGGCTCTTCAAACAGCTCTAGTGTATTTATTTGTTTACTCGTTTTTATTTGCTTTTTCTCCAGTAAAATTCCCCTGGCTTGCTATTTTGGCATGACTATGTCTTCCATCTGTTTTTCCAGCAGTCTTTTTCTACTATAGTTTTTGGGGTCCTCCAGACAGTCAGTGAGCTTGGGTTCCTAGTGTCTGCTGTCTCAAGACTCCTGTTTCAGTAGTGTTCCACTAATACCTGTGCCCTTCCCAAGGTCATGTTGGGAGTCTGGCCAGTGATTTGCCACACGAACTTACAAACTTTGGTTCCCCCCCCCCCATATGGTAATGCAGACAGTGACTCTCTTGTGCTTGCAGGTTGCACACCACAGGTGAGGGAGGGGTGAAGTTCCACATTCAGGCCTACTAAGTAGCAGGCTGCATGGAGCATTGTTCACCCAGTGACCTTCCCTGAAGGCTGCTGTGTCACTGTAGATGGCTCTGAAGTGAAGAAGTCACACTTGGTTAGTTTTGGCAAGGCACCATTTGGAGGTTAGTGATGAGAAGTTGAAGCCTGGAGAAGCCAATGTGTTTTAAAATAACCCCTTCTCTCTGGGCTGTTTCTCTCCCCAAATACCAGCAGACAGAATCTTCTGTTGGAACTTCATGGAGCAAATAGGCTGAAAGTCTCAATTGACCTTTTCTATCCTGCAGAGATGTGAGTTCATATTTGTGGCTTATGAAAGGTACAAATATTATAAAGTAGATCAAATAGGAGGAAACAGAAAAATTCTTTCTGTAAGCAGGTGTCAAATAAGATGCACTTCCTTGAGCGGACAATAAGGAAGCAGAACAATTGGATGTTAGACAGTTAAATTTGAATACCATGACCCAACAGGTCTCTCCTACAAGCCAGATATTAATACAGCTGAATTTCTTCATCATCCCTCATATGGATTAAATGTGAGCAGGAGATGTGCAATGAATGAGACAGTGGTAGGAAAGACTTAAAACTGCTGACATTTGGGGAGAAGGAAGGAAGGGTGAAAACAAATAGCAGGGAGTTGTGACTCAATTCACTTTCTAATTCAGTGAGAAGTTATTGCCACATTTAAAATATTTGCATATTTTAATTTAGTTATAAACTTTAACAATAGACATTTAAGCAGGAACACGCTACCCTTCTCCTGCCAAAAGGCATGAAGATATGACAAGAAGAAAAGGTACAACATTTGCATATTCTTATAGTGATTATGGGTTGAGAAAAATCTAATAAGAAACTACGCTGCATATTTAACATATAGTGTTATATAGTATTGCACAGAATAGCTTTCAGTGAATACTTGTTGAATTTCTCTGAATATCTGTGTGTTCAGAGAAAATACAAAGCCACCAAATTTAGTGCACCTATTGTCAATAAATATCTTTTCTGATTACTTATAATTAAAGAATTAAAAACAGCAATAAAACTTCACAGGAATTCCTGTATTTTTACATGTATTACAGAGCTTGTTAGCTTCATGGCTAGCTTTCTTGCTATGTAACCTCTATTCTACTTCCTAATCACTATTGTCTCCCAAGTTCACTAAACCAGGGTCTTTGCAGTATTTTTTTTTTGCCCTGCACAGTGTGCCTAGTACACTAGAGATGAGATACTAATAAATTATTGATTTTAATTGGACTTGTACATGTGCACTCCCCTACTGGATACTATTAAAGTTCCCTTATTCATCCTCTAGCATAGCACCTTGTCCATGGCATTGCACAATAGATTTTTATTTGGTTCAATGAACCAGATATTGATAGAATCCACTACTAGAAGAAATGGTCTCGAACATTCTCCTATAAACTTTGAGGTTATGAAAGGAACCCCAGTTGATTCCCCATGATTGGTAAGGCTCCACCACACTCAACATTTTTCTATGATAGCATAGATCCCACCATAGGACAATGGCTTATTTAATGCTTGGTTTTCCCAGTAGAGCTTCACTAGGGAAGCACTATTATCATTGTTGCATTCCTAAAACTGGACAGTGTCTGGCACAAATATTCTACTCAGCCATTAGCATGAATATTCTAATGAATAAATCTGACCATGTCACCCCTATCTTTGAAGCCCTCTAAACAACCACCCAGAATGAAAACCAAAGTCCAGAATATGCATAACAGGCATGCTGCAAAACTCTGCCCCTGTCCATCTCCAAGAGACCCCTGTCATTCCTGGAATATTATCTTTCCAAAGTGACCTTGGCTATTCTTGGTCTGTTCTTTGTCTAAGTGATCTATTCATTCTTCAAATTCACCTGGCCCTTTCCCAACCCAGGCCTTTAGCAAGAGTTGTACCTTCTGCTTACAATTCCTTCTTCCTTTATCAGCACACTAGCTTCTACTTTTACTTGAAGCACTTGGCTCAAGTAAGCTGCCTGTGACTATATGTACAACTAAGGCCACACCTTCTGGTCTATACATTTATTGTTTATCACTGGAATTGAAACAATTACAATTTTAAAAGTTTTTAAAATTTATTTATTTATTTATTTATTTATTTATTTATTTATTTATTTAAGACAGAGAGAGGAGGGGAAGAGACAGAAAGACAGAGAGGGAGAGAGTGAGAGAATGGGTACGTCAGGACTTCTAGCCACTGTGCCACCTTGTATTGGTATCCCATTATATGGGAGCTGGAGAATCAAATCTGGATCCTTAGGCTTTGCACTCAAGTGCCTTAACTGCTAAGCCATATCTCCAGCCCAGCAATTACATTTTGATAATTTGATTACAAGCTGTAATATCAACCAATCTCTCAGCTTTGATTAAGTCTATTTGGTTCACCCGATGTTGGGCACAGCACAGCTTTTAACTCAGAACAGATATACTACTCATAGTTGTTTTGGATGGTAAATAATTTTAGGATGGAAACAGGTCATATCCTACTCTGATACCTCCCTGACCTCTACACCATTCCTATGTCTATCCTTGGGAGCAGCCATTCCCATCTCTCTCCCAATCCTCCATTCTTCCATTTATTGTCTGGTCTTAATAGCCGTACATTAGGGACATATATAGATGTATAAATTAAAATGTACAAATCACACAGTTTTAGTAGATTTTTCTGTAGCAATGTTAGGTGATCTAAACAGCTTAACTTAAATCTCAGTTTCCTTATGTGTATCATGAGGATGATAATGAAACCTACTGTGCAAGGTTATTGTGATGGACACCTGGGGAAATGCATACAATTGTACATGGCTGAATGCATAGCAACAGTAATCAGTAAGTAGTAGCCACTGTTTCTGATTATTATAATTATTGTGATTTTATTCCAACCATTTCCTGTAGTCATGTTTATTCTACTGAAAGTAAAAAGATGGATAATCATGCCTTTTCAGTGCACTGGAAACCCCCTCCCATTTGATCTTATTCATAAGGAATGATGGAAATAGGACTTCTATTTCAAAGGACTGTAGGTTTAGATTCAGAATTTTTAGTTAAATGTGTACCGGAGTCTGAAGCTTAACAAATGACTGGGCTATGGTCATAATGGGATACCAATTAATTTGGATCTCAAAACAAAATTGTAAACATGTAGACTTCTGGCAAGAAAGCTCAGCCCTCCCTAGCACAGTCCCACTGACCTTCTCCAGTCGATATATGAGCTGCCTGGTGGAGAGCTGTATAAGAGGTGCTATAAACTCACAGATGACATTCACGGACATCAACATGCTCTTCCCCTTGCAGGTTCCCACGATGGCATGGCACACCAACTTTTCATTGACTACCTGCACACAACAAACACCAATCAAAACAACATGAGCACCTATTTCCCTGAATAGTGCACTTCAGGTTGCTCTCTGTCACATAATTACATTCTGCCTGGTTAAATATAGCTTTGATGAAGTCTGTTTATATCTCACTGCCTGAGAGTTTACAAACAATTTAAATTCATATATGTATATCTACACACATGTATAAATGAAATTTATAATGAAACAGGAGATGTATTAGGGGCTGGATACATAAAAGTGATGACCAAAGTAAATAAAATTCTTCATGGGGCTGGCAGTTATTTGGTAGCTACAGAGTTCCTCATTAAATCAGCTGGAAACTGTGGATGAATTTTCCTTTCATAATTATATATATTTAAAATCATAAATTAAAAATTTGCATTTCTTTGGATCCAAGAAGGCCAAAATTTTATGAAGTAGAAAGGACCCAAAGTGAGTTTATATCATGAATTTCTTAGATTGATGTGTACTAAGGCTTGGGATGCTAATGAATTCAACTATCTAGTATGTTTTGGAAGATATTTAAGGAAGCCTTTATTAAAGCCTAAGCTTAATTCAATGCCTCTGTAGGTCAGATTTAATTCCTTTTAAAAACGTACTCAGCTTTTGGTAACCACATTATAAATGTACTCCCTTTATAGGCTGTGAAATTAGGGATTGTATTCTATTCATCTTTTCATCCTCAGTTCCCAGAAGTCACATGGTACATACTTAATAAAGGTGGCAGATCCCCTGAATAACAGCAAATAAATGGAGCATCATATGACTCTATAATGAGAGGCATGTTCCTCTTCTGTATGGAGAATGCTCTGTCAAGAACTATGCAAATGAAATAAAGTGGAATCTGTGACCTTAGAGAAGCTAACAAATAAACTATATATCCCATCTTGTCTCTGGAAGATAAATTTATCACTGCTTCTTATTTCATGAGGATGTCATTCAGTATCATCTCCTAATTTATTAGCATAAGGTAGGAGGTTAACAAGCATTTTTCGTCATTCACAAAGTCTCTGTTTCTGGGGTTGGAAAAGACTCTTAAGTGACTTCAAAAGTTATTATTTTTTCTATGAAGGAATGTAATAAGCAGACACCTGGTTTGGATCTGCTTAAGTGTTTTAAGCTAGTTGTGTGATGATAATATAAATGAAAGCAGGAAATCAAGTTGCTCAAGATTAATATGGCTATTTCACTGAAACCTAGAAAGATTGTGTTTTTAAATGTGATGCTGTTTAGTCAGGCAAGGATGAAAAATAGGGATGTAGCAATATGTAGAGGGAAGAAGCACTGTAGAGTATCTACAAAGCATACTTAAAAAATAAATCAGGAGTGCTAAATGTTAACAGGAAAATTTGCTTTGACTGAAAACTGGATGTTCGTCTACCAGAGATTTACTTGCTGGCTGGTCAGTGTTGACTCTAGGAATAAGAATCTGTTTTCATGGTCCTTTAAGGTTGGAGGTATAGTAGCTATAGAAACAAACAGAAAACTGAGCAAAGCTGAACTTTCAAAGTAATAGATGCTGCCATGGTAACTCAGTGCTGTGTGTAATCCTTGAGAAACCATATCCCTTCTCAGATAAATGTCAAGGGACTCTCCTAAGAAACAGATATAGTGTGGCAAAGATCTATTTGGGAGAAACAAAGCTTTCTAATACACTCTCCTCTTACCCTGGGAGTAGCTGAATAGCCTTCGAGTATCACATCGATTGTCTGGCCTGGGTACAATTCCATCCTGATGGGGTGGATCTGAAACACGGGTGACCCTGTGTCACTATACTTCTGGGAGGCCTGGGCCTGGGACTGGACACTAGCCTTTTTTTTTTTCATCCGTTCCTTTTTTCTTAGTTTGCTTAGTTTGTTCTGAGGATGGAAATTATCATTCATCCAGAACAACTGCTGAACTCGACGTCCCTTGTTGGTCAATTTGAAGTGGTAATAGTGGGTATCAAGGCTGGAAAAGAAGAAGCAAGTGTTGAGAGGCCTTAGGCTGTTCTGTTTAGCTCTACATGTTTTGGGGTTTATTCTTCTGCATTTACAGAGTGATCACCAAAGAATTTTTTTTAAACTTCAGGAAGCCTGGAGTGCTGGTCCATACCTTTAATCCCAGCACTGACGAGACAGATGTAGAAGGATCAATGAGAGTTTGAGGCCAGAGCGATTTCTAGGTCAATCTGGGCTAGAGTGAGACCCTACTTCTGAAAACCAAAACCAAACCAAACCAAACCAAACAAAACAAAATCTTCATGAAGTCTAAGTTCTGACACTACTAGAAATAATCATGGTGATGGAATGAAGTACTGTTTACTCAAGGGCCCTCAGCATTGGAGTCATAAACTTGGGTTTGGTACCAGAGTCACCACCACTAGATGAGTGTCCATGGGAAAGTCATCACTCTTTCCCAGTAAGTCAAGTACACCACAGGACACATGGCCTCAATTTATAGTGTCATTAATGAGAAATGACTCTGAGGTATGAACAAAAAGCATGATATCTAATGGAGGGGGAAAAAGCTCATCTCAGGTTAGTCATAGTGGTATTTTCTTAGAAACTCAGCCCTTGAGAACTGAAGCAGGAGGATCATCACAAATTCAAGAGTAGTCTGGTCCTTACTGGGAGTTCCAGGCCAGACAGGACTACATAGTGATACCCTGTCTCAAAAACAAACAATACTAGCAGACAAACAAAACCCCCTCTCATCTCATGACTGTTTTGTCTTTTTAAAATTTTATTAGGCTTTGAGATTTTTATCCCATCTACTCCTCATCAGGAAATGACATCATGTCAAATAAGTAAGCTGAAGCATCACACAATTAACCAGAAGAAATTTTTGTCAGACTTCAGGTAAAAACATTTTTTTCTAAATATATACTTATAGGATATGCTCAGCAGAATAATCCTTACCAGGCAGCTTAACTTTATGGCTAGTAGAAAGCTTTGGGAGAGAAATAGTAGAAAAAAACATATATATGATGTTTATAAGCTAGATAGGGTCTTTGTTGCTGCTTATCTACACTATATCTTTTTGTTTTGTTTTTCAAGATAGAGTCTCATTCTACTGAGGCTGATCTTTGAATTCACTATGTAGTCTCAGGGTGGCCTTGAACTCACAGCAATCTTTCTACCTCTGCCTCCCGAATGCTAGGATTAAAGGAGTGCACCACCACGTCTGGCTTACACTATATCTTTTAATAATTATAGAAACTCAGCCATAACTATATATATTAACTCCTATTTTGTAAAAAGTGGAAGTTGTAAGAAAATTACAAAAGAAAAAAGGGCTGGAGAGATGGCTTAGTAGTTAAGGAGCTTGCTTGCAAAGGCTGAGGACCCATGTTCGACTCTCCAAATCCCACATAAGCCAGATGCATAAAGTGACACAAGTGCACAAGGTTGCACATGAGTACAAGGTGGCACATGCATCTGGAGTTTGATTTCAGTGGCTGGAGGCCCTGGCACACCAATTCTCTCCCCCATTCTCTCTCACACACAAAAAAAGTAGAAGTTCTAAAAATCTAAGAGAGTTATCTCAAAATATGCAATTAGAAGTGGGATATGTAGTTATTTCTTTAGTTCAGGGATTGGTCAGTAAAAGGATGAGTAACAATGATAATATTAGTAATAAATATTTTAGACTTTTTACACCACATGGTCTCAGTTACAACTACAACTCAAGTTTCCACTGTAGTTTGACAGCAGCCAGAGACAAAATGGCTGTGTGCCAATGAAATTTGTGTATAGCAACAGGCAGCACGCTATAGTTTACTCACTCATGCTTCTGGTTATTCTTTTGGTTATTGCTGGCATCATGATCTTTCATTAAAAAGTGTCAATTAGGCCCTGGAGAGATAGCTTAGCATTTAAGCGCTTGCCTGTGAAGCCTAAGGACTCTGGTTCGAGGCTCGATTCTCCAGGACTCACATAAGCCAGATGCACAAGGTGGTGCATGCATCTGGAGTTCGTTTGCAGCAGCTGGAGGCCCTGGCGTGCCCATTCTCTATCTATCTGCCTCTTTCTCTCTCTGTCTGTCTTTCTGTTGCTTTCAAATAAATAAATAAAAAAATTTAAAAGTAAGAATTGTGGTGCTTATGCAAAAGGGAAAGTAGCAGATAACTATAATAGTTTGCTTATATATTTATAAAAAATTATTACCTAACCCTCCCAACTCCCAGGCAAGTGTTGGACTATCACTTGGGGGCACCTGCAGAAGAGTAAACCCCAAATACCAAAAGGTATAGAGCTATTTAACACCATTTGTGGATTAAAAAAAACCACAATAATTAGATCTTGTTTGCCAAATATTATTTTCTGTAATTATAATTGAGCACACATAAGAAATTTAAAACTAGAAGCAATGACAAAATGCTCTTCTTTAAGCCCAATAGACAGAGAGGAGGATAGTCATATCTACTTGGCCCCCAAAACATAACTGGAGACTTGTATAAAAACATAGGCCCTTCAGCTCTCTGACTTGTCTGCTGCTTGGTTGGGCTATAGGAAGTCAATGCTCGCCACTGTGCTACCAATGTGCCACTTAGCTGTCTATTGTTTATGGCATTTTCAATCAAATACCATGTTTGGCAGATAGAGCAGAGGAAAGGATGCAAGCATGGGATTGTGAGGAGGGCATCTAGCCAATTACCATCAGTCACGTATTTCTAAACATGATGTCTATGACTTGATCTCAGAGATCATTAGAGCAGAAGACAGAAGGAGCTCCCTATGAGGTAAGTTCACAACCCTAAAATTAACAAGTACAAACCAGACCTAAGACTTAACTACTGATAAATGCATGACACCCTTGATGAACCAGGAATAAATCTCCATACATACCCTTCACCCTCTGTGTTTAAGCCTCATACCTTTTATATCCACACTAGATTGTTCTGCTGAAAGGGTTCTCTCCTTATCACCTTTGATTTTTACATACTTGGGCCCTCCAGATTTCCCTGGGAGATATATGGAGACAATTACACCCATCTCAATTGTTGGTGCTATGGCAGGGAGGCAAGTAGAGGAAATAATATACACTAAACTGTTGGCTTTGTAATATCTGATAGGATCCAGTTGTAATGAATCATCTTTCTAGGCACAGTCTAGTTAGGGCTGCCCCTAAACTGTGTTTGTATTTTCTACATTTCTACATCTATATATTGAAATCAAAGAGATTCTAAATTCTGGATCACAGTTGAGATTATGAATTTGCCCAAAAAGAAGTTGTAACTTTGGGGCTGGAGAGATGGCTTAGGGGTTAAGGTGCCTGCCTCCTAACCCTAAAAACACTGGTTCCAATCTCCAGCGGTTCCAATCTCCAGGTCCCACGTTTAGCCAGATGCAATGTGACGCAAGGGCGCAATGCGCACTTGACCACAAGGGGGCGCACACATCTGGATTTCGTTTGCAGCAGCTGAGACACTGCTGGCGCGCCCATCTCTGTCTTCCCATTACTCTCTCTCTCTCTCTCTCTCTCTCTCTCTGTGTCTCTCCAAAAAAAAAAAAAAAAAAAAAAAGAAGTTGTAACTTTGAAAGTAGAGTCTTTTCTACCAACCATCCTCTCTCCTAGGGTAGAGGATGCACTTAGGTGAAGGCAACCAAGCTAGGACTAGGAAATGCATTCTTGTGGCAGATGTGTGCATCAAGAAATGGGAAGGTGAGGATGGGACAGAAGAGGGACAGAGGAGACTAGTTCTACTTAATTAAAAATCATTTTCTAAAGTAGAGCTGTTCAGATTATGTAACATATGGAATAACAACAAAAATTTATTCTATTATATATTCCTACCTAAAATGAGCTCCTAAATTGAGTTCTGGGGCAAAGGGCTTATCTGAAACAATGGTAGAACCAATTCCTGTAGCCTGTATTGGAATCTGATAGGTGTTGCTATTTTCAATCTCCAAAATGACCATGTCTTTGAATGTCACTATGTCATTCACGTTGGCGGTCAGTGTCAGGGGAACGTCATCTTCTGCAGGAACAATGCCTTCACTTGGTCTAATTGTCCACAAGGACTTTTTGTTTACCTGCAACACAAGACTGAAAGTTAACTGGGAAAATGTTTTTGCCTTTTCACCCTGCACATATTAAAGCTCTCTGATTCAAATGACCTGTACTACAGAATTCAACATCAGAGATAAACATTATAATTTTTAAAAATATTTTATTTATTTGAGAAAAGAGAAAGGGGGCTGTGAAGTTTGAATATATGGCCCCCAATATATTCAGTGTTTTATTAGTTTATAGTTTGCATCTGCAATCACATTGCTAGAGGCAATGTCATTGGGGGCGGATCTTAAGGTGTGGTGGTGGGTTTGAGATTCCATTGTAAAGATATGCAAAGTGTGCCTAATAGGAGTTCCTGAAGTGTGCTGTGGCATTTGGTTGTAGCTTTTGCTCTGTGTGCTGTGTGGCTGATGGCTTGTTTTTTTTTTTTTTTTTTTTTTTGTCTCTCTCTTGCCTGGTCCTGTGAAGAGCAGGCCGCTTCTCCTGCCATTATGGAACTTCCCCTGGATCTGTAAGCTTCAATAAATAATATCCCTTCCTCCATAACTGTGCCTGGTCTGGAAGTTCATCTCAGCAAACCTGAAGCTGTCTGCTACAGGAAAGTGGTACCAGGAGTGGGTGAGATGAACCTGACAGTGTGGATGTTCATCTTTTGCAACCTTCGTTTTGGAGGAATAGGCATGGACTTGGTGTTTGCATCTGAAGATGCCTTTTGGAATAGTAAGCCAAGTTTTATGGACTATTCTGATGAGAGTTTAAGAATGCTAAGTGCAAACAGTATTGAACTTTGAGGCTTGACTTATGAGCCTTCTAAGGGGAAGGAAAGACTGCAGAGTACTTTGTTGGAACTGGGCTACTGGCATAAGGGATGGCTGCGTTCCGCTATCCAGGCCCAAAAAGTTTGATCAAAGTTAAATTTGTAATGGACTCATGTGCTTGGCTAAAGATATCGGACTGAGAGATTTAAGATTTTAATTTGGAAAACCTCAAGCAAGTTAAGATTAGAGGCACTGAGACTGGTGTTAGGTTACTGGAGCTGCTATTGTCAACACATTAGCAATCTTAAGGAACATGAAAGGAAGGTGGCCTGACTGTTTTACATTAAAACAATGGAGAGGATGCCTGAGAAAAGACTGTTAGAAATACAAACTCTTGGAAAGAGTTGACTGGAAAAGGAACCTGCTTTTCAAGGCTATGATTTTGTTTCATCCCTGGATTAAGAATATGACTGTGTCCTGCATACCTGGTATTAGTTTTGGAAGCATGAAAAATGCATGGGATGGTCATGAATTACACACGGTTCCAGGAGCCACTGCTGAGATACAACATGAGGCAGGGCATAAAGACCCTCAGGAATAGGCTGGAAGAGCCTTTGGAAGATGGACCGTGGTTTTCATGGAGACCTGAAGATGTTTTGGATATACCAGGACTATGGAAGGGCTCCCATATAGTGCAGTGTTGGCCTGGGATCGAAGTTTTCCCTGGCGACTCTGCCCAGCTGGAGGGATGAAATTGGAAAACCTGGAGACTGTCAGTCTCTGGTTACATTGAACTTGAACTGCAGAAGTTTGATGACTGCTGATGGTGGTTGAGTTTGCATTGTTCTAGTTTCTCCTTGCTATGCCTTATACGATTTAAAAATGTTTACTCTGTGCCTTTACATGTTAAAAGTATTTAACTTGTTTGATTTTACAGGACTCACTATCTTAAGTTGATCAAGACTGTGAGAACCTTTGAAATTGGACTGAATACAGTTCACAATGTGTGATAGTTATAAATCTATTGGGGGCCAGGGGCAGAATGTGGTAGTTTGAATATATGGCCCCCAATATATTCAGTGTTTTATTAGTTTATAATTTGCATCTGCAATCACCTTGCTAGAGGCAATGTCACTGGGGGCAGATCTTAAGGTGTGGTGGTGGGTTTGAGATTCCTTTGTAAAGATATGCAAAGTGTGCCTAATAGGAGTTCCTGAAGTGTGCTGTGGCATTTGGCTGTAGCTTTTTCTCTGTGTGCTGTGTGGCTGGTGGCTTGGTTTTTTTTTTTTTTTTTTTTTTTTTTTTTTTTTGTCTTTTTGTCTCTCTCTTGCCTGGTCCTGTGAAGAGCAGGCCACTTCTCCTGCCATTATGGAACTTCCCCTGTATCTGTAAGCTTCAATAAATAATATCCCTTCCTCCATAAATGTGCCTGGTCTGGAAGTTCATCTCAGTGAATCTGAAGCTGTCTGTTACAGGGGCATATACAGACAGAGAATGAGCATGCCAGGGCCTCCAGCCACTGCAAATGAACTCCAAGTGCATGTGCCACCTTGCGCATCTGGCTTTATGTGGGTACTGGATTCCTTTAGCTTTGTAAGCAAGTGCCTTAACCACTAAGCCATCTCTCCAGCTCCCCCACTTTTTAGAATCAAAGTAGTTAGTGTTTGTTGGCCTTTCATTTTTCAAAAAGTAACTTGATGATGTGAGGGCAATCTGGCTGCGACATCTATCACCCCATTGATCACCAGGGTTGATTTGGCTAATCTGGCTGGCTAGGCGGGTGTCCCCTTCCTCCCTCACTGCTCCATGTGCGTCCCTCCCGAAGCTGCGTGTTTGGTCGAAGAGGATGACCTTCCCCGAATAGAGGAGGACCAGTCTTCGGTCAAGGGTATAAGAGTAGCTGCACTCCCCTGCTAGAACCTCCAAACAAGCTCTCAAAAAGTAACTTGATTCTGAAAAGTAAACTTGCCAGTCTTCTTTTCAATGTTCCATGAAGAATCATTGTGTCTCCTATGATGACAACCCATGTTTCTAACAAGGTTATAATTATCTGCTGAAGCTTAAAATTCTCAGATACCAGCAGAAGATATAAGATCAGTGCACAGAAATCAGTAGCCTTTCTGTATGCAAAAGACAAAGACACAGAAAAAGAAATAACTAACATTGTCCCATTTTCAATAGCAACAAAGAAAATAAAATACCTTGGAATAACATTAACCAAGAAAGTGAAAGACCTATACAATGAAAACATAAAAACACTCAAGAAAGAAATTGAGGAGGTCCTATGAAAATGGAAAGACCTCCCATGCTCCTGGATAGGTAGAATTAACATTGTGAAAATGGCAATCTTACCAAAAGCACTATATAGATTTAATGCAATGCTGATAAAAATCCCAACTTCTTTCTTCACTGAGATAGAAAAAACTATCTCAAAATTCATATGGAAAGGCAGAAGGCCTCAAATATCCAAGCATATCCAAAGCAAAAGAAACACCTCTGGAGGCATCACCATACCTGATCTAAAGCTATACTACAAAGCCATTGTAATAAAAACAACATGGTACTGGCATAAAAACAGGAATATAGACCAATGGAACAGAATGGAAGACCCAGACTTGGGGTCAAGTAACTACAGCTACTTGATATTTGACAAAGGCCTTACCAATGCAGAATGGAAAAAAAGATAGCATCTTCAACAAATGGTGCTGGACAAACTGGATAACCATATGTAGGAAGATGAAACTCAATCCACACATCTCACCATGCACAAAAATCAAGTCCAAATGGATCAAAGACCTCAATATAAAACAGGAAACTCTGCTACTACTGGAATTAAAAATAGGAGGAACTTCCACGACAAAGGAGTGGGAAAAGACTGCCTGAACAAAACCCCAGCAGCTCAGGAAATTAAACAATCACTCAACCATTGGGATCTCATGAAGCTGAAAAGTCTTTTCACTGACAAATATACTATAACCCAAGCCATCAGATTACCCACAGAATGGGAGAAAAATTTCACCAGCTATACAACTGACAGAGGCCTAATTTCTAGAATCTACAAAGAACTCCAAAGCCTAAACAATAAATCATCAAACTACCCAGTCACAAAATGGCGCAGAGAACTGCACAGGGAGTTCTCAGAGGAAGAAATACGAATAGCAAACACACAGTTAAGAAAATGTTCAACATCCCTAATCATCAGGGAAATGCAAATTAAAACAACTATGAGATGGCTAACATTAAAAAAACAATGAAAACAAATGCTGGCGAGGCTGTGGAGAAATAGGAACAAGCTTTCACTGTTAGTGGGAATGTAAAATGGTTCAATATTCTTAAAAATTTTTTTAAAGTGTTTTTCAAATATATTTCTAGTGTTATACTAAAAAACAACTTTTATTAGTGAAATAGTATAAAAAGTCATCCTGGTTTAATTTCATTAGCTAACACTCCAAGCTTATTTTGAAATACATAATGCTGAATCATAGAGTTGGAAGTAACTTCTATCAATTTATCATCAGCTGAGGCCATAGCTCACTCCTTTCCTTCCTTAAGGTCTTTGGCAAAGTCAAAGCTGTAAAAATAACACCTACCCAACCATCACATTTTAAATAGCCAACCCAAACAGGTATTTCACTCTAATTTTTCTTGTTAGCACTTATCATATTTTAAAATAGTGCACAATTTACTCATTTATAGTGCCTATTTTCTGTCTTCTTGTAGTAGTAGATAAGCTCTGCAAAGAAGGGACTTTTGTCTTTAGCTTGTTCACAGGTATATCTCCATCATCTACAGCTCTACCTTATAAATAGTGACAAATAAAGGCAAGTATGGTGGTTCACATGTGGAAACCAGAAATTTGACATCAGCTCACTGATTTGCCTATATGAGCTAACTAGCAAATCTTGGGGATCCTGTCTGTGCCTCACCAGTGCTGGGATTATATAGGTATACAAAGTTGTACCTGGCGTTTGCATTGGTGCTGGGGACTCAACCTCAGACCTTCATGCTTGTGCAGCAAACACTTTATTGAATGAACCATCTCCCCACCCTTTTTAACATAAACTTTCTGTCTTATTTTTGGTTTTTTGAGGTAGGGTCTTGTTCTAACCCAGGCTGACTTGGAATTCACTATGTAGCCTTAGGCTAACTTCAAACACACAGCCATCCTCCTACCTCTGCCTCTCGAGTGCTGGGATTAAAGGCATATGCCACCCTGCCTGGCTTTACATAAACTTTCTGATGGTTGGTTCTTCAATTTTTTTTTTTCTGAGGTACGGTTTTGCTCTCACCCAGGCTAATCTGGAATTCATTATATAGTGTCAGGGTGGCCTTGAACTCATGGTGGTGATCCTCCTACCTCTGCCTCCTGAGTCCTGGGATTAAAGGCTCTAACTCAAGTTATTGAATATTTCTTCCTGGGCTGGAGAGATGGCTTAGTGGTTAAGGCATTTGCCTGAGAAGCCTAGGGACCCAAGTTCGATTCCTCAATACCCATGTAAGCCAGATGCACAAGGTGGTGCATGCATCTGGAGTTTGCAGTGGCACAACCATTCTCTACCTGCTTCCTCCTCTTTCTCTCTCCCTCTCAAATAAATAAATTAAATAAATATTTCTTCCTTATGATAGTTAGAGACATGTGTTTTGGAAGAAGGGGAGCTTCTATACATTGATTTTAGTCCCTTCTTTGGAGCAATATGGAATACATTTAATGTATCTCTTTTACTCAATAGCTCTTCAAGTTTTGCATTCAGAGAAAGGCTCTATTATTTCAAAATTTAAAAATTGTGTTTTCCTTTTGACAGCTACTTTCTTTTATTTTGACTGTTTTATTTTGGGGTAGGTATTATTTGGAAATGTACATATAGAATAATCTTCAAATAGAATAGTTAGTGATTACCAATAATGCACTAAGAAAAGACTAAAAAAGAAAAGCTGTGGAGATCATTTAGAAGCTTTTGGGATAATTAGGCAAATCCTCCAGTGCTCAGGAAAGGGCTCAACTGTTCCCCGGTGAACCTTCCTTTGCTCCTCAGGCTCTTCTGAATTATAGGCTCAGAAGAAACCCTCCAGAGTCAAGCATAGGGAAGAAAACACTTTGTTTAAAACATATAAAATTCACTGTCTGAGTTTGGCTTTGGACAGTGTTTCAGTCTGAAGTTATCCTTCGACTTAATTTATATGGTGCATTTCTAATAAAAAATAAGGAATATACATATACATGTAACTCTATGGGGCTGAGATACAATGGCTCTATAAATCAGAAACTTCCTGACAGACTTTGGGAAAAACTGGAATAAAATTCCATTGTGATCAGTATAAGGGAGAAGATATATAGATTATGGACAAAAGTTAGAGACCATGGCCAGGCAGGATCTCACAGGTGACACCCAAATCCAGATTTAGCTCCAGTGCAGGCCGAGTAACAGGATCTGGTCATTAGGGTGAACTGGTTCATAGGTACTTATACACAGAGAATCTAATATTTCAAAGACAATGCTAAATTTCCAGTTTGCACTTGAGGACAAAACCTGTTAGACAAGAAAAAGCCAGTTACATTTCCTTCTGGTTTGAAAGTACATGAGAAACAAGTAAATTGAATTTTTAAATTTAAATGAGCTAAATAAAGCACAGAGGAATTGCATATATGAGGATGCAGATGAATGGTAATGAAGAAATTTTACTTTAATTTTGTTAAATTTTGTTATTAGTGAAAATCCTAGGTACAACTTTAAATCAAAAGTCTTAGCATTCTTCATGGTGTTTGAACGTGGAACAGCTCTGGAGACATAGAAATAGAGAAAATACTACTCTAGATAAACTAGGACCTGGACGGAGATACCTATACAATAATTGTGTTTGCAGTCAAATGCTCTATCCTTGAGCTATATCCCTAATTGTCTGAATTTGAAGTACATTTGTGGAAAAAATACTGAGTCTTGCATGACTCAACTAGTTCTTCAAATTCTCTCTGTAACTTTACTATTGACTGTAACTTAGTCTTAACAAAATTATTAGAATATTAAGGGAACAGCTGAGGAGATTGGTTGGTAGTTAAAGGAACTTGCTTGCTTGTAAAACCTACCAGCCTGGGTACAATTCCCCATAACCCATAAAGCCAGATGCAAATGGTACATGTATCTGAAGATTATTTGCAGTGGCAAGAGGCCCTGGGTTGCCCATGCACGTGCTCTATCTCACAAATAATAAATTAAAATATTTTTAAAAGAAAAAAAGTTTAAAAAATATTAAGGAAACAATAAGGTAAATCTCTGTATTTCTGGAACATTAATATGCATTTGTTTATAATTTTATATTAATATATTGGTAAAGAGCTTGGGAGATGGTTCACTGGATCCAGAGTTTGGATCCCTAGCACCCCACATAAATGTGAGTCCACCTGTAATCCTAGCACTCAGGAGTAGGGACAAGGGATTCCTGAGGCAAGCTGGCTAGCTAGACTAGCTAAATCAGTGAACCCTGGGTTCAAATGACAGACCTTGTCTCAATAAATAAGGTGGAGAGCAATTAAAGAAGATAGTTGACATTAATCTCTGGCCTCCACACACGCACACACACACACATGCATGCACACCATATATACATATATATACAAAATATATTAGTAAACATAATTATTATAAATTTAATTTTATAGTGTAGGTAATCTATTGGCAGGATAAACTACAATAACTGAATGTTAAAGTATTATGCTTATATTTATTTAAATATAAAGTATTTATATAAGTATTATGCAATTAAATATATTTATAACATTATATATAAAATATAACCATTTGTGTTTATATTTTCTTATTGAAGAAATACTTCTTTTTAGAGTGAGACAGCAAGAGAGTGAGTGAGAGAATTAATGCACCAGGACCTCAGTCACTGAAATAGAACTCCAGATGCATGTACCACCTAGTGCGCATGTGTGACCTTGAGCTTGCATCAGCTTTGTGTGTCTGGCTTACGTAGGATCTGGAGAGAGACTGAACATGGGTCCTTAGGCTTTGCAGGCAAACACCTTAACCACTAAACCATCTCTCCAGCCCTAAAGATACGCTTTCTCATGTATCTTTTTATTCTATCCAGAAAAGTTTTTATGAGTTCCAAAGTCAAAACACTAAAATCCTCTAACACATTCATCATAGGTGACTAAAAATGAATTCTAAAAGAACTATAAATGCAAATTCAATTTTCTATAGACATTTTAAAATGGATCAGGGTAGCTTCATTTCATCTAGTTTTTATTATAGTAGATAGAAATCACTGGCTTACATCATTTGCAGTTTGACCCACACAATCAAAGCAATACACGGAAATGGATGTCATGCTTCGGTAACCAGCTCCTTTTCTTTCTTGGCATTTTAGATTGTCTTCTTCCTTATATTAGTTTTTAAATTCTAGGAAGCTACGAGTGGTTTAATACAATAGAAGCTTATTTCTGGATCACATGAGGTCCAACTGGTAACAGAGGTGAGAATGGGCCTCTGAGCCACATAGTCTTCAAGAACTTCAGCTTGCCAGGCATGGTGGCATACGCCTTTAATCCCAGCACTTGGGAGGCAGAGATAGGAGAATCGCCATGGGTTCAAGGCCACCCTGACACTAATTCCAAGTCTGAACTAAAAGTGAGACTCTACCTCAAAAAACCAAAACCAAAAAAAAAAGAAAAAAAAATAACTTCAGCTAAACATACTCTGAAAGATTTAGCTTAAGGCTTCTAAGGACACTTGGGGCATTGACACACAACAGGACACTAATGCAGAAAGAGAATATAGGCTCAACTGTGAGGATTTTATGCACGAAGACTGCAAGAGTCCATCACTTGACCAGAACTCACACATAGAGCTATACCTAACTCTGTAAGAGGCTGGGGTTGTAGTCCTGCTCTGATTCTGGAGTCAAGGGAGACTGACAAGGTAGTCTGCTGCCTATTCTCTGCCAAAACTACCTTGTTGGTACCATCCACTACCATATCCTTAGGCATTACCCAACCCCAATGCTTTGAAAAGCAAAGGGCACCAGTCAAGTGAGGAGACTGTCTTTGGCCTTTCAAATCCTATGAGAAATGTAAGCTAGAGTTCACATTCATCTGCCATTAGAAGAATGCAGGGGCAGCTAAGGGGAGAAAATATGAAAGTTCTAGATGAGAAGATTTTACTCTATTGGCCTTTCTTCCTGAATTTGAACCTTAAAATGTTTCATATAGTTTTGCTCATTTATGAGACCCAGTTTACAATTAAGACATAAATCAATGTCATTTTTGTCCTTTTTTTTAAATCCAAAAGCAAGATGCCTTTCTGAGAGGATACTGTCAATGTCATTTGTTCCATTTCAACCATTTATTTTCCTCCTCTGGCCAGGTTGGTCTTCTATACACAGTGGAATGAGAATGTCACCAGTACAAGTGTTATTTCAAGTCAGGGACATTAGTTTCTGACAGATATGTATCATTTATAATCTGAGTTTTGCCCATGCAGGTTGAATGCTCTGGAAACCACACCTGAAGTTGCTTTTCAGGGCAGATTTGGTGAGTTTTTCTTTTTGATGAAGCTTATTAATCAATGCTTGGTATAAAATCAGACGGCAAAATACATCATAGAATTCATCAATAGGCACATTAAAATGCCAGATGTTAAAGTCCTGGACCATCCTCACCAAAGTCAGGTTGTAAACTGCTCTAACATCCCTGTGTCTCTTTGATATTTGACTTTTAGGTGTGTCCTTTCCTTTTAGAGAGGACTTTGTGATATTTTCTCTTATTGGAAGGCGAATTGGATGGCTGATAATCATTACTATGAGAGTATTTCCTAACTGCTTCAAAACCACAATGCAGTGAGATAACAATGGCTGAAATGGATAGGGAGGAGGGCTTTAATGCAACAGGGATGTGGGCTCAAGCCATTTGCCAGAGGTTGAACTTTGGGTGTGTCACCTACCCATCTCCAGCCTTGGGTACTTCGGTAGTTTGAATAGATGGCCCCCCCAATATGTTCAGTGTTTTATTAGTTTGTGGTTTGCATCTGCAGCCAACTGGCTGGAGGCAGAGTCACTGGGCAGATCTTAGGGTCTAGCCCTAAGGTGTGGTGGTGGGTTTAGGATTTCAATGTAAAGATATGCAAAGTGTGCCTAGCTGGAATTCCTGAGTTGTGCTGTGTTGTGTGGCATTTTGGCTTGTGGCTTTTTTTTTTTTCTCTGTGTTTGGTCCTGTGAAAGCAGGCCAGCTTCTTCTGCCATTATGGAACTTCCCCTGGATCTGTAAGCTTTAATAAATATCTCTTCCTCCATAACTTTGCCTGGTCTGGAAGTTCATCTCAGCAAACCTGAAGCTGTCTGTTACAGGTACTCACAGTATTGCAAGATTGTGGTGATGACTAAATTAGATTATGCATGTAAAAGCTCTAGCACATATAAGTTCTTTATAATACACAACTATTGACATCATTTTACCAAAATCTGAAACACATCATATAACATCCAATTATAGGCTTAACAGTATGGGCTGGCTAAAAAAAATAGAGTACAACATTGAGAAAATAAAGATGGATGTTAAGAAAATATTTAAGACATAATATTCTTGCTACAAGTGAGTGTGTGGAGTTTGTGGTGGGCATAATTCTAAACTAGCTTCCCAAATCCATCTCCCAGGCACAATCATCTTTTCACAGTTATTTAGTCAAACAATAATGCAGTTGCTGATGTGAAGGAATTCTACAGATGTCTCAAATCAGTTAACTTTAATATGGGGAGATTATCCTAAATGGTCTGACTTCACCAGACTGAATTCTTTTTTTTTTTTTTTTTGGTTTTGCGAGGTAGGGTCTCGCTGGTCCAGGCTGACCTGGAATTAACTATGTAGTCTCAGGATGGCCTCAAACTCTCGGCGATCCTCCTACCTCTGCCTCCCGAGTGCTGGGATTAAAGGCGTGCGCCACCACGCCCGGCCAGACTGAATTCTTTCTAGTGAGGGGATGTCAAGCCTGAGGGACCTTTGAAAGGGGTCACATATCAGGATGGATGTGGCTCAGCAGCAGCTGAGAGGAGTGCCTCCTGACAGCCAGCAAGAAAAGGGGATCTCCATCCTTCAACTGCAAGGAAAGAAATTCAGTCAGAAACTTGAGGGCTTACCAGTGGGCCTTTCCCTAGCCAAGCCTCCCATGAGAAACACAGCTCAGCAAACATTTATTTCAGCCTTTTGTAACTGTATCCATGTTATGTCTGAACTCCTGATCCATGGAAACAGATCAGTATTGTTTTAAACCACTAGATTTATGGTAATTTTTACCTAGCAATAGAAAATTAATACAAGCTTCCATGTACTCCTTTCAAAGGTGCTAAACAAGCCAACCAAAGCGTCTCATCCAAACTTGAGCAATTGCTGCCTCTGCATTTTCTGCAAATTAGGGCTGGGAAGCCAGTCATTTCAGCAGCCCATAACCAAGATGTAGAGGAAGTACATGTATGCATGCAGGTGCATGTGGTTGTATGAAGGATGGAAAATGTGTGATCTTTTGCAATCTACAATTACATGCCCTCTGGTGCTGAGCATTAAGCTGTCCTCTCTGGTTTCACATATGTAAAGATAACATTTGCTTTGGATTTTTATAATGGACATACACATACTTCTTCTGCAGCACAGCTCCCAAGGTAAATCATCCAGAGCTTTTATATGTTTCTGTATTGTGTATTTAACATTTGCCACGAAAGGCAGAAGTGATGCTACTGTTTGCAGCACATGCTACATCAACAATAACAGTGCGAAAATGCTCAGGCGGACCTGCTATTCTCCAGTGCTAATAACTAAGAAGCCTGCTGAAAATAGTATTGTGTACTTGACAAAAAAACCTCATTTGCCAAGTCAATCTGTTAAGATTTCCTCCCATGGAATAAGAAAAAGCAAAGAGCAACAGGAGCTGATATGCAAAGTGAGGGATTTCTCTGGATTTATACTATTATCTCAGCAGATGAACAATTCTTTGTCACACAAGAACAATGAAGAGTCACCATGGCCTGTCTCCTTTTCATCATCTAAATGGTATCTGTAGTTAATACTTCTCTGAAGTGAGTCACTTTGCTGCTTAAAACAATTAACAGAAAATTAGGACTGGAGGTGCAGAACTGGTGCTAGAGCTTTTCAAGGGTGGCAGTTTAGGGTCATGATTCGAAGTGTGGGTGTTAGAATCATATGACCTGGTGGTCATCTCTGGACTTTACTCTTTGCAGCCAGGTGACCTTGGGCTAATTTTAAGATGTAGGTTTCAGTTTCTTTATCTGTTAAACGTGTACTCTGTCTTTTTTGTTGTTTTCTTGTTTTAGAGGGTGAGACAAGGTTTCTCTGTGTAGCTGAGGCTGGCCTCAAACTCAAAGTCCTCTGAGATTACAGATGTGCAGTTGCACACCTTGCTTAAATGTGCTAACTTGAAGATGAAACAAAATGGATGCTAAGCATCTAGCACCTTGTTTAGCACTCAGTAAATTATAGCTTGGGGGCTGCAGAGATAGTTCAGTTGGTAAAGTGCTTGCCTTGAAAGCATGAGTACTTGAGTTCAATCCCTAGGACCTATGTAAAAGTGCCAGGCATGGCAGCACATGCTTGTAATCTCAGTGTTGGGAGGCAGAGACAAATCCTTGGATCTCACTGGCCAGCCAATCTAGCTCACTTGATGAGTTCAGCCCAGTGAAAGACCTCGACCTTGACTCAGCAAAACAGATGGATGGTGTTCCTGAGATTGTCTTCTGATCTCCACAAGCATATGCACACACACACACAAACACACACGTGCGCGCGTGAGCGCATGGTAGTTTTTTCATATTGTTTCATCAAACTTCATAGCCAGTTCTCCATTCTTTCCAATGTACATCACTGGCAGGGTTGTATAGATTTGACCTAGTTCTTCTTCCTGCTGAAGATTTGGGATGGATCTTGATGTCAGGATCAGTGATGCTGAGAGATCCAGAGGTTCCCTCCACAGAAAGATGCATGTTCACATTATATGCCCCACACACTCACTCCTAAACTTTACACATATGTTCTAGAGTTTATGGGCCATAAATGTGGTGGAAACTATCACATGTTTTCTGTTTGACTCATATATGAACTCAATTTTTATGCCTGGAAAGTCCATTGTTCTGGGAGACAGGATCTCACTTCTTTTTGAGAACTCATGCAGGTCCTCTGGGAATACAGCAGTCCACAATCAGAACTGGTATACCATGTATGGTCTCTTATCTGGAGGCTCTAGTATCACCTCTTCATAAGAGGTGCCCCCTTCCTGGAATAGTAGGTAATTTGCCCGTTGTATGCAATAAACACCATTACTACATGTACATGTATCCCCGATTTTCTATCTTCCTTTGCTTTAGACTTCAGATTTCCACTCAGATGTACAACCTACAACAAACTTTCATGTGATGGAAGAATAAATTATTTTCTCCTTCGTGCTTACATTTTATAACCCAGATCATTCCTTTTGTGAAACTGTGAAGAAAAACTATTCTGTTTACCTTTTGTTTCTTCACACAGTTAATATAGTCCAAAAATGAGGACAGGGGGCCGTGCGTGGTGTGCACGCCTTTAATCCCAGTACTTGGGAGACAGAGGTAGGAAGATCACCACGAGTTCAAGGCCACCCTGAGACTACATAGTGAATTCCAGGTCAGCCTGGGCTAGAGTGAGACCCTACCTCAAAAAACCCCCCCAAAATTATTAAATTTGGCAGAAACAAACAAAAAGCTGGTCAGGGTATGGGAGAGAGTGACATCCTTTGGCAGTGCTGAGAGTCAGAATATAAAGTGGCACAAATTTTCTGAGAGATAATTCACAAGACATATTTAAGACTTTTAATGTCATTTGACCCAGCAATTTTGTACCTAGAAATTCACTCAAGAGAAACAGTTAAGGATATGTATGTGTGGCAATTAAGACACAAGCATTGCTTACACAAGTGGAAAATGGAACACTCTATCAGTAGGGGAGTAGTCAAATCAACTGTATGGGAGTAAAATGACATACTAAAATTAGTCAGTAAAAATGATCTGTGGAGGAATTTCCTTAGTAATTCATATTCAAAGTCCTGAAAATGTATCTTGAATAAAAATAGCTAGAAACAAAAGTAGTATTATCTGAGGGCTGGAGAGATAAAGCGCTTGCCACACAAGTATGACAAACTGCATTTGGATCTCCAGCACCCACATAAATGCCTGGTGGGCATAGGAGTCTGCCTGTAATTCCAGCACCTGAGTGGCAAAGACAAGGGTCTCCTGGGGCTAGATGGCTAGCTAGACTAGCCCAGCTGGCAAGCTCTGGTTTAAGTAGGAAATCCTGTCTCAGTCAATAATGTGGAGAGCAACTGAGGGAGATACTTGACATCAACCTCTGGCTTCCACACACAACCACACAGGTAAACACACCTACACAACACACATACACACAAAAAGTTTTTTAAAAATAATATTATCCCATGTAATAAGTAGGAATACACAGATAGGAAAAATAATCTGGAAGGTGCACACTGAAAAGTTAGCAATGGATACCTTCATGGTAGGACTATGAATGATTCCCCTCGCCCATCTTTGCCTGTTTGATTTAGAAGAATAATGTTTGTATGACACAAGAACAAAGGAGACACATTTGCTAAATAAATTTCTCCTTCTAAAAGGGTATAATCACCTTTTCTTTTTCCTCTTTTCTTTTCTCTTTCTTTCTTTCTTTCTTTCTTTCTTTCTTTCTTTCTTTCTTTTTTTTTTTTTTTTTTTTTGAGGTAGGGTTCTACTCTAGCCCAGGCTGACCTGGAATTCATTCTGTAGTCACAGGGTGGCCTCAAACTCAGTGATCCTTCTACCTCTGCCTCCCAAGTGCTAGGATTAAAGGCATGTGCCACCACACCCAGCTTAATCACTCTTTTTCTGTCTCTCCTTTTTACAGTGCTGGGGATTGAACCCAGGGCCTTATGCATGCAAGGCACCTGTTCTACCACTGAGCTATACTCCCAGCTATTCTTCTTTTTTTTCATAGCCCATTTAATTTTAGCTCTGCTCTCTTGCCTCAGTCTCATTCCTAGTTTCTATATTTTATTTAAAAAATAGACATGGGGCTGGAGAGATGGCTCATTGGTTAAGGCACTTGCCTGCAAAGCCCAATGACCTGGGTTCAATTCCTCAGTACCCATGTAGGCCAGGTGTACAAGGTGGCACAAGCTTCTGGAGTTTGTTTGCAGTGGCTGGAAGCCCTGGCATGTCCATACTCACTCTCCCTCCTTTTATATCTCTCTGCTTGCAAATAAATAAAATATTAAAAATTAGATGTGTACAAAATATAAAATTCAAATGAATTAAAAGAGATAAGCACCCCTCTCATCTTGTGAATAGGTGGGCATTAGTTATTTATTCCCAGGAGCAGCATTGCTAGTTTTCTACATATCTTTCTGGTTATATTCTATGACACAAAGAAAAGATTTATATTTGCATATAAACTTGTCCTTACATAAATGGTAGTATACTATGTCTGTAGCATGACAAAGTTTCATTCTTTTTTATCAAATGTAAACATATACACAATTTAATACATCAGATGGTACTAGAAAAAGCATATTATGAATAGCACTATTCCTTTGAGCCTACTTTCCTATTACTCTAACTTTTGGCCATTAACACAGATGACTGTTGACAGTTCTTTGAGTATTGTCTTTTGATCCCTGTGTGTATATCTCTAGATAATTTGTTGCTACTTAAATTTTCAGCTTGAACATAATCTAGTTACTTTCCCTTCGGGAAGGTAATAATCATTCTATTCTCTGTTTCTCACTTTCTTCTCTGCATCCTTCTAATATACAAAAATTTATATTATGAGATAAATATTTGCATTTATACTGTACAATACTACTCACAGCCAAGCCACGAAAGTTTCTTATGATTAATTTTTTGTACAATGCTGATGTTTCTAGAAATTATGTTTTTTAAGTTTTTGTTTATTTTTATTTATTTATTTGAGAGCAATAGACAGAGGAAGAGGCAGAAAGAGAGAGAGAGAGAGAGAGATAAGGAGAGAGAATGGGTGCACCAGGGCCTCCAGCCATTGCAGACGAATTCCAGATGCATGCCCACCTTGTGCATCTGGCTTACGTGGATACTGGGGAATTGAGCCTCGAACTGGGGTCCTTAGACTTCACAGGCAAGAGCTTAACCACTAAGCCATCTCTCCAGCCCCAAATTATGTTTTTTTATATTTAAAATTTATTTATTCATTTGCAAGCAGAAAGAGACAGACAGGAGAGACAGATAATAAGTAGATGATAGAGAGATAGAGAGAATGGTTGTGCCAGTTCCTCTAGCCACTGCAAACAAACTCCAGTTGCATTCACCACCACTTTGTGCATCTGGCTTTATGTGGATACTGGGGAATCAAACCTAGGTCATTAGGCTTTGCAGGCCAGCACCTTAACTGCTAAGCCATTAGAAATTATTATTTACTTTGGTTTTCAACTAGCTATTACAGACTCATCTCCAGACCCTCAACTTAAGGGAAAATGGCCTCTCAATACTTTCAGGAACACCCATCTTTCTATAAATTCTATTTTCTTAGTGACAAGTCTCCCCAGGAACCATCTGTCCTGTAGCTCTGTTTGGACAGGCTACTCTCTGGGCTTGAGATATGGCTAGCATCAAGGGGTGCTATGTAGTGACATCCTATATATCCCTGGAAACTCTCTCTTATGTTTGAGCCCCTGGTTCCTGAATCTCTGAATCTCATGTCTCTCATGTTTCTTTTCCGAGGTAGGGTCTTGCTCTAGTTCAGGCTGACCTGGAATTCACTATGTAGTCTCAGGATGGCCTTGAACTCACGGTGATCCTCCTACCTCTGCCTCCCAAATTCTGGGATTAAAGGCATGTGCCACCATGCCAAGCCTGAATCTCATGTCATTTTCACTGTGGTAGTTTTTTTTTGTTGTTGTTGTATTTTTTTGGTTTTTTTTTAGTAGCTTCCAGATCAAAAGAATGTGGAATGTAAATTTTTCTAGATGAGGCATGTCTAATCATGAGCTGGTCCATGAGTTTCAGGGCTATTCTATGGTCTCCACCTCCCTTTTCACTGTAGGCATGCTGGGATTATAGATGCTTGTATTATGCAGCATCTGGCTTTATGTGAGTTCTGAAGTTCTTAACTCAGGTGTCCACACTTGCATGGCAAGTGCTTAGCCATTGACCCATCTACCCAGCCTCCCCACTCCTGAAATGTTTTAGTTTACTCCTCACTTGAGTTCTGCCTATTTGATGAACTGAAGAATATGACTTATTTTCTTGCAGGAAACCATTTTTTTCCTAGTATTTGTCAAGTCTGACATCATTCTAGTTGCTTTTTTTTTTTTTTTTTTTTTTTTTTTGATTTTTCCAGGTAGGGTTTCACTCTAGCTCAGGCTGACCTGGAATTCACTATGTAGTCTCAGGGTGGCCTCGAACTCACAGCAATCCTACTACCTCTGCCTCCCGAGTGCTGGGATTAAAGGCGTACGCCACCACACTCTGCTTCTAGTTACTAATTTTTTGTTAGTCTTGACCATTAATTTTTGTTGTTGTTTATTTTGAGATAGGACCTCATTAAGTAACCTAGGCAGGCCTGAAATCACCATCCTCCAGCTTCAGCCTACCGAGTCCTGGGATTAAAGGCATGTGCCACCTCATCCAGCTCCACTAATTCTGGCTCCATCACCACCACCATCATCTACTTTAGAGGCTTCTATAGCATTTTTTGTATCCAGTGTTTTAGAACTTGATGGCAGTCATTGAAATAAGCCAATGTTTACCCACATTTGATGAGTTTTTCATAAAATTTCTCTCAGTTCTAAGCATTCCTTCAGTTATTTTCTGGATAATTTCTTCTCCTTTTAAAAATTTACTCTTTCTGGAATACCTATTAGTATCCTAAAAGCCATGAACAAGTTGTTTTGTTTTCTGAATGCTCACTCATAATCTCTAGCTCTTTGTCTTGTGTTTCTAATTTCCAACAGGTCCTTTATTTTAGTATCCAATTTTACTATTATAATTTTAATTTCTGTGGTATTTTATTTTTATCTTACCTTATTTACTTAATTTAATTTTTCTCTGTGATATTCTGAATTTCCACAAATACATTTTGTTCTTCCTTTTCAAAAATGTCATCTTGTTCTTATCCATGGATACAAGGGGCATCTTTCATTTTCCTGATATCATTAATTGTCATTTAGTTTTATTTGATTTATTATTTATTTATTTATTTACCCACTTTTCAGGGTAAACTCCTATACTTAAGGGAGAGAATGCTGCCACCACTTAAAAGATGTTCCTGTACCTTCAAAGTTCCTTTTTTCTTTCTTTCTTTCTTACTTTTTTTTTTTTTTTTTGAGGTAGGGTCTCACTCTAGCCCTGTCTGACCTGGAATTCACTATGTAGTCCCAGGCTGGTCTTGAACTCACAGCAATTCTTCTATCTCTGCCCCCCAAGTGCTAGATAGAATTAAAGGCGTGTGCCACCACACCTGGCTAGAAGTTCCTTCTTTTTTAGGTAACCTCAAGTTAACTTGATTCATTCTAATACATAACTGAGCACTTTCATAAGAGTTCATGTCTTCCATCTTTCTTTTTTGAACATGTACTCTAGGCACCTGCACTAAGCATGCTAAGAAATGTATACCCTAACAGAGCATAGAGCATGCTCAGAAGTGTGTTATCCCTAATGTGCTTTCCTATATAAATATGTACAGGCTTCCCAAATAAAGTCCCCATTTCCTCTTTTCTTTTGGGGGAACATTGCTTTAAATAGAACACTAGTGTACTCCTTATCTGCTGAAAATAATAATTTGTTTGTTTTGTTTTTTTTGAGGTAGGGTCTCACTCTAGCCCAGGGTGACCTGGAATTCACTGCAGTACCAGGCTGGCCTGAAACTCACGCTGATCCTCCTACTCCTGCTTCCCTAGTGCTGGAATTAAAGACATGCACCACCACACCTGGCAATAATAAATTTTCTCCACCCATTTTTATCTCCTGGGTATGATTTTTGCTTTGCACTTACCAAGATGTAAACTCATTATGTTTGGTTACAAAACTGCCCACATCTTGTGCACTTGTTCTAGGGATTGAGGGAGGAGAAGGCTAGAGTTTTACCTTCAAATATCAATACTTTCTTGTATTTCACTTGTTTTCACAATGGCATCCTGCCCTAAGTGGTGCCTAAATAATTGACATATTACTATAATTATTTTTAAGTTACTTTGTCTTTGTTTTCTGGATTCTTTAATATTTACATTTTGGCCAGGCATAGTGGAGCACACCTTTAATCCCAGCACTAGGGAGGCAGGGGTGGAAGGATCATCATGAGTCCCAGGCCAGCCTGAGACTGCAGAGTGAATTCCAGGTCAGCCTGGGCTAGAGTGAGACCTTACCTCAACCCCCCACCCCAGAATAAAACCAGTATGTACATTTTGGTCTTTAGCAGCTTTGTGTGATTAGATGTGAGTTCTTGAAAATTTATCTTGTTTGTTTTTTTCATAATATTTTTGAATATGTAGTTTAATGTTTGAGCTATTATCTACTCTTCCTCCTCCTTCCTTCTGGTATTCCAATAGCCATGCCCTCTATGTTTCTCTTTTTTATCATTTTTTTTTAATCGTCCATGTTTCATTGTGGGTAGTTTCTTCTGATCTAGCTTTGACTTCCAGAATTCCCTATTCATCTCTGTGTATTACATAATTAGAACCATAATTTTAATTTAATTTAATTTAATTTTCTCAGGTCTAGAATTCCCATTTGTTCCTTTTTCTACTTTCTATTTTTAAATATTCCTTTTTATTTTCTTGAACATATTAAAAATTTAGTTTTCTACTAAGTTTTCTTTTCTACTTGTATGCCTGGTTAAATTTAACTTGTAGATGTTACACAAATTATAGAGGCACTTTGAGGCCTAGAAGGTTTTCTTTTGTCAATGATGATATATATTTGCTTATGGGACAGTTGTCAGGGAATTAGCAATCATGGATCCTCTTCATCTAAGGAGTCTGAAATGGCTTGAAATGAATATCTATTCTAATTTAACATTGTTGCTAGTGTGTGGACTTCTAGAGTGCCAATTTGAAGTCTTGAGTTTTACTTAAATCTTTCCTCCAACAGTTTTTGTATCCTTGGCCTACCCTTACTCAATTTTTAAAATCTCCATAGACTTGGAAGATTTTTAGAAGCAACTTTAAGCTTTTCAACCTTTTCTGGAATTAGAAAAGTACATGCTGGGCATATATATCTTTGTTTCCATTTTCCTTTGAGTTGTCTCTCAACTGGTTACTACTTCATTCCCTCAGACTACAGACCTCTTATTTTCTTATCTTGTTGAGGTTGATAGATAAAATAGAATGGATTTGGTTACTGATATGTTGAGAATCATTTTGATCAAGCAATATCTCTATCTGCTGATTTCTCTACCATGTGCACAAGTATATGTAACTCGTATTGCCTTCAAGTAATATGTAGCAATAAACTTTTTAAGTTACTTATGTTGACCTTGGAAAAAGACTATCATGTTCTTTCTGAAAGTCACTGCCTTATTAAGACTCAGTGAGAGGTTTCAGATAAAATACAAGGTACAAAAAGTTAATTAAAAGGAAACAGGACCACTCCTGAGCACACAGCCATGATTTGCACAATGTTGGGGCACCTGTACAAATACAAGCTACAAGAAGACAATCAGAAAATTGATGAGCTCAACATTTATAAGTAGTTGTTTGCTAATAAATCTATTTTGTCTGTTATGAAAAGACACCTATTCATTCACCAACACAGATTTTAAGTATTTTATAATATGGTTCCCCTTATAGAAATTAAATTTAAAAAGGGAAGGGTAAGGAAAAGACAGCATTAAAATCTTCATTTCATAGCACTCTGTATGATACAGATCATTTGGGCCTCTCTTGGTGTCTCCCACTTCACTTTTTTTTTTTAAAAAAATATTTATTTATTTGAGAGAGATAGATAGATAGGATGGACATACTAGAGCCTCTAGCCACTGGAAACGAACTCCAGATACATGAATTACTTTGTGCATCTGGCTTACATGGGTCCTAGGGAATTGAACCTAGGTCCTTCAGCTTTGCAGGCAAGTGCCTTAACTGCTAAGCCATCTCTCCAGCCCTTAACTTTTTTTTTTTTTAACCAAAGAAAGACAGACAAAAGACTGTCATGGACTAGAGAGATAGCTCAGCCAATAAAGGTGCTTGCTTGCAAAACCTGATGGGCATGGGTTTGATTTCCCAGTAACCATGTAAAACCAGATGCACAATGTATAAAGCAAGTGTGCTTGGCTTACTGTGTCTTCCCCCAGACAATACCTTTCCCTCCCCAATGCAGCCCAATGTAATGGTTTATCGTTCCAATGACAGGGTTTTTCCTTCTAAAACATGCATTTTAATGCTGCACACAACAATTTACCTGCAACAGACATAAAATCATAAACTCCAATAGCATCCTATGGAAATACACATGTCATACACATCTCTCAAACCTCTTTTTAATTGTAACACAGAAAAGGAAATGAAACTGAAAAAGAATATGGCTTTCTCCCTGAAAAAAATCTTGTTGGATGCATGTTGAGGATTTCATTCCATTAATAAACCTCCACACCATGCTACTTAATGTAAACCCTACTTTTTTATTGTATAAAAATTCTTAATTTTTATTGGCTTACTGTTGAATTATGGCTGTATACTGTTATGCACAAAACAGGAAGGGTAAATGCTTTAAGTTGATGATGATACTGGCTATGAGGAAAATATAAATTTTCATGGAGTAGTGAAGGTGGAATTTGAAAGAGAAAAAAATCTGACCTCAGACCCCTTCTGTAATGACAGGTACTAACTGTATAACTGAATAATAATTAATAGAAAAAGCTATTTCAAAAACTAATTAAGATCTGGGACAGGTAGGATGGAGATGAACAGGCTTGCAATTTAAAAAGTATTTTTTTCTTCTATTTTTCTGGACAGCTCCCTAATGATAAAGGGAACCAAGTGTCCTCTTTTCATTTTGGCTTTGGCTTACACTCAAACTAATCATATTGGACCAGCAGAGTTGTCATTCTAAACTTGGGAAAGGTGCAAGCCATCACGTTAACCAGGGATTAATCAATAGCCTTGCTTCTCACAGTGTGGTTTGTAATGAAAGCTACCTGCTGGCGTCTGTCTTCTGTGTTTCTCTTTTAGCTTTGCCAAAGTGAAAGAAGGCTCAGGTAGGGGTGGGAGGAGAGGCTCACTGTTCTCTGTCAAACACAGACCTTTGCTTTTGGATGTCTCAATGTTATTGCTACTAGCATCCTCTTGTCACTGAATGGGTCACTTGGGATGGCTCAGAAAGATCCCAATTAATTTTGGAGTAAGCATGAATTTTGTGTGGTAAAAGAAAAGATGCCTGTCATGATAGTGAAGAATTTTATTCTCTTCTTAAATTCCCTTATTCTTTTTTGTGTATAGTTTTTTAATAATTAAGGCAAAAGAACTTTGTTCTCTTATTTCAGCTGAAAAAATATTCCATTATTCTTTAAAAAAATTATTTATTTAGTTGAGAGAGAAAGAAAGAAGGAGAGAGAGAGAGGGAGAGTGCTGGAGCTTTCAGCCACTGCAAATGAACTCTAGATGCATGTGCCACCTTCTGCATCTGGCTTATGTGGGTCCTGGGTAATGGAATGTGGGTCCTTTGGGTTTGTAGGCTAATGCCTTGACCACTAAGCAATATATCCAGTCCCCATTATTCTTTTGTGAGTGATCATGTATTAGTATTAAGTAGTTAAGAAGATAGACTGTAAGTTAAACTTTAAAACATGTCTTTCACTCTAATATGTGGAAAGATTAAATTTTGAAAAATAAAAAAGAACAGTAGGTATGGTTGTATAAAAACAAGACATACCTCATTTGAACCACACAAAAACAGAAAAAAAAATAAAAGAAGCCTGAAACCATACACCTCTCAGATGTTGGGTTTTGACACTAGCAGAGGCAGGCTGAGCAAGGAAAAAATGGAAACAAAAGATCTTCAGGAGGAAAGGATGAGGGCTAGTCCCTAGTCAAGGCAGCTTCTAAGTGTCTGAAAGAAGTCTGAACAAAGTTGTAAATTACCAAAGCTAGTCTCCACACACATCTGTGCCAGTGGCTGTGGATGGTGATATGCAAATAGAGACTATCATGTAGATAGACTGTAGGTCAGGTCACTGGCCATGCAAATACTGAACCTGATGTCTCAATATCCTAGTGAGCAAAGAGGCTCAAGACTTGTTTCTAGGGTTGTGGTCACCATCTGGAGCAAAGGTGAATGTGAAAGTGCCAGAAAGGAAGGTATGAGCACTGAGAGTGAGAGGAAAACATCCTCCACACCACATTGAATTATTATTTAAAATTCCTCATATAGGTATTATACATTAGATATAATAGGATAGATACAAACAGTCAGGTCATTAATTAATTCTTGAGCAATCAAATGCCAACTGAAATTGATTATAAAGTGCACCTTCAGAGAGCTGCAGAATGGGATAAACACAGAACACAAAGATGGTGAGACAATGATGCTGAGATGTAAATCAAGAACAAATGCCTACAAATGACCAATTTTAAATGTTGGTATTTTAAAGAACACATCACTGAAACTAAAGTAAAAGTATAAATAGATGGGATAAACCCTAGATTTTCCAAAACCAAAGGCAGAATTTATAAACTGGAACATGCCACTGTGGATGCAAAAGAGATAAAGAGGGGAAACTATGTATAAGAAATAAAACTAAACCATATTTAGGACAGTATAAAAATGTAATGCTCATACTCATGTATGTTTGTGTTTACTTCAAAGTAAGAACCAGGAGGAATAACAAAGAAAAATTTGAAGAAATAAGGCTAAAATGCTTTCCAGAATTTAAGTCTTAAATCCTCTCATATATTAAAGAAAAAAATTAAAAAATCAAGGATTAAAAGGCAGTCTTAAAATAAAATACTGAGAAAAGACAAATTGCCTGTGAAAGAACAATAATCAAAATAACAAAGAAATTATCATCAACAACTAAGACAAGAACTCAGTCTTAAAAGAGTTGAAAGGAAAAATAAACCTGTCAAATAGATTCTTATACTCAGCTGATCCTATCATGTAATAGTGGGTTCTTATATAAATTATAAGATGCTACAAAAGAACCTAGATATAAGTTTATTAGTTTATTAAAAAGATGTACAAATTAAGCTGGGGTTGGTATACCTCTATAGTGCGGCTGTTTGGGAGGGTGAGATGGAAGGATTGTTTGAGTCCACAATTTTGAGATCAGTCTGTACAACAGAGACACCATCTCAAACTAAATCAAATTAAACCAAATCAAAACCCTAGAAGAACATAGACAGTTACAAGAAAAAAAATCAGCAAACTATTTTGGTTATTTTGGTACCTAGTGACTGGTTAATAATTGACAAAAATCAACTTTTTCATGATAAAGAAGAGAAGATTAAAATTCTATTCAAGAATAAGGATAAGAAAAAGGTAATAAATGTGTGGAAGGATCCTTGTCTTTATTCTTGAGGAAGACCAAGATGTTAAATTCAATCATTATTGTTAGAAAAATATCTAATTTATTTAGTGTTCAGAAAAGTAGAAGAAAAATGAACACAAAATGGTAGTGGATGTGGGGTTTTGGAGAAAGCTTATAAGCCCAGTGGGGGGGGGGGAGAAAGAGAAAGAGAGAGAGAGAGAGAGCAAGGGAGAGGGATTAGAAAACAGTATAGTGCACAGGAAATGCCAAATGATATTGTAGAAATAACTCTAATATACATACATCATAGAAATAGTACATTTAAGCATGTTAGTTTTGATGTAATGTGTTGGATAATGGCCCTTACAAAATGTGCACTCCTGATATCTGAATATGTTAAAAAAAAAAGAGTTTGAGATATGATTAAGAATCTTGAGATGAAGAGATTCCTTGGACTGTGGATCTGGGTCCAATGTAATCATAAGGTCCTTGTAGCAGAGAGGCAGGAGGATCAGAATGAGAAAGAAAAGATGTAAAAATGAATGTAGAGATCAGAGAGCAAAGTAGATGTTGCCGGCCTTGGAGGTGGAGGAAGGGGTCATGAGGAAGAAAGCAGGTGGTTTCTAGAAGGTAGAAAAGGCTAAGAAACAGATTGTTCCTTAGAGTATCAAAAGGAATGTAGCATTATGGATACATCTTAGATAACTGGCCTTTAGATCTGCAAATTAACAATCATTACAGCAGCAACTGGACATTAATATACCTTTTGGCTTAAATGCAGAATTTTTCAACAGCTTTTAAAAAAGTCAATCCTGCCAGGTATGGTGATGAATGCCTTTAATCCCAGGATTAAAGACTGGCACCACAGCACTTTGTGAATCTTATTTACTATAAAGATCTTTTCAAAGATTAGGGGACAAAGTAAAGCTAATTTACATTATAAGGATGCAGTATTTTTTATTTTATTTTAATTTATTTATTTGAGAGAGAGGCAGACAGAGAGAGAGAGAGGGAGTGAATGGGCATGCCAGGGCCTCCAGCCAGTGCAAACGAACTCCAGATGCATGTGCCACCTTGTGCATCTGGCTTACATTGGTACTGGGGAATCGAACCGGGGTTTTTAAGTTTAGCAGGTAAGCGCCTTAACCAGTAAGCCATCTCTCCAGCCCCAAGGATACAGTATTTTGATATCAAAACAATGTGAGATGTAAAAGGTAAAAGAATTGTAAGACACATGCAAAAATCTAAATGTTATTATTCATATCAACAAGTCAAGTCACTCAGTAATCACATATAACAATGAATTGGTTAGTTTCATCCAAACAATGAAAGCAATTCACAGATAGAAAATCTACTAATTTAATTCACCATATTGACTGATTAAAGAAAAAAAAATCACATAACTATCTGAATGTTTCTATTTCAGAATACATTACACAACAAAATACGTCCTCATAACAGAATATGAATGAATAGGTGAGAAATTCCTTATTACGTAAATGTCTACCAAAACCTGGAGGTGATATTTTGCTTAAAATGAAACATTTGAGTCTCTTTTGTTAAGCAAGGAATAAGATATGTCTACTTTAACTTCTATTATTAAACACTGCATTGAATATCCTACCCAAAGCAATGAATCAAGAAAAAAGGAGCAAGTTATAAGGATTAAAAAGGAAGCCTGGGGGCTGGAGAAATGGATTAGTGGTTAAATGTTTGCCTGTGAAGCCTAAGGTTCCCAGTTAGAGGCTTGATTCCCCAGTACTCATGTAAGCTAGATGCACAAGGTGGCACATGGATCTGGAGTTCTTTTGCCATGGCTGGAGGCCCTTGTGCACCCATTTTCTCTCTCTCTCTCCCCCTCTATCTCTTTCTGTTGCTCTTAAATAAATAAATGAATATAAAACAAGAATTTTTTTAAAAAAGGAAGCCTGTCTCCAAGTCTACAAACAAGAGGAACTAGTGAAGAGATGTGGTGAAGACTGAAAGTGGATACAAGAGAATACAATTGAGTTCCAGTATGTTCTTTTTCTTAAATTTTATTTTTATTTATTTATTTATTAAAGAAAGAGAAAAAGCAGTGGGGAGAGAGAATGGGCACACCCGGGGCCTTTAGCCACTGCAAACAAACTCTAGATGCATGCACCATCATGTGCATCTGGTTTACATGGGTTCTGGAGAATCAAACCTGGATCCTCAGGCTTAGCAGACAAGTGCCTTAACCACTAAGCCATCTCCCTGGCTCGTACAGTATGCTCTTAATAGAAAATGCAATGCGAAAAGAACTTAGAGAGGTGACAAAAGATATGTAAGGCCTTTATGAAGAAAATCATGAAAATTATATAGAAAATTCTCATAGGACATTGAAGAAATCCTCATAGATAACCATAATATAGTTCTAGTGTTGAGTTTTAGTTGTGTAAATTTGGGACTACTGATTCATCATCCTTGTGTCTCATTTTCTTCATCAGTAAAATAGAGATAAAAGTAAAACTCATTTAATCAGGTTGCTGAGGATAACACATTATAATGCATACATAGGACTTGGTATACAATAAGTGTTAGTTATATATAAGCTATAGCATTTAAGGAAGTAATGATAGTGACAGAGGTAGAGGAATAGAATGGAAATGAATTGAATAGAATAGAATGGAAAGCTCAGAAACATAGCTGGATACATATTATATTTGGATTATAAGTATAATATTATAAGAAGGCATTAGAAACTAGTAGAAAGCCAGCTACAGTGACTCATGCCTATAATTCCAGTAGTTTGGACATTAAGGCATATGGGTAGCTCTGGGTTCAAGGCCAGCCTGGACTATAGAGTTACACACACACACACTCTCTCTCTCTCTCTCTCTCTCTCTCTCTCTTTCACTCACTCACTCACTCACTCACTCACCAAAAATACAAAATCAGAGTTGGGGAGATGGCTCAGTAGGTAAAATTCTTGATGCACAACCATCAGGAATTGAGTTCAGATCCTTAGCACTCATATAAAAGCTGGGCATGGCATTATATACCCATAATACCAAAGCTGGGGAGATGGAGACAGGACTATCATGTGAGCTTGATAGTTAGCTAGTCTAGGTGAATTGGTGAGCTCCAGGTTCAGTGAGAAATGTCTCAAAAAAATAAGGTGTAGAATGATTGATAAATATACCCAACATTGACCTCTGGCTGCCACATGCACTCACACATACAGTTGCACACACATACATATACCATACACACAAGTAACCAAAACCAATGATGGGTGTGGTTCTGTGCACTTGTAATCCAAGTGCTGGGGAGGTGAAGACAGATGTATCCCTAGAGCTCCCTAGTCAGCCAGTCTAGCTTAATTGGTGAGCTTCAGGCCAATGAGAGGCCTTGTCTCAAAATGGTAGATGGCATACCTGAGGAAGATAACTGAAGTTGGCCTCTGGTCTTCACACACATGCACATACACACACATGTGCACCTCCACACACACATATACATATGCATAACAAATAAAATCTAAAATCAACTCAAACCAAAATACCCAATGGAAAGAGGAAGGATATTATGTGATTCCTGAGTGTCAGCATCAAGAACCATGTCTGTGAAACACCCCTTTAGCATACCAAAGACTCTTGTCAAGTCAAGGAGACTAAGGGAGTGGGCTCAGACTGGAATGTTTGGATAAGGGCTACCTGAAGAAACCAACTGACTCTCATGCGCATTGGGACTTAGGGCAAATTAGTGTTATGTAGAAGACAACCTGATTTCTGTCTGCTTGCTAAGTCAGCTCTTCCTTGGAACATTGGCCAAACAAGGACAAAGCAAGCTAAACTAACATCACTGTTATGTAGTCTCACCTATTAGGCCCTTCCCCCTACAGTTTGATCAGTTTAAACAAATGCTCTAATTATTCAGTAGGTAGTGATACAAGAAAAGATTATCTTATGGAAAAATTATATTACTTGTATTATATAAATAAACTTGTATTTTAAAAGTAAACTTCTGTGGATTAAGAATATGATATAAAGGGATGGATTTCTTAAAACATACATAGAAAAAGATTCAAGAAGAGAAAGGAGTAAGGAAGTTGACATAAGAATTTAAAACATGTTTTAAAGATTCTAAAGCTCTGCTTTATTTTATTTTTAAAAGTTTAAAATTTATTTGCAGAGAGAGAGAGAGAGAGAGAGAGAGAGAGAGAGCTCAGTGGCTAAAGTGCTTGCCATACAAGCATGAGGTCTGCAGCACCCATGTAAACAGCTGAGTATGGTGGTATGCCCAGAATCCCAGTGATGGAGAGGCCGAGAAGACAGAAAATCCCTAGGACTTATGAGCTAGCCAGTCTAGATAGTTGGTGATCTCCAGGTTCAGTCAGAGATTCTGTTTCAAAAAGTAAGGTGGAGAGTGACTGAAGAAGATACCTGACATCAACCTCTGGCCTCTACATTCATGAAAACACACATATGCACATGTACCCCATAAGCATGCATCTTCACACATGAACACATACACCTCAGAAAAATAGAACAACCATAATATAGTATTAATATGTACATATTGTGCACTAAAATATAAAAACATGGCTTTGATACACATTAAATTCATAACTCGATTAACCCTGAGCAACAAGGAAGGAAATAGGATATCTAGAAAAACATATGGGGCTGCCACTTCTTTTACGAAGATCAAATTAAAATCCTTCCACCACTTCAAATTCCATTTTGATAACTACTCACTGGGTGAAGCTAGTAGTACAGAAGCACAGAAGAAAAGGGCATAGGTCTGAGGTCTGAGGCCAGAACCAGGCCTGCCACTTTTCCTATGGCAACTTAATTGGTTTCAACCTCTGTTTCTGCTTCTTAAATTGGGGATCATAACAGATTTGTAGTAAATGCAATGCTATCAACAAAGTAGGAAACAGAAATAAACATCAGTCAGAAGGAACTTTATGCCATTATATTATCATCACAATTGCTACACCTGCCATTAGGACCTGGAAAGTCAATGCAGAGACTGTTGTCATCTAAAGGAGGCAGATCATCATGCTTATATGAAAAAGTTAGGACTTCGGGTAAGTAATCAAGAAAAACTACACTCATCTGAGGAGAAGAGGCAGAATATTTTCTCTCGGAAATAGCGGAAAAGTGCAAAAGACAGCCAGAAACCCACTGTGGATGAGTGATATATATCTATCTATATCAATCGGCCCCGTATCTATCATCTATGTATCTATGTATCTATCGCTCCCCACACTCTCTCTCTCTCTCAATGCATACCTGGGTTTGTAGATATCAAAACCCCAGAGATAGAGCTCCCCGAGTTCGGGTAAGATGGCGGCATAGGACTCCCCATCAGGCAGGACTCCCCATCCAGGGCTCCCCATCCGTGGGCTCCCCGGCAGCTCGCTCCATGGCCCCAGAGCACCCCAGCAACTCCACGGGACTCCCCAGCCCGGCTCCCCCCAGCGGCTCCCCATCCGTGGGCTCCCAAGCTCCACCCCAGAGCACCCCAGCAACTCCACTTCACTCAGCCGGCTCCCAACCGGATCAGCTAAGCAACCCTCGATCCAAAGCTGCCAACCAGATCAGCTAAGCCCCGCTGAGCTTCCACTGCAAACGCCGCCCGAACAAACAAACAAAAAAAAAGGGACTTTTCAACCTCATCAGTCTCCTCACAGAGCCCAGAAATCAAAGAAAAATCTGCGGAGCTACTGAAAGAGACACACACCGTGAGTTGCTGCAGGCTTCCTGAACTCGCCCATCCCCCAATCATCAGTTCCCCAGGGAATTGGTAGAATCGAACAACAACCAGTGGCAAATTTGAACCACATCGTCAACACCGGCCCCAGCTTACCTGACCCAAGCTCCACAGCTCAGGTAACGAGGTGGGCACCCAGCATTGGTGAGTTTAAAAGCCACACCAAAAGATAACAAAGGCCTGCATTGGAAGTGCTAACCACTCTTTCCAGGTCAAGGCAGGGTATGTATTACATATTTGTGGGTGGCTTTACCATTTTCAAATAAGCTGAATGTGAGGGGTTGAATATTGCTATCTGTACTACTTATAGATTTAAAGGGCCTTTATCTTTTGCTTCAGTTATTATTGAGGACAGGGTCTGATTCCCAAGCTGACAGGACTAAGGGAGTGGACCATCACATGCCCTTAGGGATTTTAACCCTATAGGACTGGTTGTCTCAATTCTCACACTTGTATACTCTGTGTTCATGTCAATTGAATGTGTATTTTGCTCTGTTGAAGTTTAGAACTTGCCTCTAAATTGTTCCACCAGTCCACTACAATAATTGCTTAACAAGCAAACTCAACAGCTAAGTACTTCTACTTAAGTACAAGTGCTACACTTGACACCTTAAACTCATATCCTAAAATAATATAAAGGTGGATCACAACACCTAAGAACACTGAAGATAAATAGGAAACCTAAGCATCAAAGCAATCCAGGATGCAAAAGTCACTACATTATAATACAAGAAACACAAAGAATCAAGACAATGCAATCCCACCAAAAATTGCAAATCCATCAGATAGGTCCAACAATGAGACTGTTTTAGATGAAATTCCTGACAAAGATTTCAAGGGAATGATGATATCTATGCTCAAAGAAATGAAAGAAGAAATGAAAGCAATCTGAGAAGAAAACAAAGGAATTAGAAGAAAACAAACTGTTGAAGGAGATTACAGAGAAACAGTTTAATGAAATAAAAAGGTCATTAGAGGACATGAACAAGGAAATAGAACTACTGAAGAAAAACCAGGCTGAAATCTTAACCCTGAAGAACACAGTCAGTGAAATAAAAAACTCTGTGGAAAGTCTCACTAGTAGAATGGATGAAGGAGAGGACAGAATATCTAAACTAGAAGACGAGGTGGCAGATCTATCACAGTCCAACAAAGAGAAAGACAAGCTAATAGAAAGGTATGAATGGGAACTCCAAGACATGAGGACACTATGAAAAGATCAAACATAAGAATTCAAGGTATAGCAGAAGGGGAAGAATTTCAATCCAGAGGCTTAGTAGGTGTTTTCCATAAAATCATAGAAGAAAATTTTCCCCAAATTGGGAAAGAAATGCCAATGCAGATACAAGAAGCATTTAGAACACCAAACAGACAAAACCTAGAAAGATCCTCTTCTCGCCATGTTATAATTAAACTACTAAATACACAAACCAAAGAAAGTATACTGAAAGCAGTTAGAGAGAAAAGCAAATGACATTTTAGGGGAAACCCATCAGGGTCACAGCAGATTACTCAACACAAACCCTAAAAGCCAGGAGGGCCTGGGTGATGTATTCCAAGTTCTGAAAGATAAAAACTGTCAACCAAGATTACTTTATCCTGCAAAGCTTTCTATCCAAATTGATGGAGAAATAAGGACATTCCACAACAAAGACAGGCTAAAGGAATTTATGACAACTAAGCCAGCTCTACAGAAAATACTTGCAGGAATCATTCATGCTGAAGAAAAAGCAAAACACACACAGCAGGAAATAGGAAAAAGAAATCATATTCAACAGTTAGAACAAGTGAGTAAAGCGAAAACCAGGAAGAACTACAAAACAAGAAAAATGGACAGATCAAATACATATCTTTCAATAATAACTCTTAATATCAATGGCCTCAATGCCCCAATCAAAAGACATAGACTTGCAGACTGGATTAAAAAGCAGGATCCTACCATCTGTTGCCTTCAGGAAACTCATCCGATTAAAAGATAGAAACATTCTTAGGGTGAAAGGCTGAAAAAGATATATCAAGCAAATGGACCTAGAAAACAAGCAGGGGTTGCCATCCTAATTTCTGACAGGATAGACTTCAAACCAACATTAGTGAGGAGAGATAAAGCAGGTCACTTTATACTGATTAAAGGAACACTCCAACAGGAGGATATCACAATCCTAAACATTTATGCTCCCAGCACGGGGGCCCCAATTACATCAAACAAACACTATCGGACTTAAGGTCAGAGATAACACCTAACACAATAGTAGTGGGTGACTTCAATACCCCGCTCTCATCACTTGACAGGTCTACCCAACAAAAAATAAACAGAGAAACAACTGCATTAAATGATATCATGGAACAAATGGACCTAACAGATATATACAGAATATTCCATCCAAATACTGCAGAATATACATTCTTCTCAGCGGCACATGGGTCATTCTCTAAAATAGACCATATGATAGGACACAAATCAAATCTCAACAAATACAGGAAAATTGAAATAATCCCTTGTATGCTATCTGACCACAATGGGATTAAACTGCAAATCAACAACAAGAAAAACTACAGAGCATACAGAAATTCATGGAGACTAAACAGTACATTATTGAATGACGCATGGGTCATTGAAGAAATTAAGAAGGAAATCAAGAAATTCATAGAATCAAATGATGATGAGAATACAACATACCAAAACCTGTGGGACACAATGAAGGCAGTCCTATGAGGGAAATTTATAGCTCTAAGTGCCTATATTAAGAAACTAGAGAGTTCACAACTAAACAATTTAATGCTTCACCTTAAGGCCTTGGAAAGAGAAGAACAAGGCAAACCAAAAATCAGTAGACGGGAAGAAATAATAAAGGTTAGGGCAGAAATTAATGAAATGGAAACCAAAAAAACAATCAAAAAAATCAATGAAACAAAGAGTTGGTTCTTTGAAAGGATTAACAAGATTGACAAACCCTTAGCAAATCTGACCAAAAGAAAGAGAGAAGAGACAAAAATTGATAAAATTAGAGATGAAAAAGGCAACATCACAACAGATACCAAAGAAATTCAGAAAATCATATGGACATACTTTAAGAATATATATGCCTCTAAGTTTGAAAACCTGAAAGAAATGGATGATTTCCTTGATTTATATGACCTACCAAAATTAAATCAAGATGAGATAAACCATTTAAATAGACCTATAACAACCACAGAGATCCAAGCAGTCATAAAAAGTCTCCCAATTAAAAAAGCCCAGGCCCAGATGGATTCACTACTGAATTTTACCAGACATTCCTGGAAGATCTAACACCAATGCTTCTCAAACTTTTCCATAAAATAGAAGAGGAAGGAATTCTACCAAAATCCTTCTATGAAGCCAGCATCACCCTGATACCCAAACCGGACAAAGACAGATCAAAAAAGAAAACTATAGACCAATCTCCCTCATGAACATAGATGCAAAAATTCTCAACAAAATACTGGCAAACAGAATACAAGAATATATCAGAAAGATTATTCACCCTGACCAAGTAGGCTTTATCCCAGAGATGCAGGGATGGTTCAACATACGCAAATCCATAAATGTAATACACCATATAAATGGTCTGAAGGACAAAAATCACATGGTCATCTCAATAGATGCAGAAAAGGCATTTGACAAAATCCAACACCCCTTCATGGTGAAAGTACTACAGAAACTTGGAATAGAAGGAACATATCTCAACATAATAAAAGCTATTTATGACAAACCTACAGCCAACATAATACTTAATGGGGAAAAACTTGAAGCTTTTCCTCTAAATTCAGGAACAAGACAAGGGTGTCCACTTTCTCCACTATTATTTAATATAGTATTGGAAGTCTTAGCCATAGCAATAAGGCAAGAGGCACTCATAAAGGGGATACAAATCGGAAAGGAAGAGGTCAAATTATCATTATTTGCAGATGATATGATTCTATACATAACAGATCCTAAAGGACTCTACCAGCAAATTATTAGAGCTGATAAACACTTTTAGCAATGTAGCAGGATACAAAATAAACACACAGAAATCAGTAGCTTTTCTATACACTAACAACAAACATGCAGAGGATGAAATCAGGGAATCTCTCCCATTCACAATTGCCTCAAAAAAAATACCTTGGAATAAACTTAACCAAGGAAGTGAAGGATCTCTACAATGAGAACTATAAAAAACTCAAGCGACAAATTGCAGAAGACACAAGGAAATGGAAAGACATTCCATGCTCCTGGATTGGAAGAATCAATATAGTGAAAATGTCAATCTTACCAAAAGCAATCTACACATTTAATGCGATCCCCATTAAAATCCCAATAGCATTCTTCACAGAAATAGAAAAAACAATACTAAAATTCATCTGGAAACACAAAAAACCTCGAATAGCCAAAACAATTTTGCATAACAAAAATCAGGCAGGTGGTATAACCATACCCGATTTTAAGTTATACTACAAAGCCATAGTAACAAAAACAGCATGGTACTGGCACAAGGACAGACAGGTAGATCAATGGAACAGAATAGAAGACCCAAATATTAATCCAGACAGCTACAGCTACCTGATTTTTGACAAAAACGCCAAAAATACTCATTGGAGAAAAGATAGCCTCTTTAACAAGTGGTGCTGGGAAAATTGGACATCTGTTTGTAAAAGGATAAACATAGATCCTTGTCTCTCTCCTTGCACAAGAATCAAGTCCAAATGGATCAGGGACCTTAATATCAGACCTGAAACTCTGAAAATGCTAGAGGAAAAAGTAGGGGAAACTCTTCAACATATTGGAATAGGCAAGGACTTTCTGAATATAACTCCAATTGCTCAGAGAATAAAAGCACTAATCAACCACTGGGACCTTATGAAATTACAAAGCTTTTGTACAGCAAAGGACACTGTGAATAGAGCAAAAAGACAACCTACAGAATGGGAGAAAATCTTTGCCAGTTATTCATCTGACAGAGGATTAATATCCAGAATATACAAAGAACTCAAAAAACAGAATAACAAGAATTCAAACAACCCAGTTAAAAAATGGGCTACGGAACTAAATAGAGAATTCACGGAAGATGAAATACAGATGGCATATAAACATCTAAAAAAATGTTCTACATCCTTAGCCATCAGGAAATGCAAATTAAAACCACTTTGAGATTCCATATCACTCCTGTCAGAATGGCTGCCATCAAGAAAACAAATGACAATAAGTGTTGGCGTGGATGCGGAAAAACAGGAACACTTCTACACTGTTGGTGGGAATGTAAGCTGGTCCAGCCACTGTGGAAATCAGTGTGGAGGTTCTTGAGACAGCTAGAAATAGATTTACCATATGATCCAGCTATAGCACTCCTAGGCATATATCCAGAGGACTCTTCTCACTTCCTTAGAGATACTTGCAAAACCATGTTTATTGCTGCTCTATTCACAATAGCTAGGAAATGGAAGCAGCCTAGATGTCCGTCCACAGATGAGTGGATAATAAAGTTGTGGTACATTTACACAATGGAGTTCTATTCAGCAGTAAAGAAAAATGAAATTATGAAATTTGCAGGGAAATGGATGGATCTGGAAAGGATTATACTTAGTGAGGTAACCCAGGCTCAGAAAGCCAATCGTCACATGTTCTCTCTCATATGTGGATCCTAGCTACCAATGTATAGACTTGTGTATGAACTGGAACCAAAAATAGGTACCAGAAACCAGTAAGCGGGTAAAAGGCTATAAGGGAGGGAAGAAAGGGAAGGACTTAAGTGTATGGTAATACACATATGTAAGTAGAAGAACTGAGTACAGGGAGGGAATGGCCTAAGCGAGGCCATGGGAAGAGAATGCATACAAAAAGGGCAGGGGAGGGACAATCTAAACTCAAGATATTATCAATAAGACATATGTAAAATTACTTTTTTTGAATAAGGGCACGTCTAGAAGATGTAGACTGTTACTAGAAAATTTTCAGTACCTGGGATGGAATTCCTTCCAGTGAGATGTTGGCCAAGGAGGTCCCGGTAGCCTCCAAAACATTAAGGCTTTTGCCAAAGCCCTTGGTTTCCCTAGAGAAATAGATAGTAAGACCCTATTGCTGAAGACATCTCATGCCTGAGAGGCAAGGACACTGAGAAAGCAAGCTGGTGCTGAGCAGAAAACCTTCTCCCTGTAGACCAGCCAACTGAAAGCTGGAAAAAAAAGCTGCACTGCACGCAGCGTATGGGAGACAGAAGCCATCAACAGTGAAAATAGTGGATGCTGAATATTCAAGCTTGGCCAGACAGGCCCAATGACTGAGCAGGTGCAATAGTGGCGTGTCTACTCTTGGGGTAACCAAGTGCTCCATAATTGGACTGAAGGCCCTCTCTATGGGAGGGAATACATACCCGGTACTGAAAAACCTAAGTAAAAGTCTATGGTAGGTGAGGTCATGAGCCTTGGGGGTATAAGCCTGCTCATGTCTGACTAAATGTATATATTATTCCCACCAAGCTGCCCTGGGGACACTACACTAAATGTTCATGTCCACATATTAACGCTATTCTCACTTCTGGCTAGAGAAGCTTCTCTTTTCAGATGGTGATGACCACTGGGATGACACAAAGGCAACATAGTGCTGAGAAGAAGGGATGGAGGAGTGCCTAGCACTGAAACACCTCTGTCACATCCTCCAGTGGCTCAGGGACCATTGCGGAAGAGGGGCGGATAGAATGGAAGAGCCAAAGGAAGGATATGACCTCTTACTATGCAGCTAGAAAGTTAAGAAGTATGAAAAGATACTCTAATCTTTTCATCAATGTGTTAGATAAGAAATCACCTCTAGAAAATATCACTTAGGAGCTGGAGAGATGGCTTAGCAGTTAAGGTGTTTGCCTGTGAAGCCTAAGGACCCAGGTTTGATTCCCCAGTACCCACATAAGCCAGAGGCACAAGGTGGTACATGTGTCTGGAATTCATTTGCAGTGTGCAAAGGCCCTGGCATGCCCATTCTTTTTGCCTCTCTCTTTCTCTCAAGTAAATAAAATCCAGAAAAATTTTTTTAAAAAAGAAAATATCATTTAATGAAAAGCCCCTCCTGAGTCAGCAGTCCTTGAAACCAAAGCTTAACAAATTGTATGAGAATGTGAGGCCAAGCCCTGACTAAACAAAGTGAGACACAGGACCTTGAGTTATTATAAAAACCTGGTAGAGGGCCGGGCGTGGTAGCTCATACCTTTAATCCCAGCACTTGGGAAGCAGAGGTAGTAGGATCGCCAGGAGTTCGAGGCCACCATGAGACTACATGGTGAATTCCAAGTCAGCCTGAACTAGAGTGTGACCCTACCCTGAAAAACAAAACAAAACAAAAACCTAGTGGGCTGCCCACTGTGTGTACATGCTTGCCTGAACTCCTTACGGGTGCACACTCTTCTGCTGAAGGAAAACACTATCTGGCTGAAATACTTTGGATGGTCATGCATGGACCCCAGACTCATTTTTAACACAGATGCTTCCAAGTCAGTGCTGAGCAATACCAGAGACACCCATGAAAAGAAGGCATCTGTCCTCAGCCTAGCACTGAGGTCCTCAGGGCCCTTTGGATACTTCCTCAGTCTCACTTATTACCAGAGCCAGGGAACTTTCTCCTCCTGATGGAGGCCTCTGTGTAAAGCAGAACCCATACTATTTGCCAAATGGGAGTCTCCATATCTGTTCTCACATTCGGATAGTTGTACACCTCTAAATCCAAAGGGACTTACTCTATTACTTCATATAAGTCAACTCCCTGGCAGGTCTCAGGACAACTTGGTGTTTATTCTAGGTGTTTCAAAGCAATGGAGAACCACTGATTCACTCACAGAACACTCTTTTTCATTTGGCTTGATTTGGATATGTATGTGTGTGATGTGTGTGGTGTGTGTGTATGCATATTCATATAAATATGGGTGCATATGTGTGTGCAGGTTGTGCGAGTGTGTTGAGGCTACAGGTTGATATGTTACATGTTTTCTTCAATTACTCTTCACCTTATTTATTGAGACAGGACCTTTCACTGAACTCAGCTCACTGATTCATCTAGTTCAGCTTGTCAGCTTGTCCTAGGGATCAGCCTGTCTCCATCCCATGAGTGCTGGAATTACAGGTTGATTGCCATGCCTGTCTAGCATTTATGTGGCTTCTGGGGGACATGAGGGGGATCCAAACCAAGGTTTTTTTTTTTTTTTTTTTGAGAGAGACACAGAGAGAGACAGAGAGAGGGAGAGGAAGACAGATAGAGACAGGCGCGCCAGCAGCCTCTCAGCTGCTGCAAACAAAATCCAGATGCGTGCGCCCCCTTGTGGTCACGTGTGGAATTGTGCCCTTGCATCACTTTGCATCTGGCTAAACGTGGGACCTGGAGATTGGAACCAGCTTCTTAGGCTTAGCAGGCAGGTGCCTTAACCGCTAAGCCATCTCTCCAGCCCCAAACTAAGTTTTTTATGCTTGCACAGCAAGGGCTTTACCAACTGATCCATCTCTCCAGCCTAAATAACACTTCTGTGCTAATACACTTTCATTATACTCAGGATAAGATAATCATTGTATATATTTATATCTATCTATCTACCTATCTAATGGCATGTGTGTGTCTGTAGTCATTCCATAGTCTATAAAGAAGTCTCAGTTATTTAAAAAAATCTTATTTTGAGTCTAGGATTTATTTCTGAGAAATTCAAAATTTCTCTGAAGTGTCATTGATCTCAATATCACCATGAAGGAGGGCTTTCAGCTTCCCATCTCCAGCTGTATATTTCTTGTTAAGGGAGAATTTAATCATGTTGGCTGCCAGGATGTGTGGCCAAACATGAGGCTGAGTGTGACAGACTGCTGGCAGCAGTAGGCCGCATCTGGGGAGGAATGACATTCCACTGACAGTCAAGAGAAGAGAAAAAATGACCCCTGCCCCCCAATCAGGACAGTAGCAGTCTTAGTGAGGGAACAAGCAACTATTTATTGAACCCTCTCCTAATGGTTAGTCACCTCTACAAGAATGAGTTTGAAGGCTTGGCACTGTACATCAAGTTGAAATCTAATAAATGGCATTTAAGTCTCTTTCCCTTGTAGTCAATTTTGTGTTGGCACAATTCAATTTCTATAATTTAATACATATTAACTAGGAAATTCATAAAATCCCAGCTGTCATATGAAAGGAGTTTAATTTTCACCTTTGAGAACTACAGTTGAAACTACTTTTGTGATATAACCCACTAAACACCAGCCTACCAAGAGCAGATGGAGGGGAAAACACATCCTACAATAGATATTTATTTCACATGTTTGGCTCCTTGGAACTGGAGCTTATTGGCTTAAGGAAACATTAAAGAACTGAAAGATCAAATCATGAAAACTTTTTGGAAAAGGAAAGTTCCATCTTAATAAGCCAGTGGGGTCATTCAATTTATATAGTATGCTGATAAAAAAAAATCATTGATGTGGTTTCTATATATATTTTTTGAAATGTGCCAACAATTGTCATTAAAAGTGTAATCTGGAGACATTTGAGAAAGGGAGCAAATGGGTGCTGTGTGCATACTCAAGCTTCCACGGTTTGCTTGCGTCCTTCCTCTGTCAGTTACTTAGGCCTTGTTGTGCTTGTCCTTATGATTCTGGCTGGGTCGCCCATTCTTGTTCTTGCCATTGTCAACTTCCCACGGAACCAGGAAGCAACATTTTCTAGCTATTTCTACCAAATGCATCCATCATCTTAACTGAGTAAAGAGTGGTGAAAATGTGTTCTCAGCAGGACTTGTCTGTATCTATTATTAAACAATATTCCTTACACAGGACCCACAGTGCAAGAATAAATATACTGACAAATTTGCAGCCAGGAGGATTTAAATGAAAGGAAATGCTTTCAGTTACAGAGACTTAGTATTCTTCAGAGGTTTGGAGTTGGGCTTAGGTATCTTCAGTTAGGTATCTGATCCCCTCTGAAGCATCTTCCCCTACACAGGATTAGATGAAACACATCTTCTTGCTTACCAAAAGATATGTACATTGTGTTTCTTGATTAGCAAAATGTTTACAATAAAGAAGACTTGGGGTGGGGATGATTTGGCTCAGTCTCTGCTGCTTGTTTTTGAAGATATGTTGCAAAAATAGGGCCACTACCTATAAGCCAAAGCTATGCTTTTATCCCATGATGGACCATGGCTTACTTACCAGGTGAGCCCGAAATATTGCAGGAATGAAGGACTGGTTAGACAGCTGGAGAATCCTGCAGGAATCCTTCAGGACATAAATATTGCCAAAATCAACTTTCATCGGATTTACAAAAATAACTGGGCCTTGTCCAGTGCTCTTTATGTGACATACCTGTGTTGTATGCAAGAAAAAGATGATATGACCAGTTGAAAATTGCTGTTCTTTAAATGCAATGAAAACAAGTTTCTAGCCATCCTTTTAATAAAAGACAGAACATAAACGGGTGTGAATAGAAACTGACATCGCTTCCCACAGGTTCTCTGTGGTCAGAGGTACAGAGGGATAGCCATAAAGGAGTCCTTCTGGAGTCCTTCCCCAAGGATGGCTCAGGGTTATGCATTATGAAAAATCATAATCTTAGACCCCTATACACTGAGCAACTCTCTAGTCTCAAGAACACTTAGCATGAAGTTAACTGTGGCACTTTAGAGTCAGATGTGGCTGGGTCTGAATTCTAGTTCTGTCACTTTAGCAACAGTGTGACAGGCTGGGCCAGTATACGCACCTCGGCAGGCTGGCTATTGAAATCCACACTATATCTGCCTGGGAAGATGGGTCCTTTTCTTTCATAAAGCACTGGCTACCCTTTCATGAGCTGCATCTGTGCAGGTGGTGGTAGCATTATAGTGAGCCCTTCAGGGGCGATGGCCTATTTTGGGGATGCTGTTTCATCAGTCAGATTGCTTATCTATAGCATCTTATATGGAAGAGATCAATGCAAAAACATAACTTCTTATACTCTCTAAGCAATCAGACAAATGTAAGCTGACATCACTCAGCTTCCAAGTAAACTAAATGTCTAGAGACACATAACATGTTGGACAACTTCTTTTTGAGACTGAAGATTTATCCTCCAATTCAGTGTAAGCAGCAGAGTTTTCCTATGTCTCCCTCTTGCCTCACTTGGAGAGGGACTCCTTAACAGATTCAGTCGGTTAATTTGGACAGTGGTTAGTATAGTTACTATGTAGGTAAAGATATGGGGAGTAGTGCATGAATAGTGTAATCAACTAGGATGTCCTAGGGTTTGAGTGAGGAACAACTGAGGAGGTGATTAAATCCGTAGATGTGCAAGGCTTGGAGACATGTATGTGTATATGTGCATGCATATGAAACTTCTGATACTCAAGACATGCTTAAGAACAATTGCTATATAACCTTGCTACTGTTGGATGTATCTGCAAACAGTTCACCTAAGTAACATACACTTGCATTTTACTACCACAGAGTGAAAATATAAGTTCCTATAAGTACATAGAGGATATGCAAATATGGTACACACCTTAAGTGAAGCTCAAAATACTTGATAAGAAATTGTGATCATTAATCTCTATTGATAACTTGATTAAAACAGGAATCAAGTAAAGGACAGTCAGGTAAGTCCGTGAGGGAAGTTATAGAAAGGATTACCTGAGAGAGAGAGGAAGACCCTCTGTCAGAATGTGCAGCCCTTCCAGCGGCAGCTTATATATAAGGAGATTGCAGGAAAAAGTAGTGCCCTTTTGCCTGCCAACCCTTGCTACCTGCTGGTGAGTACATCTTCCCTGTTGCTGCCATCCTTAGCAGTCACTGGAAACCAATTTCTTCAGCCTTCCAATGTGGACTAAGACCAGTGGCTCTGCAGGAATGCTCCAGGCCTTTAGTGCCAGGTTGGGATTGCTGAAGCATCTGTCCTAGTGGACTGAGTGGCTGGCAGGTTCTTAGACTCTACAGCATGAAGACAGCCATGGTTGGACTGCCCAGTCCTTAATGTGTAAGCTAATCTAATAAACCCCCTTTACAGCACAGATTCATTCTATTTTTCCTGTTACTCTAGAGAATCCTGATAAATATGGAAGCACAGTGATTTTAGTTGTGATTCTGAATATTGTCTCTCACCAGGTGGGGTTCCTGGCTTCCAAAGACTGAGATGTAGACCATGGAACTATGTTCTCCAATGACCTGGGTCTCCAGAGCCAGTGGTATGTTTATGGTACTGTGTGGAGAGATGACCCCACAGGGGTTAGGACTGGAAATCAGTACAGCAGGTGTGTTCTCATGCACCTGCAGAGAGGGAGAGATACATCACGGGATAAGCAAACCATGTGCAGTCGGGAACAAGTGTTTTATTAATTCATTTTAAAACAAGTGTTATTCTGAGTCCATGGAGAGTCTTTAGAAATATCTCATGCTTAGGAAAGTCCATGGGAGGACCCTCCAGTTAAGTTAAGTGGAGTTTGTACATGGCCAAAATATCCAAAGTTCCCAGTAGATCAGGATGAAATGATCTGCAACATCAATGAGTTCAGAACAATAGTCTTCTACTGCCAAACTCTGTGACCATCGGACCCTTCATGCCCCCATGCTTCTTTCCACTTTCTTTGCCCCATTGCACTACATTAACAGAGGTCACAGCACCAGCATTTCCTGAGCACATGTGCTGTAGCCCACCTCCAGTTCTTTGTACTTGGGATTCTTTTTCTTTTTTCTCAATATTTTATTTTTATTTATTTATGAAAGAGAGAGAGAGAGGGAAAGAGGCAGGTAGACAGAAAGAGAGAGAATGGGCATGCCAGGGCACCCAGACACTGCAAACGAATTCCAGATGTATGCGCCACCTTGTGCATCTGGCTTATATTCATCCTAGTGAATCAAACCTGGGTCCTTTGGCTTTGCAGGCAAGTGCCTTAATTGCTAAGCCATCTCTCAAATCCTCAGAATGCTTTTTCAGTGAGTGTTATCCCCTCTGACCTACCTGGAACATTCTTCTTGAATTCACTGCAGGTACCCCCCCCCCAAGCTCTAAAATCAGGCTTTTCTCTTAGACAGTATCTTATGAACATCTTTTCCACAGTATGTAAATGTCTACATGCCCATCTTCTGACCTCAAGCATAGATTCAGTCCATGTTTCTTACAGAGGAGTGAATGTACAATTGTGGATAAATGTCATTTAGTATTTTCCCACGTTTCTTTCTCAGACCTTTGTTCTGTAGCACATTAGCTATTTTCAAATATTTATTTATTTACTTATTATTTATGTGCATGTGTACAAGTGCACCAAGGCCTCTTGTCACTGTAAAGAATGCCTGATGCATGTAATGCTTTTTGCACCTGGCATTATGTGGGTACAGGAGAGTTGAACCTGGGCCAGCAGGCTTTGCAAGCACCTTTAATCACTGAAAGCATCCCCCTGCCCCACATTAACTTTTATGCAGCAACAAAAAAAAGTTTTTTTTTTAAATGTGGTCAAGTAAGTTTGTATAATTCTTTTTTTTTTCCATTTTATTTTATTTACAATCAGAGAGAGAGAGAGAAATAGAGAGAGAGAGAGAGAGAGAGGGAGAGAGAATGGCACATCAGGGCTTCTAACCACTGCAAACAGACTTCCAATGCATGCACCACTTTGTGCATCTGGCTTTATGTGGGTATTGGGGAATCAAATTAGGTTGTTAGAGTTTGCAGGCAAGTGCCTTAACCACGGAGCAACCTCTCCAGCCCAAGTTTGTGTAATTCTGAGCAATATTTCTGAGGTCCTCAGCAGAAATGCAGAGCATGAAGCCTTAACCATCTGGAACATGCCCCATTCTTTCTGCATCTGTGGACTACCATAGCCAAACCACACTTTTCTGTCTATCAAAAGGAAAAGTATGCCAGGTATGGTGGTGCATTCCTTTGATCCAAGCACTCAGGAGGCTTGGATTGCTATTAGTTTGTGGCCAGCCTGAAACTACATAGTGAATTCCAGGTCAGTCTGGACTAGAGAGAAAGACCCTACCTCAAAAAACCAAAAAAAAAAAAAAAAAAAAAAAGAAAGAAAAGGAAAAAGTAATACTGTTCCTATCTATAAGCAGGCATTGATATTTTGTCTGTTACAGTTTGTAAAATTAATATTTCTTACAACATGGCAAAAATATTTAGTATTTTGATGATTGAGTAATTGGCTTCCTCTTAAATTTTCTGCCAATGGCAAGAGTCCTATGCTCTTCCCAGTCCTGTTGTGCAGAAACTGCTTCCCCTGCCCTGGATGCAGGCTCCCTTCTGAGTTCCTGAGATGACTGTGCACCACACCTGTAGCCTGTTCTACTATGAGCATATGAGCATTACACATGTCCTCTAGCCAGACCCTTGGTTTCTGTGCATCTCAGACAAGCCCACATAATACTCCACACGTCCTCTTTTGCATGACAGGCCTTTGGCTAGTGAGAGGTAACCTATCTTATCCTAGCCAAGTCTTTTCTGTTTAGCTTGAACACTTGAGTTGGCTTCTCTTACTACTTAAGAGTTGCAGGTGACATGAGTTGAACTATTTTTCAAGTTCCCATTAAAAAAGATGACAGGATTCGAAGGCAAAATTCTGGCCATGTTTTGACGAATGACTACCACTTTCCTTGAACTGTATTCCTTTGATGCAGTCTAAATCTGTTTTGACTCTGTGATCATTTCATTAAAGCTCTTTTAATTAATTTTGAACTTGGTAAAAAAAAACTCCTTTTTTTTGCATAAGCGAATGTTATAGTACCGACACAACTAAGTTTTTAAACCTCAATGTACTCTTAGTAAACTATATATCATTAGTAGCCTTCCATTGTTCCAGTCTGTACAGATATTTCGGAACTTATTCATATGTGAATTGCATATTCTACCACTTAACCAGGTGTACTGGCATGTGGATAGACATAGTTTGTAGGCATTAAAAGACAGTCTCTATCTTCCAATAGTCCATTTAGAAATGTTGCATTGCTATGTCTTGGTAATATTGTTCACATTGCAGCCATGGACACATATAAAAATTCTTAGTTAATTTCCCAGGCTTGGCTAATTTGTAGGCGATTATTTGCAGGTGCACTTCTGCATGTTGGCTTAATTGACACTTTTCCTACTTTATCAAAGGCAATTTCCCCAGGAAATTAACTACTGTTTACACCTACAGCTGCTCACTCATGCAGATGGTAATCCAGTTGTAGCTTTATAACTCTATACCCAGTTTATGTGAGAGTTAAAAATCAGAATTACATAAGGTCATATGTTCATAATTCTGGTGCTTCAAGAGGGTATTTTTTGATTATGGAGGGAATCCCATGAAAAAAAATTTAGCATGTTAGAAGAATAAAATAACTCACCTGGGGCAAGACCTTATAGCACCCTGGGAGGTCATCATTATTGACAAGCTGGATCATCTTCTCATAGGGGTACTTCAGGAAGCAGCGCCCAAAGTCCACCTCTTTAGTAACCAAATGGAGGGTAGGAACAACACACCTGCTCAAAGGAACCCATTAAAAAATTCAAACTAGAGAGCTTGTTCACATAAAGAGAATGCAGAATCCTAAGTTAAATACATTTGTCACTGTCACATAGGCATTTTTCATATTAATCACTCTTCTATCATCCCTTTCTCTTAGCCCTCAATCACCATTTTTTTTAAATAAGGAAAGGCTAGAAGGGTAACTCCTTAAATAGCTATCTTTGGTTCATAGTGACTATCATTTCCATTACTTTTTAATTAGATCTTACTTTGGCAAAGGGTCCCATAGTGAAAGTTCCTTAGGGTAGTGGGTCTATTTCCATGCCAAACAGGGCCAGTACCACCAGCATGGAGTATTAACTATGATATTTTGTACCAGTCAAAAGATCCTCTAAGGACTAGCACAGCTGACATCATCTAAATAACGGTAATGATTCTAATCTATGCAGAACAGCTGTCTTGGATGAGTAGGCTCCGGCAGCTGCTCAGCCCAGAGTTGACTTTGTGACAGTGGTTCTGATACGGGCTGGGAGGAGAAGGAGGGAGAGAGATGGGCAGCAAAAGGGAGGAGGTGAATCCCTGTGTTTACAGTTGGCCTATCATTCAGTGAGTTGTATTTTCTTTGGTGTCTGCAGCTCTTAGCATTTAATCTACCCTATGTCATTGTCACAACACACAGTGCCATGGTGAATAGTACTGGCTTCTAAATCACATGAAGTCTAGTTTAATGTTGACTTTACAAAGCACAACCTACGCTACTTTGGGTCAGCTGCTTTCTCTGTCAGGTCTCATTTCTCTACTAGCTAAAATGAATGTCACTCTTGGGATTGAATGACATTATAACTCTTCTTAAGGCACTGGGGGGAACCCAGGAGAAACTGAATGGAGGGCACAGCCCAAGAGCATGTAAGTGTGCAGTGAGAGGAGGTGAACCTGTTGTGAGGGCATGAAAAGCATTGTTGCTGTCTCTCTCAGTGTCACCTGAGGGGGCAAGTCTAAAAGCAATTCTTCTGTTTAGAGTCACTGAGAAGTTCCTGCAGGTGAAATCAAAAGTAATGACATGAAAGGGCCTCTCTTTGACCCTAATGCTTATGATTGAGCAAGAGCTGACTATTCATTTTTAGCTAGAATGGAAGTTGTCAGTTGACCCAATGACTTTCTCAAAGCTATCCAACCCTTTGCTGTCTGAACCACTGTGACTGAGAGGGTTTATAATATTTCACTTGGGTCAAAAACACTTTAGAAGGAAGCTCCTAGTTTCTTCAGACATCATCATCATTATTAATATGTTTTGTTTATTTATTTATGATGAGAGAGAGAGAGAGAGAGAGAGAGAGAGAGAAGCAAAGAGACTAAATATGAGTGTACCAGGCCCTCTTGCCAATGCAAACAAACTCTAGACACATGCCCCACCTTGTGCATCAGGCTTTTGTAGATAGTGGGTAATTGAACCAGGCCCTCAGGCTTTGCAAGCAAGCACCTTTAACTGCTGAACCATCACTCCAACCCCTATTATTATTTTTAATTCAGGATAGCTACTGGGAAAAGAGGATATAAAGTATTAGAAGAAGCCTGCATAGAAAAGGAATATAAGACCAGACTAAAAGGCAAACTTGAGTCTAGAACAGACTAGATCAAAGAGATGTTGCTTTTTTTAATGAGATAAAAATCTTTTAAAGAAACAAGAGGATCAGAAGTTCAAAGTCATCCTTAGCTACATAGTGAGCTAGTATGGGCTACATGAAACCCTGCATGAAGTAAAGGCTAGAGATATGACTCAGCAGTTAAGAGCACTTCCAGTTCTAGCACTGGGTTTCTGAGGATCCCTAGGAGACCAAAGGAGTTCAGTCTCCATGATCCACATATAAACAGCTGGACATGGATGGCCATGGAGAGCAGAGGCCTGAGAATCTCAGGGCCTCACACATAAAAATGCAAGAGACCAGCTCAAGAAAGAACAATCTGAGGGGTGATGGAGCTGGGTACACTATGTTCTCTTTTGTCTGATGCAGATGAGCACATTCCCCACAGGTAAGGGCATGTGGTGTTGCATGGGCATGTACACGTGCATACACCTCATACGCACATACCACATTACATACACAGATACCAAAAAGTAAGTAAACAAAATAGTAAGTAGACCAACAAAAGTTCAAGTTCCATTAGGCTTGTTATTTGTCTTCATTCAAACTCAAGACACATGAAATGCAGTGGTAAGGCATGCCACCTCCCTCATCATCACCATCAGAAAGAATGTAACTGGGTGGAGGAGACACAAGTCAATAAATGACAGATGCAGGGTTTAAATCTGATTCCAGAATCCCTTCCTGACACCCTAAAAAAGAGCCAAGCTGAGGAGTTTAAATTGTAAGAGATAAGCCTCACTTGAGAGGGCCATTCACAAGCCTGCTATTCAAGTCCTAGGGACAGTGTCCTGGGGTAGGAGGTGTGTTAGTTAAATGAATCTTCCTTGACAAGGTGGAAAGAAGCACCTTCCTGCTGCATGACTTTGGAATAAGTAAGTATTAGATTGAAAACTAGAAATGAAATTCATCAATGGGTGACCTCTCCCTGCTCATGTCCCCTTTGTTTCTATACTTTGACAGGCAGACCAGTCAGAGAGAATACTAACTCTTCAGCACACAGCTTTTCCTATCTCCAGCAATGGTACTTTTGAAGCATCTGCTATTCTAACAGCTTGTCATTTACATATCAGATTCATTTTCCCTTCCCAGGAATGCAGTGTGTTGTGGTTGGCTGGCAACTGCCTTCTGGGAAGCAGCCTACACTGGGCTCAGAGCGAACTCTGGAAGAAAGGAATACATGAATGCTACCTGGCTGTGATTAGGAGCGCCAGCACTTCTTCTCCAATGCCCTCCACATCTACCACCAGTGCCAGCTCATATTTCTGTACGGTGTTGGAGCACAGAGTCACCTGGAAATAAAAGGTGAAAAATTGCTCTTTTAAAAGGCCAGCTTTCTGTGCAAGTGAGAGAAGACAGGGGAGGACAGCCTCATCAGTGCAGTTTCTAAGTGCTTCATTGGCTGCCTGGCATTTTACATTTTAGGTAAACAAGTTACATTGTAGGGTCAGGGACTGCTGGATGCTTTCAAAGGCAAGGTTACAATCAAAATGGCTCTTAGGGGCTGAAGGGATGGCTTAGAGGTTAAAGTGTTTGCCTGCAAAGCTAAAGGACCTAGGTTCGATTCCCCAGGACCCACATTAGCCAGATGCACAAGGTGGTGCATGCATCTGGAGTTTGTTTGCAGTGGCTGGAGGCCCTGGAGTGCCCATTCTCTCTCTGTGCCTCTGTCTCTCTCTCTCTCTCTCTCCCTCCCTCTTTCTCTCTGTCAAGTAAATGAATAAAAAATTATAAAACGATTCCTTAGTACAATAGGTTGGGGCATTTCTAGGTCATTTTATCATAGGAGCTATATATCCACACATGTATAAAATGATCATGAAATGATAAACATTGACCAAATTTTAATTATTGAAATTAAAATTATTCTTTACACCTCTGGGCTATATGAATGATAAAACATCAATATACTGACCAGCTGGTACAATGAAAGTTCTTTTACACCAAAGTAAATGAAAATAATCATGTATATTCCAGAAACTGGCATAAGAAATAATTCTCTTTCTTTAATGACCAAAATCTCATTTTCTACCATATTCATTATTAGAGCAGAAAATGGGAACTTCCAAAGAAAGGTTCATCTAAGGACAACATCTAACCAGAAATTTTTACACTATGTTTTTATTTTGCTGCTGTGAAACTTTATGTTTAGGCTTTTTGAAAGCCTTATTATAACTTTTAATTGCTTTAAGATGGTTTGTACTGGAAGAGGTCCTTGTTAGTCTAGAAAACAGCTTCTGGCATGGGTTAAGGGTTTCTCTCTATAAATTATGTATCAGGTACTAATTAAAATCTTTTTGGTTGCAGAGGGACTTGCTAGATGCAAATGTGAGTCCACACAGACCTGGCTGAAATGCCAAGCAGGAGAAAATATTAAGCTTGGAGAAAGCTTTGCCAAATATACACACAAAAAAATAAAGTGAAGATGAAGTCATTGGTTTGGAAAGAACATTTGTAGGGCTTGGAGTAAAGTAGACTGTTTAGTATGACTATAACACCATTTTATGTATTGGGGTTGTCATTAGAAGAAAAGAAAGTGGTTCTGGAAGAAGGTTGCTAGAGAGATAGTATGTCTTTTCAAATCTTCCTGTGCTAGCTGGAGAGGCTAATTAAACATAAGTGTCATGCAAGCTGATATTAAATAACAAATTAATTAATTCATCATCATAATAAATTCATTGTAGCAGTGCTTCTTACCAGTAAAACTACAGTTAGCAATTTTGAAAAGATATAATGATATATGAGATCAATGGATCCCTGGAGAAGCCCAAAGCAGAGCTGAAAACTCCCAAAAAGATTTAAGATGAATGGTTAGGAGGTGAAATACTGAGAAGTATCTAAAACAACTTTTTTTTTTTTTTTTTGGTTCTTCGAGGTAGGGTCTCACTCTGGTCCAGGCTGACCTGGAATTAACTATGTAGTCTCAGGGTGGCCTCGAACTCACGGCAATCCTCCTACCTCTGCCTCCTGAGTGCTGGGATTAAAGGCGTGCGGCACCACGCCGGGCTATCTAAAACAACTTTGAGGGAAGAACAATAGCTGGATTAACTGATAATGACTAAGGAAAAAATAACTCACCTTAGCTATGATATCTTAATTTGAATGTGTGTGCATTTGTGTGTGTGGGTGTGTATGTGCCATGACACATGTATGGAGGTCAAAGAACAACTTTAGGTGCTGGTTCCTACCTTCCACCTTGTTTGAGGGAGGGTCTCTCATTGTTTACTGTTGCATTAGGAGGCTAGCTGGCCTATGATCCTCTGGATGATTTTCTGTCCCTACCTCCCTTTTTGCCCTAGACATGCTGGATTATAGGCACTAGTGCTACAGCATCCAGTTTTTACATGGGATCTGAGGTCCTGAACTCAGGTACTCACACTTGCATAACAAGTGCTTTATTCACTGAGGCATCTCTGAGCCCTGGCATTTTCTTTCCCAGAAAACATAAAATCAGCTACCGTTAATGTGTGGCACTGTGAGGCCACAACCAAGGCCACTGAACTTTTCTGATTTCAGACCAAGCATAAGATGAGGGTGAGGGCCATGAGCAACTTCCTCATCCCTTTTCTTGTGGACCTAAACACAAAAGCAGTGATGGAATGAAATACACCCGCATTTGTCGGGGGATGGGGGGGTCCAGATTCATATTACAGAGCTGACTATGTTGGCTGTCATCTTGGCATACATCTGGATCTTTATTGATATGAAGGGCCTGAGTCTGAGTTTTTCTACTGTTCTACTGTTTCTTTATATTAGTACCAATTGGTGGGTTATCTTTATAGAGCAGAGGTTTCACTAGGAATATTTAGAAGCCACAATTTTGATGAAGGCAATGTAGTTAAAATTTCCTGTATGGTTAGACAGGTACCTCCTCCCACTGTCCCTGGATATAGAATCATAGATGAGGTCCCAGTGGCTATATGAAAGTTGGAGTGTTTATACTTTACCTTGACAGGACTGAAACCCTGCGCACGAATGGTTCCATAGCTGGGAGTGATGGTGAATTCTTTTGGCTTTGTTGTGGGTATTTCTGCATTGATCCAAGACTGTTTTCTGCTGTCTGAGTGCTCTCCGTAACTTGGAATGCTTTTTGGGCCACAGCCATCCCCACGGACATGTAATTTGAAGGTCATAGGGACCAAAGACGTATTATTGAGGGAACACATCAAGGTATGAGGAAATCCTAGAAAACAAAATATGAGGGGAGAAATAAAAGCCTGCTACCCAATAACCTCCATTGGCAACAATCTCCTCTAGTAACTGCACAACATCTTTTATGAATTGTGTACATAATAACTACTCAACTCTAACTTGTCCTAAGAATTGAAAAAAAATTGTTAGTAAGTGCACAAAATAATGGGTTCACTATGACATCCTCACACATCAATATCATGTATTTTGCCCTTATTCATCCATTACCATCTTATTTCCAATCACATAATCAAGTGAATTTTATTCACTCAAAGACTATGTGGCATACATTTACTGTACAGTAGACTGAACAATGATAAAAAAACATAGCCCTGATCACTACTCGGGTTCCTCCAAAGAGTAAGCCTCCAGGACTAGTTTTCTGAGTTGTCTTGCAGAAGTATATTTGTCTTTAGTTTTTTTTGGAAAGAGACAGAGAGAGAGGGAGAGAAAGACAGATAGAGATGGGCGCACCAGCAGCCTCTCAGCTGCTGCGAACGAAATCCAGATGCATGCGCTCCCCTTGTGGTCAAGCGCGGCATTGTGCCCTTATGTCACTTTGCATCTGGCTAAATGTGGCACCTGGAAATTGGAACCGCTGGAGATTGGAACCAGCCTTCTTAGGCTTAGGAGGCAGTCGCCTTAGCCGCTAAGCCATCTCTCCGGCCCTTGTCTTTAGTTTTTGCATAAAGTACAGACTTTGGAAAATATGGAATTATGCTCAATTTTATTTGCCAATGTGTGAAAAGAAAAGACTACATGGTTTGGTTCTCTGTGTGACCCAGAGCCTGCTACCAAGATGAAATGGAATTAGTTCTGGTTCTGTGTGAGGACTATGTTCTCAGGGTTAATAACACAATATGGAGTCATAGCTTCTGAGAGAGAATCAGTATCTGCTTTGAAGCCAGCCAAAGATTAACACTGATTTTACCTCCCTCAAAGCTCTCTGTTATGTGACATCCAGTCTTCTGTTTGGTGAGATTCTGGCTCCTTTCTAAAGAGATGTAGCTCTTCCTTGGCCTCTGACTGGACTCCCTAGGTGGCTACTATTTCAGAGCAAGAATTGATCTATAGGCATAGGAGAACACATGTGCTCATTTCTACTAGAGGTAAGTCCTGCTCTTCTGCCTTGAGCCACCTTCTTGTAAACAGTTTTCTTGGAAATTCCAGAGGAACTGCTAGAAAGTCAATTTCACAATTATGGAATTGCAACAGCTGACTTTTGAACTTGCCCAAAAATAATTCTTGAAATTTTAGTCATCCTATAAGCACATGGATTTTCCAAACTACCACCCAGACTATTTTCCTGAAGCCAGTTTTTCATCAAATAAAGCCAATTTTAACCTACTTAAAACAGTTCCTTGTACTAGTGTCTGTTATAACCCATATTGCTTATCAACAAGCCTAGTGGAAGGGGACATTAGTTTCAATCCTACCACACTTCTTTTCTACCTACATTTCCACTTCAATGCAAGTATTTTACAGTAGTAGGCATCCATGTTCCCTTTAGTTAGCATGTAGAAGATAAGCGACTTAGAATAATTAACATGATTGGATGGGATGTTCAAGGATTCACAGAAGCAAATCATACTTCTCCCAGTACTTTAAATATTATTTTAAAGGATAATATTCTCAAAAGATTTAAAATACAGTGCAGGGCTCTCAAGTAGCTCAGTGGTAGAGTACTTGCTTAGTATGTGCAAGGACCTGGGTTTGATCCCCAGCACTGACAGAATGCAAAATAAATGCAACAATAACAACACTCAAAAAAGAAACTCTCCAAGTGTAGAGTGGAGATTGTTCAGATAGTAGGTGACACATAAGGGGTTTGTTATCTCACTGTTGGAAGACAGACAGCCTTAACCTGAAAGCTCATCATGCGCAGGTCCAAGCTACTACTTTTATATATCATCCAGGAAATGGTGTCAAAATACCACTGTCACAGAGGTACAGACCCTCTTGACTATCTATTAAAAATGACAAGAGAAGCACTTTGTAACTTCCTCCTCCTATGAAGACACACATATAAAAAGTTCTATCCAATTACTAAATTTATAATGGAAAGTTACTCACCGTAGGAGACATCACCAAAGTGCAGAGCAGGGACATTAAAATGGAAGGTAGGTCCAATGACACAGCCTCTGAAAGTAGAAACAAAAATTAGAGTAATAGGGAGCGAATCCAACAAGTCAAGATAAAGATCAGAACAAGGAAGAGATAAACAGAACTTGGCATAAAACCAACTCCAGAATCTAGGAAATTATGATATGATAAGATATCCATCACATAGTGGTCCTTAACATTTTTTAAGACTTAAATCATAGGTTTTAGGATGTGGTGGTTAGTTTATAACCTTATTACTACCAGGGCAGAGGTGGACAGATCACCAAACCAAGGTACAAAATGTCGTTAACTTGGAAAAGTCACACACCCTATTAAGGTATTAACTCATCAAGAAATAAAAATTACATCAGAGCTAATTCAATAAAGACCATCAAAGATTATCAATGATAACACCAATACTTAACCCACATGTTCATAAAACTTTTGATTCCATTCCCACTCTCACTTTACTGTGATTGTAGCTGGTCACTATGCCTCTATTGGCCTTAGTCTCTCTTCCTCCAGTGTAAAAGATACGACTAGAGTAGGTGAATCTTGAAGAACCTTTACTCCAAATATTGACCTATTTCTCCTTCACTGCAAAGCTTCAAGATCACAGGGAGATATTCTATCTTAAAATAACCATTAAATTCTGCAATCTTGAGCTTAGCTCAAGTGGTAAGTAGAATAATGGTCCTCAAAGATGACGATGGTCTAATCCCAGAATTTATGACTTATGTTAGTTTATATGGCAAAGGGGAATTAAGGTAGCAGATGGCATTAAGTTTTCTAATAAATGGAATTTAAAATGGAAAGATTATTCCTTATTGTCCTGGTGAGCCCATGTAATCACATAGGGCCTTTAAGAACAGAGAAGGGAGAAAAAGAGAGATCAGAGTAATTCAATGTGGGAAGAACACAACCATCTGTAGCTAGATTTGGAGACAGAAGGGGCCCATGAGCCAAGAAAATGGGCAGCCTCAAGATGCTAGAAAAATTTAGGGAAAATATTTCCTCTGGGATTTCCAAAAAGAGATATGGCCCTTTTATCACCTAGATTTTGGCTCAGTAAGAACAGTGTTGGACTTCTAATCTGTAGAATTATAAAATAATAAATCTTCATTATTTTAAGCTACAAATTTGTGATAATCTTACAAAAAATTAAACTATGGTATCAGGCATTTTTGTTTATCTCATAAAATTGCACAAAGCAGTCATTTAATCAGTGTAAAAGTTGAAAAACCAGAGATAAATCACATGTGGCCAAAAACTCTTATAACAGAGGGAACTGTGGCTGAATGATACCATCTGGACTTACATATGGTCACATGAATTCCAACAGAAATATTCTTCTGACTATTAAGAGAGCCTATACCAAGATTTTGATATACATCAATGCAGGAACCTGTTAAGTTCTAATGTTACAGACTAAGAAAGAGAATGATTGGATTACAGTGACATGTTAAATGAAGCAAGTTGAATATGAAATATATCTATGCTATGTATTGTAGACGCGTTCATGTTGCTGGGATGAACATCCAAACCAGACACGGTTTAGTGGAGGAAGGGGTTTCTTTCAAGTTTACAGGTCCAGAAAGGGGGGGGGAGTTCTATCTAATGGCAGAAGAAGCTGCTTCCACACATACAAGCAGAGAGAAGCAACCAGCTTGTACAAACCAAAAGCAGTAGGCAAGCAGCAGGGACCCTTCCAGACCTCAGACTGCTCTGCATACCTTTGGGCTGGAAATCAGATCCATCCTCAAACACACATTAAGACTGGACCCCAGAATCTTCCCCCAATGACACCTCCTCCAGCCACACATCTGGAGACCCAAGTTATAAGCACAGAGTGCTGTGGCCCCATGTGGAGTATGGCAGACACCAGTGCGCATGGGTGGAGTGTGGTGGCCTGCATGACATGGGCACAGGTGGGGAGTTGGGGCAATTGAGGTGCTGGTGGGTAGCCCAATTTCCATACAACCAGCTAGCTACCCGGAACTCCACAGAGGTGGTACAGCTGGGAACACACAGGATCTGGAGAAACTAGGGATGGAAGGACCTTATCTCAACATAATAGAGACTATTTATAAAGCACCTTAGATCCAAATCATACTTAATGGGGAAAAACTTGAAGCATTTCCATTGAGATCAGCAACAAGATGGGGTGCTGGCTCTTACCACTGCTCAGTATAGCTCTAGAAGTCCTAGCCCAAGCAATAAGACAAGAGACAAAAACAAAAGTGATATAAATTGGAAAGGAAGAAGTTAAAATAACTCTATTCACAGATGACATGATCTTATATATTAGTGACCAAAAAAACACCAAAATCCTTCTACAGGAGCTAAATTCTTTCAGAAAAATGGCAATATACAAAATCAATACACAAAAGTCAGTAGTGTTCCTATACATCAAAGACAAAAACACAGAGAAAGAGATCAGTGAGGCTGTCCCATTTTCAATAATCACAAAAATTAAATATCTTGGAATATCACTAATCAAGGAAGTGAAAGACCTATTCAACAAAAACATAAAAACACTGAAGAAAGAAATTGAGGAGGATGAAAGAACTTGTAAAGACCTCCCATGTTCATGGATAGGTAGAATTAATATTGTGAAAATGGCCATTCTACTTTTGGTAGGATGGCCATATATAGATTCAACACAATACCAATAAAAATTCCAGCATCATTCTTCACAGAGATAGAAAAAAGTCTCAAAATTCATACAGAACTACAGAAGGAAGCTGGGTGTGGTGGTGCACGCCTTTAATCCCAGCACTCGGGAGGCAGAGGTAGGAGGATCACCATGAGTTCAAGGCCACCCTGAGACTGCATAGTGAGTTCCAGGTCAGCTTGGGCTACAGGGAAACCCTACCTCGAAAAACCAAAAAAAGAAGAAGAAGAAGAAGAAAAAAAAAAAGAACTACAGAAGGCTTTGGATACCCAAAACTATTTGCAGCAAAAGAAATACCACTGGAGGTATCACTATACCTGACTTCAAACTATACTGCAAAGGCACAACAATACAAACAACATGGTACTGGCAAAAACACACATATAGATCAATGGAACAGAATCAAAGATCCAGGTCTTACTTCAAGCAATTATAGCTACCTGTTCTTCAACAAAGAAGCCAATAATGCATAGTGGAAAAAAGAGCATTTTCAAAAAATGATGCCAGAGAAATTGGATAGCCATATGTAGGAAAATGAATCTAGATATGCTTCTCTTACCCTGGACAACAATCAACTCCAAGTGGATTAAGGACCACTATATAAGATCTGAACCTCTAAAATAACTGTAGGAAAAAAATAGAACACTCCAAGATGTAGGAGTGGGGTAAATATTCTTAAATAAGACTCCAGTAGCTCAGAAAATGAAACACTCAACCAGTGGAATCTCATGAAACTAAAAAACTTTTGTACAGACAGGCATACCATAAACAGAGCCAACAGACAACCCATGGAATGGGAGAAAATATTCACCAGCTATGCCTCCAACAGAGGCTTAATATCTAGAATCTACAAAGAACTCAAAAACTAAGCAATAAAAAAGTGAAACAATGCACTCAAAAAAATGGGGAGAGAACTGAACAGACAATTCTCACAGGAAGAAATACAAATGACCACTTAAAGAAATGTTCAACATCCTTAGACATCAGGGAAATACAAATTAAAACAACTTTGAGATTCCATTGTACTCCAGTAAGAATGTAAATCATCAAAAAATAAAAATGACAACAAATGTTGGTGAGGATGTGGGGTAAGGGAAATCCTCATTCACTGATGGTAAGAGTGTAAACTTGTAGAACCACTATGGAAATCAGTTTGGAGACTCCTGAAAAAGGTGAAAATATACCTACCATCTGACCCAGCTATTCTATTCCTGGGCATTTACCCCAAAGACTACATTCTTTACTTTAGAGATACTTGCTTAACCATGTCTATTGCTACTCTATTCACAATAGCTATGAATTGGAATCAACTCAGGTGTCCATTGACAGGTGAATGAGTAAATAAAGATGTAGTACATATACACAATGGAATTCTACTCAGCAGTAAAGAAAAATGAAATAATGAGATTTTCAAGAAAATGGATAGGCTTGAAAAATATCATCCTAAACAGGTCACATTTTGGACAGGCTTCCAAAATGGAGTCTTGACCAAGGACAGAAGAATGAGGACAGAGACATAAGGAAGTGAATTGTCCACATTCTTCAAGAAACCACCCAACCATTATCCCTTCCTTGCCTAACAATGTCCCCAGGTCATGGTTCCCTGTCCTCTTATCTAAGTGCCTGGTCACTGTTCTGGTCTCACACCCTAGCTATTTGAAATGGCTAAGGTAAAGACCAAAGTAATTCTTTTCCCTTCCTCACCTTCCCCCAACTGAAGAAGCCCTATAAAGCCCACTACTTGATAAACTCAGGTTGGCTTGTGAGTTAGCCCTGGTAGCTTGTGCTTTATCCAAATAAAAGCTTTCATCTTTGTTTCAGAGTGGTTTGCATGGTCCTGGTCACTACCAAACCTTACACTGAGGTTACAGCCCTTCCCAGAGACTGACAGAGGCCCAAACTACCCCAAACAGAACACTAAGGACCCTAATGAGGAGGGCCCCCAGGGAAATGGGGATAGGGGTGAGGGGATACAAGACTAATCTATGTAAAATAAAAAAAAAGATATATGGGAAAAATAACTGAGTCTATGAGGGACATATATTCAAACTACCACACTATGGTTAATGCTTTATAAAGTAACATTAAAAAAACAGGGAATAAAACTGCTCATTGGGAAATTTTATAAACATACAATTTTATAACATTGTTTATTCAAACACTTAAACTATAATTACATGTAATTTAAGGAGCAAATAGAACAGCAAAAGTATATTTATCCTAATATTTCAAGGTATATTAGCCAAAATTATGTGGTATCAATGCTATTACTGCATAATAAAAGAATAAAAAATAAAATTCTAGAACCTATAACATTAACTTCATAGACATTTCTTGAAGGCCAAAAGAAGTTTCCACTCCCTCACAGTAATAAGTGAAGTCAGTGTTATGCTGGAAGCAGGTTATACTATCCATGCATTTTCAGCCTTTATAACCAGTCATTTATGTATGATACCAGAGATTAAATAGGATTTAAATAATTACTGTTCATGGTTTAATGGCTTAGAACATTTCTGAACACACTCAACACTGAGCTTTAAAAAGTGAGGAAGGAATTTTAAGGAAGTCTTTTTTTCTCTTAGAAATTGTTGAATAATTTAGTGATAGAGGTCTGTAAACAGTTTTTCAGTGATTGAGTTTTCCTTTCCAGTGGAAGAAAGCAGAAATAAACATTAAAAAGAAAATGGGAACTTGAGGAAAAATGGTAATGTCCAGAAGATAGATAGATAGAATGAGAGATTTAATCTCCATAGAGTAACTAGAATATTCATCCAAGTTCAGTTGTGAGATTGCTAAATCCTATTATGCACAATGGAAGACTCAAGTACACTTTAACTATTCATTCATTGCTTATTATAAGCACTTCTACTTTGGGATATTTAGGAGAAGCAATTAGAGATTTAAAATATCTGTGCTGGGGATGTTAGATACTGATAGATTGATTGCCTAACATACACAAGGCCTCAGGTTCAATCCACAGCACTAATAATAGTAACAATAATAACATATCCCAGAAAATTACAGAACCCTTGTTGAATATTATAGGATAATGAAATTTTTTAAATGACAGTTTCATCAAGATATAACTCACATGCATTATAATTCACTCATTTAAAGATTTTATTTTTATTTATTTATTAGACACAGAGAGAGGGAAAGAGAGAGAAAGAGGAACAATGAGAATGAGTGCGCCAGGGCCTCTAGCCACTGCAAATGAACTCCAGATGCATGTGCCCCCTTGTGCATCTGGCTTATGTGGGACCTGGAGAATTGAACCAGGGTCCTCCTTAGACTTTGCTGGTATGTGCCTTAACCACTAAGCCATCTCTCCAGCCCCTAATTCCCTCATTTAAAGTGTACAAATTAGGGCTGTGGAGATGGCTCAACGGGTAAGAGCACTTGCTACGCAAGTATGAGAATCTGAATTCAATCCACAGAATCCACATTAAAAAAAAAAAAGCCAGGGCTAGAGAGATGGCTTAGTGGTTAAGGCACTTGCCTGCAAAGCCTGGGGATCCATGTTCAACTATCCAGGTACCATACAGCCTGGATGTACAGTGATGCAAGCACACAAGGTGGCACACGTGTCTGGAGTCTCATAAAAAAAAGGCCAGTTTGTTGGGATTGCCTCAAAAACAAAAAGCTGGACGGACTGGAGAGATGGCTTAGTGGTTAAGGCACTGGCTGCAAAGCCTAAGAACCCATGTTGGATTCCCCAGATCCCATGTAAACCAAATGCACAAGGTGACACATGCACAAGGTTTCAGTGGCTGGAGGCTTTGGCATGCCAATTCTCTTTCTCTCTCTCTCTCTCCCTCATTAAAAAAGAAAAGAAAAGAAAAAAAAAGAAAAGAAAAGAAAAGAAAAGAAAAGAAAAGAAAAGAAAAGAAAAGAAAAGAAAAGAAAAGAAAAGAAAAGAAAAGCTGGGCATGGCCACGTACTGTAACCCTAGGCCTGAGGGAGGAGCATCACTGTGGCTAGCTGATCAGTCAGCCTGACTGAAATGGCAGCTGTAGATTCACAGAGACTCTGTCTCAAGAAAACAAAGCAGAATAGTGATAGAGTACACCAAACGTTCTCTTCTTTGGCCTCCACATGTATATGTGAAGGCATATCTGCACACATATGTGCATATACTATACACACGCCTCAAATACAGACACAAAGAAAAAAACACAAATCAGTAGTATTTACACAGTTTCAGACAATGTGCAACAGTCACAATCTTAGCACATTTTCCTCACCTCACAAAGAACTCCCATGCCCTCCAGTTATTATCACCCTCTACCTCTCATCCCTAGCCTTAACCTACTGATTTGTATGGATTAACCTATTTTAAACATTTCATGTCAATGGAATCATGTGTGTGTGTGTGTGTGTGTGTGTGTGTGTGTCCATGTGCACTTGTTTGAATGTGAATTTGACTGGCTTTTTTCACTTTTAAAAAAATTTATATTTATTTATTTACTTATATTTGAGAGCAACAGATAGAGAAAGAGGCAGATAGAGAGAGAATGGGCACACCAGAGCCTCCAGCCACTGCAAATGAACTCCAGATGCATGCACTACTTTGTGTGTCTGGCTTATGTGGGTACAGGGGAATCAAGCCTTGAACTGGGGTCCTTAGGCTTCACAGGCAAGTGCTTTACCATTAAGCCATCTCTCCAGCCCCTTTTTTCACTTTTTCAGATTGTTTTTAAGGTCCATCCACTGTACCATGTTGTATCACATACTTCATTCTTTCATTACTTTTTATAAACAACAATCTATGGATTAATATACCACATTTTGTTTATCCTAGGCTACTATGAATAATGCTGCTATAAAGATTCAAAAACAAGTTTTTGTGTGAGTATGTCTTCATTTCTCTTTTGTATGTAGCTAGGAATGGAATTCCTGGGTTATGTGGTAACTCAGTGTTTACCTGTTTGAGGTGCTGACAGGTGATTTTCTGAAGTGGCTGTCACATCTTATATGTTTACCATCAATGTATGGGTGTTCTGGTTTCTCCTCCATGTTTTCACCAATCAGCTTTTCATTTTTTTTTTATGAGAAAGAGAGAGAGAGAGAATTGGCACACCAGGGCCTCCAGCCACTTCAATTGAACTTCAGATATGTGCGCCATCTTGTGTGCATGTGCGACCTTGCATACTTGCATCACCTTGTGCGTCTGGTTTATGTGGGATCTGGAGAGTAGAACATGGGTACTTAGGCTTATCAAGAAAGTGCATGAACTGCTAAGCCATCTCTCCAGATCCATTTTTGTTTTTATAATCATCCAAGTGGCTGGGAAGTGCTGTCCAAGTAATATTTGCATCTCTGTAATATTTAATGATTTGTCTATGCTTTTATGGAGAAGTGTCTTAAAATCTTTTGCAGTTTTTAAAAATGTGGTTTATTATTATTGAGTTGTAGCTGTTCTCTCTCTCTTTATATATATAATATGTGTGTGTGTGTGTGTGTATGTGTGTGTGTATTATCAAAACAAATTAGGGCTGTGGAGATGGCTCAACGGGTAAGAGCACTTGCTACGCAAGTATGAGAATCTGAATTCAATCCACAGAATCCACATTAAAAAAAAAAAAAAAGCCAGGGCTAGAGAGATGGCTTAGTGGTTAAGGCACTTGCCTGCAAAGCCTGGGGATCCATGTTCAACTATCCAGGTACCATACAGCCTGGATGTACAGTGATGCAAGCACACAAGGTGGCACGCGTGTCTGGAGTCTCATAAAAAAAGGCCAGTTTGTTGGGATTGCCTCAAAACAAAAAAGCTGGACGGACTGAGAGATGGCTTAGTGGTTAAGGCACTGGCTGCAAAGCCTAAGAACCCATGTTGGATTCCCCAGATCCCATGTAAACCAAATGCACAAGGTGACACATGCACAAGGTTTCAGTGGCTGGAGGCTTTGGCATGCCAATTCTCTTTCTCTCTCTCTCTCTCCCTCATTAAAAAAGAAAAGAAAAGAAAAAAAAAGAAAAGAAAAGAAAAGAAAAGAAAAGAAAAGAAAAGAAAAGAAAAGAAAAAAGAAAAGAAAAGAAAAGAAAAGCTGGGCATGGCCACGTACTGTAACCCTAGGCCTGAGGGAGGAGCATCACTGTGGCTAGCTGATCAGTCAGCCTGACTGAAATGGCAGCTGTAGATTCACAGAGACTCTGTCTCAAGAAAACAAAGCAGAATAGTGATAGAGTACACCAAACGTTCTCTTCTTTGGCCTCCACATGTATATGTGAAGGCATATCTGCACACATATGTGCATATACTATACACACGCCTCAAATACAGACACAAAGAAAAAAACACAAATCAGTAGTATTTACACAGTTTCAGACAATGTGCAACAGTCACAATCTTAGCACATTTTCCTCACCTCACAAAGAACTCCCATGCCCTCCAGTTATTATCACCCTCTACCTCTCATCCCTAGCCTTAACCTACTGATTTGTATGGATTAACCTATTTTAAACATTTCATGTCAATGGAATCATGTTATGTGTGTGTGTGTGTGTGTGTGTGTGTGTGTCCATGTGCACTTGTTTGAATGTGAATTTGACTGGCTTTTTTCACTTTTAAAAAAATTTATATTTATTTATTTACTTATATTTGAGAGCAACAGATAGAGAAAGAGGCAGATAGAGAGAGAATGGGCACACCAGAGCCTCCAGCCACTGCAAATGAACTCCAGATGCATGCACTACTTTGTGTGTCTGGCTTATGTGGGTACAGGGGAATCAAGCCTTGAACTGGGGTCCTTAGGCTTCACAGGCAAGTGCTTTACCATTAAGCCATCTCTCCAGCCCCTTTTTTCACTTTTTCAGATTGTTTTTAAGGTCCATCCACTGTACCATGTTGTATCACATACTTCATTCTTTCATTACTTTTTATAAACAACAATCTATGGATTAATATACCACATTTTGTTTATCCTAGGCTACTATGAATAATGCTGCTATAAAGATTCAAAAACAAGTTTTTGTGTGAGTATGTCTTCATTTCTCTTTTGTATGTAGCTAGGAATGGAATTCCTGGGTTATGTGGTAACTCAGTGTTTACCTGTTTGAGGTGCTGACAGGTGATTTTCTGAAGTGGCTGTCACATCTTATATGTTTACCATCAATGTATGGGTGTTCTGGTTTCTCCTCCATGTTTTCACCAATCAGCTTTTCATTTTTTTTTTATGAGAAAGAGAGAGAGAGAGAGAATTGGCACACCAGGGCCTCCAGCCACTTCAATTGAACTTCAGATATGTGCGCCATCTTGTGTGCATGTGCGACCTTGCATACTTGCATCACCTTGTGCGTCTGGTTTATGTGGGATCTGGAGAGTAGAACATGGGTACTTAGGCTTATCAAGAAAGTGCATGAACTGCTAAGCCATCTCTCCAGATCCATTTTTGTTTTTATAATCATCCAAGTGGCTGGGAAGTGCTGTCCAAGTAATATTTGCATCTCTGTAATATTTAATGATTTGTCTATGCTTTTATGGAGAAGTGTCTTAAAATCTTTTGCAGTTTTTAAAAATGTGGTTTATTATTATTGAGTTGTAGCTGTTCTCTCTCTCTTTATATATATAATATGTGTGTGTGTGTGTGTGTATGTGTGTGTGTATTATCAAAAGTGTGAGTTGCAAATACTTTCTTCTATTCTGCAGATTCCATTTATTTATTTATTTATTTTTGGTTTTTTGAGGTAGGGTCTTGCTTTAGCTCAGGAAGACCTGGAATTCACTATGTAGTCTCACAGTGGCCTCGAACTTCCTTTTACTTTCTTGATAGTGTATTTTGAAGCACAAATATTTCCATATTTTGATGAGCTCTAATTTGATGAGAAAATTAAACACTATGATCAAGTAGAATTTGTCCAAGAAATGCAAGGATGACTCAATAAATCAAAATCAGGGCCAGGCGTGGCGGTGCACACCTTTAATCCCAACACTCAGGAGGCAGAGATAGGAGGATCACTGTGAGTTCAAGCCCCCCCTGAGTGAGACCCTACCTCCAAAAAAAAAAAGAAAGAAAGAAAGAAAGAAAGAAAGAAAGAAAGGAAAATCAGTCAATGGAACATTAATATCAAACAATATCTATAGAATAAACAAACAAAAAATACCTTTTTTTGCCTTTGGTTGCTTGTGCTTAGGTGTCATGACTGAGAAACCATTGCCTAATCCAAAGTCATAAATATTTATACATTTGCTTTTAATGGTTTCATCATCTTAGCTCTTAAATTCAAGTTTGATGCTGAAGAAATTTACTTTTATTGATAGGTTTCTGAGTTTTTTTTCTTTTTAAAGCACGGAAGAGTGATGAATTCTGGTAAATGCCTTTTGTGTCTAATGAGACAATCATGTGGGTTTGTTGTTTATTCTATGGATATTGTTTGACATTAATGTTCAATTCCATGATTGATTTTAATTTCTTGAGTCAGTCTTGAATTTCTGGGGCACATTCTACTTGATCATAGTGTTTAATCATTTTTAAATGTTGCTGGATTTGGTGCATTATTACAGATTTTTGTGTCCATGTTCATAAAGGTTACTGATTATTCAACTTAAATATGCATAAGAGTAGAGCTTTAAGGCTTTATCTCCTCATTTTTTTGTAGGGGCTTGCTTATGTGCTGGATGTTATGGAAGGAATGATGCCAATAAATCAGAAAATTTGGCTCAAAAATTTTAAGGGTTGATGTGCTGAAGATTACAGAGAACCTTCAAGGAACCAGATGAACTGCTTGCATGAAATGTAAGTTGTTATGGACATAAGAAGTGGTTGACGTTTATGTGGTGACGGTGTATTTCCATCCTTCTCATATTGCACACATACTTGAAGATACATCAGTCACAGACCAGGTTAAGTACGGTGAGCCTTCTTGAAGAGTCTGTGTTACATAAGTATTTGGAAAACAATCACAATTTTTTTATATAATAAACACAGATGGATTGAGGAAAAGAATTGTAAATGTCTATGAGTTAAGCTTTGGGACTTGAAAATGACTATGGGGTTGGAGAGATGGCTCAGTGAGGTACATACTTGTTGCATAAACATGAGGACATGAGCTCAGATCCCTAGCACCCACATATAAGCTGGTCACAGCAGTGTGTGCCTGTAACCATAGCACTGGGGGTGCAGAGACAGAAGGATCTCTAGGGCTTGCTGTCTAGCTAGTCTAGTTGAATTGGTTAACTCTGGTCAACTGAGAGAACCTGCCTCAAAAAAATAGGTGGAGGGTGACTGAGGAAGATCCTTGCCATTGACTTCTGGTCTCTACATGCACATGCATACACTTGCATGTACATCCACACATACATATGCCCACACACATATGAATATGCACACACATACAAGCATAACATATACATTTACAAAAAATTAAGATTGTGGGGCTGGAGAGATGGCTAAGTGGTTAAAGGTGCTTGCTTACAAAGCCTGCTGTTGGCCAGTGTTTGGTTCCCCAGTATGCACAAAGTGGCACATGTGTGTGGAGTTCATTTGCAATGGCAGGTGGTCTTGGAACACCCATATTACTCTGTGTTTGTCTCTCTTTATTTCAAATAAATAAATAAAAGATTTAAAAAATTGTGATTGTGAGGGACGCCTGACCATTAGCTCTCCTTGCTTGTTAGAGGTTGTATGTAACACAAATACCACATACTGGGAAGGAGATAATAAAAATTTATTTCTATAATTTTTGAAAGGCTGGGGTCTTAGTATTATTTGTTTCTTCCTAAGGGCCTCTGTCTTCAGCTTGCAGAGGGCATCTTCACTTTGTGACTTCACCTGTTCTTTTTCTATGTGTGTGTCTGTGTCCTAATCTTCCCTTCTAGAACAATTATATTGGCTTGGAGCCCACTCCTGTCACCTCATTTTAACTTAGTCACTCAAAGTGCCCTATCTCCAAAAATAGACACATTCTAAGAATTAGGAATTCAATATCTGAATATTGAGGGGACACAATTCAGCTCATAACAAGGGTTTTTAGGTTGAATTTGAGAATAAAAGGGAACCACCTTTGAGCTAATGTTAAGATTCTGAAGTTCAGTATGTACCATGAGATCAATAAATTTCCTGGTATATTACACACACACACACACACACACACACACACACACACACACACACACACTCTGTTTCTTTCCTAAATTATTCTAGACTCCAAGAGATATACCAGCTTGTATGTGGATGGAGCTCTGTTGGAGTAAAGAGGGACTGCCATGGTAATTAATCTGTTGCATTGGGCACCAGAGATTGATAATGTGTTCTGAAAATGTGATCATTCCATTTGAGAGAATGGCCTTTTTAAGTCTCAAAAGTCAAAGTTGTATATCTATCTGGCAAATGGATTGGTAATGAAAATTTCTTTTTAAAAACCAAGGACAAACTCTGCCATTAATGACTATCAATGATCACAAAAAGCTGGAAAAGTCCTTAGGAGACTTCCAATATAAATTCTGTAAGTTTCTAATCTGGGATGACAGAACTATATATGGGCTCTTTTACATTGCTAGAGGGTGTTATAGTTAAGACTGTTTAAAGAATATCCCCCAAATAAGAATAATGACAAAATTTTAGAGGAACTGTGGTAACAACCAAAGCTGTTGTCAGGAAGAGAATTTTATTTGGGTATTAACTGCAATAATTTATTTAATCATTCTAAAACATAGAATGTAACTGGAGCTTAGCATTTAAATTCTTATTTTATAGAGTAAAAGTTACAGCAAAACTAGATCCCCAAATAGCATCTGCATCCACATTTTAATGGTGTCTGTCATGGGAATATTGGTAGAAATTTAACATATCATATTGTGCCGAAGTTCATGTAAACAGCTAGTTATGTACAGCCAAGATATCATCTACTTTTGAATCTCAAGTAAGCAGGAGGTTAAAAAAAACTTCACTTAGTTTACACATTAGTTATAAATGCATCTTACTTAATGGTCAGTTTCACAGGCTCAGGTGACCCGTTGACATCGATCAGAAACTCTTCTTCAAAGTGCCCCAGGATGGCAGAACTGAAGGAGATCTGGACAGCTTGGACTCCACTTGGTTCAATGATGCCTTCTTTGGGACTGAAAATGAAGCAGGCTCCCAAGGCTGAAGTTGGAGGGATCACATGGAAGAGGGCATCAATGCTGCCTTTGTTGGACAGTATTGCCTGTATTAGTAAAAGTCATGTGAGCATGTGGCTTTATTATTTAACTTTAGCACAGACAGTTGTAGGAATTAGAACCAAAGAAAACTCTCAGGGGGAAGTGAATACTTTGATATCTTGAATGTTTGAGCTCCTAAGCCATAAAATCATATTATGCTTTCCATGTGTTCTTTAAAATGAAGTTAGTCATTTGTATTATACTCAGAATAAAAAAAGAGTGATCACAATAATTACATTATGGATCAAGACCTATGGAATACATTTATTTATTTATTTTTGTTTTTTTGAGGTAGGGTCTCACTCTAGCCCAGCTGACCTGGAATTCACTATGTAGTCTCAGAATGGCCTTGAACTCATGGCAATCTGCCTATATCTACCTCCCAAGTGCTGGGATTAAAGGCATGTGCCATCACGCCTGGCTGGAATACATTTATTTATTTTATTTGTTTGAGAGACAGAGGGAGAAACACAGTCAAATAGACAATAGTGCTTCTGACCATCACAAATGAACTCTAGATGCATCTGGCTTTATGTGGGTACTAGGGAACTGAACCTGGGCTGGCAGACTTTGCAAGCAAACATTTTAACCACTGTGTAATCTCCCCAGCTCCAGAATACTTTTAAATATTCTCTATGAAGTAACCAAGGGAGGCTAGATATTTCTTTCACATGCATGAGAAGGCAGAGGTTGAGTGCAGACTATAAAAAAAGGAGAGGGCTGGAGACACGACTCAGTGGTTAAGGCTCATGCCTGCAAAGCCAATGACCTGGGTTCAATTCTCCAGTACTCACATAAAGCCAGATGCAGAGTGGCACATGCATCTGGATTTCGTCTACAGTAGCTAGAGGCCCTGGCATGCCCATTTTCTCTCTCTCTCTCTCCCTCCTCCGTTTGTAAATAAATAAAAATATTGAAAAAAATAAAATGAAGCCAGAAAAGAAGAGCGGGAACTAGCTAAGCCTATGCTTGTAATGTAGCTGGAAGAATGTAAATAAGGCATCACTGAGGCCCCTAGGTGATAAGGACTCTCTTTGTTGTGCCACAAGACTTCTTCCCATCAGATGGATGGGTGACAATTTTGGGATTCTTATGCAAGTAGTTGTTTTATATAGAAGTTTCCTTCCTCTGTGCTAATGTCCTGGCATATGTTATTGCCTGTATTTGATTGTATGCTAAGTATGTGAGGAACTCATGCCTGGCATTTATACTCTTTTATGGCTAACCTCAATCTGTCACTCTCATCCTCACCTCCCAACATTCACATGCATAAACCTGCATCATAGCCACACTGTTCTATTCCTACCTTCTAATGACACTACTTCCATTTCTTGTCAACAGTGCCCTTATTCTTGAAAGGGTGATTAGCATCCTTTCTTAGTTTATATAGGAACTTCCCTTAATTTACATCTCAAGCACTGGAGGTCAGACAAATAAAGTTAGTCATTTGTAGTATATTCATCATAGGGCTGGAGAGATCACTTAGTACTTAAGGCACTTGCTTGCAAAGTCAAAGGACCTTGGTTTGGTTCTACAAGATCCAGGTAAGCCAGATGTACAAGGTGGCGCATGCGAGTTCATTTGCAGTGGTTGGAGGCCCTGGTGCACCCATTCTCTCTCTCTGTGTCTCTTTCTCTTTATATATCTCTCTGCCCCTTTCTCTCTCTCAAATAAATAAATAAATAAAAATAATTTTTTAAATAAGACTGATCATAATAATATCTATGAGTGAAGATCTTTAGCAAAAACCAAGGACAAACTCTGCCATTAATGACTATCAATGATTACAAAAAGCTGGAGAAGTCCTTAGGAGACTTCTAATATAAATTCTGTAAGTTTCTAACCTGGGATGACAGAACTATATATGGCTCTTTTACAGTGCTAGAGGGTGTTATAGTTAAGACTGTTTAAAGAATATCCCCCAAATAAGAATAATGACAAAATTTTAGAGGAACTGTGGTAACAATCAAAGCTTTTAAGAATCCTCTGTAAAGTAGCCAAAGGAAGGTAGATATTTCTCTCAAATGTATAAGAAAGCTGAAGGCAAATGAAGATTAAAGAGGGTGCAGAGATGTCCAGAAGTTTAGTAAGAAAGTGTGAAGCATGTCAGGAATGTGCTGAGGAAGGATAGTGCATGCTGGCAGCTAGCAAGGAGTATCAGAATAGTAAAATGTGGACAGCCATCAACAGAAAAGGCTTTATCGATAATTAGAGGTCACTCTGACCTTGAAGAAGAAAGTGATTGTAATGAAATGTGATTCTAGAAATCTAGAGGACAAACATTCACAGAGTATGTGGTAGGTGGAAATAGTGGTTGACTAGATTGGTGTGAAAAGTGAGAATAGGAGTGACAAAGGGTAGGAAGGTCTTTTAGAGGAGATGGGATATATTTGAATTAACAGCTGATGCACACTAAGTGTCCTGCCTAGAGCAAGTCTTGGCCAAGTGATACCTTTTGTAGTAAGCAAGAAAGGGCTTTAGGTGACTGAGGGGATGGAATGTGTCTGGAGGTCCAGGAGAATTAGCTCCGGGGCTCGGGCTGCTCTGGAGAGGAATACAGGAGAATGGAAAGTTGATGGCATCTGCTGAGGAAGACAGCAACTTCTGCCAAGAGAGGATGGCCAATGTATGCAAACAAAGCATAAATAAAGGCCACTAGCTACTTGACTTACCTTTTTATGTTTATTTCCAATCTTCCTTGTTCTAGATTTTTGATGATAGGAATTGTGCTTCACTATTCAGATCTTTTAGAGATTATATAGAAAAGTGATTATGGCCAGGGACACCGGCACCAAATTGCCTCGATTCAAACCCCAGCTTTGCCCTTGACTTCCTAGCTATTCAGCTTTAGACAATCTTCTTAATTTCTCTGTGCCTTAGTTTCCCTATCTGTGCTCTGAACTTCTCATATTGCTATGAAATTTGATGGATTAATTAATTTAATTTTTAGAATAGTGCCTTGAAATAGTGCTTATAAATGATAATGACTGTCTGTTATATCACCAGAGCCCCACAGGATGGGCAGACATTTTGCCTGTTCTTAAGGGTGACTGCTATATGCTAGTGCTAATTCAGAGGCCACTTAAACAAATTAGTGGATACTTGAATGTCCTTTGGGGTGACAGCTATATGCTAGTGGTAACTCAAAGGCCACTTACACATACTAGTGGACACCTGAATGTCCTTTGCTCTTCAATCTGGGCACATGCACAAATTTCCTTTTGTTAGATTTATTGTTTGGTTAAGAGGACTCTTTTTTAAGACAGACCTTTTAAAATATTTTATTCATTTGCAAGGAGAGAGAGAGAGAGAGAGAGAGAGATTATGAATGGGAGCAACAAGGCCTCTTGCCTCTGCAAACAAACTCCAGATGCATGCACCACTTTGTGCATCTGGCTTTATGTGGGTACTAGGAATTGAACTCAGACCGTAGGCTTTTAAAGCAAGCACCTTTAACCATTGAGCAAGCTCTCCAGCCCCAGGAGGACTATTTCATCCTGATTTTTGGTACAGTGACAGTTCTGCATTCTTTAGAATATGATACCATTCTTTTACTCCTAACAAAGGATACCTACTTATGACTACTGAATCCATAAAGTAATTTGAGACATGATTCTGAGGCTCTTACCCTTGTGATTGAATTCCCAGGAGAGGGAACACTTATAGTAGGACCTTACCTCTCATTTGTTTTCCTTCTGAATCACACTGGAGAATACTGTATACTTCTGGTATTACGCTTTATTCTTTATATATATCTGCTATACTCAGCAATGACTAAGGGCAACAGGTAGTTATTCAAATATCTCAAGTAGGTAATGTAACAAATTGAGAGATGCAATGAAGCATCAGCATTAAAGATGCAAAGGCTGCAGAATATCCCCATCACAGGCACCTTACCATGTCCTTCCCTGACACTGCTCAGCTGTCCACTCTGTCCAGTCTTGGGCCTTACCTCATTGAACACACTGGCTGGCTGTGGTTTGCTTTGCAGTAGAAATGTTAGAGGGTACAAAATGGGAACTTACAGTGTACTCGTGTTAAATTTCTAAGGAATAATTGTTGCACACAGGAAGCTCTCTCTATTTTGCCTAGGAACTAATGGTCTTTTCCTGATGTGGCATGCATAAAGTACAATCTGTACAATGTAAGAAAATTCACATGGGATAAATTTCAGAAAGAATATCAATCAATGAGAGTTAGCATCCTTCTTTCTCTATCTCAGGGACTTTTGTCTCAATTGCAACATAGAACAATGCAGAAAATAACTGCCACTTGTTTATTTTTTATAGTCTATTTTTTCATAGCCATGCAATTGATTTATTCACTCAGATTCACTTCAATATCTATTATATTTTGGTTGTCTCTCTCTCTCAATCTCTCTACATATATGTGTGTATATAGAGAGCCTCAGAACACACACACACGCACACACACATCCATTTATTCATGACATTAACATCTTTGTTTACCACTTCCATCACCCTGTTTAGACCAGGTTACCCTAGTGAGTATGGGGATAAAGGACATTGTTCCTAAGCTAGGTTAGGCTGGAATAGTTATTGGCTGGACTGGTTCAAGGAAGAAGGGTGAGATGCTGAGTGTCTGAAAGGCCAATAAAGGACCTTGTATTTGTTGAAGAGACTACAGGAAGCCAATAATCCAGTGCTCATGAGGGTTACAAACTGAATGACATGGCCAAGTAACTAAACACCTAGGGTCCCTGAACATTTCCTCTTCCTCTATACTGCCAAGTAGACTGCATTCTCCATCTTCCCTTGCAGTCACATACATATAGTGAAATGTGCCTGAAAGTCCCATATGTTACATCCTTAATCCAATGCTGCCTCCTATGGCGATCTCATGTACCTTCCTTGGTGCCCTTTTCCCTTCTGTCAGATAACATGGGGAAGGCTGCAATCTTAAAGGCACTTGCTAGGAATGACCTGGGTTCCATATCTTCTATGGGAGGAAAGCACTTGCTGAGCCTTTGTTCTTGGTTTTAAAAAGCAAAACTTCTCTAAGCCTCAATTTACTCAGATACAAAATGGAAACAGCAGCTATTCCTACTCCATAGATTTTCTGCCATTTCAGCACACACCGAGGGCAATTTTGTAGATCATATTAACTTGCACATGTCTCATATTGCTAATTGTGAAATAGGGGTAATAATCCTACCCTTCCCAGTTTTGTGGGGATTAAAAATTGCATATATACACATACACAACAAAACTACAGAACCTGACAGCTTCTTGTCACTTATTACATAATTGCTTTTATTACCTCAATGAAAATATAAACATTCTAAAGCCAAGTTTCAATGCTATTCCATATGGTGTAAAAATATACCTTACATAAAAATCTAGTGATGGGGTGACACTGGAGTGACTGTGACCTGGAAAACCAGAAGCTCATCTTGGAAAATTCCCATTTTTGTTGAATTGGGAATACAAAGCAAGAAGATCTCCTCCAAAAACCATAATAATTGGTTTTAAAAAATGGACTGGCATTGAGGGCATTCAGAGAAATTCTGAAGTGTGAAAACAGTTATCTTCATTAGAACATTCAAGAAAATACAAAAACTTCTCTCCCTGATCTGAAGGACTTATGTTGTCAGAGAATGAGCACTAAACAGATGGGAGATGTATTTATGGTTTTCCCCTTTGCAATCTACAAAATGAAGAGAATAAAGCCACTTAAAATATGGCTTTGATGGTTTTTAGCTTTTAGTAAAGTTAAGGGCAATGAGCATCAGAAGTTACTCGCCCCAGAACAGCTAGGAGAGAGGACTCAAGATGATGATAAAAAATAGAAAATGGGTATGACTCTACAATCTTTTAATCAAAGAAAACACACAAAATAAGACAAATTAAAAATAGCCAAGTACGGTTATAGACCTCCTAAAAACTGTAGTGCTCACCTCATAACAATGTAAAGATCCAATGAAAACTTTGCCGATGTCCAGCAATTCAAAGTTGAAGTGAATCTTTGGTCCCATTCCTTCCCCTTTGATTCGGAGGGGCAGACGGATCTCTCGGCCTTCAGAAACAAAGCATACTTTACTACTCCAAATGTGCTTCATTAACCCAAATCTCCCACAACTTTTACCAAGGTAAATTATCAAGATTCTTCAACAAACTCCCTGCACTCTACTAGGGGAACTTTAATTTAACCAATGTGGATTTTTGTCATGTCTTCATTTGTCTTATGTATAGGAAACAGTGATATTGCTAGTTTCCTACCTTTAAAGAGTAGCCAGCATAACAATTTAGGCTGATATTTTATCAGAGAAAAGACAATTAAAAAGTACTAACCTCCAGGTACATAAAGACAAATGCCACATGCTCTCACTCAAATGCAGAGGTTAAAGAAGTTGATCTCATAGAAGTAGAGGATAGAATAGTGATTATAAAAAATGGGAAGGGACAGGGAATGAATGGAGAATAGAAAAGGTTGCTTAACAGGTACAGAAATACAGTAAGATAGAGTAGGATGTAGTCAGTGGGAAAGGAGTTGTCTAGTATGCACAAGATCCTGAGTTATATCCCCAGCACTATCAAAAACCAAAAACCCAATAAATAAATAAATTTAGATAGGAGGAGGACTAATGCTAATGTTCAGTAGCACAGTAGGGTGGAATTAACAATAAAAATAATTTATTGTGCATTTCAAAATATCTAGAAGAGAGTATTGTGAATATGCCCAACTCAAGAAAATGATAAATGTTTGAGGTGATTATTATACATTGCATGTATGCAGCAAAATATCACACCATGCTGCCTTCAGCTGGATCGCCACCTTCCAGTAACTCTCCACAATTTATAAACACAGAAGGAAGTAGAAGAAGCACTTGATAGATATACTCCAGACTTTTTAGAAAACTTTCAGTGATTTCTTTGGCCACATCTATACGAGTCTTCAAGAAGGATCTTATTGTAGAAATTAAGGTAATGGGCATTATTTAAAAAGGAATGCCCCATTTATAAATGTTATCATGGAAAACCAGACTGTCTACAATGCACACTTTTGGCATTGTTGTAAACAAGAAAAGGGCAAGAATTTTGCTGTGAGAAATTGTGTGTATCAGGCATACTAAGCCTTCTAGGAGCCCAGACAGCTTTCTAATATGAGTGAAGGAAAATGATCAGAAATAAAAGAGAAAGGTACCTGGGCTCAAATGAAGTGCCAGCCCACTCCATCCAGAGAAGTGCCTCTGTGAGAACTAATGAAAAGAGCCTGGGCTGCTGGGGCCCATTGCCTGTGAGGTCATGGCTTAATAGAAGTGTGTGTATGGGGGGGGGCACTATATTGTAAAAACTGTTTTTCTTAATCAAAGTATGGTGTCTTCTCCTCCAAAGAAAATTTTAAAGCAAAAGCCATCATATTGCACCCCATCCATGTATACACTTTTTATGAGTAAATGCAAAGAATTTAAATTTTAACCCAATTCTTAACATTACTTTGAAGTTTTTATACTTATTTTTTATTTTGAGAGAGAGAGAGACAATCTGACAGACAGAGGGAATGGGTATGCCAGGGCCTTCAGCACCTGCAAACAAACTCAAGATGCTTGCACCCCTTTGTGTGCATGTATGACCTTGTGTGCTTGCGTTACTGGGCATCTATCTGGCTTATGTGGGACCTGGAGATTTGAACAGGAGTTCTTAGGCCTTGCAGGTAAGTACCTTAACTTCTAAGCTATCTCTCCAGTCCTACTCTGAAGTTTTTAATAAAGAAGACAACTTCTCTGAGAAGGGTGACCACTGACATGACAGGGTGGATCTTCCAGGTTTAGGAAGAGCCTGAGTACCAGCAACATAACTTTAGGGATCTTAAACTTTGCAAAACTTTTTCCTTTGCATTTCATGGAGGTAATGGAATGCACTCAACAGTATGTGCTTCTATACATCTGTAATAGACCCAGAGTCAACACAGCACATAAGCAACTACTCTTGCATTTTGGTCTTTTTCAGTGGAAATATTTTTATTAGGTAATATATGATCAACCAAGACACTTAGACTATGTGGAAATTCATAATTATACCATCTGAAGGTAACTACTACTCATGTCTTGGCGCCTAATCACTGATGCCTAAGTATAACAAAATACCATTAATATAAATGACAGCATGAGATATTTATTAGTTTTGAAACTTCTATTTTCACTTAAAACATATTTGGAATATTGTGACATACTATGACCTAAAAAATCTGTCTTATCCTTCTTAATGACTACATGATTGACAGTAGGAAGGTAAAATATTTTCAAACCTCTTACTAGACAAGTGGTTTGTAACTTTTCACTACAACTATTTACAATGTAATTATGATCACAGAGCATCTATCTGTAAATATTTCTTACATTGTGTTTAAGTACTTTGAAGATACAACATTATTTCACTGGTTTTGTTCAGAAACCAGCTGACAGTCTAATTGCTCATTTGGGGCAATGTGTCTTCTGAATGATTTTGTCATTGGTTTTAAGGAGTTTTACCATGATGTGATAGTTACGAATGTTTTATTTGATTTTGAGACAAGGTCTTGCTATGTAGCCTGGCTGACCTGGAACTCTATATTCTCTTGCCTCAACTTCCCAAGTGCTAGGATTCTAGGCATGTGAGTGTAATGAGTCTGGTAGTGACAGTTAATCTTGACTGTCAACTTGATTGGATTGAGAAGTGCCCAGGAAATCAGTAAATCATACCTCTGGGTAGGTTTGTAAAGATATTTCCAAAAAGGATTAACTAAGGGGAAAACCCACCATGAATGTGGGCAGCATTACCTGATTGGCTAGAGAGAATAATATGTGAATAGCAGAAAGCACATCAGTGCATGCAGAAAGAATTGCAATTCTTGTGAGCTGCTATACTCCACCACACCCTCCCTGTCATGAAGTACTGTGAGCCAAAATAAATCCTTCATCCCTCAAGTAGTTATAAGTGTTTTTCCATGCTGACAATAATGCTAACTAGCATACATGCTGCTGCCAAGAGGGGTTGTATTGTTCTCTTCAGGCGGTGGTGGTTTGAGTCAGGTGTTCCCCATAAACTCATGAGTTTTATATGCTTGGTCCTCAGCTGGTAGCAATTTGGAAAGTGAAGCTTTACTGGAGGAGGCGTGTTGTTGGGGAAGGGCTTTGGAAGCCAGCTCTCCACCCTCTGCCAGAACTCAGCTCATTTGCCTGCTGCTGTTTCCACCTGTCATGGCAGAGGCAATGTCTTACTTCTGTTCTTACCATGCTTTCCCTTGTCATCATGGAGTTTCCCTTTGAAACAGTAAGCCAAAATAAAAAAGAGAAATGGGCTGGAGAGATGGCTTAGCAGTTAAGGCACTTGCCTGCAATGCTAAAGAACCATGGTTTGATTCCCCAGGACCCACATAAGCCAGATGCACAGGTGGTGCATGCATCTGGAGTTTGCAGCAGCTGGCACGCCCATTCTCTCCCTCTCTTTCTCTCCCTCTGCCTCGTTCTCTCTTGCAAATAAATAAATAATAAAAAAACTTTCCTTCTATCAGTTGCTTTTGGTCAGGTGCTTTATCCCAGCAACAAGAAGGCAACTACAACATGGACTTTATAGAACTTCTTGGCTATGTGAATGCATGTTTATCACCACGTTTTGGAAATTTTTCAGTCATTGTCTATTTATTTATTGGAGAGAGAAAGAGAGCAGAGAATGGGTGCATTAGGGCCTCCAGTCACTGCAAATGAACTCCAGATGCCTGTGCCACCTTGTGCATTTGGGTTATGTAGATACTGGGGAATCGAACCTGGGTCCTTAGGATTCACAGGCAAGTGCCTTAACAGCTAAGCCATCTCTTCAGCCCTCATTGTGTCTTTTTTTTTTCTTTTTTGGTTTTTCAAGGTAGGGTCTCACTCTAGCCCAGGCTGACCTGAAATTCACTATGTAGTCTCAGGGTGGCCTTGAAGTCATGGCAATCCTCCTACCTCTGGCTCCCGAGTGCTGGGATTAAAGGTGTACACCATCATGCCCAGCTTCATCATCTTTTAATCTTTTTGCTAGATACATTTTCATCTTTTATACTTTTTTTGTATTTTGTTTCTGCATGCTTCAGTATTTTCCACATATTTTATTTTGATTTACTTTCCAATGTATAAAATTTATCTCTAGCTTTATAGGCTATTAAATTTATTCACTAAATTCTTAGCTTGTTGTTATCACTTTTCAGTTCTAGAGTTTCCATGAAGTTTTGTAGCTTCTCTGTGTGATAGTGCTACCATTTGGATCTTTATGAGTTTGCTTCTATTATTTCACTTGACTTTCCATCACTCTGTCTTACTCCTCATTCTTGGATATATATATAGATAGATTCAATACTTATCCTTATAAATAACATTGCACAGAAAATTGAAGCCCTTAGCCTATAACTTCCTTTTTATTTCTAACTGGTGACAAGAGGGCATTCAAAATCTCAGAAAACCTAATTTAACTGTTTTCAAATAATGGTTTTGTGGAGAATTAAGTCTTACAACAAATCATTTAGGTGCCTTTGTAATCCCCCCTAAAGAGCATGTATCTAGTATTCTATATATAAAGAGAGAGGAATGAATCCCTCACAAATAATAGGCATATTAAGACATCAGGGATTAATTATCTTCTGGAACCTCAATGGAAAAGAGTTTCTATAATCAAATAAGTAAGTAAAAAATGAGTCCAGGCTGAGCTTCAGGCTTTGTAAGAGCTGGCCCATTTCCATTTCCTAGTTCATTGCATCCCACTGAAACATCCAGACTTCTTGGATACTCAATGAATGTCTATGTTTTCTTTCCTGACTTTACTTAATTTTTCAGCCTTTGTGTAGTTCCTACCAAAAAGACCACTTTAAGGATAAAGTGGTCACCAAAGTCTGATTACCTTGACTTCTTTCCTGTATAATTATGCATTGCCCTGACAGATCTCTTTTGCCTTTGAAACATGTTGAAAAGAATACTTTGTCTTGTTTCTAGTTCTTAAAGAGAGTTGATCCAAACAACCCAAGTCCATCATTATCAGACATAGAATTTCCAGAAGAAATGTACATTTGACATTTTGATAGCTGTAGCCATACTATCCTTCAGAATGGCTATGCTAATTACACACAAATATTGGAAATCTTTTTTGCTTGTGTGTGTATAATATGGTATGTGTACATGTATGTGCCCATGTGCCATCTCACTGCTCACTTGTAGTGGGGTGTGCTTGCCTGTGGTGACTGCAGCAGAACATGGGATGTCTTGATCCATTGCTCTTCATCCCATTTTTTTTAAGCCAGAGTATTTTACTGATCCCAGGGCTTGCTGGTTTTTGGCAAGCTCTGTTGATTCTCAGGTCTCTGCTCCCCACAGGACTAGGGTCACAGGCACAAACCCAGCTGTTTATGTGGGTTCTGGAGATTCAAACTTCAGCAGTCTCAGGTTCCCTCAGGCCTTCATGCTTCTGCAGAAAGTGCTATTAAGCACTAAGCAACCTCTGCAACCCAACATTGGTCATCTTTAAGACTTCCTGTCACTTCACATCTGCCACAATAGTCGGGACATCACCATTCTATAATATCACTTTCAAGTTTTTAAAGTAAAATGCTATAATTGTTCTGTATATAATATTCAAAATACTTTTCATGTTCTGTTAGATATAGTCTTCAGTATTTCCCAAGTGATGATTCTTATTTACTGTCACCATCATTGCAATGTCTTGTGACATTTTATGTTTGTATTAGTTACTTTTCTTGTTGCTATAATCAAATACCAGACAAGAAGCATCTTAAGGAAAGAAGGTTTTGTTATGGCTTATGGTTTGAGGGGAAACAGTCCTTTGTGGCAGGTAGAACATGGTAGCTTAACAAGAGCAGCTGGGCCAATTAAATCCATGGTCAGGAAGCAGATCATGATCGCTGGTGGTGCTTAGCTCACTTCTTTTTATTGAGTCAGGGACCCCAGACCATGGAACAGTGCTATCAACAGTTATGGTGGGTCTTCCTACTTTAATTAACCTAGTCCAGAAACTCCCTCACAGACATGCCCACAAATTCTAAATCCTGTCAAATTTATAAGATTAGCTACCACAAAGTTCCACTGTCTTTTGTATCTTTTGTATTTAGCATTTTTATCTTTAATGCTCTCTCTCTCTCTCTCAATCTGTTCTTTGAAGACAGGATTTACTGTCTTTCTAGTCCCTCAAGTGCTTGGCAACACAGTGGCAATTACAAAATTACTACTTTGATTATAAGAAACTAGTCAATTATAGCAATACTTGGAATAATTTTTTTTTTTTTTTTTTGGTTTTTCAAGGCAGGGTCTCACTCTAGCCCAGGCTGACCTGGAATTCACTCTGTATTCTCAGGGTGGCCTTGAACTCATGATAATCTTTCTACCTCTGCCTCCCAAGTGCTGGGATTAAAGACATGTGCCTCTATTGCCTGGTGATATTTCATTATTTAAAGGATTTCTCCAACCCCATCTGATTAAAAAGAAGTTATTTTAAAGACAGGACAATTACTCTAAAATATAAGTAATACTTTCACCTTACTCCAGTATCTTAACAAGGGTTCTCTCTAGTTTATTGGCAGTAAGTTGTACTCCTTGGTCAAGAGGAATGTATTGATTGAGAGTCAACTTTCAGACTGGCAAAGAAAAGGTACTGCAAATATATCATGGAATAAACAGCAGGACTATTAATAACTGTTGGGCTTAAGACTTTCTCTATCTGTTACCTTGACTGCCTTCCTTGAAAAAAAATGGACATGAGTTGTTGTAATAAAGCAGTGCACCAATGTTTCCTTGGGAATTATTAATTATTTCAAACAATCTGGTCTTGTTTGTAGATAGCCACTTCCTTTATTTAGGACAGAAGGGGCACACATGAAACAATTAGCCTTGTATTTCTAAGACTTTGTCTAAATTTTAGGGTCTCATTAGAAATGTCCCTTTCCACAAGATTTTCTAAGCAGGTATTTTTCTTATCTTGGCAAAAGGCAGCAAGAGGGACAAGCATAAAGGAGGCAGTAAGCTTCAAGGGCAGATTCCTTATTAGAAGAGCAGACTATTAAAGGTAAAAAAAAAAAAAACAAAGAAATTTCTTGTTATGATTAAACCAGTTTTATACATTACAAGCAAAGTGATGTACTACAGAATCTTTTTAATGAGCCTGAAATCACTGAAGGCAATAGGTTCCACTGCATAGCAAACCCAGAAAATGCAAACTACAAGCTGCTGTTTTCTGCTATGATCTGTTTGTATTTCCCTCATCCACTCAGATTCCTATGATGAAATCCTAATCATCAAAAGTAGTAAGTGAGGACTTAGGGAGGTGAATAGACAATGTAGACAAAGCTCTAATTAATGAGGTTAGTGTCCTTATAAAAGGCCAGAGGTGGCTTGTTTTCCCTCCATAAGGTGAGGCCCCATCAAGATGATGCTATGAAAAGTGGACATTCATTAGATATCAGATCTGCTGGTACCTTGAACTTATACTTTCCAGCCTCTAGGATTGTGGGGACTAAATTTCTCTTGCTTATAAACTACCTAGTCTATCATGTTTTGTTATAGCAGCCCAAACTAGAATGCCATTTATGGTAACCAAGATGTTCAGTTTTATATTTAGGCCTGTGCAGTAGGGTAAGAAACACATAAACGGGAGCAAACTGACATTATTTTAAGAATATTTAATTAATTTATTTATTTGAGAGAGAGAGAGAGGCAGAGAGAGAGAGAGAGAGAGAGAGAGAGAGAAAGAATGGCACTCCAGGGCCTCTAGCCATTGCAAATGAACACCAGAAGCACACAATACCTTGTACATCTGGCTTTACATGGTACTGAGGAATTGAACTTGGATCTTTTAGCTTTGCTGGCAAGTGCCTTAACCAGAAAGTCATCTTTCCAGCCCTATTTACATATCTTTAGAAATATCTACCTAGAGAGTCCACAGGAATCTTTTGGTAAATAAAAAGCCAGATGATAGAATTTGGTGAAATTGGGTAGGCCTATTCTAAAATTTAAGTGTAAAATCAAAATGCCCAATAATAATCAAGACATTTCTAAGCTAGAACGGAGATGCACCCCTATAATCCCAGCACTTAGGAAGCCCAGGATGACTGTGAGTTCCAGGCCAGCTTGGCTACATAGTGAGACGTTGTCTCAGAAAACGAAAGACCTTTTTAAGGAAGAATTAGTTGGGGAAATTGCCTTCCTTATACACTAATGTCTAGTACAAATCTACTCTAATTAAGATCCCCAAATATATCTATAACCTAGTTCCTAAATCTGTAAGTATCACTTTGTATGGCAAAAGGTATAATTAAGAATTTTTAGATAGCGGCTGGAGATTGGGTAAGTGGGTAAGAGCATTTCCCATGCAAGCATGAGAGCCTGAGGGGACCTGAGACTGCCTGAGCTTGATTCCCCAACACCCACATAAACAGTGGGTGTGGCCAAGCACATCTGTAACCCTAATCCTGGAGGTAGCAGAAACCAGAGAATCACAAGGGCTCACAAAACAGCACACTTTAGAATCAGTGAGAGATGCCAGATCAAAGAAATACACAAATGAGCAATGGAGGGAGGAGGCACCTGACATTCTCCTTTGGCCTTTGCGCGCATGCACACAGGGCTTATCTGCACACATATGTTCATATATCACACACAGAGAGACATGCCACTTGCCACACACACATATATAAGTTACATTAAAAATTTTTTTTAGAGCTGGAGAGATGGCTTAGCAGTTAAGGAGCTTGCCTGCAAAGCCAAATGACCCAGGTTCAATTCCCCAGGACCCATATAAGCCAGATGCACAAGGTAGTACATGTATCTGAAGTTCATTTGCAGCAGCTGACAGCCCTGATACACCTAGTCTCTCTTTCTCTTTCTCAAATAAATAAAAAAATAAAATATCAAAAAAAAGATCTTAAAAAAGAATTTTTAGATAGATTATATACCAGATTATATTGATGGTATTATTTTATTATGAGAGAGAGAAAGAGTCAGATAGAGAGAGCAAATGCAAATGGGCATGCCAGGGCCTCTCACCACAACAAATTCCAGATGTATGTGCCACCTTGTGCATCTGTATTTATGTGGGTACTGGGAATTGAACTGGGGTCCTTAGGCTTTGCAGGCAAGTGTCTTATCTGCTGAACCATCTCTCCAGCCTGTTTGATGGGTTCTAAATTTTAACCACATATGTCCTTAAGAGGGAGGTAAGGGGAAATTTGAACAGAAGATGAAAATACAATGCAATAATATCAGTAGACTGGAGCAATACAGGTACAAACCAAGGAAAATTGGCAGCTCTAGATGCTGGAGTAGACAAAGAATGAGTTTTCTCCAAAAACTTCTGGAAGAGATCATCCTTGCTGATGCTTTAATCCACTTAAACTGATTTCAGACTTCTGATCTCCAGAACTAGAGGAGGCAAATGTGTGTTGTTTGAAGCCATCAGACTTGTGATAACTTGTCAAAGCCACCTTGGGAAACTATATACGGAAGTCCTAACTTCTCATTTATACATGTCAAATGGGACAGTTAACTATAAAACTTTCAGAGGCTCTAGAAGAATGTCTTTTTCTTTTGAAAGGGGTTTAAACAAATTGTACAAACCATAAAATAAAGTGTTAAATTCAATTATATTAAAACAAAGAACTCTTGTTTACTAAAATCGCCACGAGGGTGAAAAGGCAAACACAAGCTTGGCAAAGATATTTGTAATACTGTGACAGACAAAGAGTTAATATCCTCAATTCATATAGGACTGCTGTCAATCAACCAAGGACAGCACTGTAGAAAAATAGGCAAAGGGATTTTCTGGGAAGTAAACACACTATGCTCAAGCCATTAAATCGCTGCTAAGCATATAGATAATATATGCATTTTAAATTCTTGGTACTGTGCAGAAATGTCTGATGAGTTGGTATGTAGATGTTGTAGATGTCTTAGGAAAACTGGGTCAAACTGGATACCTGATTATCAATCCAAATGCAATAATGGAATACAGTTTGCATCATTTCACAGGAGCCATGTCTTTAGGAGATGATGAGGCACAGGACAAAGGACAGGATGTGTAACATTGTAGAACTCAGATCTTGGATTCAGAAACTCCATGGGAAACTCACCTAAATTTTTCCAGTTTCTGCTTCTTCATATATAGTTGGTGTCCAGCCTGCCCTTCTGGGCAGTTATTTAGAGACTCAAATGAAATTATCATGTGAGTCTGTGTGTTTATATACAAATGTATTTATATATACCTACATAATACATCTCAGTTTTATATACATTTGATTTTTGACAGAGAAGGTAGTAAGTATCAGTAAGTGTTGCAGTTAGCTTCATGTTGTTGGGATGAACTTCCAAACCAGGCAGTTTATGGGAGGAACAGTATTTATTGAAACTTACAGATCCAAAGGAAGATCCATAATGTCAGAATAAGCTGGTCCACTTTCACAGATCAACAGAGAGAAATACCACCACCAACACCATAAGCAAACACACCAGGAACCCAAGGCAGAGCTCTGAATGCTCTCTGCATATATTAGGCTGGAATTCTAGATCTGCTCCCAAACAAATCTTAGAGCTGGACCCTAGTATCCACCCGTAATGACACCTCCTCCAGCCAAGTTACAAGCTTGAATAAAACTCCTGAATCTATTGGGATACATCCATTCAATCTACCACAGTAAGGAAAGATGAACAATGTAGTATAAGGCATTAAAACAATTAGATGGGGGTAGATAATACTGGACCAAGAAGCCATAGATTTTTATAAGAAAATTTTAGTGCCAGAGATGGGATACTGTCCAGCAAGTTGTTAGTCAGGGAGGCCCCTGAATCCCCCAAAACATTATAAACTATTTCCAAGGCTCTTCGTTGCCTCCCAGAAATAGATGGTAAGACCCTACTACTGAAGGCACCACATGCTTGGGCTGCAGGTCACTGAGAAAAAAGCTGGAGCTAAGCTGGAAGTCTACTCCCTGTTGACTAGCTGTCATGACGCTGGAAAAACATATGAAGCCTGTTGGGGGAGAAAAGTCATCAATGGTCTGAATGAATAAATAAAGCCAGGCATGGCTTTAATCCTAGCACTCAGGAGGCAGAGGTAGGTGGATCACCATGAATTTGAGGCACCCTGAGGCTACATAGTGAATCCCAGGTCAGTCTGGGCTAGAGTGAGACCCTACCTCAAAAACAACAACAATAACAAAAAAATCCCAACCCTCCCTAAAAAAAACCCAATAAATAAATAAAAATTTTAAAAGTGCATATTATTTATTTACTGTAAAGCTATGGATTTTTCACTGTAATTTTTGGTTTTGGTCCTCTCCTGTTTAAGTATTAGTCATGTATATAATGTGATCCTATACCACATCTCTTTCACATATGAATTTACAAGCTTCTTACTCATTTGCTTCCAGTATAATACAGGCATGGTTAAATATTCTCTCTCCTCAGCAGTAACATAAGACAGGGGAAGGATGACTTATTATACATGCATGTGATGGTTAAATTCTATTGTGAACTTGATTAGATTATGAATCAAGTAAGACAGGTGTCTGGTAGATAACTAGGGACATATCCAGGAAGGATTGACAAAGTGAGGAAGACCTTCCCTTAGAGTGGGTAGAACTTCCATTGCTGGAATATATATATTTGCTTGCTGTTTGCTGGTGCATGCATCTATCCTGTTGCTGCTATTGTTTGTGGACATTGGAACCCAGATTCATCAGCCTTCCAATGTAGATGAAAGATGAACGGCTCTCTAAGAATCTTCCAGACCTTCAGTGCCAAATTAGGACTAAAGAGATATCCAATCTGGTGCACATTAGGGCACACAGGCTCTCCAATTGTTTGACTGTCTTGCTCACATCTGGTAAGCTTCTCTAATGAATTCCCTTTATAATAAAAACTCAATCTTTCAATATTATTTAAAAAATTGCATATTTACATAGATCTCTGATAGGCTGAATAATGGTTCCCAAAGATATTCACATTCTAAGTCCTGTATGTGAATAACTATCTTGTATGGCAAAAGGGTGAATTTTACCCTATATGTCAACAGATATGATTAAGGTAAGAATTTTTCTGGGTCATCTTGATTGCTATAACTTTAAAGTTCTCTTGAAATCAAATAGTAGTAGCTCTCTAATCTTATTTTTTTCAAAGTTGTTTTATGTAATCTAGGTTCATTACATTTCTGTGGGAATTGTAGAATCATCTTGTCATTTTCTATATTAAAAAGAAGCTGAATTTTAAAATTTTTGATTGCATTAAATCTATAGATGAATTTGGAGAGAAACATCATTTCAACAATACTGATTTACTGATATATGGGCAATGTATAGTCTTCCATTTGTTTAGGTCTATAATTTCTTTCATCAGTGTTTTATACTTTTTAGCATACAGGTCTTACATACTTTCTGTCAAATTTTTCTCTAAGTACTTCATGTTTCTAATACTATTATAAGTAATGTTGTTTTGTAAATTTTAATTTCCCATTGTTAATTATTAATATGTATATAGAAGTACAATAGATTTCCCTATATATGAACCTTGTATCCTAAAACTTCACTACAATTGTTTTTTAGACTTCATTTTAAATGAATTCTCTCCAGCACCACTTGCACAGATTTTGTTTCAATAAAACATAGGTGAGACCCAAGAGTCTACATTTTTAATGAATAGCCAGGGTTGTTCAAAATCAGATTCTCTAAAGACATTATTTTGAGAAACATGGGAAAATCATTAACTTTATTAACTTCTAAAAAGACAGTATTAGCCCACAGTCCATTTTTCCACCCCAGATACAAAAAAAGTAAATAAATCTGATTAAAATATGATAGAGTGGGCTGCAGAGATGGCTGAGTGGTTAAAGACTTGCATGCAAAGCCTATCAACCTGGGTTCAATTCCTTAGCCACCCACATAAAGCCAGACACATGTTTGTTTGCAGTGGAAAGAGGACTTGGTATGACCATATATAGAACATATATGTATAATTAAGTAAATTAAAATGCTTAAAAAATAAAATAAAATAGACACACATTTCAGTGTTTATCCAGGCTTGGAACAAAGGAAGGAAAATATCAAATATTAAAAATAAAAAGTACACTGTTAAAGCTTAATAAACTAGTAAGGTGACCCAAAGGAAGTCCAATGATGTACAGAATAGACACAGCTCTTATGGTGTAGTGGCTCCAGTTTTACCCTCACACCAAGAGTATATAAGTACTTGCTCCTATCTGGGAATGAAGAATTGAACCAAGCTTTTTAATAAATTCAAGATTTATTAGAGAGGATACCCCTATCCAAAAAAGAAACTAGGAAAATTTTCGCTCTTGGCTTAGGGAAATAGTGACAAATCTTGTCTTTTTTTTTTTTTTTTTTTTTTTTTTTTTTTTTTGAGGTAGGGTCTCACTCTAGCTCAGGCTGACCTGGAATTCACTATGTAGTCTCAGGGTGGCCTCAAACTCATGATGATCCTCCTACCTCTGCCTCCCGAATGCTGGGATTAAAGACGTGCACCACCACGCCCAGCAAAGCTTGTCTTTTTAGCTAGCAATCTAAAGACAGAGGAGGCTCCTAGGAGAAATAAACGGCCCATACACATGTTTGCCATCCAAATTGACACTATCAGATAGAGGTAAGGATCAGAAGCTGAAGTAATAAAAATTATACAGTCCTTGGCAGAGGACACAACAAAATACTCATCTGAAGGAATATTTTCACAGTCCAGTACCCATCCCACAATGAGTTCATAAAACCAGGATTTCCAACCACTGGAAGAAACAAGCTAGTATGAGGCAAAGTGGAGGTTGCCACAAACAAATCAGGAGTTTGAGGTAATAGAAAATTCTAATGTGGCATTCTTAAAATTTTTACAGAGGTAAGGGAAGAAAAAGAAACCACAATGAAGGAATAAAACATTGAAATCTTCAACTGATATATATATATATATATATATCTGGGCTGGAGAGATGGCTTAGTGTTAAGGCACTTGCCTGTGAAGCCTAAGGACCCCAGTTTGATTCTCCAGGTCCCACATTAACCAGATGCACAAGGGGGCACATGCGTCTGGAGTTCATTTGCAGTGGCTAGAGGCCCTGGAGTGCCCATTCTCACTCTATCTCTCCCCCTCTCTCTGTCTCAAATAAATAAAAATAAAATAAAGTTCTAAAATGATTGCTGTAGCTTTAAAGTCTATTTTGTCAGATATTAGTATAGCCACACCTGCTTACTTCCTATTTCTGTTTTCTTGGAATATCTTTTTCCATCCTTTGACACACGGTGGTGTCTGACTTTAAGGGTTTCTTGAAGATAGTGAAGGGATGGATTGACTTTTCTAGTCCAGCCTGATAACCTGTGTCCTTTGATTTGAGAGATGATTCCCTGGATATTCAGAGTTATAATTGAGAGGTTTGAGTTAATCCTGGTCAAGTTGAAGACTTTGTGGAGTTTGGTGTTTTCTTAATCTTCATTTGCTTTCATATCTGTTCTAGTTTTGATTATTGTTTTTCTCTCCTGTAGCCTCTTGAGTATGTATTCTCTTTAGGGCTAGCTTAGTTCTCATATGTTCATATATAGCTGGCTTTTCCTGTGGAGAATTTTTCTTTTACCTTCTATTATGAGGGATAATTTTGCTGGGTATAGTACCTTGGGTTAGCAGCTGTGGATTTTCAAAATTTGAAATACCCCATTCCAAACCCTTCTGGATTTTAGAGTGTCCATTGGAAAATCAGAGATAATTCTGATGGGCTTACTTGTGTAAGTTATGAGCTGTTTCTCTCTTACATCTTTTAATACTCTCTTTCCTATGCTGTGGCATGGGAAATTTCTCCTTGTATTATATTTGGTGTTCTGTGAGCCTTTTATAACTGGATGAGCCTCTCTTTTGTAAGATTCAGAAAAGTTCTTCTATAATTTTATTGAAGATGTTCTCCATGCCCTTGACCTATAGTTCTTCCCCTTCTTGTATGCCCATGATTCGAATGTTTGATGTTTTTAAGGTGTCCCATATTTCCCTCATGTTCTGTCTGCACTGATTTTTTTTAACTTGTCATTGATTTTTGACCTCTTAACCTATTTTCTCTCTCTTGTCCACAATCCCTGATAATCTGTCTTCTATGTTATCCATTCTGTTATGGAAGACTTTCTTGTTAGCCTTTTCATTGAGTTATTCATTTAAAATATTTTATTTATTTATTTATTTATTTATTTATTTATTTATTTATTTGCAAGGGGAGAGAAAGAGAGAGAATGAGAATGGGCATGCCAAGGCCTACTATCACTGCAAACAAACTCTAGACATATTTGCCATGTTATACATCTGGTCTTACATGGGTATTGAGGAATTGAACTCAGGCTATTAGGGTTTACAAGCAAGCTCCTTTAACCACTCAGCAATCTTGCCAGCCCTGAGTTACTCATTTTTTATTCTCATTATATTTTTCTTCAGCATATCTATCTCTTTATTGAATTCCATTTTCATTTCTTGGCTTGATTTTCTCATTATCTTTTGGAATTTATTCCTGCATTTGATCATGTCCTTATTGAGGTCATTCCACTGAAAGCCCAGTCAATGAAATTTTAAAAACTGAATAGATGAATACACCAAAGAGTAGATATAGATGAAGAAATCATTACTCAAGTAAGAAAAAAAAAAAAAGAACTTCGTCTGATTGGCTAAGAGATCCACTCAGTGTAAAGGAACCAGTATCTGGAATTGGGAACCAGATCAGAATCCTATAAAGACAAAGATTATGTTCTCCAGTGTCAAGCTCTCACTAGTCTTTGGCTAAAATAGGGGTTATATATATCAAATTCTCCCTAAATTAATAATGCTTATCTCATTTAAACCATATTGACTTCACTCTCCATTGGACAATCTGTTCTTTTTCAGAAGGTATTAAGACCGGAGGAGATAAACTACCCCTCGTACTTCAGCCAAGCCACAGCTGAAACCACAGAGGAATTGGGGAGACTATCAAGAGTGCTGCTTCCATGCTGTGTTGTACCTGATAATCAGCACCAGGGTATAGGAGACAGACCCTGAGGATACTCAACATCTACCAAAGCAGAGATCCTGAGGCTCCTAAAAGCTCATCACTGAAGTAGACTTAAAACTCACCCACCATGACTCAGGGAATTTTGCGGAAGAGGAGGGCAGAAAGATTGTAAGAGCCACAGGCTGAGACATCATGCCCAGGGGCATTCCCTCCCCCAACCCCAAAATAACTGACTACTGATCCTACCATCATAAAGCACAACCCCATGGGGAATACCTGCAACCCCACTGAGGAGCATCCCCAATGGAATGGGAGCAGGGATGAGGGAAAAGAGGGTACATGATACGAAACATGTTGATAATAATAATAATAAGAAGAAGAATGATAAACATTTTAAAAGAACTTAGAAAACTTACCCAAAATGAATCAGAGAGACAAGGAGATTGAAAAGATGCAGACGATATTAAGAAGAGTTAAATTCTAAGACAATTTCCAGGATGAAAAAATTGAGATAAGAGGAAAACAAATTTTCTCAGGATAATTCCTGAAAATTTTCCAGAATGCATAATTTCTTAGTCTGAAGGAACATATCAACTGCTAAGTACAATAAAGGAAAATCCATCACAATGAAACAATTTGTAGAATAATAAAAGCATAAGGTAATTCTTAATATCAATATGATATGATGCCAGAATGGGGATAGAGAGGAGGGAAAGACGGTAGCAACACATGATGTATTCATACAAAGTATGTTCTTAATAAAAAAATTTAATAAATGACTGCTACTTACTTTAAGCTGCTAAATTTAGAATAGCTTATTATGCAATGATGAGTGAAGTGACAAATAAATTAACTTTTTATTTTGTTCATATAGCAAAGACATTGGGAAATATGGATTTTTGCAAATATATACATTTATTTATTTTCAAAGAGAGAGAGAACAAATGAATGAATATGGGTGTACTAGGGCCCCCAGCCACTCCAGATGAACTCCAGATGCAAGTGCTACTTTATTCATCTGGCTTTACATGGGTACCAGGGAATTGAACCTGGGTCATTAGGCTTTGTAGGCAAGCACCTTAACCCCTAAGCATCTCTCCATCCCTTTAAAAAACTGTTTTGTAATTATTTAATTTAATTTAATTTAATTTAATTATCTTCAAGGAGGGGGGAAATATGGATTTTTGACAGGTTAGGTATTGGAGTTAGAGTGTGATGATGTTATATAAAGATGAGGAATATTATTTCTTAAATGATTCACAAGTGAAATAGAAACAGAGCAGGTGATGATGTACTTTTCTTATTCACAGGAAAAATATTTCACTTAATCATCAGAATGCTATCTGAGTTTTGAGGAATGAATATGACAAGTATTACCCACTTATTGCTATGTAAACTCAAAATTGTTTTAAATGATCAGGGTGACTTAATTCTCTCTTTCCCAAATTAAGTTCAATATCTAGTCTTTAATTCAGTTAAAATAAAAATTCAAAAAATGGTCCTAAAATTCATCTGCTTCTCTCTTCTGATGCACAGATGCAAGGGATTGTGTGGTTTCATCCTGACTGGGTCCTTCATGAAGGAAGTGGTGCTTTTGGGACCATTCCTATCAGACTGCTTTTCTGTACATATAACTCCTCAGCACCCATGAATCACATCGTCCAGCAAGACATTTCACAGTTTAAAACTGAAAGTGGTGCTTCCTTTTGAAGTGCCCATATCCTGACCCAAACCGAATACATGTACAGTTTCCCTGAGCAGTTTTTAAAAATGATCATCTTGGTGATTAAGTTGGAAATTTCTACATTCATTTGGAAAGTCTAAAGAGATGATCACTTTCAAAATTCAGATCAAACCACAAGCAAATCTTTACAATATTTAATGAGCAGGTTTAAATGTGTCTAAGAAAATCTCATATCTTAAAATGTAGAAAAATTACTCTGCTTCAGGACATGACACATGTGCATTTCAAAACTGACCATAATACATTGTGTTGTTTTGGGCTACATACCTAAGAGTAATAGCTACACATAAGGTCAAGGAAAAGATGTTTCTAAGGGACAAAATGGCGTTTATCTTGGGGAAGGATGAAAAGAGTATGACTGGGAAGGGACACATGGGAACTTCAAGGGGGCTGGAAACGTTTTATTATTGATCTTGGTGGAGATTAAGTAGTGCCTGTTTTTTTTTTTTTTTTTTCTATTCCTTCTACAGACTGCCACACACTTTGTGGATTACTCTATACATTTATTTTCCTAGGGTTGTACATATCAAAAGTCCCAAGTGGTTCTCACTGAACTAAAATCAAGGTATCCTGAGAACTGCCTTCTTTTCTAAAGGCCTGAAAAAAAGTCCATTTTCTCAACTTTTCTAATTCCTGGTTTCCTTGTCCCTTCCTGTTGGATCAGAGTTGGAGCTAAACCAATCAGAGCAATGTGGAAATAAAGAGTGAATATATGACCTCAACAGCAGTCTGTCCTTTATTGGAGTGCAAATGAACAATGAAGGGTAGCCAGCCCCATTCCATGGGTTTTGAGGCTGCTGCCCTCAAAAGCAGCTGAACTGAAGGGACAAGCAGGGCAGAGAATGGGGGAAGGGAGAGGGGAAAGGGAGGTAACAGGGCCATTCCCTTTGTTGACCTATTTTCCCAGGTAGGACTCTTAGGTTTTGACTAGCCCTTGGATGCAGGTCTGCATGACTCCTACAAAGTTATTTACAACCCAAAAGAAATTTCCTTTGTGCTAAATCCTGTTCCAGGGCCAGCACGTCCTGGTAATTTCAGTAACTCTAGTGATTGCTGGGACCCCAGACTTATTAACCCTTATGCTTCCATTTTCAAAAGTAGGAATGCCTGGTTCAGATTTTGTCATGCCACATACCTTGGACACTGAGACCAGTATTTAAGGTCTCTTGTGCTTTTATAGAGTTACCAGTATGACCCAGGATAATGTCCCTAACTTAAGGGCAGCTCATTAGTATACTTAATTCCTTCTGTCACCTTAATTCCAAACTATCATGTAATACATTACAATAACATCCACAGATGCTGGAGATTAGGATGGGGACATTTTCAGGAAGTAACTGCAGTGGCCACCACAATATTATTATTATGTACATTTCTGACCCTGTGTTCTATTTCATAATGATACAAGGTTAAAAATTAGATTAAATTAGAACTAATTGTGGCATAGAAATACAAAGAATTTCTAAATAACCATGAAAAAGGGTACTTTTTATGGAAATAATTTCCAAGAAATATTTTAAACGCAATGTTATAATTGTGCAAAGTATGTTATCACCTATGTAAAAAGGCATTAAGAGGAAGCATAGCTATCTATATTTGATTTTATATGCCATTTATACCTGTCATGTTTAAATGTGAAAATTTTCCTACAGCCTCATCTATTTGAAACTTGGTCCCTGTGGTAGTTTTAATGGATGGCCCCTAATATATTCAGGAGTTTATTAAAGTTTGTAACTTGGTCTGCAGCCATCTGGCTGGAGGAGGTGTCACTGGGCTGATCTTAGGGTCCAGCCCTAAGGTGTGGTGGTAGATTTGGAATTCCAGTCTAAAGACATGAAAAGTGCCCAAGTTTTGCCTGGAGTTCCTGAAATGTGCTTTGTGGTGTGGCTTTTTGCTTTTGGTGGTGGCTTTTCTCATTTTCTGCTGGGAAAGAGAGAGCTTCTTCTGCCTTTATGGAACTTCCCCTGGATCTTTAAGCTTCAATAAATACTCCTTCTTCCATAACTGTGCATGGTTTGGAAGTTCACCTCACTAACCTGAGGTTTCTACCACAGTTCCTGATCAATGGAGCTATCTATTCTGGGTGATTATAGAACCTTTGGAAGTAAGGCCTACCTAGAGGAAGTTATTGGAGAGTAGGACAGGCCTTGAAGGTTATAACCCAGCCCCATTTCCAGCCCAAGCACTGTTTCCTAGACCACAGGAGATGTAAGGAGACCTAGCAACATGTACTCATTGCTATATCCTCCACTAGACCTTCTTTCCATGATGGACTGTACCCTCTCAAAGTAGATCCTTTCTTCATTAAGTTGCAGGTTGCTTTGGAAAATGGAATGTGAAAGGATACAATAGATGTGATCAAGCATCCTCCTGTGCAGCCCTTGCCTTTAGACACACATAATGGAGGCCACCACCCAAGTTGATCTTCCTGACAGATAAAGGAGAAGTTCCAGGAATCTTTAACATAGGCCTAATTGCAAAATGCAAGTGTTAGCTGGGCGTGGTGGTGCACGCCTTTAATCCCAGCACTCGGGTGGCAGAGGTAGGAGGATCACCATGAGTTCGAGGCCACCCTGAGAATACATAGTGAATTCCAGATCAGCCTGAGCTAGAGTGAAACCCTACCTCGAAAAACCAAAAAACAAAACAACAACAACAAAAGCAGGTGTTTACTGCTACCTAAGGAATGGGACGACCCCTCTGTGCAAATGTACCATGACCTTCCTGTATCTCTTTGTTTCTACATACCTTTGTGATTACATAGCATAGAATGTTTCTTGCTTCTGTTCCGCCTATGTGATCTATGTAATGAACACCTCGTGACTTCTTGTAATACCCTTCCCCCCCTGCCCCTCCCCCATTTAACAGTAACTTTATTGTTTAACCCCTGTTTTTTCTATGAACATCATGTGGTTATTTCCAATAAATGCTGATCCTTTGAACAGTACAATGCTGCACCCCAAGACCCCGAACTCTGGGGTGTAGACCTGGTGTGCATCAGCTTTTCTTCTTTTTCTTTTCTTTCTTTTTTACCCAATAAAACTTTGCCTCACATTCCATGAGTCAATGGTCTTGCTTGTGCGACACTGGACCCCATAACAGCTTCTGTTAGATATCTGACCACAGAGATGGTGAAAGTAACTACCACAGTATCTCAAAGCAAAACAAATCAAAACAAAAAAAAACCATAATAAAAGATGGAAAGTGCTTTTCTTCTTCTTCTTCTTCTTCTTTTTTTTTTTTTTTTTTTTTGGTTTTCTGAGCTGGGTCTCACTCTAGCCTAGGCTGACTTGGAATTCACTATGTAGTCTCAGGACGGCCTCCCAAGTGCTGGAATTAAAGGTGTGTGCCACCACACCTGGCTTGGAAAGCGCTTTTCTATCTGTGTATGAAGTATTTCTCAGTGACGTAAGACCAAAAGATTTTGCCAACTGGTTGAAGATAATAGTAAGGAATTATCACCAGCTCTTGACAGGACACATAGAAACTGTATGGAATTTACAGAAAAGAAAGTATGGAATTACTATGCAAACAAAGCCCTTCCTTGGCAACTGACTCATTTAATAAACTAACAAAATAAAGAAGAATGTCATGGAGATGGACAATTATATTATTCAGTTTACCCAGGATGTGAATTCTGTGGCAAAATTTCGAATTGCAAAAGAAACAATAGATGAATACGACTAGCTGTGTAATGTTTGGGAACTTCCTGGAGAGCAGCCAACCCTCTGAAATAAGGCCAAGTACAATGTTGCTGGGGGCTGTAGATGGAGGAGGTCTCACCACCTGTTGCATGGGGACCACTGGCACATTTCCAACCTATGTCTGAGAGCTTGTTTGGAGGTTCTAGAAGGGGAGCACAGCTTTTCATACACCCTTGACTGAAGAACAGGCCTTCTCTATTCGGGAAAGGTTGTCCTCTTCAACAGAGCATGCAGCTTTGGGAGGGACACATATGGACTGATGAGGGAGGAAGGGGTATGAACACAACATTTCCTCCAGAAATACATTTATAAATTTGGTGTATAGGGTGCTGATCTGAAATGGAGAAACAGATTCTTGTCCATCAAGACACTCCTAGTCTATTTTCTATCCATTCAGGGGTCATCATGTGAATCCTACATTTGTGTATGAAGAACAGCCCCAATCAAACCAGAATTCATTCACTCGTTCACTCATCTTTTTAAATTACGTGCTCATTCATTGAATTAGTGTTTATTGAACTACTTTATGTTCTTGGCACTAGCAGCACACAATATACAGTATGATTCCAATGTATAATTTTTTTTAAACTTTTTTTATGAGAGAAAACAAGGGAGAGAGAAAGAATTGGCATGCCAGGGCCTCTGGCCACTACAATCAAACCCCAGATGTGTGCACCACCTTGTGCATATGTGCGGCCTTTGCACTTGTGACACCTTGTATGTCTGGCTTATGTGGGGCCTGGGGAGTCAAACATTGTTTTTTAGGCTTTGCAGGCAAGCACCTTATCCACTAAGCTACCTCTCCAGCCCACAAGGTATAAATTTTAAAATGGGGAAAACTATATATTAACTTAATTATATGTGAAAGTAAGACAATGGTTCTCATAAAAGTCAAGATGACGTTTGCATCCAGAGAAGCTGAGAGAAGCATTTCCAGAGAGGAGCATACATCCAAAAGAGGGGAGGCTAGTACAGTCTCAGGTGGGGTAGCCCATCCTGCACATTCTTAGTGAGTAAAGTGATTCCATGGCTATGAAATGAAAATGTGCAGGATATGGAAGAACTGTGGAGTGTTTATAGTTAGAGGGATTTCAATGATTGCACATTTATTATTCATCCTCCAGGTTTAACCTAACTAGAGTAGCCATACTTACCTAGGATACCTATGTAAAATGGGAGAGGTAAGTAACATAAATAACTTTCAAAATTAAATTTACTTTTTCATTTGTATACACAAATGGACAACCATGGACCCGAAGGTGCAGGAAAGACCCCATGATTGCACAAAGGACAAGGATAACTGACACTGGTCAATTCACAGAACATAAGATGTTCTTTTTATAAAGGAAATATAAAACTAATAAAGAAGAAATTGTACCATACAGAATGTTAGCTATAAAAAAAGGAAGAGGCCAAAGGGATCTTGAAAATAAAAAATATGATTGGCTCAGTGAGTAAGAACACTTGCCATGAAAGCCTGAGGGTCTGAAAGGGCCTGACACTATACAAGTTTAATTCCTTAGCACCCATGTAAAAAGCTAGAGATGGCCACACACATCTTTAACCCAGCTTGTGAAGGAGAGGAGATATGAGCATCACTGACTAGAAAAAAACAAGACAAAACCATAACAACTTGGCAGCATTGGGTTAAGTGTGAGACTTGTGTCAAGGAAAATACTGGGATGAGTGATAAAGGAAGACACCCAACCAAATCTTCTTTGGCCTCCACATATGCACATAGTTCAATGCTAAGGAATTTGAACATGTATAGTGTCAGGCCTTCTCAGGCCCCCAGGCGTTCATGGCAAATATTCTTACTCACTGAGCCAATTATATTTTTATTTTCAAGTCCCCTTTGGTCTTTCCCTCTTTTATGCCACACACACATACACACACACACACACACACACACACACACACACACACCCCTATATCACATCATATAAAAGACCATGCTTACACATGCTCTACACATAAACATACACACACATACATACACATGTGCATGCCAAAAAAAATGGTTAAGGAAATACAAGATAGTTAGGAAGTATGTCTGAAAAAAATTGAACTCATGGGTTGGAGAGATGGCTTACAGTTAAGTTTACTTCTTGTACAAGAATGAGGGCCTAACGGGGCTTTGAACCACCCAAATTCAAATCTCCAGAATCCATGTAAACAGTTGGCTACAGTAACATGTGTCAGTAACCCAGTTCTGAGGGGAACAGAGATTGAATAATCACTTGTGAACAGCAACCTCCAGAATCAGTTAAGAGACACCATTGCCAGGAAAAACAGGTGGAGGTGTTCTCCTCCAGCTGCTGCAGGTGAGTTCATGAGGTGCTGCATCAGGGCATACATGTACATATACCACTCCCTACACACACCCTATGCACATGCCAAAAGCTGAACTCAATTTCTTGCAAAGCAATTGGCAAATGCTAAAGATCAACACTTGATTCTACTTTATCTTATCATAAAAGAGAAGGAAATAAAAAAATTCCAAGTTTTTGAATATACATACTTGTACTTTTTAAAATTTTATTTATTTATTTATTTATTTATTTGTTTATTTATCTATTTATTTGAGACAGAGAGAGGGAGAGAAAGAGAGAGGGAGGGAGAATGGGTGCGCCAGCGCCTCTAACCACTGCAAATGAACTCCAGGTGCATGCACCACCATGTGCATCTGGCTTTACATGGGACCTGGAGAATTGAACCAGGGTCCTTAGGCTTTGCAGGCATGTGCCTTAACTGCTAAGCCATCTCTCCAGCCCCATACTTGTACTTAAAAAAAAAGTTTCAAAATGTCTTAAAACCATGGTGGTAGAATGCTTTCTGGAACTTAAACAAAACAAGTAAGGAAAGTCTCTATTAGGGTGAATAATAACTTAGGTTTGTTGTTATCTATATAAAAGAGAAAACTGCTAGTGTGAGTAAGCAATTATAAGTAATGTAGTCAATAGATTATCTAAGTTTTAGGAGGTGGCACCATATACCTTGAATGACTTTACTCAAGAGTTGGCTGCAGCTCTGTTGCTGGCTGAGGACAGCTGTGAATGCACAGTGTATGCTGACATCCTAGAATTTTCTGGCCAAGAAATATCAGTATTTCTCTGGACATCCTTATTGAATAGGTTTGAATTATATTTAGTGCCATTTATTATAGAATCTGGTGATTAAAATCTTGTTCTTGGACAACAGGTCTTTCAGGTCTAACACTAGCTTAATTAGTTTTCTAGAATAATAAAAAAGAAATGGAGGAAGAACTATTAGAAAAATAAAATGTAATTTCCCAGAGATGAAGTGACATACTCATTAGGCTCAAATGGCTCCTGTAAATCTGAGGAGAATGAACAAGAAAATTTACTTCAGGAGGGGGATTTACCACATATCAGACCCAAGTACGAAAAGAAAACTCTAAAAACATCCAGAGCCAGGCATGGTGGCACAGGCCTTTAATCACAGCACTCAGGAGGCAGAGACAGGTGGACTGCTGTGAGTTTGAGGCCATCCTGAGACTACATAGTGAATTCCAGGTGAGACTGGGCTACAGAGTGAAACCCTACCTCAAAACAACAACAAAAATCTAGAGTGATATGTCAGGGTACCTATAAAGAGTAATGAGATTTAGATGCTGTTCAAACTTCTGGATTTTATAATAATTGTACAATGTCTCCAATGTTCTAAAGAGAAGTTGCTTCAAAGCAAGGATTCTATAGGTAGGTAAACTATTCAGGAAGAATTGGAACAGAAAACATTTTCAGGCATTCAAGATCAAAGTTTCCATATCCCCTTTCTGGAGATGTACTTGAGCAGAGCAAGAAGGAGAGGTGAGATGGAGCACGTGGAGTCATGATTTAAAAAACAAAACAACAAATAACTCTAGCACAGTAACTCTTTGAGAAGTAATGAACCTAAATTAGAACAAGAAACTGGTAGGCTCTGAGAAAACAATCTTTAAAGACAAGAAGAGTAAATTATAAATTAGGTAGGGAGTGAAAAGAGGAATTAGAACCACTGGGGCAGAAACCCAAAAAATGTACAAGACTAAATATTAAAGTAAGCTAAAATGAGACCTAACTGAGTGATTGAGTGTACATGGAGAGATTCTATTTGGTACAGACCTTAGGGACATTCTTTGAGTGACTAAATTCAGAACATTGGAAGGGCTGAGGATATAATATGATTTTATAATACCTGGTCCTTCAGTGAATAGTACTTATGTAGAGTAAATAGAAGACTTAACTGTGGTAATGCTAATGATATTGTTAAAAATAGAAAACTTGGGCTAGAGAGATGATTTAGTGGTTAAGGTGCCTGCCTGTGAAGCCTAAAAATGCTTATTCAAATTTCCACGTCCCTTGTATAGCCAGATGCAAAAGTGCCGCAAGTATGCAATGTTGCACATGTGCACAAGGAGGTGCACACATCTGGAATTTGTTCACAGCAGCTGAAAAGGCCCTGGCATGCCCATTCTCTCTCTCTCTCTGCTTCTCTCTCTGTGTGTGTGTCTCTCTCTCTCTCAAAAAAGAAAACTCTTAAAATACATATTAAAAAATGATTTTTTGGGGGGATGGAGAGATGACTTAGCAGTTAAGGTGCTTGACCTAAGGACCCATGTTCGACTCTCCAGATCCCACATAAGCCAGACTACCTAGTGGGCATATGCACACTAGGTGGTGCAAGAGTCTGGAGTTCAATTTCAGTGGCTAAGGCCCTGGTGTGCCAATTCTCTTTCTCTATCTTTAAAAGATAAAAAAAAAAAAAAAAAAAAAAAAGATTGGTTTCAGGGCCAACTTAGGGGGATATAGTCATCTGAAAAGGGTATGGAAACTTTGTGCAGGACAGAGATTTCCTGTCTTGATTTGGGTGTTATTTATATTACTATTCAGATTTCTTGAAATGCACAAAACTATACTCAAGAAAGGATGATTCTATTGCACATAAATTATAACACAATAAGCTTATGAAGAGGAAGAGAACATAGAAGTGTTTTCCATATTGAGGACTAAAGGGAAATGTGTGAAAGTAATAATTCAACAATAGCAATGTAGACAGAGAGTTGGCAAGGGAAGTTGGTACTACAAGAATGAGCTAAGTGTTTCCTGGAAGTAGTATTTTAATATTTTAGTATCATATCACAACTTTTACTTACTTACTGGCATTTGAATTTCTTAAAACTTTGAACACAAAAACACAGAAACTGGGTATGAAGACTCCCATCTGTAATCTCAGCACACAAGAGAGACTGAGGTAGGGGCATTACTCAGTCTGGGGTCAGCCTGAGCTACAAAATGAGACCCTGAATCAACAAACCAAAAACAAATAAAATAAAGTAGAGAAGAATTTCTAGAGATGTACAAAGAATTTCCTCATATCCTCATCCAATAATGTCCCTGATAGCAAAGGATTCAATCCAGGATTACATGCTACTTGTTACCACTCAAGCTTTCTGCAAAAATGAAATGGTTCTTCCTTACTTTCTTGACTTTCATGACCTTGAAATTTGTGAGGATTATAAGCATGTCATTTCATTTTGTTTCCCAATTTTGTTTTCTTCATGTTTCCTCTTTATTAGACATGACTGAGGTAGCTTGGTCCTAATATTGAGATATGCTGGGTTCTCACTGTAGCCCAGTGGAGTGGTCCCAGGGGTCCATCTGTTCTATTACCTCTGGTATTAGCTATAATACCTTCTGGGTTCTTCTGTGTAAAGTGAATTTTATCTGCTTTATAATTGGTAGGTGTTTTGAGGGAAGATATTTTGAGACCACATAAAATCTCTTCTGATCTCCATTTCTCCCATTACTCTAGGATCCATTGATGCTTTCCCCTTGAATTGGTTATTATTGTAATGATTGCCACACAGCACATTTTAATTAAATGGATTCAGGGATTCATATTTATCCAGTGGACTATAATATATTAGTAGCATTAGTTGATTTTCAACTTGTTCCAAATTTAGTCAGTGGGAGTACCTTGGCTGGCTTCTGTGTCATGTTGACATGTCTAACATTCTTTGTTCACTCTCCTCATTTCTTCATTTCTGGTTCTAGAGGAGATTCCAGGCACATCTTGTTCTTTTCCCTGTCTCTGTCCTGGAGTCACCAGCTCTTCTCAGTGGAGAGTAGCATTTTGAAACTAAGCTTTGGAGTACCTGATGTGCTCATTGTCTTAGATCTCAAAGCTTTCAAGACCTCTCGATAACATAGCTAGGAAACACGCATATGTAGGTATAAATACATATGCATACTTTGACATATACATTTATTTTTTAATCTGTCTAGACCAATCAACAACCATGAGTTCATATTGATGACTCCAGTTCTGCCCCAATTTCAAAAGGTTATCTCCTTGCTGCTCTGATTGAGATCTACAATGAAAAAGAGGAAACTACACAGCAGAAAGATATGGAAAACATTGTTTGATGTGGAAAGAAATATAAACAAATTTAAAGTCCCAGGCCTAGAGACTACAGCCATTTGGGGCTATAACAGTTAAAATATTACCATCAAATGGTGATGACCACTGGGATGACCCAAAAGGCAACATAGTGCTAAGAAGGGATGGAGGAGTGCCCAGCACTGAAACACCTCTGTTACACCCTCCAAGGCTCAGGGACCATTGCGGAAGAGGGGGTGGATAGAATGGAAGAGCCAAAGGAAGGGTATGACTTCTTACAATGCAACTGCCCAGACAGAAATTGGCCTCAATATCCATGACCTTGCAGTGCCTAGCAATACCTTTGTAAGACCCTCAAAAATAGAAGAAAAGATGATGACATCAAATTAAAAGAGAGACTAATGGAGAGAGGGAGGGGATATGATGGAGATTGGAGTTCTAAAGTAGAATGGGGGAGGGGAGGGAAATATGTGTTTTTTGTATGTAAGTATAGAAGATGTCAATAAAAATAATAATAAATATTACCATCATTAAAGGTAAGTATACTGCCATATACTAGAACAAAAAGAAAAACAAATGCCCTGAGAGCAAGACCCAACCCACTGATGGCTCCAGATAGGAAGAATATAAATTCTTTTGAAAGAAAAAGGAATGCCAAAGGAGGTCTCTGCTCCCCAAAGTCAGCATACAGAATATGCTACATCTGTGTTCTAGGGGTGTTATACTTCTTCCTGATTTGACAGCAGTTTTTGGAACTATGGCCCACATGATGCTGGTTTTAGAAGAACGGAAGATGGAAGATCCTGATTTGACAGCAGTTTTTGGAACCATGGCCCACATGATGCTGGTTTTAGAAGAATGGAAGATGGAAGATATAGGGTGTCATGGAATACTGTGCTACAGTCCCAGAGAGCTGCTGAGGCTAAAGAATGTGAGGCAATGTTAGAGTCCTTACTCAGAGGCCATTGTATGAAGCTGTGATGATGAATAATACATTTCAGAAGAAATCCCAGGATGTTAAACATATCTGAATCATGGGAAGAAAAGCTGTGGGCTGAGGGTAGACCTGGCCTATGAGAGAGGCTATAGGCAGTATAGCTAGAGGGGTGGAGCCACCCAAGCCCTTTGGAGTCCAGATGTTCCTATCATGATCCCCAGATGCCAGACATGAAGTTGCCAGATTTGGAGTTTTGCCTTGCTGGGTTTTGATCTTGTTTTGGTCTGACCATTCCTTGCCAGGTCCCCATTCTTCATGTTTTGATTGAGAATGTTCACCTTGTGACAGTGCATGTTGAAAGTATGTAACTTGTGTTTTGATTCTATAGGGCTCACAGTTAAGATACTGCCTTGAGTAATAGATAAGATTTTAGGTTTTGAACCTTTGAACACTGTTGGAACTGTTAAAGACTAGGAGAGCTTTAGAAGTTAGACTGAATGTATTTTGCATTATGAGATGGCAGTGAAGCGATGGGTCATAATTTGGCTCCAATATTCTTTTGGTATTGTGCAGTGCTGAGGGTCAGAATTCATGCATGTGTGCATGCATGCACGAACACACACACACACACACACACACACACACACACACACACACACACACACAAAATGCTCTGGGTACCTGAGTTGACCACACAGAGCAAGTCTGTACCTGAAATGTCACAGTAAACAGTCTGCTGGTAGAATCTGGCCTCTAGGGGATTGAAGCACACAGTTATTTCAGCTGATGAGTTGGGCCAGACATCACTTTCCTGAAAAACATGAAACAAAAAAGGAAGGCAGAGCTTTAAAATTATTCCATTTTTTTTCTTAAAAATGTGTATATTTAAGGAGCACAAGCACCTTGGTCTACTCTTACCACATTTCCCATACACAATACATTATTAATAATAGTAACCGTGTTGTATATAGGGTCCCCAGGACTTGTTCAGCTCATAACTGCAAGTTGGTATCCTCTTCCTCCCAATTGCCTCTCACAATGATTCCTTGTAAACACCATCCCACTCTCTGTTTGTATTAGTTCTGTTTTTTTGTTTTTTGTATAGTCCACATATAAGTGAAGTCATGCCAGCAAGGTACTTGTCTTTCTGTGTCCAGCTTAATTTACTCAATATCCTTCAGTTTCATCTACGTTGTTGTGACTTTCAGGACCTCCCTTTTAAGACTGAATGATATGCCTATTGTATGTACATATCATTTCTTTATCCACTCATCTGCTCAAAGGCACTTAGGTTATTCCACAGCTTAACTATTTGAATCATGCATGCTGAGAATATGGAGGGGCACATATCACTTCTTTATATCATTTACATACCCAGAAGACAGAGTGCTTTTAGTAAGTGTACAGAATAGCAATTAATCTGCTCTGACACAAACTGACCAAAGTGCCAGGGTCATGACAGAACCCTTGCTATACAGTTCCTACCAGAATATCAGGATACATCCCCAAAAAGGATAATCTGGAAGTCAGATTAACTCAAAACATGTGAGAATGTCAAAGGTCGTATGGTCTGGGGTGGGCCATACCATTTCAAAGCATTAGACAAGCAAGAGAATCCAGGGTCCATGCATGGACAATAAAGCAATACATTTACATTTTATAGTAGAAGCGCTCTTCAACTTGCCATCATTTGAGAAATCTGTTTAGCAGAACTGATAGGTTGGGAAATGCGACAAAATTGGGAGGGGAAATCCAGCCCTCATCAGAGGAAAGGACACTAGCATCCAGATTGGATCACTGAGAGAGTGAGGGGAGTATCTGATTGGGATGTTCCTCCTTGGTGAGAGCAAGCCAGCATGAGGAAATCTGAGTCCAGTGGGGGCTCACAGTAAATGTGTGCTGCTGAAACTAGGCCTTTCTTGCCCAGAACTTCAACTGTTTTATTGTGCCTGCCACATCCATTAGTAACTTGTAGCCCTTTCTGAGCTTGAAAGATAATTCAAGGACAAATGTTACACTAAAGTCCTCTCCTGGGATAGAGCAGGTGATGCACACTAACAGGGCTATGTACCTGTCAAACAGAAGTGCGCTCATTCACTATCTTCTCTCAGAGGGATGCTGGCAGTGTGAGGCATTTGAAACTTTGGCTTTTCAGTTGGGATTCACTTGGGATAAAAGTTAAACTTCTTTATAGCAGGAGCTCAATTTAAAAAGAAAAAACAAAAACAAAACAAAAACAAACAAACAAAAAAAACATAGCATTTTCTAGCAAATGAAAGGAGAAACCCCAGAAACAGGCAATAAGCTATAATGATCCCACTCATACTTCCATGTCTTTGAATCATTTCATATTTCTCCAATGCTGCTTAAACTAAATTCCATGCCATTTATGTTTCTAGAAAAAAATATTTCTTTATTCCTCATTTCTAATGTTTCAGGAAATCAAAACATTCAGAAATTTCTCTGCCGTTCCAACATCAATATCCCTTCTTCCTAATCCTTTAAAAAACACATTATCACTCAAAACTGGTGTTCTGTTTTATTTTCTCCTTCACTGTCCATTTTCCTGCTCCAAAAAGGAGCCCAAGTTTAGAGAATTTAATCTATCATTATTACTTCAGTGTCAAAAGTAGTCATCAAATGGCCTTCAGTTATATTGTAATTAACTTAGGTTTTTTTTTTTTTGGTTTTTCGAGGTAGGGTTTCACTCTGGTTCAGGCTGACCTAGAATTAACTATGTAGTCTCAGGGTGGCCTCGAATTCGGCAATTCTTCTACCTCTGCCTCCCAAGTGCTGGGATTAAAGGCGTGTGCTACCACACCCGGCTTTAACTTAGTTTTTTGTTCTTAACATTTTATTTTAACATTTTACTTTTTTCTCAGATATATAATGAGTAACAGTAACTGCATTTCATTTATCAATAAAGTGAATTACTAGAAGGAAGCATCTAAGTTTTTAGGTCTAATGCTAGTTCCCATATTATGGATTTTGCTCAAATTAGGACTTCATATTTCCTTTAAATAAGAAAAACCAACCGTGCAATTTGGTGATCAATGCAGAATTCTGCTTGTTTTTGATATATATATGTGTGTGTGTGTGTATGTGTGTGTGTGTGTGTGTATACATGTGTATATATGTATGTATGTATGATTTGTGTATGTGTGGGTGTACATGTGCACCAGTGTCTCTTGCTGTTGCAAATGAATGCTCATCCAGATTTATGTGGGTACTGAGGAATTGAACCCTGGGCCAGCAGGCTTTGTAAGCAAGTGTCTTTCACCACTGAGCCATCTCCCTAGCCTGTTAAGACTTTCTGAATGCTGCCCATGAGCATGAAGGCACTGATTCAGGATAGGTGACAAACATGACAAAATTCTCATGACAATCATGAGAAGTGGCCTTTATAAGTAAACGTATTCTGGAAAAATCACACTGGTAATGACTAAAGAGACTTTACAAAAATTAAAATAAAAAAACTTCCCTAAAAAATTTCTTCAACAACCACAAAAAAACCCACCTTCCTACCTTCTTCTCCACTTGCCTCCCTTCCCTTTCTTCCATATTTTCTTTCTTGAAGTATTAGTTCTTGAAAATCTTGCCAAATCAAAACCAAACTACATAACAGAGAGTTGCATATATATTTAATATTTAATTTACTTGTTTGATGTGGAAAGAGTATGATTCAAGGTTTACAGTAAGACTCAATTCCAACATTTATCAAATAAGATAGCTGCATATGAATTCCCCAGTTACATTTGTAAGAGTGATCCATATGTCTTCCACTCAGATATCTAATTCCAAGACATAATTTTGCAAGCATTTCCTGAGAGCTCTGGACTTACCATTGTGTTAAGTGTTTGCAATCTTTACAACACTGTGAAGTAGTAGCATTCCCATTTTAAAGATGAGAAATTCAAAGCAAAAAGAAGTTAAATATTGTACGTAAGGGCAAGTCAATAGTAAGTGGCACACTAAGATTCTATGATAATTTTTCCCCCAACTTCCTCATCCCCACTGCAATCCCAAAAAATAGGCCAGGCTTCACCTTTTCACATCATAAAAAATGCCAGAAGTTTAGACTTCACAACTGATATGCAGGCTTATCTGGCACAGCATGACCTGGTGTTCCTGTCTGGTGAACACAGTGGGACACCCTGCATGTGCATATGTTCAGATTCCTCTGGAAGGTGACTCAAAGGAAGTGCTTTTGGACAACACAGCTCACATTAAAATGTTGAAGCTTTCAAGAAATGTACTGGTGAGTATGAGCTGGGCGTGGTGGCGCATGCCTTTAAATCCCAGAACTCGGGAGGCAGAGGTAGGAGGATTGCCATGAGTTCAAGGACACACTGAGACTACATGGTGAGTTCCAGGTCAGCCTGAGCTAGAGTGAGACCCTACCTCCAAAACCAAAAAAAAAAAAAAAAAAAGAAAGAAAGAAAAGAAAGAAAAGAGAGAGAGAGAGAAAGAAGGAAGGAAGGAAGGAAGGAAGGAAAGAAAGAAAGAAAGAAAGAAAGAAAGAAAGAAAGAAAGAAAGAAAGAAAGAAAGAAAGGTAGGTACTGGTGAGTCTTTATGCTCCCCTGGTTAGGCAAATGTCAAGTCCTGGTCAGTTCATAATTAGGCAGGGGGATAATGGCATCCAGAACAGCTATCGTATAATACATTCAAGTGGAAATGTTCCTGGCTATGTAAACAATAGCTATATTATCATTTCCCTTAGCATATTGGAGAAATAGCAACATAAAGACTTTTTCTAGTCCCAGTTATGGGAAGCTGAGGCAGGACTTTGATCACTTAAACTTATGAGCTTAAGATTAGCCTAGGCAACATAGTGAGATGCAATTTCCAAAACTAACAAAGATAAATTTTTGGGGGGGGAGGGGGGCAAACACACAAAAGATTTGATTCAGTCAAATTTCTATCAATAATAATAATAAGAAGAAGAGCCACCAATAAGAAGCTATAATCTGTTCAGCTACTTACAACTGCTCTAGATTAAGAGAAACTACAACTGTAGTTAATGTCACTTGGACAAACACCAATTGTCTCAAAGAAAAGTGGAAAAAACCAATGGAAGTATAAAAAAATTGATAAGTAAACTATCCTAATTATTACCGAGAGAAAAGATCATATTGACACAAGGTATGCAAAAGAGATTTTTAGACTGTTATTTCTATTGAGGCAAGAAACTGAGTAAAATAAAGTTATGATTCTCAAAATAATGAACATAAAAGTTTCTAAGAGAAGGCTCTAAGATTTAGCTATTTGCTAGAGGAAACTTCACAAAGGGCATTTTTGGTCTTGATCTCACTTCTAGCCTAAACATTATAAAAACTCACCAGGGGTTTAGAGAGCAGAGGGTGCCCTGTGATGCCCATGCTCTGCTCTCGGGAGAAGAGACTGTGTCTTTTCCAACAAGGAAGGGGGCTTAACTAATAATGAGCCATGAGGAACCTTGCTGTTTCTAAGATTTCTCTAGTCCTCCTTCTACCTACACTGGTTCTTCAGTACAATCAGAATGTTCCAGTGCAATTTTCAAAGAGTGGGGCTCAGCACAAAGTTCTGAGAGGACAATCCTAATGAATGGATGCTGAAGGAAAGGAAAAGCACAGGGACAGAGAAGCAGTGACTTCTCAAGGATCATTTACTCTCAGCAGAACCATGCCCTCCATCTCCTTCCTGGTGTCCATTTCCATGGACTCAGCTGCCACATGTCTGCATCGTGACTCATGGCTAATGGCTAATGGTTGGAGCAGTGGAAGGGCTCTGCAGGAAAGGGTTACATTTCCCTTCTTGGTAGCCATACAGGCTGCCACCCAGCCAGGTTCTGCTGAGCTCACACACTATGCCAAGTGGGGAAAACAAAAAAGTAAACTAAATTTGAGCTGTGTCCTTAGTCTGAATTGCTAGAATAGCACGTTTCTTGTAGGCTTAGATGACAGCAAAGCAGGGTTTACTATTACTTATGTGGTAATGAAGAAATGATCAGGTTTCTCTCCCTTTGAAAGGCTCAGTAAAATGCAGCACACCCTTCCCTAGGGATGCTGGGTGGGTTTACTTTTTATGGAGGAGGCACTTGCTGAGAGAAGCAGGAATGTTTTGCTCAGATTAAGCAATCTTCTAGGACTAGTTGGAAAAATAATTTTATATTTGCAGACTTTTCTTTTTGAGAAAGTACTAAGTGTTCAACATTTAGAAAATTGCTGTGTCTTAAAAGCATGGCCTGAACCAGTAGCACCAGAGTTCAAAGACAAGGCCAGCACATCTGTGCTGAGATTTCTCAAAGGATTCCTAGATATCTGTGGAAAGCAAAACTTAATTCTCTCTTTTTGCCCTGTGATATTCTTTTGCCTCTCAATTTTCAGAACTGTGGTTTTGTCTTTGAATCTCTCTCATTCGGAGTACCCAAGAGACTTGCGCAGAGGAAATAACAGAATGAGACTGTCAGAATTCTGTACCATCCGGGTTCATCTAGTACAATAGAATATTATATTTCTGAAAGTAGCCAATTCCACTTGCTTTTCTGGAAGGCACAAAACATGCATAATAGACTCAATTTTGTAGGTCCTTTGCAAAGGGGAAAAAGCCCATAGAGAAGCAGATGGCTTAACAAATGATCAGTATTCTACAGAACCCAGTGCCTTCCCTAGGTAAAGAATAAATGGAAAATTTCAGGTCAAATGACATTAATTCTCTAAGGTATTAATGAAAGAAAAGACATGACAAATTTTAGATAAATAATTAGCAGTAGCAGACTGCATGCTCCAGTGACCACACAATAATCCTAAATACTTTTAGTATATCAATAAATTACTAAGTAAATTTAAAAACTTCCTTTCAGTCCTTTGTCCTGTGGTCACCCTGAGTTCTTGCCATTCTTTTCATGCCAATGAGCACTTTAGGTCTCTCAAAGAACAAACTCTCACTTCTGCTTCAATAGAGCAGCTGCCAGCTTCCCCCCACTGCTATTCACACAAGTAGATCCAGAGCTCTTTGGCCATATCTGGACCTAAGGTGCCCATATATAACTCCTCAAGATTCAAGAAACAGATCCAATGGCCATGATCATGGCCACAGTTCTGATGAGAGAGGATAAAAGGAAAGTTAGCTAAGACAATGGAAGCTATCTGTGACCAAATGGTGAATGCATGCATGTTAGAACAGAACAAGTACTTGCAGTCAGGGGCTGGAGAGATGGCTTAGTGGCTAAGGTACTTGCCTGCAAAGCCAAATTCCGCCAGGACCCACATGAGCCAGATACACAAGGTAGCATATGTGTCTGGAGTTTGTTTGTAGCAGCTGAAGGCCCTGGCACACCTATTCTCTATTTTCCTCTTTTTCCTCTCTCCTAAATATATAAATAAAAATAAAAAAGGACTCACAGTTATAGAGTTTTTGGTCTGTCATTCTTATAGCACTGAGTCAAATCACTCCTCATATTATAATATCAATAAAATGTGATTTAAATTTAAACCCACTACCACCTCTAGGCAAGTTAGGAACAAGAGTGATTTCATGATCTTGAATCTCCTTGCTTTAAATTGGAAGAGCCTTTAAAATCAGAATGATCCTATAATGTTCCCATAAAACACTCAGTATGCAGGAAATACAACCCAGTATGCAGGCTCAACTAACCTTTCGTTTTAGCTGATGCAATTGAAGGTTGAACCTATATGGAATAGTACTGAGAAGATAAGCATATATTTTTTTTCAGATAATGTAAAGGGTTTTTAAAGCTCTTTTTAAAGTTATCATACTTGAAGATAATGTCCTTTCTCAATGTACAATAGCCAAGGAGTTACTCTATCAGAAAGCAAGGTGGTCTCTGTGCCTCTGAAATGCCATTTTATTTCTTCTATGTGTGGGGTGTGTGTGTGTGTGTGTGTGTGTGTGTGTGTATGAGTGATGTGCACATATGTATGCATGTACCACAGTGTGTTTGTGAAGGTCAGAGAACAACCTTGAGGTATCAGTCCTCACCTTCCACCTTGTCTGAGCCACAGTCTTTCTTGTAGTTGCAAATGCAGGACTACTGGAATGTGATCCTGTTTCTGTCTCCTAATACCATAGGTATGTTGGGATTACAAACATGTACTACTTGCATCTGGATTTATGAGGGTTCCAGGATCCAAATTCCAGTCAACAAGTTTTTGAGGCAAGTGCTTTTAACCACTGACCCATCTTCCTTGCCCTTCCTTATGGAAGAAGACATAAATCAGATTGATTATGAGATCAATTAGTAACACTGCTTGCTTCTAATCTCTGCTTCTACTGTGAACGCAGAACTAAGAAGTTGATTACATGAAATCAGACCTCAGAAAGAAGGCAATATTTAATAAATATCTAAGCTGTCAGAAATAAAGAGGAGAAAGCCAGGTGTGGTGGTGCATACCTTTAATCCTAGCACTTGGAAGGCAGAGGTAGGAGGATTGCCATGAGTTTGAGGCCACTCTGAGACTACATAGTGAATTCCAGGTCAGCCTGGGCTAAAATGAAACACTATCTCAAAAGAACCAAAAAAAAAAAAAAATTGAGAAATTAAGTAAAGGCGATTTGGTATTAGAGACTTGATGCATGAACAAGGTTAAGAAGAGAATGTCATTAGATAATGTTGCAGAACAGGGCTCCATAGGTATAGAAAGAGCCCTCAGTGGATGCATTCTTTGGGACCCTTCTCTGTGAAGTCCCAGCCTCTTCTCTGTTCCTCTCAAAGTGGAAATAGGGAGGTTCTCTCTCTTGTACCCTCTGCCCTTTTCCTCATGGCTCTACTCTTAGAATTTCCATCTGACTTTCATGGCTTCAATAAAGACCATTACAAGACACAATCTTGCTCTGGTCCTGATTCTCCTGTGCCTTTACACACACATAATTTTAGTCCCACATTTCAATACTTTCTGGATCTCTACAGATATATCAAATTCAACATGTTAAGAAAGAAACTCACAAACATTAATTGATATCCATCCATTCATCCATACATTCATCCACACATCCATCCACTTGTTAGCACTCAGCTTATACTGGGCACAGTTGAGGATGAGGCTTTCTTTGACCTTAGGGAACTCAGAGTCTGACTCAAAAATTTATGAGTCAAAAACACGTGAGTGACCTATTCCCAAACACTCATAGTTTATTTGTGTACAATGAAACTGAGCTAAAGGATATCGATTTAAGGTCTCATTTACTATTAGCAAAGCTATAGGTTAAACCAGAACTCCTGACTTACTCTTTTCTATCAAAGATATCTAGTTCTCCCTGGTCACTCCATTGAGATCTCAACTCCTCACAGTGTCTTACTCTCAATGCCCACTCGAAAAGTACTTGCTGTCTTCCTTTTGAACATCCCTTGCATCTCCTATTTCCTTTCCTTTCTGACCACTTTTGGACCATTCCAGGTCAGTGTCACCCTCACACATCAGCCTGATCTTGTCTGTGGACAGGCTGCTTGTCTTCCATTATTCCCTCACTGGGCCTTTCCTCTGCCTGACCTGTACCACCCACCTTCTCGTCTTTTCATCCTCCTCCAATTCCACCTATACATGGATACCAGCATAAATTTTCCAAACCCTCCTTGGCACATCACATTCCTGCTCTGATCCTTATGCTGAGCTTCAGATCTTTAGCACTGTTGACCAAACTTGGATTCACATATTATCATTTCCAGTGGATGCTCTGTGGGAGTGGTCTGGCATAGGAAAAGGCCTGCTTATATTTTGTCACCATCTCTCAAGACAGTTTTTCCAAAATGTATTTGACCATGAAACTCCCTTTTTTGCAAGGAACACACATTGCCACCTCTCAGAGTCAGGCTCCAGCATACTGGGAGACAGTGGATTGTAGGCTATACCTGGCAGCCCAGCTTTCCTCCACTCTCCCTCCCAACCAGAAATGCTGTTCTGCTCACTGTAATCAATCTACCATGTACTGAACACTTTCTTTCCTCCTTGTTTCCATGATTTTTCCAACTGGGAACATTTTCTTCCTACTCTACTTAATTAAACCTTCCCTTCCTCCAACATTCAGTTAGATCTCTTCTCGCCTACAAACCCTCCCCAAATCTCTCATCAAAGAGTACTGTAGCATTTGCTCTTGGAATCAGAAGGCCAATATCTCAACAGCAAGAAATAAATGTGTGTAAAAACCATAAAATAGCTTCAAAAACAATTTCAAAGCAAGATTATATTAATGAGTTACAACTATGATTATATAGAATTATCAAGCTCTTTTCCTTCCTTTGGGAGGAAATTTGACATTAATAGATAATTTTCTATGAAAATGTAAATTAGTATAGACACTATGAATATTCCTCAAAACAGTAAAAATAGAACTACCCTATGGCCTAGTTATGCCACTTGTGAATATGGATATGGACAATGTGTATGTGTGTGTTTGTGTATCAGAAGAAAATGAAGTCATTATACATAAAAGAAGCCTGCAAACCCATGTTTATTTTAGCCAGGCTATAAAAGCAGCCTAGGTGTCCATCAAAAGATGAATATGCTGGGCGTGGTGGTGCATGCCTTTAATCCCAGCACTCGGGAGGCAGAGGTAAGAGGATCAGTGTGAGTTCGAGGCCACCCTGAGACCCTACCTCAAAAAAACAAACAACAACAACAAAAGATCAATATATGAAGAAAATATAGTATATGTATACAGTGAAGTATTATTCAGCAACAAAGACCAAAATTATGTCTTTTCCAGGAAAATGAATGGAACTGGAAGTAATCATATTAAGTGAAATAAGTTAGCTGCAGAAAGACAGATAACACATGCTTTCTCACATGTGGCAAAAGTGAACTAAAAGTAGTAGAAGGACACATATGGAAGAGTTAGAAGACCAGGGAGGAGGAAGCAATGGAAGGATGACAGAGCAACTAGGAGGGGAGATATGACTGAAGCATGTTATACACATCATGTAAATGTCAGTGAAACCCAATGGTATATACAATTAATATGTAAATAACTACAAGTTTGGAAGAATCTTGGACTGTGCAGACCTTGGTATGTCTGAGATTTCTCAGCTGGCTGCTTACGCTTCCCACTCAGCCCAGCTCAGCCACTTGCTTTCTTGTGTCAGTAATTTTGCTCTGATCTTTCCTTTAGCAATGCATTTGACCTGTTTTTACTTTTGGTCCTTACCTACTATTGTGACCAGTCCTGATCTAGCCCATTATACTTGGGGATCCCTTTGTAGTTGAGCCCTGCAGAGTTTTCGTACATGACAGAAGATTCAGCCTCAACTCACATCTCCAACCTCATTGTTTAACATTTTACTGCAGGCAAGGTGGTTGACTCGGCACCATGGATGAAACAATAGCTGCACAGCCAGTTTTATTCTCTAAAAGACTTGTCCTGCAAGACTCAGATCAAGTTTCTTCTTTCAAGAAGCCTCTTGGGCTGGAAGATTTTTCAGTGGTTAAAGGCAGTTGCTTGAAAAGCCTGCAGGCCCAGGTTTGATTCCCAAAAGCCACATAAAGCCAGATGCACAAACTGGCATATGTGACTAGAGTTAGCTTACAGTAGTAAAAGGAACTGGCATGCCTATACACTCTCTTTCTCTCTATTTCTCTGTCAATCTCTCCCCTTGAAAAGGAAGGAAGGAAGATAGGAAGGGAGAGAGGGAGGGAAGGAGGGAGGAAGGAAGGAATGAAGGAAGGAAAGAAGAGAAGGAAGAAGGAAGGAAGGAAGTAAAGAAGAAGGAAGGAAGGAAAGAATCTTCTAACTTCTTATCCTGTGATAATAATTACCTCACCTCTGAACTAGTCCTATTCTCTCCACTGATTCACACAATGGCTCCCACAACACAGTGGGCCCAGAGGATATCTCTAAGGAGAAAGCACTTTCTGGAGATTTGTGGCAAGTTTTAATATTTTTATGACTTTCCAAAATCTAATGATAAAGGACATTTCAAATAACTGGCATTTCTCCAACCTAGTTAGCCATGGAAGTACAGATGGAAGGAAAATAATTTACTCAAGTCCTTGCATTTTCCACAAGTGACTATCTTCTCAGGAGCTCTTGTGGATGTCTTCTTTCCAACTAGTATAAGTGGCAACAGCTCACCAGTTAAAACTAGCTCTGGCTTTCTCAACTCCTACTGTATTTGCCATCCCTACATCACCCTATGCCTACTAAGTGTGCAGTAATGCTCAGAGAGTTTATAGCTCAATGCCTAGCACTCAGTAAATATAAAAGCAGAGGAATGGGCTGGGGATAGGGCTTAGCAGTTAAAGTGCTTGCCTGAGAAGCTAAGGATCCCCCATGTTCGCCTCTCTAGGTCCCATGAAAGCCAGATACACAAGGTGATGCAAGCGCACAAGGCTGCACATGTGTGAAAGGTCGCACATGAACACAAGGTGACACACACATCTGAGTTCGACTGCAGTGGCTAGAGGCCCTGGCATGCCAATTCTTTCCCTTCATCCTTTTTCTCTCATAAAATAATTACAAAAAAAGCTGAGGAGACCTTAGTTTTGAGGCAGTAGAACAGAGTGGCAAAGAGTTTCGTTTGTGTAAGAAGTCTGCTGCACCTTGCACTATCTAGGATGTAAGGTCAGGGACTACATCTACTTTGTTCAAGAGTTCCTGGCACAGTTCAGTAACTGGTACAGACCATATCAGTAACTAGACCTAGTGAATTAAAGACAAAGAAATTTTTCATCCCAGGGATTTCTGTCTACTGGGGGACATCTGGTTGTGTCTGAAGACAATTTTGGCTGTTACAGTTGTAACATCTACTGGGTAAAAGCAAGAAATGCTACTAAATATCCTGCAATGTACAGGACAAAGCAATAATCAGTGGTAATATGAACGGTGCCAAAGTCAAGAAACCCTGCTCTATAGTCAAGCTATCTGGGCTGAACTTCTAAATATTGACATTAGCTCTTTGGCCCTAAACAAGCTATGAGATTTAATCATTCATTGGATTATTGGTAGGTTGGGGTTGTAATTTTGTCATATACAATAGTTGACGATCACACACACATACACATACACACACACATTATACAAATGAGATGTACTGAGCAAACCATATTAAGTATGTAACAGTGATAGGTGCATCAAAAGTATGACCTATGAGCATTTTTACCATTAACCTTCATCCAGTATCTCCCAGCAATGATGAGTCCCATCAAAGGGAATCTACCTTTTCAGAACTCGCTGTTAGTCCCAGAATGGACGCTCTCACCAAAACACTCTTGCACTCCCACTTACGTTGACTCAGTGGTTAGGTTTTGTTTATGTGCTTACCAGAGGCTCAATAGTGAAAATGTTATTCAAGAAGAGCATGCTGTCTTCTTGAACCAGCTTCCTCTGATTTTCGAAGGTGCGGGAGAGAATAGAAAGACGATCTCGGAGTGAAGGATCAATAATACATTCTTCAAGAAATGTATCAGTTTCATGCTTTTGCTCTTTGTTCAGATCATCACAGACCCTAAAGAAAATACAGGAGATATGAGCTTCATTTTGGTACTCCTATAAAGAACTTCTTATCAAGGTCTCTTTCTAGTCTCTGCTCTTGGGAATGTCCTTTCATTTCCCTGTGGTATTCCCTTTTTCTCCTGAGTCTGCAACATACTGGCTGGGTGACCTTGTACTCAGTTCTCACATCTTTCTGAGGCCTATTTGTTCATCTTTTGTCATCTCCTTCCAGAAGTTCTCCTGGGATTTCTTTCCTACCCAAAGCCCATTTGTTTACTCCTGAGCCCTTATGTAGCTGGACAAATTGTTTCTTTTAGGTAATTGGGTTTTCCAGGCTGCTTTTAAAATATTTAACATCTAACATGCTTCTTGCACTGCAGGATGATTCTGTTCCTGTTAAACTTGTTTAATTCTTTCTTAGTTGTTGTTATTTAGACAATAGGATATGGAGCCAGCAAAGGCTAAGTTTGGACACTGATTTTATGAGCCATTTCCTAGCTCTGTTACTTTGAGAGTTATACAATTTCTCTCAGCCTTAGTGCCTACCCCTATACAATAGAGATAATAGGAACAGAGCTCCTCCATCAAATGTATGAGGGTGAAACGCGACCCAGGACCTGGTTCACTTCTTAGGACAAACCAGATACCCCATTCATGTGATCCACGTGATCGTTCTTTCTCTGTCAATCACAGACAATTACTAAGTTGCCAAGCTTATAAAATGCTCACACTATACCTGAAGATGCCTCCTTTTTCTAACTCTTATCATGATCAGTCAGAACAGCAGCCTCTCCCATTTCCACTCACTGTCCTCACCAGAGGTGAGGTGCTCATGTTTCACTTGAACCCCACGGACTGGACTGCATTTCCTTCCAAGATGTATGGCTATGTTTTCAGCATCCTCCTGCTGTGACCAGTGGTGAGAGGCACATATTTATTTAGCAAGTGAGTGCTGAGGTGGGAGCCTTGGTTCACTGAACTCCTGTCTCAGTCCCAACTCTTTCTAAATGACTCCATGTAAACAAGAGGCTCAATTTTGTCAAATAGCTCTTATATTTTAAGAAAAAAAATACCCTCAGCATTCAGAGCCCTTTGACCACACAACATAAAGGAATCAAAGACATGGATTCAGTGTGCTCTGGTACCAAGGAAGAAAGCATTCCATGCTTCTTTTCTACTGCTAAGTGAGAAGCAGTGTCTAAGGTAACCAGCAGCAGTCCTCTTGTATTGCTGGGTAGATCAGGGTAAATTAAAGATAACTCAGAGAAAGGAGCCCAGGCTCTTTTTTATTTTTATTTTGTTATTTGACAGCTATCAGAAAGGCTCACAAATTGCATAGCCTTTGAAACAAAAAAAAAATCCACTTTCAGGAATAAGTTTTAAAGGAACAGTAGCAGATGTAAACAAAGACACAACTAGAATGACATTCATTAAAGTACTGGGGTGGTAGCAAATAAAGTGGGTAAATTGTACATAAGATACTATGTCTGTTTCTATAGAAAATAGGTATCATAACCATTATAGTTACTGGGTACTTTCCAAACCCTCCAAATACATTGTGCAATTTAATGCACTCTATGAGGTAATTATGATGATTTTACTCCCATTTTATAGATTATAAAACTAGGGCTTTGAAAGGATAAGAATCTTGTCCTTAGTCACAGGTCCAGCTGAAAGATGGAGCCTGAACTCTAAACTAGGTCTCTTGTAGTTTAGATCCACTAGTTCTAGCAAAGTGCTACATGACCTCTCATGATGCACTGTGTCCACGGAATAATGAGCAGTTGTTAAAATGGGACTAAAGAAGAGTATTGAACAGTGTAATGGTTTATACTGATTGTCAACAGAATATGACCTAGATTCACCTGCAAAGGATTATCTAGATTAGGGTAGCCTCTGTGTACACCTATGAGGGATTATCTTGATTAGGTTAGCTGAAATAGGAAGACCCATCTTAACCAGCAACATTTCATGGGAGAAGACTGAACTGTATAAAGAGGAGAGAGCTGGCTGAGCATCAGCATTCATTGCTGTCTGCTTCCCCCCTGTGGGCTGTTTGTAACCAAGCCTCAAGCTCTTGCCACCACGCCTTCCCTGTCTTGATGGACGGTAACCTGGAACTGTCAATTGAAATAAACATTTCCTTCCTTAAACTAATTTTATCAGGTCTTTTGTCCCAGCAAAAAAAGGTAACCATTAAAATAGCATTCTGAAATATTAGAAAAAAATTTAAATGAAAAACTAGGTTACAAAGTATTCCAATTTTATAATATTAAAATGTCCTAATTTTTAATTTAAAAAAAGTAAAAGAAAAGTGAACTCAAAACCATACTTAGGAGCTAGAGTGAATTTTCTTCACAAGCACCAGGGCCTGAAGGAGCCTGAGACTGCTTGAGTTCAAATCTCCATATCCCATTTAAGACAGCTGGGCATGGCCACATGCACTTGTAACCCCAGTCCTATAGGGGAGCAGAGGAATCAGCAGATCCCACAAATTCCAGCATTAGTAAGGGAGACTCCTGCCCCAAAACAAGACCAGGCAGAAGAGAGATGGAGCAGGACATTTAATGTGGGTCACTGCAGGGTGGGCTTCTATAAGAGCACATATATATGTATACACCACACATAATTATTCTGAAAAAGTACATATTTAAAGATAACAAAAATATTCATAGTGGCCTTCCTTGTATTACAAAGGTTAGAACTGATTTTATCTTTGTCTCTGAGCTTATCTTTATTTTATATAAATTATAAGTTCATAATGTTTTTTAAATTAGAAAACAAATTATTTAAAAAATTAAATGTTTATCTATGTGCAGAGTGAATTACTGCAAACTTTTCCATGACAGCCTAGCATGCATATGCAGGCATGAACCCAGTGCATCCTTATAAGTGGAGGCACAGGGAAACAAGTGGGGGTGTGCAGCACGAAATCTAGCAACAGCAAGAGCAACATAAAGACAAGAAAAAAAACCCTGAAAATCTAGTTTAGAGGAGTCCTCAGACCTCCACATGCATGCTGTGGTGCACATGCAGCATATATGTACGTGTGTATGCACACACGTGCACACTCCCGAAATTCCCAGATGCTGATGATCTCCTCATGTGCTGTTGGGATTCTGAATCAGTAATAGCCAGTATGAGGAAGAGAGGAGGAAGTGGTATACCAGCTGTTTTCCTCTTTGCCCATTGAGATACTGTAGCCAGGGCTAGAGTCTATGGAGGGAAAGTGCAACAACAACCCTTAGGTGGACTGATTCCAACTTGGACTGCCATATCTCAGACTGTGACTGCACCATCTTGTCCTGGTCATGTCACAGTTTCTTGCCTCAGAGGTGGTCCTAGATTATAGATGAGAAGATTTCTTATGAGAACATAAAAGATCCACCTTGTTTTTCAGTAAATACAATGAGCTTCACCCATTTTACAATTGGTCTGGTGTCCACCAAACCATGACCTTCAGGCATGAAGCAAAAACCAGCCCATGGACTCCAGCTAATGGGGAAGACTTCAGACTTAGGTGCAGTAGGGTTGGATGAGAAGGCCTCCTTCAGTTTGATGTACTCAAAATGTACACCTTCCTTCTTATAGCACCTATAAGCTGGGAATCTGGATGTTAAAGAGACTGAAAACTAAGACCCACAGCCTTCAGAGCTAGGAGCAAGACTTCCATGTTTATGCACACTTGGCATAGAACAAATGGAGTCAATACCTTCGAATGGACTGTGGTGGTCTGTATGTAAAATGTTCCCATAGCCTCAAGTGTTTGTGATTAAGCTTCCTACTTAGTCCCCAGCTGGTGGAACATTTGGGAGGTGGATCATTACTGGAGGAGGTTGGGGGTGGGCCCTTGGGTTGATGAATCTGCCCCACTGGGAGTTCAGAGCTAAATGGTTTAGACTGCTCCCACCCTGCAGCTGACCTGGTTGTCATGCTTTCTCCACCATGATGAAACTTCGTGAAACTGTAAGCATAAAATAAACTCTTTCCTCCCATAAGCTGCTTCCGGTTGAGTGTGTGCATGTGCACACACACACACAACAAGAAGATAACTGAAGATAACCTTGACAATGAGCAACTCAGCATGACTGTGATATACTGAGGACTGGAGGTCCCCTTCTATGTACCAGATACCATTAGGTCTCTAAATTCTTGTATGACTCCCAGGGAAGGGAAGGAGCCTCTAAACACAACTAAGATTAAATTTATTACAACCCAGGTGGCAGGCTCAAATCTCAATTAAAACTGATTTAACTAGAGAAATGTGCCATTTATTTCACCTGAATACTGTGAAATCAAGCCATGCTAGCAATCCCTGTGGGGTTCCATTGAGGATTCTGTGAGCCCCAGTACAGAACAAATCTAGAATTATAGCCACCTGCTTTGGAGACAATGGCTGTGACCCTGCTGAGGAAAATGGGAGCAGAAATTCTTAAAAGCCCATGCTGAGTCTCTCAGTACAGTAAATGTGATGAGAATGAATATGAAGGAATTTTGCAGAGTGTTTTAAAATCTATCAGGACAAGGTTGAGGAAGAAAGGAAGGATAGAGGCAGTCTATTTCTGAAAAGATTAATTTCTTTGCCAGTATCAGGAAAACATCAAGAAACAGAACAAAAAGGTGATTTTTTAAAATTTCCGATTCCCTGTTTCTGATTCCACAGTTTCTTTTTTAAAGAAGAATAAAAACAATCCTAAAACTGAGAACTTTCCAGAGGAGGGACAGCTTCATTGTCAGGACCTAGAGTCTGGGGATAGTCCTGTGTTCCCAAACTCAGAAATGTGTCCTAAGGTTTGTACTAGCACAATGAGCTAGGTGGACAAGAAGGGCATCTTTCCAGGAATAAGAATGATAAACTACTTCCTGGGACTGCAATTCCTTCCCTGGGAGAAAAAGAAATAGCCACATCTTTTGTCATTGAGATGCTGGTGGACAAGAAACCACAATGGCTAGAATTGGAATTGAGAGAAACTGTTAAAACTATTAGCATTTGGTCTGTAGAGATGGCTCAATCAGTAAACTGCTTGCCTTGCAAGCATGAGGACCTGAATTCAACCCCCAGAACCAACATAAAAATGCCAGGTATAGTGGTATGCACCTGCAATTCTAGAACTGGATAGGTATCCTAGGGATTGGGATCCCTAAGACTCACTGGCCAGCTTGTCTAGCCTAATTGGTAAGTTGCAGGCCAATGAGAGATCCTGTTTTTTAAAAGGTGGATTAACACCCAAGGTTATTTTCTGGCCTCTACACATGTACACACAAAAAAATACACACACATTTTAAAAAATCACCCTTTTCTTTGAGCAAGTTTCAGCACCTGTAGATGAATGACAGGATAAGAGTTAAGCTTTGTTGTAACGGGAGCATAGAGAAAATTCCTGAGCCTCATCTTAAAGATTAAACTTAAGACTTATGTCATTGAGATACTGAAAAGGGAAGTCTCTGGAAATATGGACTTGCCTGCTTATGATAGATTTTCCCTGTTCCAAGCTTGAGAGCAAAGTCGCCTTTTCTCTCTACAGTTTAACTAGAGATGCTGCTGGAGGAAGGGGTAAAAAGAGAGTCACATATACAGATCATGCGAGGGATACAGGCCTTGTCAGGGAGTTCAAGAAAGGATGCATCCCACTGGCTAAAGATCTTGCTGCTGCTTTTCAGGCACAGGCAGACCTAGGCTTTTCATTGCTGCTGATGTGTGTCCTGGACACCGCCTGAGAATGTATGATGTGGAGGAAGAGTATTAGGAGAAAGCCCACACCCAGTACAAGAGTCCCACCACCTATATGAGGCAGCTATGCAGGGATGGGAAGGCACATTGCTCTCTGCTTGCCTTGCTTTCAAAGAGAACAGACATTTCATGGCAGTTCCTTCAAGACAAGAACCTAAGGCTAATATAAGAATATGAAAGTTGAGGCATGCTTGGGGATTATCAAGTAACAAGAAAGGGGAAAAAGAGAAGAGTCCATTTTGGGTGAAGTAGAAGATCAGGAATAAACAGACTGGTCCATTTCCCATCTTACCCTCTGTATCTGGCACTTAGAAGGGAAGGAGAAAAAGAAAGGGCAGAACATTCAATAGACTCTACCCAGATTCATTAATCAGTTCAAAGAAGCACTAGATATGTTGCTGCATGTCACCCAAAGTGAAAGTGAAGGCAATTCTATTTAGAGTCTAGAGCCCCTTTTCAAGTTCATTGTTTAAAAAAGAAGCATGACCCCAAATGATTACAGGCTTCTAATCACAGGAATATGCTATATGGTATTGTCTCTTTATTCTGAAAAGTACTAGAAGAAGCAATAGAAAGGACGAGACAAGGAGTAAAAACAAACCAAAAAAAAAAAAAATGCAGAAGGAGGAGATGGTTCAGTTGGTAAAATGCTAGCCTTGTAAGCATGAGGACCTGAGTTGGATCCTCAAAGCCCATGTAAAGAAGTCAGATGTGGTGGCATGCTTTTGTAATCCCAGCACTGGGCTGGGCAAGAGAGACAGGTGAACCTCTGGGGCCCACTGGTCAACCAGTTGAGACTAATTGGCGAGTTCTAGGCTAAGGAGAGACCCTGTCTCAAAAAGAGATGACAGGGCTGGAGAGATGGCTTAGCAGTTAAGGTGCCTGCCTCCTAAGCCTAAGAACGCAGGTTCCAATCTCCAGTGGTTCCAATCTCCAGGTCCCACGTTTAGCCAGATGCAAAGTGACACAAAGGCGCAATGCCGCATTTGCCCACAAGGGGGCACATGCATCTGGATTTCGTTCGCAGCAGCTGAGAGGCTGCTGGCGCACCCATCTCTATCTGTCTTCCTCTCCATCTATCTCTCTCTGTCTCTCTCTGTGTGTGTGTCTCTCTCTCTCTCTCTCAAAAAAAAAAATAGATGACAGTGTTCCTGAGGAAGGACATCAGAAACTGTCCTCTGGCCTCCACATGCAGGCACACACACACATGCACAAGAACCTACACACATGTGATTAAACACAGGTCCACAAAAAAAGACAATGCAAATGAAAAGGAAGAATAAAAGCCAATGTTTTCATTATCTTTTTAAAAAATATTTTTATTTATTATTTATTTGCAAGTAAAGAGGGGGCAATAAGAAAGAATGGGCATGTCAGGGCCTCTTGTCACTGCAATGGAATTCCAGATGCATGCTCTACTCTGTGCATCTGGCTTTATGTGGGTATCAGGAATTGAACTCATTCCATCTAGCTTTGCAAGCAAGTGCACTTAACTGCTGAGCCATCTCTCTAGCCCAGTATTTTCATTATCTACTCATAAGGGCATGCAGGCTAATTCCATAACTTTATCATCATTAATCATTCTTCAAGAAACATGGATGTGTAAGTCTCTCTATAGTAAGCTGACTTTGAAGTATTCCTGGATGATATGAATAAATAAAATGTGGTAACATATATGCAGCAGAGTTTTATTCAGGCATAAAGAAGAATAGAATTATGTCACTTACAGAAAATTGGATGAAGCTGGAAATCACCATGTTATGTGAAATGTCAGTACCACAAAGACAAGTATTGCTTGTGTTCTCATATGTTACTATGAGACTAAAGTGAGGACCATTAGGAGGGGAAAGAGGAAAGGAGGACAAGGGGAAGGGGAAAGGGAACAAACAGTAATAGGAGTTGAATGTGATCAAAGTGCCACACACACACACACACACACACACACACACACACACACACGAAATGAAAATATCATAGGATAATATCTCACTTTGTACAATAGAGGTATACTGAAAAAAAAAAAAAAAAGACAGTATTAAAAAGATGGGTGTCCAGGAAGGTGATGTAGAAAAAAATACCCATCTCCATGTGGTTGAAGTTATATTCTATATAGTACAGCATCTCTGATTATTGACTTATTTTTTTTTTCAGTTTAACTGCTGAAACTAGGGCTTACCTACATTCTTTTTGGACTTTGGCACAGCACCAATGACAAGCTATACACATAAAGCCAATCACACAGAGACATGGTTAACATGTAAACCGCTTCCCCTCATCTCTCCTCGAGGCTATGCCCATAGGACAGCAGGATGCGGAAACACTACTTGTTTTTGCCTTCTTTATCTTTCCTTAGCCTCACACTTATCTTTGAATATGTTTGGGCCTTTCTGGTTGTTGGTCAGCACCCAGTAGCTGCAAAGTCAGGACAATGGAGCAGTGGAGGAACCTTTTCCTCCTGTTTTTTAAACTACAACCATTTCTAAACCATGAGGCTAGATGAAGATTATATATAGGAAACGTATTTCTTTTCTCAATGTTTAAACATGGCACAGTGGCAACTGACTGTGTGATTAAAGTTCATTGTCTGAATGACAAAGCTCCTGGCCCACTGTGCCCTGTCATTGTCCTAGCTCCTTCTGATTCAATTAGGGACAGCACACTGGGGGATTTCTGCCTGGTTTCCAGGGACCTAAGACTTTTTTATTTTTTTCCAACACTAACTTGGTTTTAAACAAAGCTTTGAAGTTTCCCAGGGCTAATCTTTAATGGAAATGGAGAAGCAAATGAAAAAGGCTGAAATAAATTCCAATGAAAGTACCAAAAGTGCTCATTCAGGGAGGCTGGAAGGAGATAAAAATGAAAATGCAGTTTTAAAGAGACAAGGATGGACTCAGTAAAAAGAAATGTTCAAAATTTAACAGTGATGAGATCCAGTTTTTACATTTTATTAATCTCTGCTATCTGAAGTATCATTTTAAAAAAGCAGACTATTAAAGAGTCCAATATGAAATCATTATTAAATCATATGGTCTGCAGAGCTTGAGCAATGCTACTAAAATCAAGAATATAAAAGTCATTATAGCTAAGCCTCTCTTTTTCTTCCTTCTTCCTATTTTCTGGAAATATCTTTTCACTGATGCCAATCCAAAACTGATGCTTTTTAAGGATCCTTATGAAAGCTGAACAACCTGCCCATGGTTATAACAAAAAATACAGGCATGTAGACCAGTTTTGAAAAATATTAAAGGATGATATATTCAGTCTTTAGAATCTAAATTATGGGTTGAGAAGATGGCTTATCAGGTAAAAATGCTTGCCACACAAGTATGAGGGCCTGAGTGGGCTTGAGTTGAACCCCAGAACTCATGTAAAAAAGCTGGTGTGGTCACATATGCCTGTAATCCTTAGTCCACTGGAAAGTAGAGAAAGGAGAATTGCTGGAACTTGCTAGTCAGCCAGTAGAACTGAAAAGAATGGCTGGTTCAGGTTCAGTGAGAGACTCTGCCTCAAGGAAACACAGAAGAGTGACAGAGTAGGACATCTGCACACATACATTCATACACTCACCACATACATACCACACACACTACACACACAAACACACAAGTGTGTGCACACCAAACACAAAAACATGGTTAAAGGATGGAGAGATTGCTCAATGGTTAAGACACACCTACATGCAATGCCTAATGACCTGGGTTCAATTCCCCCAAACCCATGTAAAGCCAGATGCACAAAGTGGTGCATGCATCTGGAGTTCTTTGCAGTAGCTAGAGGCTCAGGTACACCCATCCCCTGTCCTCTCCTAGCAAATAAATAAATAAATATGGTTAATAAGATAGCTGAGAGTGAACAACATTCAGGTCCACTCTGCTCCAATGAATAATTCCACAATATCATCAGACACTGTAACCAGCTAATAAAATGTTGACTTCTGTGAGTTTGATGCTACTCTGAGACGACATAGTGAGTTCCAGGTCATTCTGGGTTAGAGCAAGACCCTACCTTAAAAATGAGGGGTACTGGAGAGATGGCTTAGTGGTTAAGGCACTTGCCTGCAAAGTCAAAAGACTCAGGTTCAATTCCCCAAGATCCACATAAGCCAGATGCACAGGTGATTCATGCATCTGGAGTTCGTTTGCAGTGGTTAGAAGCCCTGGTGTGCCATTCTCTCTCTACCTGCCTCTTTCTCTCTCTCTCTCTCTCAAATAAATTAAAAAAAAATTTTTTTAAAGGTAGCTGGAACCCAGTAGGTAACAAACAAGTGCAGTAGTGACAAACAGCATGGTGGGTAACCAACTGCTCTTGATTTGGCTAATAGACCCACTCAGTGGAATGGAACGCATTGCTGGAACTGGGAAATAAGTCAAAACCAGGTACAAAAAATGAGCTCAGTCTCTGTATGGCACAATGCAGGCCTGGCCCTAGCCAGACCGCATGGCAGAGAAACCGGGAAGTGGCTTCTGTGAACATGGCGTTCTGCACAGGCCTGGTGTGACAGCTACAGTCCCATGCTCATGAGAAACCTGCTACGAGATGATCTGTCCGGAGACAGGCTGTCATTGGTCACAAAAAGGGGACCACCCCATACAATGATTGGCCAGTCAAGCCTCTTAAAACTCGCTGTATTTCCTCAATAAACGAGTTTGCGACAGCTCGCCCTCTGCTGCTTCCACCCAACTCCCGGAGTCTGTCGTAACTCCACGCCTCTCACCTCCAACTTGGCAGAGACCCTGCCATCCCTCCTGGGCTGGCCCTAGGGGGGACCCCAACATCTGGCGCCTGAACAGGGACCTCTGCCCCCTTGGCGCTGGCGGGACGCCCCCTTATTGATCGTCTGGTGAGTAGACCCCTTGCTGTTCCGTGTGCTGACGGCTGCCCAAGGGGCAGCCCCCTTCTCCCCCTTTTTCTTTTGTTTGTCCTTTCCCCCCATTAGGAAGGCACACACCGCCGCACGGCCCTGAAGCCTGTGTCGGCCCCTCCAATCTCGGTTCATCCCGGCAAAATCACATAAGGGTTTGACCCACCCAATTTGCGAACCAAGGCAAGGCCTTTGGCTGAGCTTCCCCAGAGGCACCGTGTGGGCATACAGCCATGGAATAATGACCCACGGAAGTCCCCCACTAAGCACAAGACATGTGGGTCCTAAACATTCTATCCGTTTGTCTCAGCTGGCCCCGGCATTAGGACTTGTAGTTTGCATTATCATCCTTTGGGCTATCATTTTTGATCTGGGTTATTATTTTCTCAGTCTCTTGAATTCAGGAGTGTCTCAGCCTAGCCCTCCTCCCCTCAATCATCACCAAGCCATAATGGGCAACCTCCCTCACCACAAGAGGATGCCGCAATTGCAGGCTCTTAAGGCCCTCCTCCTGCAACATGGCTTAAAAGTGAAACAAAAGGACCTCCATGGCTTTTGGGACGAAACTCTTGTTTTAGCCCCATGGATTAGTCCAATCCTCCTTGCCATAATTGCCAGCCTTAAAGGCTCCTCCATGGAGGAAGTCATTTCTGCCCATAACAAAAGCTGTAAGGAAAAACTGAAATTGGCTCTTAAAATCTCATCCCTCCCAAGACCGCCACACAAACTGCCACCGGCCTGCTGCCTTTTCAGCCTGTAACGGCCACCTGTGGCAATCATGCTCACAACCACCCCTCCCCCTCTTTACCCTTGGAAGGACCTCTGTCTGGTCATCCTGGACACACCCAGGCAGCTGCCATTTCGCTAACACACACCATTACCCCACCCTTCCCGTTAATGTAGGGCCGGAGGTAACAGCCAGGCCCTGGTACACCACGCCCCCTTTCTGATCTGGCTCTCATCTGCAAGGAGGCCCAGGAATCTGGCGTTGACTCTTACTTTGAACAGGTCCTTTTACATAAAAAGTCCTTTTACATAAAAAGTCTGCCTGACTTTATTGCTGATGGGAATTCACAGGTAGACAAATTTATTGCTGTCTCCTCCTTGCCACCTTTAGAACAAGCTAGACGTTTATACCAAAGGTTCCATCTATCCCCCACTAACCTAAGAACTCTGTACCACGGACTCTCGCTTGGCCAATGCAAGCATTTAGCACGTACCTGTAAGGCATGTGCCCCCCATCCACCTTAGGCCCCCTATAGCCTCAAGGAGTCAATCCTAGAGGCTTTACCCCAAATTCTATCTGGCAGATGGATGTTATCCACATAGCTTACATTGGTAACCTCAAATATGTTCATGTCATTGTGGACACTTACTCTAAGCTTACTTTTGCTATAGCTCTCTCAGGGTGGAAGGCGTCTCATGTCATTACGGTGACAAAAACCACTATGTTGGTCATGGGCGTGGCCTGGTCAATTAAAACTGATAATGGCCCTGCATACACATCTGCCCAATCACATCCTTAATGGAATCTTGGGGAATAAAATACTCCCTTGGGATCCCCTACAACCCACAAGGACAAGCCATTATGGAGACAACTAACCGGACCCTAAAGGAACTAATTATAAAACAAAAATTTTAACGTAGAGCCAAGGGTATGCTTGTGTCTTTCCAGAAACTTCACAGATCCCTGCCAGAAACATCCATCCTGCCACTGACTCAGGGATCGACCTTGATGAAGAGGATGATGCCAAACCCCTCAAGCTGGATACGGGACTTTAAACTTATTCCCTCTTTTTCTCCATTTATCTCCTTTTCTCCTACTGCCACTTCCCAGAAACCATTTTGGACAATTCTTAGGCCATACTTGTTTGGTACAATGGGCCTAGATTCCCATTCTTTTCCTAGGCTTTATTTTAACCACTCTATTTCACTGTATTCCCCACTTCAAGCAAGTACTTCTCCTTAGCCACACCTTTGCCTTTTTTGCTTATTAATGCCTCTTATGGTAATGCTACCCTCCAACCAGCCATAAATTCCTTTGCAACTTCTTTGATTACATTGATCTGCTACCATGAAGGACACTCAATGCTACTAATTATGATGCTAGGGTGAATTCACAACAGTCACCCAACAACCTGTCCTACCCCAGTCTTTTTCAGGTTCTATAGTTGATTCTAGCTTGCTGGGACCATTCGCACACCACAGAGCCACCATTTGGCCCTCTGATGCCTCCCAGATGACAGCCACCCCCCTTGGGTTTTCTCACCAGATTGATGGGTTAGTAAATGACGGGTAAGACGCCAGGAGATGGGGCAACCTAAGATAGGCACCATCACATGTGATGATCCCTTGGGGCCTGGGGTCAACAATGGCTTGGCACAGAACTATGCCTCCCAGGGTCACCAATAATAAAACACCCCTCGGGTTTTCTCACCAGATAGGTGGGTTAGTCAATGACAGGTAAGACCCCAGGAGATGGGGCAACCTAAGACAGGCACCATCGCATGTGATGATCCCTTGGGGCCTGGGGTCAACTATGGCTTGGCAAAGAACCATGCCTCCCAGGGTTGCCAATAACAAAAACCAAAAGGAGGATATGTATGGCACAATGCAGGCCTGGCCCTAGCCAGACCGCATGGCAGAGAAACCAGGAAGTGGCTTCTGTGAACATGGCATTCTGCACAGGCCTGGCGTGACAACAGCTACAGTCCCATGCTCGTGAGAAACCTGCTACGAGATGATCTGTCCGGAGACAGGCTGTCATTGGTCACATAAAGGGGACCACCCCATACAATGATTGGCCAGTCAAGCCCCTTAAAACTCACTGTACTTCCTCAATAAATGAGTTTGCGACAGCTCGTCCTCTGCTGCTTCCACCCAACACCCGGAGTCTGTCATGACTCCGTGCCTCTCACCCCCAATTTGGCCCTAGGGGGGGACCCCAACAAGTCTCCAAGATCAAGATATCACCAAATATGGGCTAGAAGAGAGCCAACATATATAAAATTCCCTCCAAAACATATATGGTCATCCCTTCTATCTAGTAGTAACTTCTCTCTCTGTTGGAGAATTTGCTTATCTTTTTTCAGATGGACAATGAACCTGAAGGGAGGATCAGCTAATCACACCTCACCAGGGCCCCAGTTGAAACCATAGAACAACACAGGGGAAGGGCAAGAATACAGTGTTCATGGCAATCAAGACACCAGAAAAAGCCTGAAGGAGATAAACATAGAGAATATCCAACTCCAACTAAGCCAGATATCCAGAGACACAGAGGCCCCCAAAACCTCATCACTGAAGCAGAACTAAAATGAACCCAATGTGGCTCAGGGAAACTCGCGGAAGAGGGGGCGGAAAGATTGTTAGAATCACAAGTTGGGGCATTATGCACAGAGACTGGAGCCTACCCCCCAGAACTCTTGACTACCCCCACAATGCATGACCCACATTCCCCATTAATGAAGGCCCCTTTGGAAGAGGGAGGACAGGGAAGAGGACAATGGAACCAATACTATGAATGTAAAATTAGAATAATATAAATTAAAAAAAATATATATATATATATATATATATATATAATATATATATATATATATATATATATATATATATATATATATATATATATATATATATATATATATATATATATTTTTTTTTTTTTTAAAAGGTAACTGTAAAGGTGGGCATGGTGGCACACAGCTTTAATCCCAGCACTTGGGAGGCAGAGGTAGTAGGATAAAAAAAAACAAAAAAAGTTTGATCTTGTTTGTAGTGGCTAGAAACTTATTACAAAAACCACTTAAGTTTTCATAATAGTTGAGTTACCTCTTCAATTGTTGCATATAGATGATTTTTGTTACAAACCTATGTTTTTCTTTGTCCTCTTCTGCTTGGGTAGCAAATACCTTCCACTGGAAATGGGCAATGATGTTACTGCGGTTGTGAATGGTTATAGTTCGCTGATTAGCCAGAGATATGTAGGTTTTTTCCATGATCAAGGAATTCTTGTCCAGCCTTATATTCATATCTACGGCAGCTCCATAGAGATACACAAGTACTGTTTCACCTAGGAATTAAAGTATAAACACACATTAAGATTTATTCTGGAATGGTACTTCTAGTCTTTTTTTAAAGGATTTTTACAGTAACTTTTTGCTTTCATTTTTTTTGTTTACTTATTTATTTATTTGAGAGTAACGGACAGAAAGAAGCAGATAGATACAGAGAGAATGGGCAGACTAGGGCCTCCAGCCACTGCAAATGAACTGCAGATGCGTGAGCCACCTTATGCATCTGGCTTACATGGGTACTGGGGAATTGAGCCTTGAAATGGGGTCCTTAGACTTCACAGGCAAGCAGTTAACCGCTAAGCCATCTCTCCAACCCCTTCTAGTCTTTTTCTTTCCTTCACACAGACGTTATAGAATACAGAACAACCATTATACTTTTTATTCTGTCCCATTTAAACAAGTCAATACTCAGAAAACTTAAGTGCCAGTTGCAATTATAGAAAAATAAAACTATTTTTCTTGGTCATTGAAGAAATACATAAAATATGAGTAGTTGCAGAGAAAGTAGCTCAAAGACATTTTCTTCTATATAAATGCTTTTCAGTCATACAACTTGACCAGAAGGGCAACTAGCATTATAAACATCTAGCATTATAAACATTTGCCTAATTTTTAGCCCATACCTGAGCTAGTTTTCTGGTTATCAAAAGTTTCTAACAAATATACCTGGGAAGAGCTGCTCAGCATGAGACTTTAAGTCCAAACAAGGACAGAGATCAGGAAGGGAGATTCAGAAGAAAGCTGACTAAAAGAACTGCCATCCCAAAATAATAGCAATTAAAATAATATGCACACATGCATGCTCACACACATGCTTGCACACACATAAATACATTGCTGGGTTTTAGGTACATAGAAAGAAAACAAAAATTAAAACTATAAAATAATTAAAACTTTTTAGAAATATTAGAAATACCTTTATTTAGTATAGCAATTTATGTCCTTGACAATTCAAGATACCTTGATTCTAGGTACATAAATGAAGCCCCTGGACTTTTAAGATGATATAAACCTACTATATTTTATTTGACTCTACAATGTCACAACAAGTATATCACTCTTAACATCACAATAGAAGGTAATAGGAGGGAGTTTTGATAAAATTATAGTATGTGCATATATAGAAGTTCTCAATAAAAAGTTAAAAAAAGAAAAAAGACTTAAGCAAAGTGAATGTTTTGTGGGTCTGTGCTGTGAACTTTTAACTAAAATCCAGAAAGCATAATCATTTGCCTGTTGCTTTCCAGAAAACACTTCTGATTTTACTACTATATGAACTAAACAGCTATTTAGTGAATTGACAACCCATATATACTTCAAAGATCTATAGGCTTTCTTACTCTGAAAAGAGCATATCTTATCCCAAAGTTTAAAGAAAAAGTAAACATCAAGGCTTTGATTCTAAAATTTAAAGATTTGGGCTGGAGAGATGGCTTAGTGGTTAAGGCACATGCCTGCAAAGCCTAAGGACCCAGGTTCAAAACTCCAGGTCCCACTTAAGCCAGATGCACATGGTGGGACATGCATCTGGAGTTTGTTTACACTGGCTAGAGGCCCTGACGTGCACATTTTCACTCTTTGTCTCTCTCCCCCTCTCTCTGGCTCTAATAAATAAATAACAATAAAAAAATATTTAAAAGGGCTGGAGGGATTGCTTAGAGGTTAAGGCATTTGTCTGCAAAGCCAAAGGACCCAGGTTTGATTCCCTAGGACCCACGTTAGCCAGATGCCCAAGGGGATGCACGCATCTGGAGTTCATTTCCAGTCACTGGAGGCCCTGGCACACACATTCTCTCTCATACTCTCTCCCTCCCTCTCTATCAAATAAAAAAAATAAAATAAAGAAAAATAAAATATTTTTAAAAATACATAAAATTTAAAGATTTTTTTATGTTTGTTTATTTATTTATTTGAGAGAGAAAGAGAGAGACTGATAGAAAGAGAATGGGTCAGGGCCTCTAGCCATGCAAATGAACTCCAGAAGCATGTACCACCATATGCATCTGGCTTATTCAGGTACTAGGGAATCAAACCTGGATCTTTAGGCTTTGTAGGCAAGTACCTTAACTGCTAAGCCATCTCTCTGGCCCAAGGATTTTTTTAAGCTAATACATAAGGTCAAAATTTAAGTCATATAGAAACATATACAAGGAAACTACGATAGCTTCTTCCCCATCACTCAATCCTACGCCTGAAGTTTAGAGGTAATAGCTCAATATTTTAATACTCATCTTTCTCCAAAAATTTCTTTAGATTTTCTGATGAGTAAATTAATGAAAACTCATTGTTGTTTTAATTTGCATACTCTTAATTATGGATAATGTTGACTACCATTACATAAGTTTGTCAAATTAAGTCCAACAGAAGGCCTTCCCACAATAAGCTAGTACTCTAAGAACTATACCTCTAAGATGAATGTGAACTAGAAGTAGATTAACCCTGGTTTACTGTCAGATATTGTGCTGGAATTCTCTACAACTTGCAGAAAACGCAAACTCTGAGCTTGATGCTTACTGATTGGTTATGCCCCTGAGACATGAAGAAGAAACAACTCATTTCCTTTTACAGGAAGGTACTTGCATCCAAATTTTCAACATTTTTTAAACAGCACACAGCTAAATATTATGAGACTTGCAAATGACTATAATTCCATGTGTTAGAACTGGTGATACACAGAAAACAGAAACAGTCTTACAAAGAAACAGGTACCAGGAGTCTTCAGATATAGACTATGCAATTATACTTGGTGTATTTATTCAACCAAATAGATGATCTTGATGCCATATATCCGGAGAACAAGAAATTGAAGAGATCTAAAACTTTGGAGAATAGTCCCATTCTAGGACTTAGAAAAAATGGCCTAAATTTTAAAAAAGAAAAATTGTAAAGAAAAAAACCTTTAAAGTATATTCTTAACAAGATAATTTTAGTTTTTATGAAAAAATAGTGAAAGGAAGAATGATTCATAAACTCCAAAAGGCAAAATTAACTTAAAAATGGGAAATACTTGAGGTATTGCCTGACTTTTCATAAGGAGATAGACATAAAGAAACATCTTTTTTCTTCAACTGTGAGGACACCAAGAGGTTCAGCATGATGAACCAATAAGCTTATTGGGGGTACTTCTTACAGGAGCTCAAAGGTGGGTACACCACAGGGAAATCTCCTGTCAATTTACAGGCAGTTATACCAGGGATGAGTCCCACCATCAATATGGATGAGTCATGAAAAGCTGTGTCATTCAAGAGTTCCCTAGACAACTTTCTGGCAGCTGTACTATGGAAGTCTCCACCCTGGTCAAATTTCTACGTACTATATAATCTCAAGGAGGGGAGGGGTTCTATGGTCCTTGTGTTGGCAACAGTCATGTGCAGACTACAAGGAACAGTTACACAATAGCAAAAGACAATATTTCAAAAGATGATACTGAAGAATTTTCTAGAATTAATGTAAGATACCAGTTCACAATTCAAAAACACCAATGAAAATCAAATGAGATAAATGACAGAAAATTCATATTACAGTGAAACTAAAGAAAATCAAAGGCTAAATTCTGAAAGCAGTGAGAGAAAAACAAGTTATCTTCAAAAAAGTCACAGTTAGAATTATACCCAACTTATGTACTGAAATACTGAAAACGCAAAACTGTGAAATGGTATCTTCAATTAGATGAGGGTGAAAACATGATAGCCAAGAATTGTATAGAGCTTTTTTTTTTTTTTTAGCTTTTTTTTGATTTTCACTTTTTAAGGATACTCAAATGGTAGAAGATTAGTTTAGCATTGTTTTCTTTTGGCATATTAATAATGCCATCCTATAGTCTTCTGGATTTCATTATTCCAGCTGAAAAGGTTGCCACCAGTATTTTCAATGTTCTTTAAAGGCAATGAGCCTTTTTTCCTCTGGGCACTTGTATGATCTCTTTTCTTTGGTTTTCAGCATTTTATCAATGTTATTATTACATTGCCTGTATGTAATTGCCTACATCTAATTTTCTTTCTATATGTATGGAAGATTTCCTGAGCTTCATGAACATATGAATTCATACCACTTATTTTTAGAAAATTCTCAGCCACTCTATCTTTTATTAATTTATTTATTTGAGAGAGAGAGAAGCAGATAAAGTGAGAGAAAGAATGGGTGCTCCAGGGCCTCTAGCCCCTGCAAATGAACTCCAGATGCATGTGCCTCTTTGTGCATCTGGCTTACGTGGGTTCTGGGGAATTGAATCTGGGTTGTTAGGCTTTGTAGGCAAGTGCTTTAACCATTTAGCCATCTCGCAAGCCCAGCCACTATTTCTTAAAATACTTTTTTTATATTATATTCATCTTCTTCTCTACTTCTGAGATTCCAGATACATGTATGCTGACTTTTTTGACCATGCCCCATAAGGTTATTGCTTTTTGTTTTTTTGTTCACTCACTTTTTTTTGTTACTTTCTATGGGCTGCATTTTGGACTTACAATAAACATATGAAACTGCTAGATAGCTCTAGTAAGGAAAGAAATATAAAATAAGATTAACAAACAAAAATCTAACAGTTTGATAATATCTTTTTGGCAGTATATTGGCAAAGATGTGGAAAAGCAAGAGTTTTCATATATTGCTGATGAAAATATATATTAGTTCAGTTGCTGGAAAAGCCACCTTAGTATTCAGGAAAACTCTGAATAAAATTTCTCTACAACCCTTAATTGAACATGTAGGTATTTATCCCAAAAGAAAATCTCACACAGCTGCAGAAAGACACTGTACAAAGATACTCAATGCAGCAAATTATAATAAAATAAAACAGATCAGCCTGAATATTCAATAGGAGTAGGTAAAGCATAATTTTAATATATTGCAATACTGTACATTAATTAAAATTAATCAGTGCAATATGTACTTAATTTTTTTTAAATATTAAATGGAGTGAAAAAAGCAAGTTGGAGAATATTCTACATATTGTAGAATACTATTTATGTAAAGTCTAAAACTGATTGAGACAATACTATATATTATTTATGGACAAAAAGGTACAGTGATAATATAAATGCACCCAGTACAGCTCTCATAAGGAGTAAGATATGGGAATTAGATCTGGAAAAGTAACAAGGTGGTTTTAAACTTATAATTGGTTTAGTTACACTAAAACCAGAGACCCTGAAAGAAATGTGCACGGCAAGATGTTGAGATGAGATAAATATAACAGGTGTTGGCTTTATTCTCTGTGCTTTTATGGTTATTTGAAATATTTTGTTGTTTAAAAAATTATTTAAGGAATTCAGGCGTGGTGGTGCATGCCTTTAAACCCAGCACTCAGGAGGCAGAGGTAGGAGGATCACCAAGTTGTTCGAGGCCACCCTGAAACTACATAGCCCAGGTCAGCCTGGGCTAGAGTGAAACCCTACCTCAAAAAAAGACAGATTTCTGTCAGAGTACTTGATGACTCATCAAAGGTTATTGGTAAGACCCTGCTGCTGAAGACACCATATACTGTTTGTCAGAACATGGAGAGACCCGGCTAGAATCTGGAAGAGAGTCAGTCCCCAGACGGTTAGCTTGTCTAGTACCAGAAAGTGCTAAATAAGTGATTGGGGGAAAACGACCAACATCTGTCCAAGCAACTTGTGGTCTAAACTACTCAGCAGCAAATAACCTGATATGATGCTCACACAAGTGCAGTAGTGGCACACAGCTATCGTGGGTTACCAACTGCTCTAGATTTCGCTAACGGGTCCGCTCAGTGGAATGGAACCCATACCTGGAAACGGGAAACAAGTCAGAACCATATCCAAAAATGAGCCCATTCTCCAATATCAAGCTCCCACCAATAGTGGGATACAAGAGGGCCTACACCTATTAAATTCTCTCTAAAATAATAATGGTTATCTATGTATCTTGTACTGACCTCACTCTCAGTTGGAGAATCTGCTTCTCTCTCAGATGGATGCTTATCCTGAGGAGAGAATCAGCCCATCACACCTTATCAGGGCACCAGATGAAGCCATTGAGTCATAGGAGAAATGAGCACGAGTGCTGCTTTCTCTGTGAACCTGGTACCAGCACAAGGGCGAAGGAGATAGACACAAAGAACTCTCAACCCCTACCAAATCAGATATCCAGAGACACATAGACTCAGGATACCTCATCACTGAAATAGACCTAAAATGAACCCAACATGGCTCAGGGAAATTCACGGAAGAGGGGACAGAAAGATTGTTAGACCCATGAGTTGGGTCATTATACACAGAATCATTGCCTCTCCTGCATAACTGATGGCTACCCCCATAAGGCAAGACCCACATTACCCATGGGGGCAGGACAGGGAGAAGGCTAACGATGGAACCATCATGGCTGTATATATACTATATACATAACTAATAAAAATATAAATAAAAAAAATAATTAAGGGACAAAGATTCAAGGTCCTATCTCACACACATTTATGGATCAAAGAGGCTAATGTGATCAATTGTGTTGTTCACTGCAGTGATGTTCCTGTCCAGAAATAATAGCAAGAGGTACCATATTTTTTTGCATGAACCATCTAATATTATTCTTTTTCACTGGTATTTTCCAACAATCTTCAGATTAGATAGATAGATAGATAGATAGATAGATAGATAGATAGATAGATAGATAGATAGTAACTCTTTTCTTGTCCCCAAAATGTTAATATACTTGCTTTTCATACCCACTTGCCTAAAGGCAACTCTAAAGATGGTCCTTCACATTCCAGCCATCTAAAAGACAGGATGGAGGTAGAGGCATGCCTATGAGAATGGAGAAGGCTGCTTGCCTCAACATTAGCCTTGTTCCTACCCTTGGAATGTCTGTTCCCACTCTGGTTCAATTTCTGGGGCAGAATGGCACCATCAGTGAAGATGAGGTTGGCCAGAATCATTTATTATATCCCAATAAAAATATATTTTGTGGAAGGTCTCATTGCCTCTTGCCAGGTTTGCTACTATCTATCAAGCAAAAACAAATATGAACAAAACTAATTTTACAAAAACAAATGAGAAGCTAGTTATATACACAATACATTTCTGACTGTGGTTTCAGGACTTCCCAGCAAGAGAGGACACTAAAGAAAATATATGAAGGGAACCATAGTTTCTCCAAGTTGATGGAAAGTGTCTTATCACAGCAGGGTCAAAATCACCATTATTATGTACTATCAATCAAATGTCCTTAGAAGTGCTCTTCTTTTGTTGTTATTTAATTAGGACACTGAAATAGAACAATTTGACTGAGTTCAGCAGCACATCACTGACATTGAAAATCAGTATTCTTCATCTGCTCTAAAGGCCACCTAAGCTCTCCAAAGTGGGAGCTAGCTTGGAATCGCAAAGACTCGGGTTCAGGTTCAAGCTTTACTAAGGTGTACTCACTAAATATCCCTGAGTCTCTTTGTTCTCATCTCTTCAGGAACTGTCCTCTAGGCTGGGGATGCAGTTCAGTGGCGAGCCTCACTTGCTCACTTTGTACAAGTCTCTCTGGGCTCTGTCCCTAGCCCTGCAGTGAGGGAAGCCCCATAATGTTCTTTTAATGCAAACATCTAATAATCTGAAAGTCTTCCCTTGCTAGGTAACTTATGGAAAACTCATCCCACCCCCTTAACAATTATCCAGGAACTATCCTAACTTGTATGTGGTTCCTATCCTAACCATAGAATAAGGCATGAAGAAAGGAAAGCTACGTCAAAGCAAGGTTCCCTTGCTGTTACAGACATTTTAAAACATTTGTTTCTTTTACAGCTATGCTTTTCTAGATTTACTAGTTATAATGGAGCAGGGTTTTTTTTTTTTTGTTTGTTTGTTTGTTTTTTTTTTGGTTTTTCAAGTTAGGGTCTCACTATAGATCAGGCGGACCTGGAATTTCACTATGGAGTCTCAGGGTGGCCTCAAACTCAGCAATCTTCCTACTCTGCCTCCTGAGTGCTGGGATTAAAGGCATGCGCCACCACGCTCAGCTTGGAGCAGGTTCTTAATTAACTATATATACTAACTACATAACTGAAACAAAATTCATGCAGGTAAGTTTATGTAGCTGTATCAGATAGAGTTGATTCAGAACTCTTGCAAAGTATATTACACTCAATTACTTACTTTAGTTTAGTATTCTTTTATTAACCTTTAAAGGGGAAAAAAAGAAATTCTTTATAGCTTTAGAAAGCATACTAAAATAAGATACATAACTGTCTTTGTTAAGTTGCTCGGCAAAGCATCAATAGTATGACTGCTTGTATATTTAAAAATAATACATCATCACACCTTTGGTGAAAAGCTTACTGTCTGGCTGTTAAACTGAAATATCTCCTCTTCAGTAAGAGAGATAATACTTTGAAAATGCTGAATAAGCAGATCAGCTCTACTTTCCATGGTTAATGTTACCTTTAAGGTGACAGCAACCTAACCAGGCATTGAAAAAAAAAAAAAAAGATGGGTCTCCTATTTCTCATGTTCATTTGAGAAACCGTTCCAGTTCAATAAGGATATAGGTTTTTAAAGTCTGTTCTGAATACTAATATCTCCATGAATCCTTGGATTATATAAAGTTTCTCAACATTCACTTGAAAACTGCAAAATTTAAGCAATTAACCATTTGTTTGTCTCTTAAGAATGGAATACTATTTTCACTTCTTGGTTTTATTGGAAAGATAGATCTAGTACACTAGTTGGTTTTTTTTTTTTTTTTTTTTTTTTTTTTTTTTTTTGCTTTGTCTTTGTTCTTCACAAAGGTTTTTGTTGGCCTTGAACTTACTATGTAGCCCAGACTGGCTCTGAACTCACTTGCCAATACTCCATACTGTTGGGATTACAGGTATAGGCCACTATATCCTGATTGTTTTTGTTTTATTCTGTTTTGTTGATATCAATCTAGCCTGTGCAAGTCTATGTTTAATCTCTCCATAAAAGGTACCAAATTAGTTCTGTTGTCTCTATTTTAGCCTATAATTAAAAGGCAACTTAATCACTTCTGGGGTAATACCAGCTATCTAAAGAAGCTTGATTTTACTCTACATAGGTACCCCAAGGACAAACGGGGAAGGAGATAATCCTGTTTTATGGAAATGTTAGTGAGTGAAATATTAGATATTGGTAAAGCACTATACTCATTCTCTTTAAGTACCACAGCGCTGGTTCAAACACTTTTCAGAAAAAGCAAAATAGTCTCCTGGCTATAGTTTATTATGTGACATGTAAGTAAGAAGGGGAAAAGACAGGGGGAGGGGCTGAGGAAGAGGGGATAAGAAGGGACACAAAAATCAACAAAAACAAAATGTATTTTAAAAATGCCAGAATGAATGATACCTAAATCTCTGTATGTCAACTGAATTTTTTTTAATTAAATAAATATGTCCAGTGGAAGACCACAAGCTGGTGGGACAAACACAGTGGTTAGAAGCATGACTGAGTACTTCCCACTGAGGAGAATTCAGTGCTCTTTCTTCTGGAACACTGCTTGAGGAAGTATGAAGAAAAGACATTCATCAATAGCCCATATTAAATTCCCCACCTCAAATCAATCCATCCTTCAAACAGCTGCGGAGGGTTAAATCTGATGCTTGTCAAGTGAAATGGGAAGCAGTGATCACAGCTGCCTGGATATGTTCCATGGTTCTTTGTGTTGAGGCAGTCATTACTGTTTTTCAGTAATGGGAGGTTATACGTTCTGGACACTGATAACCCACAATAAAGATGAAAGTATATTCTTCTCAGCAGTTTACTTTATGTAAGGAAAAATGTTACAAGATCGTTCATCTCTATCTTCAATCTACAGACAGTTATTAATTCACCAAAATTGACACAGAACCTTGGGGCATGGATTCTATCATTTCCAAGACCAATGAAATTTAAATTCATAAATATTTATTGTGGTTCAAACTAGTTTTCCTTTAGCACAGGGATTTCAGTGTAAATATAGGTACACAAAAGTAAAACTAAGATTCAGGACCTCTGGGGAGAATGAACTATTTTTCAAAGTCAACAGATTGAGGGGGTAAAAGTGTTTACATAGTTTTAAGAGAGATTAGGGAGAAAGCCCCGAGGGTACAAAGGGTAGTCCCCAAAAGTAAGATCACAGCTGAGTTCTAATTGGGTTTTGAAGGGAATATGTGATCCAGAAGTTACTCTTAGAGCTTCAGTTTTTTTCTCTGTAAAATTTTAGACTAGATTAGATTATCCTCCAAATCTTCTCTCAAGCTGTGATTCTATTGTTTTAGCACCCTAAGCCAACTGATCTCAAAATGTAATAAAATCTTTTAAAATTATACCTCACCATATTAAAACTTCTTTATATATAAATTATAGCCATATATTAGAACATTCACATGTCAAATGTATTTAAAGACACTAAAATCTTGAGGATGAGATAATGTTAAACTAAGCAACATTTTAAAGGTAATTGTTTTTTAGCAACAACTATTTCATGGAGTAAAAGATTTTTCAAACTCCTACCTTAAAACCTTTTATACAATGACCCAAAGGTAATTTTAAAATCACTTTTTTCCTAATACTCTGTTTTAGGGACTAATATAAGCAAAAAGGATTGCTTACAAAGACGTGGAAATCTATATTGAAGAAATATAACCCTGACTAAGTATATTAAAATTCATTTTTAATGTCATCTGCTATCAACATTAGTAAGAGGAAGATTTTGGTTGAAATTCAATTAATAATTTTCCCATAATGGTAGTAACAACAATAGTCAGAAACTTCAGGCCAAATGCCAGAATTCTCATTCAACCTAAATGAACCAAATAAAATGATAAAAAGGAAGATTTTTCAGACCTGCTTAAAAATTTTCTACCTCAGCTGGGCATGGTGGTACACACCTTTAATCCCAGCAATGGGGGGGGGGGCAGAAGTAGGAGGATCACCGTGAGTTCAAGGCCACCCTGAGACGACATAGTGAATTCCAGGTCAGCCTGACCTAGAGTGAGACCCTACCTCGAAAAACCAAAAAAAAAAAAAAAAAAAAAAAAAAAAAAAAAAAAAAAAAAACTACCTGGTAATACTTAAAGTGTCAAACTCTAAATATGAAGACATAGAAAAGTTGAAAGTAAAAGGATGAAAGAACATTCAATGTTCACACCAATCAACAGAAAGCTTCAATTCTACAGAAATGCCAGTTCAAGCTGACCTTAATGTCAGAGACCTAAGATTAAGATATTGCATAATGATAAAATGGTTAATTTAATAGGAAGTTATATTAATCCTAAATATGAATATGCCAACTATCATAGTCTCAAAATACACTAAGTGAAAATTTAAGAAGTACTAACTCCTTAATCTTACTTGTGATTTTAATAACATCCTTTAACTGCTAATGACAAGAAGATAAAACTGAGTAGAGGTATAAACTATATAGCATGATAATTAATAAACTTGATCTAATTGTCATTTATGGAACTTGTACTCTTTTCAAGTGCACAGGCACATTTACAAAAAGTGAATATATTCTGAGCCATAATGTGAGTCTCAACTAATTTCCAGGTCTGAAACCATATTGAATTTATTTTCTGTCACTGGTAGAATTAAACCAGAAGGCAGTAACAAAAAGGCAGCTACAAGACCTCCAATAATTTGAATATGAATCAACATATTGCTAAATAGCTCATAGATCAAATAAAAATAAAAATATATGGCTGGAGGACTAGAGAGATGCTGGGCAGTTAAGGAACTTGCCTGCAAAGCCAAAGGACCCAGGTTTGATTCCCCAGGACCTACATAAGCCAGATGCACAAGGTGGTACATGCATCTAGAATTCGTTTGCAGAGGCTGGAGGCCCTGGCATGCCCATTCTCTCCCCACCCCCCCGCAAATTGAAAAAAAATAGAGGACTAGATGAGATGGTTTAGCAGTTAAAGCCCTTGCCTGCAAAGCCCAAGACCCAGGTTCAACTCCCCATATCCCATGTAAGCCAGATGCACAAGGTGATGCATGTGCAAGGTCACACATGCACAAGGGGACACATGTGACTGGAGTTCAATTGCAGTGGCTGGAGGCCCTGATGCTGCCAATTCTCTTCCTCTCTCTCTGTCTCATAAAGATGTGTGTCACCATGCCCAGCAAAAAAAAAGAAAGAAAGAAAGAAAGGAAGAAAGAAAGAAAGAAAGAAAGAAAGAAAGAAAGAAAGAAAGGAATTAAAAGGTTTTTAGGGCTGGAGAGATGGCTTAGCGGTTAAGGTGCCTGCCTGCTAAGCCTAAGAACCCGGTTCCAATCTCCAGGTCCCACATTTAGCCAGATGCAGTGTCACAAGAGCGCAATGCTGCACTTGGCCACAAGGGGGCGCATGCATCTGGATTTTGTTCACAGCAGCTGAGAGACTGCTAGCGCACCCATCTCTATCTGTCTCCCTCTCCCTCTCTGTCTTTCTCTCTCCAAAAATAAATAAAATAATAAACTTAAAAAAAACAAAAAAAAGTTTTTAAAGAAATGAAACACAGAAATGTACAAGTTAAAGATAAAGCTGGCTTTAGAGGAAAGTTTTGTCTTCTGTGTGCACATTACAAAATAATATATGTTAAAATTCAATGTCCACAGCATCCCACCTAAGAAGCCTAAAGAAAGCATAGGGAAAGAAATAATAAATAACAAAAATTAATAAAGTTGGAATAGTAAGCAGAAAAGAAAATGAATTAAAAGCTGGTTTTCCAGATTAATAAAACTGATAAAGCTCTAATAATACAGGTCAATTTTTAAAAGGAACAAAGAATTACCAATAACAATAATGAAAAAGGACAACAATGAAAAGTCCTACCAACACTACAAAGACTGAATGGCTCTTCTGAACAGTTTTACATTGAAGAATTTAAGATTTTATTTTTGGTTTTTTTTGTTTTTTTTGTTTTTTTTTTGGTTTTGAGAGGTAGAGTCTCACTCTGGTCCAGGCTGACCTGGAATTCACTTTGTACTCTCAGGGTGGCCTTGAACTCTCAGCAATCCTCCTACCTCTGCCTCCCAAGTGCTGGGATTAAAAGCATGCGCCACCACGTCCGGCAGAATTTAAGATTTTAAATTATATGGAAAATTTCCTTAAAATAGTTCAAGAAAATACTAAAGTCAATAAGTAAATCAATATTTTAAAAAGATTTTTAAAAATTTTAAAAAGATGGTTTGAACAATATTTCAATTATTTAAGAAAGTAACATCACAATCTTAAAAAAAAAAAAAAGAAAAAGAAAAGAAAAAGAAAAAAAGCTTTCCCAAAGTATAAAAGAAGAGAATTCCCAATTTTTGTAAGGTCAATTTTTTTTGTGTGTGAGAAACTAAAACCTGACATGGTTATTTTGTGAAAACTACAGGCTAATTTTTCTCATGATTTTGAATGCCAGGCTCTCAAAAAAATGTTATCCAATCTAGTCCAGTGATTTATTAAAATAACAATATTGAAAACTTGTACTTATACCAGAATATAGCAGGAATTTAGCATTTCAAATCAATTACCCCATTACAGGAATGAAAGTGAACTAATATGTGATCATGTCAACCAATGTGCAAGTATTTGGTCAAACCCAATATCCATCCAAGATTGAAAAGTCATAGGAGCCCAGGGAGTGAAGGTAATACCTAAAGCTGATGGAGTGTCTGCTAAAAACTTACAACAAACATCAAACCAGGAGGAAGTCACATCAGTGTCCCAGGATAAGGTAATGAGAAAGGGGAGGAGCTGAGCATGCAGATAATAAAAAATGACTCATGGCTTCTCATCACACACACATACAATTCAATCAAAGTGGGTCCTCAACCTAAATACTGAAGCCAACATAGTAATCCTTTAAAAGTAAACATGGGGGAATAGATTCATGCCTCTGGAGAGAGCAATGGTTAATTTCTTAGAAAGGAAACAAAAAGCTATCTTATTAATGAAAAAAATGATAACAGACTTCACCAAATCTAAAAATTATTGCTTATTGAGAAATATCACTAAGGAAATGAAAAGTCTGTGAGAAAAGATTAGTAGGACAAATATCTGACAAATGACTAGTATTTAAAATGTCTAACTACAAAGCTGGAGGATGTCTTAGTGGTTAAAGCATTTGGCTGCAAAGTCAAAGGATCCAGGTTCGATTCCCCAGGACCCATGTTAGCCAGATGCGCAAGGTGGCATATGCGTATGGAGTTTGTACGTAGTGGCTGGAAGCCCTGGTGTGCCCATTCTCTCTCTCTCTCTCTCTCCTCTTTCTCTCTGTCAAATAAATAAATAAATAAAATATCTAACTACGAAGGATTTACAAATTAATAGTAAAAGAGAAAAATAAGCAAAAGGTTTAAACAAAACACTTGACAGGTTATAGGGATGGCCATTAAGCATATGAAAGGTGTTCAACACCATTAATCATTAGGGAAATGAAAATTTGAACTACTTAAACTTCACACTCCAAATGTATCTAAAATTAACAAAACAACACTGTATGTTAACAAGAATAAGAAGCAAGTACAACTCTTACACTTTGCTGGTAGAAGCTCCAGTGCAAGTACCTTGTAACACACATCCTCATGTGTTATGAGCTAGGCTCTTGTTTACATAGGTCAAAAGTTTCCTCTTTTCTTTTCTTGTGTGTTTAAATTTTATTTTAATTTATTTTACTTTATTTATTTATTTATTTTTAAAGAGAGAATGGGCACACCAGGTCCTCCAGCCCCTGCAAACGAACTCCAGACGCATGCGCCCCCTTGTGCATCTGGCTTATGTGGGTCTTGGGGAATTGAACTTGTGTCTTTAGGCTTCGCAGGCAAATGCCTTAACTACTAAGCCATTTCCCTAGCCCCCTATTTTACTTTATTTTTTAAAGATTGCAACTATAAAAGTTTCTCTTAGTGGCAACCAGTGAATTCCTTCTAACTGTAATAGATAAGACATATAAACCGTGCCACAAGTTATGTGTAATACTAGGCTAAGCAAAGTGGACCCAGGTCATCTGGTCATGGATGATATGAAAGGGGCTTGAATTTTCTTGCTTTAAGGCATATCTGCTGTAGTAGTTTGAATGAATGGCCCCCAATATATTCAGGATTTTATTAAAGTTTGCAATTTAGATTTGCAGCCACCTGGCTGGAGGTGGTGTCACTGTGGGTAGATCCTATGTTCCAGCCCTAAGGTGTGGATGTAGATTTGGAATTCCAGTCTAAAGATATGCAAAGTGCCTGAGCTTTGCCTGGAGTTCCAGAAGTGTGCAGTTTGTGGTGCTGGTGATGGCTTGAGGCTTTTCTTTCTCTGTTTAGACCTATGAAAGTGGACCAGCTTCCTCTGCCATTATGGAACTTTACCTGGATCTGTAAGCTTCAATAAATATCCCTTCCTCCATTACTTTGCCTGATCTGGAAGTTCATCCCAGCAACCTAAAGTTGACTACTACATCTACAAAGCCAGCAGCTCTGAACTCTTTTCTCTCTACAATGCCCTTTTGCAGACACCTCTGGTTTTTCAACATACATGGGTAACAAGGACGTGAAAAGGAAATAAGAAAATCATGGAATAATAAATAACAATTGAAAATATTATTTAGAAAACCTTCTGTTTTGTGAGCTTTTCCTGTGGAGACATAAGCAAAGTTTGTTCCCACCAGACACAGCATCAAGAAAAGAACAAAGTCCAAGTTGGGGAAACAATGAGTTTAGTGGGTTTTCTTATAGGGAATAGTCTAGGAATTATTTACAGGAGTGTCAGTGACCCCAAAGCAGATGCACAACTGGTAAAGCTCACCTAGTATGGATATAACCTTCCCATAGCTACATGGATGCAGTCCCCCTTCAGTTACCCTTCCATATGATATATACTCTAGCACCTCCTGAAACCATAAGACCACTGTAGCCAGGCAAAATTACATGCCAGTGACAGGAAGGTCCACAAGGGAGTAGCTAAGACCTCAGGTGAGGGTTTGATGTCCCTCCTACGAGGCTCAAGAGGTTCTCCTAGTAGCCCCAGCTGCTTCTTTTTTTTTAAAAAAAATTTATTTATTTATTTATTTGAGAGAGATAGAGAGAGAGAATGGGCATGTCGGGCCTCCAGCCATTGCAAATGAATTGCAGATGCTTCCATGGGTTCTGGGGAATTGAAGCAGGGTCCTTTGGCTTTACAGGCAAATGCACTAATGGCTAAGCCAGCTTCTCCAGCCCATCACAGCTGCTTCTAATGAAGATGGTAATAGCTGTTATGTTTGGATGACAGCACTGTACAACACCAGCTTAGGAAACTGTATAATATATGTAGTCTATATGACCATAAGCAACTATTAGCAAGAACAATGTGATATTTATATGATTACACAGGGTGTGGGCCTTGAGAAAATGATAATGACAATACAGTTCTGCATTTGCATAAGATGTTCAGTAAGATATTTGCATTATCTAATTATTATTATCTAATTATTATGGTCACTGGATCTGACATAGACTAATTGAAGGCTTAATAGCCTTCCCTGAAAATTAGAAGGAACTAAAGAGTTAATTAACCTTAAGATGAGAAGGCCATAAAGAATGGAGACATCTAGTCCTCCCTAGTCAACTCTGCTAAAGAGCCTAACCCGAGCAAATAACTTTGATGCCATATCTACTTCCCTTGGACCTGCAGCTAATACAGTATGTTTGCCTTAGGATCCTCCTTGTAAGTTTGAACCCCATCTTGAGTCAGTGCTTCAGCTTTCATTCCACAGGAAGGATGCTGCCCCTCGCTATACCTCTCAATAAACAATCTGTCTATAGAGATCAAGTCCGATGTTCTTTCTTGCTTTTCTCCTATATTTTCCTTACATTTTGGTGCCATTACTTGGATTCCTTCAGGGCTTTAAGGCCACATGCCCTCCCCTTTTCTTTCCCTCTCCTCTTCCCGCCTCCCTGCCAGTGTATCACTCCTTCCGGAGCACGAACACTCACTGAGCTCACTATTTGGACTAAATGGTCACCAGTCTGACCTGAGACCTCTGGTCTTTTGTGGCTTTTGTTTTCGTGAGTGGTGCAAGTTCCATTTGGTCTTGTGGCTCAGGGAGCTTTATTGGTGCTCTGTGAAAACCCAGCTTGACAGCTGGCAGCTTTCTTCTTCTCTTATCTCTCTCATTCTGACCCTCAGATTGCATGAGCTCAGCGGCTCATCTGTGGAGACTGAGGAGTTCTGGCCAGGGCTACTCCCTGGTGAATGTCCAAAATCCCTCCCTGAGCTCAGCCGAGTTTCCAACAGCCCTCTGGGTAATCCACCGAGTCATATCTGTGTCTTCTTCTCCCTCCTCTTTCCTGCCAGGCTTTTGAGCTCCAGATAAGAAGCATCTTGTTGTGTGATCCTTTGCATCCACACCATCATCAAATTACTTCAGGAGAAGGTATTCATTCTCTGCCTGTGGCAGAGGTGCCCTACCTCAGACCTTAGAAACTTTGGGAATTTCTCATTTTTTGGTCTGTGGATGATCAGAGGCTCTGGGAGCCTCTCACGTGTTGTTCCACTGGACACCCCAACTACTAGGACTGTGAGGACACTCCCTCCTTATCCTTGGGTTTTGTTTCCTAATCCTGGGAGATGTTCTGGGTGGCGGGATTGGCCACTCTAATCCTTGTCCTCCAAAATGGGCTCTAAATTATCTGTTCCAAAAAACACTCCATTGGCATGTCTCAGGCTAATTTAAAGGAACGCAAATTTTCTCAGTTCCTGCCTGCCAAATTACTCCAACTCTCTATCCAAATTTGGCCACAATATTCTCTAAACAATGGCCAATCCTGGCCTAAATTTGATATTTTCACACCAAATTCAAGTCATCTCACTATATCAAGTACAGCCTCTGCCTCCTTAAAAAAAAAAAAAAAAAACCTCCTGTCTTTACGGGGCTTCCTTAACTCCTGCATATAGATACCTAATTTCTCTTTCCTTGCTTTTCCCTTTTTCTACCAGAGAAAAACCTGCAGAGGAGATGGGACAATCACAGTAACTGCCTCACAGCTAGATAAAATAAACAATCACAGGCACTTGGGGAGGTCCTTGCCTATGGCTAATGGCTAGTAGAAAAAAAAAGTCAGTTTTAAAATTCAAACTAAGGAAAGCTATTGCCCTGTTGTTATGGTGGCTGCCTGTCCCAGGTCCAAACCCAAATCCCGTACCGTTTCTGGTATCCAACCCTATCTCTCTCTCTCTCCTTTCATCATGATAAATTGCTTGAAAATTCCAACTCCCCTAGGCTCTCAAAACTCCCAGAGAACAGTTTCATTGGAACAGATCTCCAATAGCTGGATAGAATAATTCACTTGCCCTGCCTCCAACCATAGAGAGGCCATTTGCCATATCCACTTCATTTTAGCCCTAAGAGGGGGGTGAGTAATCCTCCATCTGTCTGTCTTCCTAAGGTACCTGGGAAGACAGACCTGGTTTCCTCGTCTTGTACTTGGAGGACTGCCCTGAAAGCCTCCAGTCAAAATGCCTGCTTGCCTTCTGAACCCCCTGTCCTTCGCCAGGAGAAGGTGTCTGACCTCTGTCTTGAGATCAGAGACTGCTGATCCTCAGACAGATGCCCTGTCACTTCTCACCCCTCTATGAGTTCTCAAATTCCCCAAACTCCACTGGCCTCATTGGTGGGTTGTCTTCTGACCAATCTTAAAATTCTTGGCCTTAAAAGAGACATAAAGTCCAAGTGCCTCATTTTTTACTACAATATGGTTTGGCCACAAAAGGAAAAAAATTGGACAATAATTCCCTTTGGCTGAAAATGACACATTAGGCTTCCAAATTCTTAAAGATCTTGATAACTTCATAAACTGGATTGGCAACTAGCTCTATTCTTCTATCCCTGATCCCTTTCTGTCAGTTCTGCCTTCTGACCCAGGCCCTCCTGAAGAAACAATCTTCCTTCCATCCCATGAAACAGTTCCTAATTATTGACTCACCCTTCCTTAGCCCACAAAGATGATCACAAGCCCTCCTTTACTGTGCCACTACAAGTGACAATCTCTCTCTCTCGCTCTCATCCTAAATTGCAGTTGTTTGCTTAACCTGTCACTGTTCAAAGTACAACTATAAAACTGGCCTTTAAAAATGGCCTCCAGCCCATTCTCCAGATTCCACTGATTTCCTTGCGCCTCTTGTTCTACCTTGAAGTCTTCTAACATGATTTGCTTTCCTACAATGATCTGCTTATGATCAACAGCCACATGGTAAGATGAGGTCTCTGTTCTCTCCTGTGTGGGCCTTCCTTTACCCATCATAAACAGTGGCCACAAAGATTGTTCTTTATGACTCCAGATAAAATCAACTGGACCTGCTCATCAACTCCATGCCTTCCCAAAGGATATGCAGTCCTCTCCCACATGTTAGAGTTTCCCCCCACTTCAAGAAAAGTAAAACTAAAATCTTCAGAAAAAAGATGTCTCTTCATGTTTCATGTTCTTTGTCATGTCTAATGCTGGCCAGCCATGTCATGTCATGTGTTCTATGTTTTATGTAGTCTGTCTATATGTGCAACTAAATTCATGGTCACTAATTGTTCCAATGTTTATGGTCATTAAGCATTCTGAGGCTTATAGATATATTTTAAGATAACACTAACTTACTAAGTCATGGTTCATAATATAGTTTTGACTTTATGTTTGTTCATGCTTACTACATGTTTATAGTCCATATTTATATTTCTAACAATGCCTTCTAAATGTTTATGACTTAAATCTTTAGAGAAATAATTAATTTGGGTTTAATGACAAAACACAAACATATTGATATGTTTCACCTATACTTATCAATATTAAGATATGTTATACATGCTTTCCATTGAATGAAATTATTAAAATGTTATTATATTTCTAATGTTCCTAGCCTATATCATTCTGGATAGAGTATAATCAATGTATCTATGAAAATGTGTGGGTACACCTAAGACTTTCAGTAAAACAATAGATATTGCATTTCCCTCTTCTGAAACTGCTGCAAAAGAAGATCTCTCTATGAAAGCTAATAGATAACAAAAAATTCTGTAACAATTTACAATTACAGTTAATCAAATAGAAACTGACTCCAGCTGGCCCTTTTACACAATAAATACCTCATCTCAATTGTGTTTGAATAGATGACCCCTAATATATTCAGTGTTTTATTAGTGTGTAGTTTGCATCTGCACCACCTGGCTGGAGGCAATGTCACTGGGTGGATCTTAAGGTGTGGTGATGGGTTTGAGATTTCAATCTAAAGATATGCAATGTGTGCCTAGCTGGAGTTCCTAAAGGGTGCTGTGCTGTGTGGCTTTTTTTTTTTTTTGGCTTGTGGCTTGTGGCTTCTCTCCCTCTCTGCTTGGACCTGTGAAGGCAGGCCAGCTTCTTCTGCCATTATAGAACTTCCTCTAAATCTGTAAGCTTCAATAAATCCCTTCCTCCATAACTGTGCCTGGTCTGGAAGTTCATCTCAGAGAACCTGAAGCTGTCTGCTATATTAATATACCAATATACCTCACAAACCATAAATCTCTTTCCACTACAAGCACAGGAAAATTGAAACAGAGAATTCTCGAGGATGTAAAACTCTGACACAGTCAGTGTTTGAGAAGTCCATACATGAAGCTTTGGTGAAAGCTCTCTCCCTCTCTCTGAAGTAAATTCTGCCTAAGTGTGTCTTCAGTTAAAGTGTTTTCAGTTAAGATAAGATGGGTTAACACAAAAAGTTGTTTCTCTGTACTTCTCGCCTTGTTTATCTAATTCAAACTTAACTCTCTGTAATAAGTTGGTAAATTTGTTTATAGTGCTATACATTATATTGAGATAAAAATTGGGGTTAGAATATGTAAACACCCCTGACCCTAAGTTATGTCCTGTGTTGTAATAGACTTTTGTATTGATAATGTTCCATATTGCATGGTCTTTTGTACTGACACTATCATTTTTGTACTGTTTCAAGATCATAATTTGTTTTACAGCTTCTGACCTGTACTGAAAATCATCTTGTGTTTCTTCTTATAAGACTGATATAAATGACCTTCTTGACCTTTACAGTTCCACCAGTTCACCTCAGAGGGCGCTATAACAGACTAACTCCATCTACCTGGGTCCCTTTCGATGGTTCTCGGAGGCCTAAAAGTCAACAGGAGTAGAGACTGCCCCTTTCACCATCCCACTTCAGCTTGAAAGACTTAAACCTACCATCCATCTTCCAGAAACTTGGGGTCTCTCTCCACTGACATTAGACTTGGAGATCATCAGAATACAGACCCAATTTCCTTTGTCCCTGGTAACATTAAAAAAAAAAATCCTCCTGATCCTAAACAAGGACATAAAATATATAATATGTGCTGATAGGTTAAAAGGGTTGTAAAAGTATCTCTGATTAAGATAACTGAGTTATATCCAAATGCTTAGCTTATATGTTTTCCATCAGATAAACCCTGTATTTTGTTGCATAAACACCTGTTTACAACAATAGGTTTCTCAAGTGTTCTACTCTTATATGTTTTCCCATTAAGTAAAACTTTTATTTGTTTGCTATAAATTTATTCCAAAAACAACTCACAAAAACCTGGACTTAATTATTGTGCCTGTAAAATTAATCAAAGTTTAAACTTTTTCAGCCTAACATACCTCCATTAGTTCCTCTAAAGCTAAGTCAGACCTTTTGAACTCTGGACTAAGCAAGTAAAAACTATAAGCTTTCTATATTAAGAACTTATAAAAACCTTTAAACCTGATAACTAAAGTTCAAGGACTGGAGAGATGGCTTAGAAGTTAGTGCATTTGCCTGCAAAGCCAAAGGATCCTGGTTCGACTCTTCAGGACCCACATAAGCCTGATACACAAGGGGGTGCATGCATCTGGAGTTTGTTTACAGTGGCATGCCCATTTGCTCTCTCTTTTTCTCTTTCTCTGCCTCTTTCTCTTTCTCAAATAACTAAACTTCAAAACTAATTAATTTCTTAATCTCTACCATATTTAAATTTGAAGTTGTTTAAGATGTTTCAAATATTGCTTCAATACTAGTCTATTACACTTTCAACCTTACCTAAGCCAAACCTTTATATTTCCAAAAATTCTAATTAATTCTCCATCCAAGTTAACAATTCCTTCTTTCCTAGAGACAGCATCCCTGTTTTCTTACCTACCACCCATGATATTATTTTTCAATCTTAGATATAATATTCATGTCACCTGTAAATGTCATGTCACATACAAGAAAAGTCATACATAAATATTAACCATATCATAATGGCTAATAGATTTAATATGATATAGGAGTTTCTTTCCTAATGGCTCAGATAATTATCACTCTCCTGAAGAACTGCCACCTTGCCTGTTCATAAAAGCCATGTAAAATCATAGCCTGCTCTGTACACAAGGTACAAAATCAAATGAAGAACTGAAAGCTGATCAAAGTTGGACTACAGTGTAGCAGTTGTGGAGAAATAAATGATACCAATCCAGAAACAATAATATGTTGGGCTATATTAGCCTTTTAAAATTATTATATTTATTTATTTATTTGAGAGAGAAGCAGAGAGAGAGAGAAAAAAAGAGAGAAAAAGAGAATGGGCATGCCAGGGCCTCCAGCCACTGCAAACCAACTCCAGAAGCATGCGCCCCTTGTGCATCTGGCTTATGTGAGTCCCGGGGAATCGAACAGAGGTACTTTGGCTTTGCAAGCAAGCATCTTAACTGCTAAGCCATTTCTCCAGCCCTATATTAGCCTTTTAGATGGCCAATAATATTATTTTTCTGCATGTGACTTGACATCTCTCTGTGGCCAGCTAAAATATCTATTGTTTTAAGTTTAAAAAAATCTCACAACTCTACTACCTTCAAGTTAAACCTATCTTGTCTCTGACATGTACTTTATTTCCCTGATTGTGATAATATTCACTATTTCTTTTGGTCCTTACTTACTCATCACTAACTTCCTCCAAGACAGAATACATGCCTTCACTTCACAGGGAGTCACTAAATTCTTCAGGGCCACTGAATATCAGCCCCTGAACATCCAACCTCCACAGGACTGTGTGGGACATCCCGAGAGATCTGTTGCCTGCCTCCAGCAGGAAGTAGTCTAAGAGAGCTCTTCACCCCAATTCCAGCCCATGCAGTCCTCCCCTAAATGCCCCACTCATCTCCAGTTCTCTCCAATCGTTTTTATCCTTCCAAAGTCTGGACTGAAGGGTTAATAGCCTTCCCTGAAAACTAGAGGGAACTAAAGAGTTAATTAACCTTACGATGAGAAGGCCATAAAGAATGGAGACATCCAGTCCTCCCTAGTCAACTCTGCTAAAGAGCCTAACCCGAGCAAATAACTTTGATGCCATATCTACTTCCCTTAGACCTGCAGCTAATTCAGTATGTTTGCCTTAGGATCCTCCTTGTAAGTTTGAACCCCATCCTGACTTGGTGCTTCAGCCTTCATCCTGTGGGAAGGCTGCTGCCCCTCACTATTCCTCTCAATAAACATCTGAATGTAGAGATCAAGTCTGATGTTCTTTCTTGCTTTTCTCCTACATTTTCCTTACCCTAATAGGCACAATCTGAGATTAACATATATTTTTGAAATGCTAGACAAATTCAGCAACAAGTCAAGTGGGAAAGACACGGGTTATTCATTACCTTCAAGTTTTTATAGGCACATAAATAACCTCAACCCACCAGTGTGACACCAGTTACTTCTTCAGTCCTGAATTCCTCAGGCTTTCAAGCATTGGGGCAGCCAAGAAGATGGGAGTTATACCTGGCTTGACATCATTTCTGGTAGACACATTCATTCTTTGATTCTTTATCTTTTGAATTTTAGCTTGTATTCATATGTCACTAAAATACCATTTCCTATAGTGGTGGTGTGAATATAAAGTATTCCCCGTAGATGTATGTGTTTGAATACTTTATCCCCAAATGATGCTGCTGTTTGTGAAGGTTGTGGAAACTTTGGGATGTGGAGCCTTGCTGGCGGAAGTGTGTTACTAGGGGTGTACCATTAAGTGTTGCAGCCCAGCTTCACTAGCTCTCTCTACTTCCTCCCTGATGAGTCGATAGTGGCTGTCTGCTCCTGCCATGATGAAACTTCCCCTAGAAACTGAAGCTGAAATAAATCCTTTTCTTCCCTAAGTTGCTTCTGGTCAGACATTTTGTCCCAGTAACAAGAAAGTAACTGACATACCTATTTTGCTTTATCATATTTTCCAACTGACCTTTCTTACTAGGAAGAACTTTAGAGAAAGACTAATGCATACCTGTGTCATAACCCAAGATAAGTTTTCCACTGTGATTACCCACAGTCTGTGGCTCAAAGTTTACTTCCAGTTGCATGGATTCCCCCACATTGAGAGTCCCAACTGTTGGCTCTATGGAGAAAGGCCTGGAACACACATAAAGACACATTATCAGAGTATATCTCTCACTAGTGTGAGGGGAGACATGAGCTGTAAATTCTTCAGACAACTCAGATTCAACTTCATGGTCCAGAACTGCACTATAATTGCCTCTTGGACATGAATGAACTTCAGTTTCAATGTAAAAATAAGAGTAAGAGAAACTTAAATAATGTAATAATATTCACATCTGTCCCCTTGCCTTTCAGCCTTCCTTTTAATATTCACTGAGTATTCCCACTGGGCTCAGGCAGTGGGTTTGGGTAGTCACAAATAAATATAATCTATTCACTGAGATTTCTAGTAAGAAAAGATTTAAATGTGTATATAAATACGGTCATTTGTAAAACACTGCCTCCATGGTATAAAAATCAAGTTTCATGAGAGTTCAGAGTAAAGAGGGTGAGATAGTTAGAGAAGCATATTAGAGTCCTAAAAGAAAAGTAATGTCATTCTAACATTGGAAATTTCAGGACAGATTTTTGTTTGCTTCATTTATTGACAAAGGGTCACATGTAGCCAGAAAATTCACTTGAATTCACTCAGTAGCTGAGGATGGCCTTGAACTCCTGATCCAAAGTAAGGAGATGGGAGGAGTGTAGGAAACTATAAAAGATGATGCAACAGTCCAATGTCAGTAACTGGAGAGTGATTACCATCCCTCAGCTGATAGAGCCATGGGGAATGAGGATTTAGGAACCCACACTGAGGCCCAAGAGAAGGCAGCCTTATGAAGCACAAGGAGCTTTAGTCAAAGGAGCCAGCTAACCCAGATGGCCTCACAGAGAAGACAGTAGATTTGTCAACTTGACTAGATTCATAATCACGTAAGGGGTGGTAAGGAATACCTGCGAGGATAGCTGTGGGAAGGATTCCCTGAATGGGGGAGGACCCACCCTGAATGTGGGTGGTATCATTCCTCGGCATGAGAACCTTGAAGGACTAAAAAGAGAAAGCCAGTGGAATACCAGCAATCCCTCTCTCTCTCTCTACTTCCTGGTCCACCATGTTGAGAACTGTTTTTTTTCCTTCCCACCTTCTCTGCCATGATGGACTTTGGCCTTCTAAAAATAAATTCTTCCATGCTTAAGTTGTTTCTGTCAGGTATTTTTGTCACAGCACCATGAAAAGGAACTGACATGAGAATCTTGATTTCCACATCTTCTGTCTGATTGCTTGCCTAGACTTACCTAGGCTGGGTCCAAACAAATGAAATACAGAAGGCACCTGTTGGAAAGGTGAACAGGACAAGTTCTGTCTTGAAAATAGGATTTGGAGATAATGACATTATGAGGAGCAAGTGTGGATGAGGTAGGGGAACAGGAAACAGTTTCACTTAATTGTCCTAGAAGGGAATAGCAAGAGCGAAGCTAGTCCCAACTATTAAGTACCTCAAATAACTTATGGAGTTCTTCCCTCTAAATAAGAAACTCAGCTTATTTAATTATTTTCATGGTCCATTTCCCATCTTTAAATCGCTAGTTTTTCAAAGTAATGTGTTGTACAATGTATTTGGCAGGCTAAGCTACTTCTGATTATTTACTTCCATCACAATAGTTTTTAGAATCATCATTCCTTAAATCTTCCTTTAGATAATGAACTCAATTTCAGAAAGCATAAGCTTTCCACAGTGAGGGTGCAGAGCTGACTGTAGGACCTCTGGGCTTCTTATGAGGAGCACTGTTCATTTTCTCAGGTGCCTTCAACTTTAATTTCCTTCCCTTTCACTTCTTGATTTCTCCCTTTCTTTTTCTGTCATTTCCCTATAATGAGACTCAGGCATTGGTGTAGGGAACCCTGAGGTGGTTGTCACTAAATCAGCCTCTAGAGACAACTGAATGAGTTCAGACCCTAGCTCTGCCATGACATTGGACAAGTCTCTTAATCTTCAGTTTACTTGTTTGTAAAATGAAGGTAAAGACAGAATTTTCTTCTTAAGATTATAGTGTGGAGTAGAGGGGTTGGTACAGGTAAAGTGCTTAGTTAAAGTGCTTAGAATTATGTTTAGCATATAGGAGTATCATACAACTGTTTATTGTTATTGTAACTGCTATTTTACTCCTTCACTGGTAGTTCAGTGATGCTAAAAAATGAACATGAGAATGCATTTGAGTGTTTAGAGATGTTCAAACTTTTATAATTGTCCCCTTCAAGTTCACACAGCTCTATGGATACTATAAAATACAAATACACAAAAGTCACAACACATTAGACTCAAATGGTCCTTATAATTTCTTCAATAATATTCAAACCCCTAAGTCTTCAAGGTCCCACACAAACTGTTCCTGACCAGGCTTTACGTTCTGATTACACATATGCATTTATCCAAACATCCTATACTTCTATCACATTCCTGGGTAGCTGGGATGGGTTGGGGGTACAGTTTTGCTCTCTTTACCCACAAGGTTATGTAGCGTTGCACCTTCTCTGTCCAGACAGACTATGCCCTCCCCACATCAGTAATCCAGAACTGTCTGGATCCTGTCAGAAAACACACCACTTCCCACATGCAATACTCCTTTCATGGCCATAGATCACAGCCCAGATTCAAAGACACATCTTAAATAGAACCCTACATATGTAAAGCACCTGAGGCAGAATGCACAGTGAAGTATGTGCTCCTGAAATTTTGTTTTCTCACCCCTATTTTCCTCTAAAGAGTTTCTAGCTATAGAGCCAGGCAGGCATGAAAACAAATTCTAGTACAAAGTAAACTACAGAAAGTAGCAAAAAAGAAATGCATAGCCCCTGAGAGGAAGGAAACATGATTTATGAGCATGTACTATACTTTGAGGTTGCTTTATTTATGACAATCCTTTCAATCCTTCAAAACACCGTGAGAAAAAAATAGGCAACATTTATTTAACTTTCAGCATAGGAAAAAAAACAGATGCCCCCAAAGAGCAGTTATTTTGCCTAAAATTGCCCAACTAGGTAGTGCTAGAACTGGGAGAAAAGCCTGCCTTCAAGTTCCTGTTCTTTCTGTCTATGCCAAGCCACTCCTTAACACAGGAGTCACATCTGAGGTTCATCTTCGTTTCTCTCATTACTCATAGTTCTTCACTCACAGAGCCTCTCAGAAGAGGTTTTTGAATGGCATTACAATTAAATTAATCTTTTTGGTATCAAACCTAATGCCTTACATATTCTAGGCTGGTGTTCTACTTCTGAGCTATATTCCCAGCACACAATCAATCTTAAAAAAAAAAATCTGAAGTCATTCATTAAGTTTTTTGTTATAAAAGTGTTTTCATTTTTAATATTTTATTTATTTGTTTTAGAGAGTGAGAGAAAGAGAGAAAGAATGGGCACGCCAGTGCTTCTAGCCATTGCAAACGAAATCAAACACATGCACCACCTTGTGCATCTGGATTACATGGGTAATAGAGAATCAAACCTGGATCCTTAGGCTTCGCAGGCAAGTGCCTTAACCTCTAAGTCATCACTCCAGCCCTCATTAAGTTTTATACTGTCTTGGTGGAACAGTAAAAAAGAAAACTTTCTGTGGCTCAAGAATTTTTCCTTCATGGAAGATAATGAATCTTCCAGTCTCAAAGTTCTTCCCTTTCTTTTACTCAGTGAGAATCTGGAGTTGAGAATGGGAGCCCCCCTCCTTCCTAGCTTTGAGAATAATATGACAATATCTTCTTCTATCTCTGCCTTTCCACTTGTTATTTTTCCCTCTGCTGTACTTTCACTTATTTTCAAATATATAGCAAAAGAAATGTCTTGGATATTATTACACTGCAGAACCTAAGCTAATTTTCTACAGAGAAGGAGACACCTGTGAGATGTCTTTAAGATCTGCAGGAATCCAAATTCCACAGAGTGGCAATAGAAATTCTCTTTCTGTGCTGATTGTTAGGATTAGATTATACTAAACTTCCTCAGCAGACCAAAAATCACCTGGGATCCCCATTGCCACTTGGAGCTCCCTCAGCTTTCTCAATAAATCAGATGTTAATTGGGTGGAGTGTGTTAGGTTCTGGTGCTTAAACATTGTCTATAATTTGATTTTGCACTTCATTTTACTAGAGGCCGACAGGCTGCACAGTCTACATAATATCAAGTATCAGAAAATAAATGCTCTCAAAGAGAAGTGAAAAGTATTGTTCCTAAGGGTATAAGGCTGTTTCTTCTATTAAATTGTTTGGGTTTGATAGCACACCCTCACTAATATAAAAAAATATCAAATACTTAATTGGGGGGGTTGCAAACAAAAACCCATGTGCTATGAGAAAGATTGAGTCTTGTTCCTAACATGAGTAGTTCATGAGATCCAAAACTATTTCATCCAAATGACTCAATATTTTAGCTGAAGACTAAGCCAATAGGTCATAGTGTGTTCAATATTGAATTGCATGTTAATATTTTTTCTTTAGGATGTCTTTATCATTTAATTACTAACTTGAGGTTTTTGATTTTGAAAATTCCCTTTAATCTTCTTTCATTCACCTGCCAATAGTAAACCAACTTAAATAGTTATTCTGGGACCTACTAGAGATTTAGGTCAAATCTGTAATAAAGTTGTATGGTAATTATTTATGTTCTCTGTATATTTTATCGCACATTGCAGCTCTTTTTATTAGTGTAAAAACATTATGTTCATTTTATAGTACTTGGAGCATGTATTTTTATTTTAAATTATTGTAGAGGTTTATAGTTGCAGTTTTGCCTTTGTGATATATTACTGGTTAGGAACCCTATAAACATTTATTGAGTACTTATTTATTCTAGACACTTCCTTGATGCTGGGGACACAGAAATGAAAAAAGTTAGACACAATCCTTGCATTGGAGTACTCACAGTATAATAGGGGCAATAGACATGCAAATAAAATTTTATTTTTATGGTTTATATAAATTTAACCATTTCATAATGTAACTATTAGTTAAATCATTATTTCAGTGGAAAAAATGACCTGTATTTAAAGCAATTTACTGTGAGATATTATTTTTACTTGAATATTGAACCTAAAAATGTCAGGAACAAGAGTAGACCCTGGGCTTTTGACTCTAAATTCCAAAACTATATCCACGCTCTATCCTATCTATTAACATTCATGTTAACTGCAGAGACATATCTAGAAAAAAAATTGCTCAAGTAGTTCTTTAAAAGTATACTTACCAGGGGATCTCTCCAGAGATTCTGATTCAAGTGGATGCGACCACAAATTCAAGCACATCTTTGCTCATTGTTGTTACCAGTGTTTTCAGTTACAAACAACAAAAGCAAACTGTGGTTAAAGCTGAAAAGGGATTGACTGGAAAGATTTGAGGCAGTTCACAGGACTGACAAGACAATATAGTTGGAAGCGTGTGTTTTGTGGTAAAAACATAAAACTACTGTTTCATGAGAATCTAAATAGGAAAACAAAAATATTTGCAAAGTAAGAACTTAACTGAGAGGCTTGGTTACATAAAAGATGAGAGTGCTGAGAAATTCATGTAAGATAGTGAGACAGCTCTGTGGTTGATAATAGCACTTAGCTATTTCCACCCCTGGACTAGAGGCAAAAGGAAAGGAGTGAGTGTTAACAGATTCTGGAAACCAGGTCTCCTGACAGAAACTGGAACCACGACAGGCCATCTGATGGAACCATGACAGAGATGGAGCTGCTGCTGGACATCCTGCTGAAGATGCAGAGGGAGAGAGATATACCCTGGCATCTTCTTTCTTCTTACCTGCCAGTCTTCTTCTAGTGCCCTATGGTCAAACATAACTGGAATACAAATGACTTGGGAGGCTAAGAAGTCCCACAGTGATACCCAGCCATGCAAGGGAATGGCGAGAATTGAATCTGAGAACAAATTATTCCAGAAGTGACCCATGTTTGATTTGAGATTAATTTACTAGAGGAAGCCGGGCGTGGTGGTGCATGCCTTTAATCCCAGCACTCAGGAGGCAGAGGTAGGAGGATCACCATGAGTTCAAGGCCATTCTGAGACTACATAGTAAGTTCCAGGTCAGCCTGGGCTGCAGTGAAACCCTACCTTAAAAAACCAAAAAAAAAAAAAATTTTTTTTTTACTGGAGGAACTTGGATAAGTCATTTCCTTCCTCACAGCTCTTGTTTTTCATCTGTAAAATGGGAGTGTCAGACCAAAGTCTCTTATGTCTGTAATTTTCAATTAGTCCTTGAATTTATGCTCCATTTTAGCTTATAATTCTTTATATATTAGGAAAATATTATGATTCATATCATAGATATTTTTCTGCATCTTCACACTATTTTGCTTGACATGTACATGAATCTAATATGTAAGAACTTGACACATATGAAATTTTTAAGGATCAGCCAAACAGTTCAGGAAGATACACTGCCTACATTTATTTTCTACATTAGGTGGCTTCTCCTTTACATATAGAACATAACAAGATGACAGGAAATTTTTAATGTCTACCATGGGTGGTGATTTTTAGGAACCTTTTTTTTTTAGGAACCTTTTTTTAATGAGAAAAGATGAATTGTTCCTAAGCCATAGTGAGACATTTGAACAACCTTCTTCCTTCTCCCTCAAGTAAGATGCATGGGGCTCACTGGGAGATGGCAAAGGTTGCACAAGCATTTTGAACAATACCAGTAGGCACTGATTTCCAGAAAAGCTTTGCCTTTGAAGACTAATTGATTTAAAGTGGTTCAGAATCTTGCTTCCTCCAAGATACAGAAAGTTCAAAAACTGTTTCTGTTACCCTACTGTTGTTGTAGTCAGCTTCATGTTGCTAGGACAAACACTAAAATAGAAGCAGCTTATGGGAGTAAAGGATTTATTTCAGGCTTACAAATTCTAAGGGAAAAACCATCAGTGGTGGAAGAAGCTGGCTCACTTCCATAGATCAAAGCAGAAAGACACCACCAAAGAGTAGCAACACAACACCAAGAATAGCCAGAAACCAAACTGGCTGTGTACACACCTTGGGTCTAGACTCAAGATCCATCCCCCTGTAAACACACCTTAGGAATGGACTCCAAGATCCACCCTCAGTGACACTTCCTCCAGTCAGACTGCTGGAAACTCAAGTTACAAGATCAATGTGCATCTATGGGGCCATATATTTAAACTATCACACCTACAAACCAAACAAGATAACAAAATCACCACTTTTTAAAAACTCATTAGAGGGCTTGTACTTCAGGCAAAAAGCTTGACAGGTCTCTAAAGATGGAAAGGTCTCCTTCCTCAGAAAACGGGACACACATACAATGTTTCACCAGTGGCTTTAACCTGTGGTGGACAGGTTCCTTACAAAAAGAACAAAAAGAATGTCCCTGGGGAGATGGCTCAGTGGTTAAAAGCACCTGCTCCACAAGCTTCTCAACCAGAGTGTAGATCCCTAGTGCCCACATGAAGCCAACACAAAATGGGAGCCCATATCTGTAATTCCATTGGACCCATATCAATGGAAGGTGGATTAGGGAGAATACTGAAGCTCACAAGCTAATTAATATGGCTTTCCCAATGCCAAACAAGAAGAGAGACTATCTCAAATGAGGAGGAAGGAGAGGACCAACACCCCAACCCACATGCATGCTATGCACCCACATATACACTTCATATAGTTAAACACACATACACACATATATATACAAGAAATACTTGAACAGATAATGGCCAAGATATTCCAAAAATAATGAGAGATATAGGAAATTAAAAGGTCTTCACAGGATTAAATCAAACCAAACCAAATCCTTAAAACAAAAACAAAATTCATACTCAAATATATAATCAGACTGCTACAAATCAAATATAATGACAAGATCATAAAAGTAGCCTCCAAAAGCATATAATTATGTGCAAAGGAACAAAGAGAAGAAACTAAATGATAATTGAGTGACATATCTAAAATACTGGGAAATATGTGTGTGTGTGTGTGTGTGTGTGTGTGTGTGTGTGTATGTATGTATGTATGTATGTATGTATGTATGTATGTATGTATATATATATATATATATATATATATATATATATATATATATATATATATGTTGTTGATCCAGAATTCTACAGTGTAGAAAAAATATCTTTCAAAAAAAATAAGCAAAGGAGGTGGTGCAGTCAGTAAAGTCCCTGCCATATAAGCAGGAAGAGCTGAGTTTAGATCCCCAGAACTGACCATAAAGCCAGACAGAGGGGCACACACCTATATTGTTGAGCATTGCTAAAAAAGGGCTAGGACTGTGAGGAAGCTGGCCTGGACTGTTGGACATGGCCAGGGACCTTGGGCTGTGGGGGTTGCAGCTGGCCTTATCGTTGGGAACCCACCCTGGCAACAGTGACTGGCCCTCCCTGCCCTCAGGCAAGATTGCAGTGTGCCCTGTCACCGCCCAGAGTGGGCAGAACTGGCGAGGCCTTCCCCGCTTTTGATCCCAAAAGCATCTGACCATTCCATAAATCAGGCTTTGCCTGCCCCCCACCGTTCCTGACCTTGTGGCTAGCTGCCCAAGAAACCCTTATGTGGCTGAAGTCATGTAGCCTTTCCCGCCACTTCTGTTACCTCCCTTACAGCTCCTCCTTCGCAACTCTGAAGTCAGTAGCTTTTCCCACCACTATCTCCCTTATACTTCTGCCTTTCAACCAATTAGATAGCAACCTATAAACTATGTATCCAATCGCCATATAGAGTGTATGTGCCTTCTCAACCTTTCTCAAGTGTTTATAAACCCACTCCCCTGTTGAATAAAGGAGAGTATGCTATCCATCAGACTTCCAGGTATTTACTGCCCATTGTCACACTCACCCACCGCTCCAGGACCCTGCTTCTCCCCAACTCCTCCTGCGCCAGGGACCATTGGTGGCCAACAACCACTGGGGATGGTAAAGACCCACACTATATCCCCAGGACTGGGGAGGCAGATATAGGAGGGTCCCAGCGACTTTCTGGCTACTTAATCTAGCCAAATCTGTGAGCTCCAGGTTCAATTAGAAACTCTCAAAAAATAAAGTATACAGCAATTGAGGAAAACATCTGATTTCAAGCTCTGGCCTTTACTTCCATATACACATACATGTGTGTACAGCCTCACAAACATATGTGCCCACACACATGTTAACATGTATATACACATATGTATACCAAACACATACACATGCCAAAAAAAAAGAAAAAGAAAGGAAAGCTGAGTGTGGTAGTGCAGGCCAGTAATCCTAGTAATCAGGAGGTTGAAGCAGAATGACTATGAATTTGAGTCTAGCATGGCCTCCGTGGTGAGACCCTGTGTTGTAATTGGAATGTGAAATGTGAATTGCCATGAAATATCCATAGGCATGTGTTGAACACTTGGTCCCAGATGGTGGTGCTGTTTGGAAAGATTGTGGAACTTTTAGGAGGTGAGTCTTGGTCACAGGGGGAGATTTCTGAGGTTTTATAGCCCAGCCACATTTCTTGTTCACTCACTCTGCTTCCAGACTGTGGGCACAATGTGACCAGCTGCCTCATGCTCCTGCCACCATGCCTTCCCCACCATGGTGGACTATATCCCCTTGAACTGTAAATCCTTCCTTAAGTGGCTTTTGTCAGTATTTCATCATAGCAATGAGAAAAATAACTAATATACTATGTTGCAAGAAATGCAAGATAGAAGGAAGGGGAAGGGAAAAGAGAGGGGAAAGGAAAGGGGAAAACAAAAAATAATTTCTAGATCAAAGAAATGGAAAGAATTTATAGTAGACTTGCATTATAAGAAATATCAAAGGTAGTTTTTCAACAAAGAGAAACACTGTACTAGACAGAAATATGGATCCAAATGAAATGCTTCAGAGATAGTGACACTCTTGAAGTACTTGCAAGAACAGACATATTTTTTTCAAAGGATGTAACCTCAACCTGCAATATGGCAGTCCTGCTACCGACACTGCAGCAGATTAGGTAACTTGAAAACTTGCCCTCCAGAAAGTATCTAGTGAGACTATAAAATAAAACTTGCACAGATGTAGAGCTGATCATGCTAGAAGGAATATTAACATGATTCCAAAATGAAGAGGAAACTCAGAACTGGAGAGGCAAGCCACTGATTTAGTACCAGCTATTCCCTGGGATGCAGATATCCTAGAATCCTGGGGTCTCTGACAACCATGCTGGAGCAGAAGACAGGGCTTTGTGATGATCAAGTCGTGATCAAGTCAAGGGAATAGTATCAAATTTCCTAAAAAGCTGGGAAATTTAAAGAGCTAACAAGCATCCCCCCACCATCAGCAAAAGGAAAAGTGCCTGTTTTGGTCTTGAGTGAGGCAAACAAAGTTTCCCAAGAATATTAAAAACTCTGGACTCTAAATCTTATGCAGGTCTGAGGTTTAGATATACTCCATTGGTCCAGAAGCCCCTTAGCCAAGAGATTACCAAGTGCATTCTGTAGGAGTCTAACATTTGGAAACTAGTCAGGAGTGGATGCTAATCCTTTCTCAAGAGACATGGCCTTATACCAGCAAAGCATTCCACAGAGAAAACCTTTCTAAAAATGAGCTAACAGTCCAAGTCACAGAGAAGAACTATATTTCTTACCTTTTGCATTCCCAAGCTAGTCATTCTTGTTAAGGATCCACGGATAAGTCATTATTTTCATGCCCATAACAAACTCTTCTTCCCAACCTTATAACAAAGTCCCTTGAAGGCTGGGGAGAGGGCTCAGTGGGTAAAGTGCTTGCTCTGCAAACATGAGGACCTGAATTCTGATCCCCAAACCCATGTAAAGCCAGATGTAGAAGCATACGGGTCTCTCGTCCCAGTATGCTTGAAGTGAAACTAGAGACAGAGACAGTAGAACCCCTGGAAGTTCACAGGCTAGCTAGCCTGGCATATGCAGATGTAAACAACCAGAGACCCTATTTAACCAGATGGCAAGTGAATACTGAGACCTGAGGTTGTCCTCTGGCCTCCACATGCACCCTGTGGCACACATGTGCTTACCTTCTCCTCACATTCATAAAGATACAACAGAAAGCACCTTGAGAGCAGAGATTTATCATAATCCTTTATACTGTTACACAAAGTCTACAACACTGAATCTACTATATACATGTTCAGATTAAAATCCAATTTTCCTACCCTTGTGCTCTTTATATACCCTCTAACTCTCATAATTTTCTCACCATCAAAGCCAGAAACAGCCAACTGTCCTCACAACCATCACTTTGTACTGTTTATTTTCTACAGCCCTCCTGGCCACACTGGTCCCATCCAGATAATTCAAGATGGTCTCTTATTTTAAGGATATCTTCTTATCACCTGCAACCACAATCCCCTCTTGCCATGTAACATTACATAGCCACAGGTCCTAGGGGTTAGGTCATGTATGTATTTGGGGAGCTATATTTACTACCTACCAAGCTGCCATTAGTTCATTTTAAGTCAATTTGAAGTACTATTATATAGCCCTTGCTAGGTATGAGCAGTTTGTGTTCATTAAGTTTTCCCAATAACACTATGGAATGGACACTATACTTTTCCTTATTTTTAGATGAGAAAACTGAACACCATGAGATCAGGAATGTGGGTAGACTCACAGAAAGTAGAAAGGTGAAGAAATAGATTCTCCCCACAGGCCTTTAAAAGGATCATAGCCTGCTGACACTAAGTCCAGTGAGGCTTTTGACCTACCGAAATGTGAGATAATCAGCTTTTGTTGTTTAAGTTCTTTAAGTTGTTTAAGTTTAATTCTCCATACTCAAAAATGAACTTTTTTTTTTTTTCGAGGTAGGGTCTCACACTGGATCAGGCTGACCTGGAATTAACTATGTAGTCTCAGGCTGGCCTTGAACTCATGGTGATCCTCCTATCTCTGCCTCCCACGTGCTGGGATTAAAGGCGTGTGCCACCATGCCTGGCTAAAAATGAACTCTTTTTTAATCTACTATTTTATAAAAACCAAGCAGGGAAGAAAATTTGGTAAAAAACAGATATAAGGTACTGAATCTGGAATTTTAGTTTCATCCTTGGATAAAGAAGGAGCCTAGGGCTGGAGAAATGGCTTAGTGGTTAAGGTGTTTGCCAGCAAAGCCAAAGGATCCCAGTTCAATTCTCCAGGACCCCGGTTCAATTCTCCAGGACCCAAGTAAGCCAGATGTACAAGGGGCACAGGCATCTGGAGTTTGTTTACAGTGGCTGGAGGCCCTGGCATGCCCTTCCTCCCTTTCTCTCTCTCTCTCTGTCATTCTCTCTCTCTTCTGCCTCTTTCTCTATCTCAAATAAATAAATAGGAGCCTAATTCATTTTGCTGGGGTCTCTCAGCTTTGTAGCTGAAGTCTGCAACAAGCAACTCCACTCCGAATGTGGTTCTAAAAAATGACTTGTGCTGGCCAGCTTCAGCTATCATCAAAGACAAGAGCTGCAGGAATGCATACCTGCTAGTTTTGAGGTGAAACACAGCATCTTTGTTGCCAATGTTTCGTACCAGTAGAATCTTCTGAGTGCTGTATTTGACAGGACAAGCGGAAAAATTCAGCTCATCAGGAAAATCCAGAATGGCTCGAGCACCTCTAGCTTTGACAGGTACAATAAACTTTTCTCTTTCAGTAATACAGGTCAGCATATGGGCATAATCCTACAAGGGAAGAGTATAATCATGATTCATGGGAAAGCCAACACATGACCAAGATCACTGTAAAAACTAATGGATATACCCCCCAGGATAATCATGGCAGTTTTATGAACATATGTAGCTAGATCAATATATCTGCCTGATGATGACTAAGGAGACAACATAAGCCACAGAGACTGCATACAGTGGCTCATCACCTACATGTGAGGCAATAGCAGATCAACAGCCCACAGTCTGCATTTAGAGCTGTCTCCAGGCACTCTCATCTGATTGTTAGTCCCTGTACTCAAGACCCTTCTATATAAACTGTCTTTACCGAAGCATTTGTTTACTGCTAGAGCCAGAATCAGTCCACCTTTGGACTCTGATTGCCATTTCATTGTAATCCTGTTTCCAATGTGATCCAACCACCCCTCCCAGAGATCACCTTCCTGGAGTCATCCAGACCAACCATCCCCATTATCAGTTTCCTGTAGTGGCCCAAGCCCTGAGGCAGGGGAAATACTCTGCAACCAAGGAATTCCAATGACCTCCACAGTATCCCCTAGTCTATAAGAGAAGGTACTTCTGACTATGTCTGGTCAGGGTCCTTCTCAGGCATTCCCTGAATAAAGCCTGTCTCTGCTGTTAAGCCGAGTCTTCCCTCTGGTTTCTTTCTCACTTTTTCTAACATTTACCTCTCCTGGGAAGCCTCTCTTTGTTTATCTGCATAAGTGAAATATCACTCTGCATCTTAGACTCAATCCCCCATTGGCTTCACATTATAAATAATGATGTATTTTTCTAGCTCACAAAGTTACAGTGGCTTATGATTGTCCAGGAAGTCTTTCATAATCCTCCTGAGCTATAGCATAATCCTCCTTTATGCTCCTTGGTATCTTGTTAATTTTTCTACATTTGCAATTATAAAATTATAATAAAATGAAGTACTTATGTGCTTGTAGTATTCCCTAACACATGAGCCCAATAAGGTAAGAAAAATATTTAATTTTATTTAATTATCTAACATAGCACCTAGCCTCAAACAAAATGTTTGCTGAATACATTAATAATAATGATAAAGGCAAAAAACATACAAAAACATTCACAAGAAATATGGTGATTATAGCATGTGCAAATACATATTTCTGGAAAACTTTCCACAGCAATGACAGATGTGATTTCAATGAGATTCTCTTCTTTTGGGAAAGGGAAGACAGTTTAAGTGTAAAAACCTACAAGTCAGTAAAAAAGTTCTGGGTTCACATGTTTGATATTTGGGAAGTAGGGTAGGATATGAGGATGATCAAAGTGCACTTTTCCTTAGCTCAAAGGAGACTGACTCCTGCTCCGTCTTATTCTCATCCTACCAGCTCATGTTGGGATGATGATTCTGATGAATTATATCCTCATTCCTGCACTCTTTGCTATGTGACTTTTTGAGTTCCCTCATCAGGAGCAGTCTATTTGTCCATCTCTTTCTCTGAACAATAGTAATTGGCAAAAGTCATACTATGTTGGTTTAAAGCTGAGGCTTCTAGAAGATTTGACATTTCAGTCTTGCCCTTGGAACCCTGTTGTTATATGAGAAAGCCAAATCAGCCTACTACAGGATGAGAACCAAATGCCCAGCCAGGGTCATGACAGGTTCACCTCAGCTAGCTGATCCCAAGTATGTGAATGAGCTTGGCCTGTGTAAGCAGAGCAGCCATCATATTGTAAAAATCAGCCCTATCAAGACCAGAAGAACCACCCTGCTAAGCCATAGTCTTGTAAGCAGTATCAATGCTTATTACTTAAGCTATACTTTATTTATTTGTTTATTTGAGAAAGAAAGAAGGAGAGAGAATGGGTGCACCAGGGTCCCTAACTACTGCATACAGACTCCAGATGTATGTGTTACCTTGTGCATCTGGCTTATGTGCATACTGGGGAATCAAACCTGGGTCCTTAGGCTTCACAGGAAAGCATCTTAAGCACTGAGCCATCATTCCAGTTCTCAAGCAACTTTTTGGAGTGCTCAGTTGTTATACAGTAGTAGCTAACATACATAGCCCAGTTTAACCTTCCTCTCTTAAGAAAAGCCATTTTTCACCATTCTAAATAAAAATTGTTGATGCACTAAGCACCTGTCTTTCCTAGTCTTGAGTTTAGTGTAACAGAAATACTGAACAAAGTCATTGTAATCTTATTACATAGAAATAGAACTCTTGCTGCCACCATAACAAAGATAAAGTTAAAAGTAAACCACAGCAATAAGCAAGACTGTGTGTAAGAGGAAAATGAACAGTCCCCTCAAGAATTGGCCAGAAGCTCAGAAGTCACCATGAAAGGAATGCATTATCTAACCTGTTGGTTTCCTTCGTTTTAAGTTTTCACATTATGTTGGTGTTCTTTAGCTGTGAGGCAGTCCTGATGAATTGAAAGCCATTTGATTTAAAACTCCTTTCAGGGCTGGAGAGGGGGCTTAGCGGTTAAGGCGCCTGTCCACTAAGCCCAAGAATGTCAGTTCCAACCTCCAGGTCCCACGTTTAGCCAGATGCAAAGTAACACAAGGGTGCAATGCCGCAATTGCCCACAAGGGGGTACACACATCTAGAGTTCATTCACAGCAGCTGAGAGGCTGCTGGCATGCCCATTCCCTGTCTTCCTCTCCCTCTCTCTCTCTGTCTCTGTCTGTGTCTCTCTCCAAAATAAAAATAAGTATAATTTAAAAAAAAAAACTCCTTTCAGTACTCATATAGTAAATGTTCTTAAAGTAGTGGAGTTTTTATTTATTTATTTATTTTGGTTTTTCAAGATAGGGTTTTCCCTATGTAGTCTCAGGGTGGCCTCGACCTCACAGTGATCCTCCTACCTCTGCCTCCTGAGTGCTGGGATTAAAGGTGTGTGCCACCATGCCCAGCTTGGAGTTGTTGTTGTTGTTTTAAACAGCTCTCTTTGGGGTTGGGATAGAGCAGGAATGGTGCTATCTGACCTGTAGACTGACATACAGATCTACCTTGAACTGGACACTATGAAGCCACAAACTAAGGAGGAAGCAGTGGTAATAAGTTTATTCATTCAACTAGGTTTGTGCATGTGCAGGTGCCAAGGACTCTGCCAGACCAATGAATTGAACTGATTAAGAAACAAACATGGTCACAGCTCTCTTCCCCTTGTATGAGGATGACAATAATAACAATAAGAATGAATAAATGTATAGGGTATATGAAAATATTCAATGTAATTCACTGTATAAATGGAAAGGTAAAATGACTGGGAAGGTTCCATAGCATGGCCTTTACTCTTGCAGTTTTCTTTATAACCTCCAATCTTTCACCTACCTTTCCAATGGGCATCCCACCAGATGTGAATATATCAGGGCTTAAACCAAAGACCTAGATTAATGCTACTATCTGCAATAGTGCACTAAACTGGGCTATGCATCAGTAGCAATTACTGTATAACAACAGAAGCAGAGATTAAAGTGCAGCCAATTCTTCCAGCCTGACTGCATCACCCCAAACAGGGAACCTTTCTCTAGTGCCTACAAAGTCTCCACAAAGCTGGCTGAGGTCTTGCTCCTGACCTCCCCACCCCAATCCCATTCCAGTCCAGCCTCCAAGACTCAGTACTAACATTGCCATCCTTCTGATGGCCTGAATTTACAGCCCAAACTAAGATATTTTGAATTACTCTTTCTTTTCTTTTATCCTCTTTTTTCTTTTCCTTTTAATTTCTTCTCTTCCTTCTTTCCTTCCCTCCCCCTCTTTCTTTTATAAATCTTGTAAGTCCTTCCTTCAAAAGCTATCCAGAATGCAGTTGCTTCTTGCCACCTAGTCCAAGCATTGCAATCTTCCCTGGGCTAAGGGAGCTCTCCATTAAGCCCTTGCTCCCCAGGTCTATTTCCACTCAAGAGTCAGAGGGATCCAGTTAAAATGTAAGTCAACTCAAGTGGCAACTCTATTCACAGTCCCCAGGCTGAGGGCTGGAGTGCTCCATAGCTTGGCCTCTATTCTTTCCCTGTGCACATCTCCTGCCATCCTTTGTTCAACTGCACTTACAAATTTTCTCACTTCGTAGCCTTCACATGATGCTTCCTCTGTCCAGAACTCACTTTCCTCTGGTACTCATGGTGCTTCCCCCTCCTCCCTAAAGGACTGGAACAATTGTCCAGTCTCTATTTGAGACCTCCCTTGACTGTTCCTTTTTAAGCTTACCATCCCTTCTCCTGCCCCAGATTCCCTAGCATTTTGCTCTGCTTTCATTTGCATCAATCTCTCTAACATATATTTTGCCTACTTAATTAGTTGTTGTGTGTCTGTCCCTGATGGCTCAATGTCAACTAAGACTTTACTCACCTTATTAACTCCTGTTATACCCAGGGCTACAACAGGGCCTACACCTAGAAAACATTCAAATATTTGCTGAAGGAAGAGCAGTGAGTAATACAATGTAGGCTAGTTATGAGTGAAAAAAAAATCATGGTTAGAGAACACAGAACCATTAGCGCTATACAAAGAGAGGCCAGAAAGGGCCTCCACAAAAAGAAGGCATTTAAGGAGGGCCCTGTGAGAATGAGAAGTGAATCCATGTGGTTGGATGGGAGAAGAGGGGGGATGTGTAATTCAGTGCTGTGGCAAGGTACAGAAGTGGTTAGATGTAAGGTAAGGTGGATGGGGTAAGGCAGGTCACAGAATGTCTTATAAAGTAAGCCAGTTGCAGGACCTAAAGATGGCTGAAAGTAACGTTCAAAGTTGATCAGGATACAATCTGTAAAAGCCCTACCTGCTTTGTGGGCAATGGACTGCAAGTACATGTAAGTAATGTACAGTGCAGAAAGGGAAGCCACTAGGATTCCAGGAAGGAGATAATACTGATCTGGACCAGTGAGGCAACATGTTACTTAGCCTAGTGTTTGGTGAGGAGGAAGTACTAAATGTGTGTTAAATTAAATTCAGTGTTGTGTAAGGCACATAGGAAAAACTCAACATGTGCTTACTTTTGTTGTTAGTATGATAATAATACTAAAAATTATCATAATGTTAAGATGAGCTATGTCCACAGAGTGTCAAGGGCTTTCAAATGATGTTATAGGAAAGGGCTACTTTAGGTCAGAATAACTAAGAGGTCTCTCTGAGGAGGTGACCTGTCAATGGAGACCTAAACAGCAAAAGGAACCATCCAGAAGAGATTTGGGTACAGGGTGTTCCTGGCAAGGGAAAGTGTGAACATAAAAGTCCTTAGGTAAGAGTGAGTAATAAAAATTAATGAACAGTGCTTGTGAAATTTATTAATGTTAAGTTGTGGGACTCTTCACTTTGCAATTGATTTTGGTTTCCAGATGGTATTGCCAAGCTCCGAAATTATGGTCTCCAGACATAAGGAAGTATAAATTACACCAAGATATCTGATCTTAGGAAACTCCTTAGAATTCAACAACACAACTGTTTATTCTATTTACAGCAAAATCTTAAACAGATAAGTACTGTTTTCATGTTTTCTTAGGAGCTCAAAGCCAGTGGCAAAGGCTGTGTTGGGAATTGTGAACTGGAAAACAGCTAGTACATATGGAAACTTAGAATTAGTTGAGGCTTTGAGAGAAAGGAGGGAGGAAGGGAGGGACAAAGAGACAGATGGACAGAGACAGCTGAACCCAAGATTAGAGGAAATCCTGAAGTGCTTTGTTTTAATTTGTTCATGTTTATAATCAGAACAAGAAGACAAACAGCAAGTGGAGCCAGGCTTTAACACCTCGAGGACTCTACCTCTTAAAGGTTCTAAAACCTCTGGAATGTGCCACCAGCTGAAGATCAAATATTCAAACACATGAACCTATGATGGGACACTTTGCATTCAAATCACAACAGAGACTGATTGAAATGTTAACAGGGGTATTTTTAGATCTTACCAAGTTACCAAATCAAGGTTTAAAATGTAATCAGAATTCTGTTTTTCGTAATCAATTTATACATCCATTAAATATTTTAAAGAAAATTCTTTAAAAGATTCATTAAAGACATTCCAATGACTGAAGCTATGTATGCAATATAACTATATTAGATTATGTAAGATGCCATTATATGTTGCTGTACTGGCTTAGAATTAATTCAGATGTGGTGACTCGGAAGGTTGTCAGCCTGCAAGCTAAGCAATTGCTCCAGGTGATGTATTCCCTTTCCTGGTCTTAAGATTTAGAACAATCAGGTCATCATTCAAACCCAAAACATTTATCCTAAGCTCTTTCCTTTCTACTATGAGCTATGAATTTCTCTGTATCCTAAAATGGTATCCTACTAAGAATGCTCTCCAGATAGTCTTCCTTCCAACATGCCTATCCTCTATACCTTAAAAACCTAGCAAAAAATATGGACATGGCAGTTAGGCAAAAAGAATGACTCTTGATTTTATATTTGTCCCTTGAAGAATGCAAGCATGACAACACCTCTTTCCTTTGAGGTTTCAGCAGAGGCAAATGATGTCTTTTACTGCAATGATCTGTGTGGTCAAGGACAGTGTGATTAAACCCTCACACATCCCCTTTCTGCCTTTTCTTCTCCACTCATAACTGTGAGGGAGGAGTGGCAATAGAGTAAAAACAGGCATAAGCAGGACTCAGTAAATTCCATACTCTGTATCCCTAGAAAATTCCTTAACCAGTTAAAAGTACTTATTAGTTTCTTTTCAATCTAAAAGTTACCCCTCAAAAAGGAAGAATCCACTCTGAAGCCCCAGTCAGTTTAAACACAACACTGATCAGGTATCTCAGGCTTTGTCTTTTGCTACTGTGGTTCTTCCTGTGATTAAGCTGGAGGGGTCTTAGCTTTGGGGGTATCTATATTTCTCCATTAATTAAATGATAAGAGACTTCTGATCTTAGATATGGAAAGAGACCCAGAATTTATGAATTGTTTTGATTATTTGGGGCTTAGTCTACAATGATAATGTGGATTTACTTCAGGATTCATGTTCATTTCATCCACATAGGACAGATGATTTCCTCTTTAGCTCAAAGAAGCCTACTGAGGTACCCTGCAGCCTATCAATATGTCTGTGCCTACATCCAAATACTCTTCTTTTGTGTTCCAAGAATTAACCCTTCTCTTTTATATTATATACCAACCCTTCTGATAAACTAGGATTTCTAAAACACCAGGTTTCTCTCTTTATTCTACGCTCACATATCAGCTTACAATCATGCATGTGTAGCTTCATATGATGAAAAGCCTACACCTATAGCTACTTCCCCATTTCCCCAATGATTTTTATTGAAGAAATTTCTCACTTGTATTATTTACATTCAAAGTTACTATCTTCTCACTTTCCAGTCTCTCTTTAATCCATCTAATTTGGCTTTTGCACCCAACATGCCACAGAAAGTCTTCATGTCAAGGTCACCAATGGTATGGCCAATGGTTAATTCTCCTTTTATTCCTGAGCCTCCACTTCCCCCAACCCAGTCTTACAAGCTTGCTTTTCCTTCACAATCATGGCTGCATAAGTCATGTTATAAAAAATCTATACCTCTAGCTACTTCCTCATTTCCCCACAGCATTCAGGAAAAATAATATTGCAACTACTTCATGGCAACTTCCTATGCCACGTTGCCTGCCTTCTCAAGCCATTCGTGATCTCACCTGCAACCTCATCCTCTGCCATTTTTCCTGCAGCTTCCTCTAGCCCCACTAGTCTTGCACCTCTCTGAGCCTCCTATCAAGCACATGTCTGTCACAGGGCCTTTGTACTTTCTGCTAATCTCCCAGAAGGTATCTACATGGTTTATGTTAAATTTCTGCCCAAGGTCACCTCAACATAGAAATCTTCCTTCACCCTCCCATTGAAGGAAAGGAGCTCTTATCCCTGTCTAAGTCTATCATGTCAATAACTGACATTAAGTTACATAGTGGTATCATTTGTCTATTTACCATGGATCATAAGTTCCGTGAATCCCAAGGCTTCTTCTCTTCACCACTAGATTATGTCTGAAAGAATTGGTCCTAACTCAAAGAAGATACAGAGTGAGAGAAAGAATATCATTTACTTTCATATCATTATTTCAATGCTAAACCATGAAGAAAAATTTTTAAATCTTTATTAGCTTGAATATCAAACAGTATTTATCAAGTCCAGAAGTCTAAAAAGTGACTCACTAAAGATATGAAAGGAAATGGAAAGAAACATTCTTCTTATATATTTCTTAGACATCTTTCTCCTTTTTGAAATAAAAAGAAAAGAAGTTAATTTCAAGCACATTAGGACACAAAAGGATATCTGATCCCTTTTTATATGTTTCTGCTTTTGTCATCTGCAGGCCACTCTCAAGTTGAAGAAACGACTTTATGTTTTCTTGAGGTTTATTCTTACTTATATATTCCTATTTGTCAAGCACTGTGTTAAGCCTTGGGGTTATAGTAAGGATCCAGACAGAACTGGATAGAATACATTCTAGGCAGAAAGAAAACAATAACCTTACCAAATTTTATCGATAAAACCATTTATTTATTAGAGAGAGAAGGGCCTAGAGAGATGGCTTAGCAGTTAAGCGTTTGCCTGTGAAGCCTAAGGACCCCAGTTCAAGGCTCAATTCTCCAGGACCCAGGTAAGCCAGATGCACAAGGTGGCGCATGCATCTGGGGTTCATTTGCAGTGGCTGGAGGCCCTGGTGAGCCCATTCTCTCTCTGCCTCTTTCTCTGTCTGCATGTTACTCTCAAACAAATAACTAAATATAAATAAAAAATTTTTATTAGAAAGAAAAAGAGAAAGGCAGACAGAAAGAGAGAGAGAATGGGGGTTCCAGGGCCTCTAGCCACTGCAATTACACTCCAGATGTATGCACCACCTTGTTCATCTGGCTTACATGAGGAATCGAACCTGTATCCTTGGGCTTCACAGGCAAGTGCCTTAACCATCCCTAGTAAAAACTATTGATGGGGGACTGGAGAAATGGTTTAGCAGTTAAAACATTTGCCTACAAAGCCAAAGGATCCCGGTTTGATTCTCCAGGACTCACATAAGCCATATGCACAAGGGGACTCATGCATCTGGTGTTTGTCTGCAGTGGCTGGAGGCCCTGGCATGCCCATTCTCTCTCTCTCTCTCTCTCTCTCTCTCAAATAAGTAAATAAATAAATAAATAAATAAATAAATAAATAAAACATATGTTTTAAAACTATTGATGGGACTGGAGAGATGGCTCAGTGGTTAAGGCACTTGCCTGCAAAGCCTAATGACCCAGATTCAATTCCCCATACCCACATAAAGCCAGATGCACAAAGCGGCACATGCATCTGGAGTCCATTTGCAGTAGCTGGATGCCCATTTTGTCTATCTCTCTTCTCTCTCTCTACTTTCACATAGATAAAAATTTTTAAAAATATTGCTGCAAGAAAATTTTATGATAACCACACTTCAAAATTTAGCAACACAACTTATGGTTATTATACATCCATAACATGTAAAATATGTTGACATTTTTCTATTCTTCTTCGGACATGTCTTTTTAATTTCATAGGAAAACCACTTGGACAACAAATTGGCCTTTTCTCACAACATAACCTTTCTGGGGTCTAAGGAAGTACTCTGTTGTGCTTTCTGACAAAAGCTTAGTATTTTATAATAAAGATCAATTTTGGAGGTCAAGAAAAATGGCAGGCTTTAGAATTCCCAGTGTTCTTTATGCTAACACTGACTTAAACTTCCACAGAGAAGTATGATACGTTCAGCGGTATTAATAGATGAATAACATATTCAGTGGTTCAAAGCAGCCTGTGTGAGGAGAGATAAGGAAAGACAAAGTGAATCTGCTGCACCTGTTCTCTGGGCATTTGGCACTCTTAACAAGTGCTATCCCTGCTCCTGGGAAGCCAGATCCACAGATGACAGGGGAAATGTAAATTGCATTAACATCTTCAATACACTAATGTACATGGGTGCTGAAGTTCCAACTGAAAGGCTGCTGGTTTATTAGATGTGGCATGCTGCAATTTACAGATCTCACCCTCCAGATGTGAGAGGAGTGAATAAGGACAGAGAGTGCTCAGATCAGCAGGGGGTGAGGAGGAAGCACAATCACTATCAATTTGGGCAACTGAAGAAACTATGACACTTAGTGAAGTGATTGACTTTCTTCTAAAATAAATCTGGCTCTCATTTCTCCTTGGCTACCTTCTGGAACAGCATGGAAGACAGCATGCCTAACCATAGCTGGTCATCCTGTGCATGTCAGCTTCCCAGCAGTGAAGCGACTAAATACACATGTGCTGTCTGAGCCAGCCAGCAAAAGAAAAGAAACAACTCTATCTTTAGAAAGAGAGTCCTGTGAACCATAACATAGATCAGAGTCCACAATAACACTTTTTGGCAGTAATGGGGATTCAACCAGAGGCCTTGTGTAAGCAAAGCAAGTGTTCTACCACAGACCAATATCCCTAACCCTCTTCTTTTCTACTTTGAGACAGAACCCAGACTGTCCTTGAGTCTATTCTGTATCTAGGCAAGGCTTGCAATTGAAATACTCATGCCTCAGCCTCCTGATTAGCTAGAATTTAATAAGCTGTGCCATAAGGCCTAATTTATAAAATCTTAATGTATCCCAAATTGGACAGATTTCTTCTAGATATGTTAGTGTATGTCTCCTAATACATGTGGATAGTATTTCATAACTTTGAAATGCTTAAAACAAATGACAGCATAAGAACATTTACCTTCATTGTTTTCAATTAGGGGTTTGGGGCTGGAGAGATGGCTCAGCAGTTAAGATGCTTGCCTGCAAAGCCTAAGGACCCAGGTTTGATTACCCAGTACCCATGTAAAGCCAGACGTACAAGGTGGTGCATGAGTCTGGAGTTTATTTCCACCGGTTAGAGGCCCTGGTGTGCCCATTCTCTCCCTCTCTCTCTCTCTCTCTCTCCCTCTTTCTCTTTCCCTGACACTTTCTAAAATAAATAATTAATAAATATTTTAAACTAGGGTTTTCCTAATACATATGCAATCTTGGATACATGGAATAGTAAGTGAATCTGAGAGCTGGGCCAACCACAAAATGCAGCACAGGTCTGGGGCTATGACTCAGTGGTTAAGGTGCTTGCTTGTAAAGCCTGACAGTCCAGGTTTGATTCCCCAGGACCCACATAAAGCCAGATACACAAAGTGGTGCATGCATCTGGAATTCATTTGCAGTGACTGGAGGCCCTAGTGTGCCCATACTTATTACCTCTCTCTCTGAAATAAATAAAAATATGGCTCAATATATGAATCCTCAATGAGAATAATAGCATTTCATATATAAAAAGTAAATATTAATAACCTAATCATCGATTATTTTAGTATAGATAAACAATAAAAACATTTAATTTTTTTAAAACATTATATTTATTTATTTATTTACTTATTTATTTATTTGACAGAGAAAGAGTGAAAGAGAAAGAGAGAATGGGCGCACCAGGGCCTCCAGCCACTGCAAACGAATCCAGACGCGTGTGCCCCCTGTGCATCTGGCTAACGTGGGTCTTAGGGAATTGAACCTGGGTCCTTTGGCCTTGCAGCCAAACGCCTTAACTGCTAAGCCATCCCTCCAGCCCACATTTAACTTTTGATTATGAAAATTTCAAAACATAAACAAAGAAAACTGAATAGTATATAACAAACCCCAATGTACTCATCATCCAGATATAAACATTATGAACATGCTGTCATTCTGGTTTCATCTCTCCTCCTACCCATTCACCTCTCTATCATTAGGCAATTTTTAAGGTAAAATTTATTTGTGCATATTTTGAAAAGTATAAATAGTAAACGAAAAGCTCTGACAAATGAAGTCATCATATAATCCACAGGTCTATCAAAACAGAACATTCTATCTCCTCAGAAAGCCAGACAATAACCACAGGTGGAACACCGCCTATCCAGTTGAACATACGTTTTCTACATCATAGAAAAAAAAAAGTTGAGGAAAGCCAACTCCTCAGATCAAGCATGCTTTGCATTTCATGCCACACAAAGGCCTCTAATCAGCTTCCTGCAAAATGACAGGGTCGGGATCTGACATCTAAACTAAACCTAGACTCTCTCATCACAGACAGCCTTCAGCTAAAGAATCTCTAGAAAATAAAAATGAGGAATTGAAAAGTGCATGGCAAAAGAACCATATCTGGAGTTATTTATCTTTTCTTTTATTTCAATGGTATCTCAAACAAATTATAGTTCCATTAATACAACCCAGTAAATGAATAGTAACACAACAAAATGCCAAAATAGTAACAGCAGTATTATTAAATTGGGATTTTTAACTACTCATTACAGTAAGCATATGTTTTGGCTGGCCACATGAAATTCTCTTATGTAGTAATGATCAGATTAGTAGCGAGAATGCTGGCAATGACATTCACAGCAGCTAACAAATATCAGTGGTGGAGAACCAGGGACTAGGAGCAGCTCTCTCTGCCTCACTGTTCTATTGATTCCAACTACAATGGCACCATGCAGATAATCATGCATACTGTTAACACTATAGCCCAACCTCTTGTTGGTGCCCATTTAGGACTTGTCTTCTGTCATAGCTCCCTCATTCATGCTGGTTAAGCCCCTTTCTTCTCCCTTAGGATTCCCCACTTAGTCTCACGGAGGAGAAAATCTGACCAACAATTCTGCCCTCTTGGGAGAAAGCCTGCAGAAGAAACTTCTACCCTCAGTCCCACTTACCTGCTCTTTCCCTAATATGTCTATGACATAGTAAAGTCTGCGGGTGGTGCTGAGGAAAAATGAACCCTCTCTTTGAATGAAGGCAGGAGTAAACTGACCAGGCAACAATCTGCTCTCAGCTCCAGCATCTCTATTGTGTCTGGTTGGGACTGTAAGGCAGGTCAGCCTTTTAGGGAGGACCAGTTATCTCTTAGTCATTGTGAGTAGGAGACCAAATCTGGGCCTGAGGTCCTGGCCATATTTTTTATTATGACCAAGGCTGATACTGTGATTATTTGCATTTCAGGTCTCTTTCACAAGAAGGTAGAATTCAGGAAGGAAAGATACAACCTACTAGTGTTCCAAATATTTTAGAATTTTTAATTCATTTTTTTAAATAAAAAGATTATACTCTTAGACCGCTTTGCCCCCACCCCAATTACGCTGAGGGGCTTCTTCAGTGGGCTTATTAGTATTCATTGTGAGGACCAAGTGGTCTCAGTTAGTCTGTGTGTGGGGGGTACAGTGCCTTAGGCTATTCCTACCCACCCTGAGGCTCTTCCTCTCTTGAAATGTTCCCTGAGCCTGGGCAGGCAAGATACGGATGGAACTGATATGCTATTGCTTGTCCCAAACTTTTAAAGACAGTATTTATTTATTCTTTTTCTTGGTTCATTGTGTCTAGATTGCATGTTTCCTTTTTTTGTGACCTTCTGGTTATGTACTCCAATATGAACATGCTAGGCCAGGAACAAGGTGGTACATCCATCAAGATTAGCCTTCCTCACACTCTGTCTCCCGACAGCTCATGTAAGCTCTCAGAACTGTTCTACAATTCTTTACTCATTCCTAATGGTATACCACCCTCCATTCTTTCACCCACCCTCATCACTCCTCTCACTACATGTCCACTCACCACATCTAATAACAATGCCATTCAGAACCACCACTACTGATAGCAAGTACATCTCTACAGTTTGCATATGACTTGTCCACCAAAATTCATGGGCTGGAGTTTGGTCTTCCATGTGATGTGAAAATGTTAGGAGATGATACTTCTTTAAAAGGTGGAACCAAGTGACAGGTAATACTGGGCCCTTCCCTGTGCTGAGCTCTGGCTTCTTGACTCATCTTCCTATCTCTGGTTTTCACGTATGCTCCCACTATGAGGCTGTTTGGCCAAGGGAAACTCCTGTCAGAGCTGAAACTGTGCTGTTTGGAGTTTTAGCTTCCAAAACTATGAACTATTATAAGTACCTCCCTCAGGTATCTTATTACAGTAGTGACAACAACAAAACCAGACTACACAATCACCAACAACAAAAATACCATTACCAACTGTACTACCAACAGCAACTCCTTCCAACACTAACATAGCCACCACCACCAATATCACCCATTAATACCAATACATTACTATCAACAATATCATAAACACTAGCACTGACACCACCATCACCACCTCCATGAGTCTTTAAAATTGAATAACAGAGCTAGAGAAATGGCTCAGCAGTTAAGGCACTTGCTTGCAAAGCCCAAGGAACTGAGTTTGATTCCCCAGTATCCATGTAATTGCAGATGCACAAGGTAACACATGCATTTGGAGTTCAAATGCAGTGGCGGGAAGCCCTGGTGTACCCATTCTCTCTCTCTCTCTCTCTCTCTCTCTGTCTTTCTCTCTCTCAAATGAATACATAAAATATTTAAAATTGAATTACAAACAGGGACATACAATCAATTTTTGCCAATTGCTGATATTACCTTGTTCTCCTCTGGAGTGAAGAGGACTCTGAATATGGTTGGCACACCTGGAGCTACTTTGTGGCCAATATCTTTGGGGCTGATTACTTTAAAGTAAGGTGAACTTTCCTCAATAACTTTCACCATCCTTGGAATCTGTAAGAAAAACACATGATGACAGGCATTGTGTGCATGAAAAAGCAGAAGAAAGAGGACATGCTTTGGAGTGAAACCGACTGAGGTTTCTACCCACTGCCTCCTATACCCATTGACCTTGATCGGGTCTGAACCTGAGTTTCTTTATATTTTATTTTTATTTATTTATTTATTTATTTATTTATTTATTCATTTATTTATTTATTTATTTATTTATTTATTTATTTATTTATTTATTTATTTATTTGCAAGCAGAGATAGATAGAAGAGAGGCAGACAGAAAGAGAATGGGCATGCCAGGCCTCTAGCCACTGCAAACAAACTCCAGATGCATGTGCCCCTTAGGCATCTGGCTTACGTGGGTCCTGGAGAATCAAACCAGGATCCTTTGGCTTTGCCAGCAAATGCTTTAACCACTAGGACATTTCTCCAGGCCTGAACCTGAGTTTCTTTAACTGCAAAAGGAGAGAACTCATGAATAAACTTGTCTCTCCTGGAGAAAGATGAATGTTTGTGGCTAGTTAGGCTTTACCTAGTTGAGAGCCTTTCTTCCATGGGACCAATACTCAGACTGCATTTTGTTAAGAGGCATTGGCTTATCCATGAAAACTGGGTTCCCTTTGTCCCTTACCCTTGACTTTTTCATACATACTTCCTGAAAGTAGTATCTTTCTTTCTTTTTTTTATTTTAGAGAGAGTGAGACAGAGAGAGGAAAGATAGAGAATTGGTGCACCAGGGCCTCAGCAACTGCAACAGAACTCCATACACTTGCACCACCTAGAGGGCATGTGTGACCTTGCACTTGCCTCACCTTTGTGTATCTGGCTTATGTGGGATCTAGAGAGTTGAACATGGATCCTCAGGCTTTGCAGGAAAAGTGCCTTAACTGCTAAGCCATCTCTCCAGCCTGTGAAAGTCATTTCTTATTTAGGGTCAGGGAGGAATGGTCAAAGGACCCTTTGGACTTTGGACTACCTCTTCTCCACTGTTACTTGTCTAGTA